>CM038676.1:57178468-57803577 GCA_021605205.1 Aegilops longissima
AGCCGTTGATATAAATCGCCTCATAGGTCATCAGGTTGTGCTCGGCGCCTGTGACAAAGCGAATATGAGTTGTTCTTCGCGGAAGAATCCTCATGTAAAAGTGCGACGAAGCTTCTTGAACCAGCGTGAAACATGAGTTGTGCTCTTTGAGTGTATCTCCGTCCATCCTCTGTTGGCCTTGGTCATTGTAACGTCTTTTTAATAAAGGTTTTGTGCTCTACCACCCAAGGATCGACCACGTCTATGTGTTGTAGCGCGACTAGGTTTGCTCTTTCAAAGTCGGTGAGTCGACCCTCGAAATCGACATGCATTTGCGGCGACCCTCACGGTGACCCCATCCAGCGAGCCTGCCGAGGTGCTGTTGATGGGCAGACCAGCGGGTTCTCGATGCCTAGATAATTCGTGCGTAGGAGATGCACTCTTGATCGAAAGCCCTGGCTATGCTTCCTTCTAGGCGTGACATGTTGCGAGCGTATCCTTTGATGACACCATTTATCCTTTCGAGCGGCATCATGCTGTGCAGGAGCGTCGGCCCGAGTTGGATGATATCCTCCACTATATGGACCAGCAGATGCACCATAACGTCGAAGAATGCGGGCGGAAGTACATCTCAAGCTCGCATAGTATCACCACGATCTCTTCCTGTAGCCTTCTAAGTTGCCTCACGCAATCGACTTAGAGATGGCGTCGAAGAAGTTGCATAGGCCAAATAGCGTTTCCGCAGACGTGCGCGTCCATGATCCCACGGATTACAAGCTGGAAGTATCTGCATCATCGACGCGTGACGATCGTGAGACTTCATCCCGCTGAACTTCGCTTCACTGGGTCTAGGTATCCGCTTATCTTCCCGCGTAACCGAAGGAAGTTTTACTCCTAGGAGGCAGGTGAAAAACTGCTCGATCTCCTCGACTTAGAGTGAAGCAGCGGGAGGTAGTCATTTCGGTCTTCTTGGCCTTTTTGCCTTTGCGACGACTTTACGTGTCCTGCTTCGCCTCATCATCATCATCATCATCATCATCATCATCATCATCATATATAGCGTGAAGCTCCTGCACGATGCCCATTGATTTCAAGTCGCCCTTGCTTTGGCCCATCTTTGGTCCTCTCGGCATGTTGAGCAGGGTACCAAGCAGACTCTCGCACACGTTCTTCGTGATATGCATGACATCAAGGCTGTGAGGCACGGTGGATCTTCAAGTATGGCAAGTCCCGGAAAACAGACCTCGTTTTCCATACCTTCAGCAGCTCTGGCGCCTTTCGCTTCTTTCGGCTCTGGCGCCTTTTGCTTCTTTCGGCGGTGGGCAGTCTTTCCAATTTTTCAACAGCTTGTCTATTTCCTCGCCGCTCCTCGTACAGGCGTTTTGAGTTCGGTTTCACCATCGAACAGATCCTTGCGTTTCCTCCACGGGTCATCGTCGCGAAGCCACCTTGATGTCCCATGAACACGATTTTGAAGACCGGGATCTCTATCTAGCGGCGATCGTTGTGTCATCCATGCACCTTACGCATCCGAAAATCCGTGGACAACCTGCCCTTGAGATATCCGTAACCGAGATAGTCGTGCACCGTCGTGGCGGTCTGCGGCTCTCATAGGGAAATATTCTTCTCTGCGGCGTCCCACGTATTGGCTGGCGTTTTCCACAGCGTGTCAAGCTCCTCTTTCAGCAGCCCAGATCTGATTGATGTCGTTCCCTGGTTGTTTGGCCCTTCAATTAGCATACTCATGTGAATGTACTTCCTCTTCATGCACAACCAGGGGAAGGTTGTACATCCACACAAACACAAGCCAGGTGCTATGTGTGCTTCTCGGCTGCCAAGCGGATTGACTCCATCGGTGCTCGCGCCAAACCACGATGTTCCTTGGATCGTTCCCAAATTCCAGTCTTGAAGTTCAACGCTTGCCAGGCTCGCATCCTTAGGGTGACTCAGCATCTTGTCTTTTTATCTATCTCCGGATCATTTCGTCATCTTCTCGCTTCTTCTCCTCCCTATCGGCGTGCCAGCAGGAGCTTTGCTACCTTAGGGTCCATGAAATAAGCGCTGCAGACGAGGAGTGATCGGAAAGTACCACACCACTTTTCGAGGAGCTTTTTCCTCTTCTTGTATCGAGTGGCGCACACGGACATATGGTAGACTCAGCGTGCTCGTCCCGATAAATGATGCAATTGTTCATGCACACATGGTATTTCACGCGATAAATCGAGAGGACACACGATTTTCTTCGCCTCCTCAAACTGGTCGGGCACTTGTTCCCCTTGGGAAGGCGTTAGTGCGAATGACATATTCTCGTCGAAGCATCGTCGGTCATTTTGTGTTTTACCTTCATCTCGAGCCATGGCGTTACTTTGCGGGTATCCTCGGGCCTGCATCCTTCATACAATGGAGTAACGCGTCTAACTCAAGTTGATCCATCTTGGCTTTCTCTCGGCGGCAGCTCTTGCGTTATCCGTGCTTGAGAAGCAGCTCTTGAATATGAGGGTCCCACCCAGCCCATCGATGGTCAGCGTAAATGCGCTCCGCCCGGCATCATCGTCTTCATGATCATTCCGTCGCCTGCTCCGACATCTTCCTCATCATCATGTCCTGCATCTTCTACATGATGACTGTGTACAACATCACGTCGTGATCATCTCTCGGGATTCTTCGTCTTCTCGCCCGCCCGAGCGCGGTGGTTGTCTTGCTGCCCTTCCTCATTTCTTGCCCGGCCCGCATGGGCGACCGTGAACATCTTCATCACCTTGCTACCGATAGCCATCCATGAAACCACGCAACATCGGTGGTCCGCACCTGCCGGAATCGGGTCCGCAATAAGGCTCTTGACTTGCATCTTCGACATGGACATCTTATCTCCGTCTCGTTCTTTTGAAGCATCTCGGCCTTCGCGGACCTCAAAAACCTATTCACGATGCCTTCGGTCATCGTGCGGACCATCATCGCTGCATGGGTAGAGCAAAAGCGATATTTTAGAACCAAACAAAAATTTGGCATGACTTTCCCTAAAATAGGACCAAAAAGAATGCTTAATGCCAAAATTCTGCTTGAAGCGGAAATGAATCAACATTCGGCAAAATATTGGCAACTATCGCATTTCAAATACCGGTACACCTCAAACACAAACACATATGGAACACCACAAACATATGCAACACCACGAACATACATAGATCTAGCTAGGCCGTAAAAAGTGCATGTGCACTTTGTTGTAGGAGAACAACCTAAATATAGCTTCCCCTTACTTACCTATTAAAACAAGGTAATTTAACCACTTAATTTGAATGAATCTATGGTGGAAATGAGGTGAAAAGAGGAGGCACCGAGACAAGGAGGAGGTGGAGAGAATGAAGTGGGGAGAAAGTGAGTGTGTGGGTAGGAGAGGCTGTCCCAAATATCTTGTTGCTGCCCACTTACTAATGGCGCACCTCTTGCATGGTGCGCCATTAGTATTACAACTACTAATGGCGCACTTAAGCAGGATCGCCATTAGTATGTTTGAATAAGCGCACTAGTTCAAAAAAATTTTCTATACTAATGGCGCACCTTTGCTGGTGCGCCATTAGTAATTACAACTACTAATGGCGCACTTGGGCGGGATCGCCATTAGTATGTTTGGACAGGCGCACTAGTTAAATTTTTTTAATACTAATGGCGCACCCTTTGCATGGTGCGCCATTAGTAGTTTAAACTCTAATGGCGCATCGAGAAGGTGGTGCGCCATTGTAGTATACTAATGGCGCACCATCTTTGCAGTGCGCCATTAGTGTCAATCCCATCTATAGCCCTTTTTCTAGTAGTGGAGAGAGAGAGAGAGAGAGAGAGGAGCATCCGTAACACAACAACCATCTCTCTCGATTCGTCAAATCCCTCGCTTGATCGCATGCAACACATGCATCAACAGCACATTTTGACACCCTCACCCGGCCCTGCCCACCTCAAGGCCCGCACAATCTCTTTGTGAATACCCATTTCTCTCCTTAGGTTTGTTTTCTCTCAATCTCTCTCTCTCTCTCTCTCTCTCACACACACACACACAGACACACGTAGCACAACACACACACACACACACTCCCCCGAGCACACAATTCATCCCCATCCAAGGTTATACGGCGACCACTCCCGCTTGTGCTTCTTTACACCCCAACATGCACAACACCTCAATCTTCAAAGAGGGCATCGAGCAGATCGAAGATGGCGACTACACCGCGCTAGGGAATGCGAGGTCATTTGGAAGCAGGGTGATGTGACGATGGCTGACTGACTCCTCCCCCCACCCTCTCTCTCTCTCTCTTGCACAAAATTACCAATCCCTCTCTCCCCCGCACAAAATTGTCAATCCCTCAACCCACGAGATCCTTCCCCTCTCGTCCATGTTTTTCCAGCTCTCTCATCAAACATGTTGTCTCTTCTCCTTCCACGTATCTGAGAATCTGGATGCTACGCATCTCACGTATATTACATGTCTCCATCTTTCTCACAGACCTAACTTCTTCCTCTCTCTTTCTCTCTCTATCTCTCTCCCTCTATCTCGTTAGGTTTTTCTCCTACTCTCTCGTCCACATACATACAATCTTTCCCGCCCTATCTGCTCCACCTTCAAAAGCTCTCTCTGCACATTTCATTCACACATTGGGATATGTCAAAATGTTGCTTCTATAATGGCCCTCTTTGGATCATGGGGTTAGTGCTAGTTTGGGTTAGTTGGGGGCTCAAATAACCCAAAAGTATCCAAACAGGGAGGGTTAGAGTGGGTTAGTTCCATCTAACCCAACTATCCCGGTGGAGAGGTGCTTATTTGGGTTAGAGTGGGTTAGAAAATAACTCTAACTCTAACTGTGTTAGAGTATCCAAACAGGGCCAATGGCTGATGTAGAGTTATGGTTGTTTTTGTTGCATCCTACAAAGTAATAACTATGAAATGCATTTAGATTCTCATTTGACTGGGATTATGTGAGTTTGAGCATGTTGTGAAGTACTATAGACCTTGTATACATCTTGGGATTCGACAATGATTGTAACTATTGAACTGTATAGACCATTACATTCGAAGTCAATAGCCTAATATATTTATTTCACAATTTCAACAAATGATTAGTTCACTACAAACTACGAAAACAAATGTGTACTCCCTTCTTTTTTATTTAAGTCCGCATATTAGCATTGGTCAAAGTCAAGTTTTGTAAACTCTCAGAAAGCTTATAAAAATATATTAACATATACAATAACAAATAAATACCATTAGATTCATTATTGAATGTACTTTCACATCATACATATTTGTTATGGTAAATGTTTATATTTTCTATAAACTTAGTCAAACTTTAGGAAGTTTGACTTGATCAAACCTAATATGCAGAGTTTACTACTACTACTCGCTAGTTGCTTAGCGAATCACTCAACACGCCACACGGGAGTCGGTGTCACAAAATTTTGAGGTCGGCGGAAAATCTCCGCGACCTGATTCGAGCGATGGGAAGTTACCATCATAGCCTTGAACAGGCCTACGGATGGCGCTTGGTAGGGGCTGTTTTGTAACTTCAGGTTCACCCTACCCAGCCAACCCCACCCCGGCACCTAGAGTAGTAAACCTGAATACTCCCCATTTTCTATCCCCATCGCAAAATAGAATTCTCCACGGCACCGCAGCCTTCGTGCTCCTCCCCTTTACATCAGCGCACTCGTCCACCGCAGCGCATCTACCTCATCGACAACCTCGTACGCCGCACTGGAACCGGTCCACCGTCGTCGTCGTACACGGAGCCTCTTCCCCGTCATCGTCTTCCACGGTCTCGGATCTGCTTCCCGGAAGCCGACGCCAAGCGTAGAAGTACCACCGTCGTGGAAAATGAACTGAGTCCCGTTGCCGACCATGACTCACAGAGGCCGCCCCGACCATTGTTCTCCTCCTCGATTGGTAATGTGTGTATTGAATCACTTAGCAGTACATGTGCAGTTCCAATTTTGTTCATACCTACCCTTCAAATTTCCTGGGTGCTATTGTTCCGTAAAAGTAATTGGTTAAAGCCTCCATTGTCCAACAGAATATCAGCTTGTAATTGTGCATCGCTCACTGTATTGCGCTGTGCTTGGGTAGGTTTTCATCGCAACTTGATAGTGTGGCAAATGATGGAAAGGTTTTAGAACTAGCAAGATGCCCATCGTTACGCATCAAGATGCATTGTATGAGTAGTTTATCTTGTGGGAGAAAAGGATGAGAGGGAAGGCCTTATTTGCAAATCTAGAGAGGGTATGGGTATATTTTTTGCAAAATTCCCATTTGTTTCCTTCCTATCATCGAGATATAAATCGGAGATGACCTATATTGCAAGAAAAAAGTATAGAGAAAAAAAGTAGACGATAAAGGAAGTATAGATAAATATTAAATATTAAATATAAAATAAATATCTCTACTCTTATAAAAAAACTGAGTTGGTGATGATGGTGTATACGCCATCCTGCAATATGGACCGTCGATCTATATCGGCGGATAGAAAGCAAACTATGACAATTTTGCTAAAAGATACCGCACCCTCTCCACATTTGCAGATAAGGACTTCCCTCGTTCATCTTCGTCTCCCACAAGATAAAAACTCGTATAAATGCATCTTGATGTTCCATTCAACGCATGGGCCTCTTGCTAATGTGATCGAGAAAGAGTAGAGATAGCGAGCGTCGGGAAAGGATCGTCTTGCTGAAAGCGGCGGCGTGCGCTAGTTTTGGCCTTGGCGTCGGCGCGCTTTATAAATCAACGCCCTCCCCGCTCTCTCGCTCATTTCTCCTCACCGCGCCGCGCGCCATGCCGCCGCGTCGCCGGAAACCGGGATACCGCGGCGTCGCGCGCCCCTCGGCGGCTTCTCCACGAGATCGATTCAGCGGGATGCGCCTCGGCCTCGGCAATTTCGACCTGCCAATGAGGCCGCCAGCAGCGTCGACGGCGGCGTGGCGACTCCGGTGGCCTCATAGAACATTTAACTTCCCCAGCGTGCGGCGGCGGAAGCGGCGCGGGAGCTCGATGCCTCTGCGCGGCTTAGCACCGATAAAGATCGTCGCGACAACGGGCGGGAGCACCGTCTCGGCATCGCCGAGATGGACGAAAGCCATGGCGCTGTGGCGCCAACACTTCCGCAGGACATCATCAACGGCGCGAGTTCTCGCGCAAAGGAGGCGGAGAGGGATAAGAGGAGGCGGGCGAGCCACTTATCGTGAGGACAAGCGTGGCGGCGGACGCTCAATTCAACATGAGGCTAGGAGCAGCGTGCATACAGGAATCCGGCGGCGATCGGTATCTTCATGCCTCTGATCGGGCGTCGGAGGAGGACATCACCGAGGAGGTCGGACGACGAGGAGAGTTGAATTATCTTTTTTATCTATCTATGCTGAGAACTATCCTCTACTCTATCTACTTCTCGATCTCAAGCGCTCTAAGCGCTTTTAAAAGCGCCGCGTTGTGATTCTGTTGGAGATGCTCTAACATGGTAGAGGCGAGTGCTTTAATGTTGCCCACAAGATGTGAGTATTACTAGTAGTATATTTTCTTGCCATGTTGAGATTTTAAAACCACGAGTGCGAACATGCGGAGGAGCAATGAAGACCAAACACGGGATATTGGGACATCTTCAAGGAGCATGGCAAGTTAAAGAGGAGCTGCACGAACCTGTAAAGCGAGCTTTGGTAAGTAACACCCTTTCAATTACTTTCGTGTAGCCTCGTGTTCTTGATGTGTATATGTTGTAGTTTCTGTTTCTCTTAAGCGTGGTGTTCTTGATGTGTAATAAGAAGAGTCTTAATCGTCCTAATGCTTTCGTTTTAGCTTGATGTAGGAAGTGGGTGTTCTCACCTTGTAGTCTGTTTTATATATTTTTCCTTTTGAATTCACTTCTCCAAGTTACATTTATCGGCTTCTACTAAATGGATCTAGGTTGCTCGAGTATTGATCTAAAAAAGTAACTTCATGTCGGGATGCAGTTCCTGCGAGGAGGAAGTATGGTCAACCTCGAGATCATGTTTCCAAAATGAGGCTGGATTACACACAAGGTTCAGTTCCTAATGATCTGGATTAGACACAAGGTGCAAATTCGAGATGATGCTGGATTACACACAAGCCGGTGGAGTAAATCGACTATTCGTGTCCTCATGGCATTAGTAAAGGCTGAAAAAAGCGTGCAGCAGCCCTTGAGAATGTAGCTGAGTTCTGAAGAAGCGAAAAGAGCAATCAGATGCTCTCTTCACCCAAGCCAAAGAAGAGATGGAAGAAGCCAGAAATAAGCTAGCGAGGCGAGAGCAGGCTAGGCGCCTCCTGCTATCTAAAACTGTTGTCAATACAAAATTTCCTTCATAATAGCTAGGTTCAAATGTTTATCCGGTCGGCATGCTGTTGTGATGTCCGTGCATCTACTGATGTGGCACAAAATGTTTTTTTGGGTCATGTAATAACAACAATTACTTTCCAAACAATAACAGACGAAGCATTGGACATGGTATAGTTCACGCGCAAGGCCGACATTCCAAGTTCAACTTCCACATCAAACTCATGTTCACAAATATCTGCACATTTCATACATAATGTCCACAACCATGATTCATTTCAAAGCCAAAAAAATGTGAGGAGAGTTATAAATAAAGAAAAAACTCTACTAGTTCCTGCTACCGGTGCAAGCACAACAAGTCATGACCATGTGCAAATTAATTATATTTTAGTCATTTTTTGTGTTCTAAAATGCCTGCCGGCTCGCGGAAGGACGTGACGTGTTGTCGGCACACGCGCGGATTCAATGAAGGCAGGCGGGGCAGTCTTAAGCTGGTTGCCTTGGCGAGGCGTGCTCGGCCGGAACTGCAGCGAGTGCGGCCCTCTTGGCCAGCGCGCCGGTTCAATGCTGCGCTATGAGAGGTCGCGTCCGTGCGAGCAATCACTCCCTCCAGTCCTTTTTGTTTGGGTATAACAAAATCTCATTTTCCATTCACATTTTACAAGTAAAATTCATGGACAAACTTTGACCCAAAATACGATGGGGACTAGTAAACCAGAATGGAGGTAGTAGTTTTTTAATCAAAGAAGGGTTTCCCCTTCCGATTTTCATCTTGAAAACCAGCATCTAAATCTAAACCATAGTATTTGCCCTAGAACTACCAGGTTCAACATCTCATAACATAAACCCATACAACCTCCATCATAAAAAAAACCATACAACCATCGCCAAGGAGTTATGTAGTACTATGAATTCCATTTTCGCTCCATACCAATCGTTTAAAACTACTTACTACTTATAAGCGCCATTGAAATTCAGAACTCTTAACCCGCTAGAAAAGCGATATTTTAAGCGTGGCTACTCGATCTGTGGCAGCTGGCGAGCCACCGCGCTCTAAGTCGTTCACTGTGGTCCCGACCATCAACTCCTACGGATCAAATTATCCGCGAGCTGACTATTCCTACAAAGGTGCTCCACCACGTACCGGTACCCTTGAATGCAGCCGTGCACCTAGGGTTTTAGGGTTTATTTGTTAACGTCGCCTACGTAACACTCATGTGTGCGAGACAGCGAGAGGCCCAGTGTGCGTCGCCTCTTCTCTTCGTATATGTACTCCACCATTTATGCGGTGTCCAAAAATTATAATAACTACTAGCAATGTGCCAATGCATTGCCACACAATCAAAGTAGATTATTACATATTCACCGATTTGATAGAAAAAAGTCTAGTTTTGAAATCGTATATCACTAAAAATATGTTATGTTTCACTCAAAATATATTCCTTTGGCGTTTTGATGAGATAAGGGAGGAATGTTGTTGGTTTCAAGATTAGAAGTGGTATATGTCTAATTTCTACTCTTACTAGCAAGATGCCCGTGCGTTGCACGGAACATCAAGATCTTGTGGGAGAAAAGGATGAGCGAGGAAGGCCTTATCTGCAAATGTGGTGAAGAGTCGGGTAAATTGCCATATTTTCCTTCCTATCCAAATCGAGATATAAATCGGACGACCTACATTGCAGGATGGCAGGCCCACCATCATCACCAACTCTATTTTTATCCCTACTCCTATAAAAAGCATTGTCGGTGATGATCGTGTGCCTGCCATCCTGCAATATAGGCCGCCGATCTATATCGGCGGATAGGAAGGAAACTATAACAATTTGCAAAAATATACCCACACCCTCTCCACATTTGCAAATAAGGCCTTCCTCGTTCATCCTTTTCCCCACAAGATAAACTACTCATACAAATGCATCTTGATGTTCCAGTACAATGCATGGGCATCTTGCTAGTTGTTGCAAAAAGCCCATGTGTGTGTGAGAGAGAGGGAGAGTGGAGGAGGACAGAGTGCATGTGTGACAAAGACACAAGGAGTGTGTGTGCGATAGGTATCACTTAAAATGAGGCGATAGTGCGTGTGTGCACGATCGAGAGGCGTGTCTTGAGAAGGAAGAAAATCTACATAGATACAAGGAGCAGGAGAGAGACATGTATGCGATGGTGGAAGCACGAGTGTGCAGGTGTATAAACCTATCTAGAGGCTAGCTAGTCGATAAATGTTTGTGAGAGAAATGCAGTCGGGGTGCTGGCGAGAGTTTTGTGTGTGAGAGAGAGACGGTAGTCGGGAAGGGGAGTGGAAGCAGGAGTTGTCTGTGTGTGCGTGTCTATGTGAGAGAGAGAGAGAGAGAGGAGACGGTAGTCGGGGTTGTGTGATCGGTAAACAAATGAATAATGTCAGTCTGGGATGGAGACGAAAAGGAGACCGCAACAAATGTTGTGTCTATAGGAGAGAGAGAGAGAGTAATTTTAGTGGTATGAGTCGAGACATATAGGGTGTGTGAGAGAATCCCATAGAGAGAAAGACAAAGTGAAAAATGAGTGGAGACTGTGTGTGTGGCGGTGGAAAAGAAAGCTTAGGTGCAGTAGTAGAGAGAGCAGTAGAGGCGTGAGAGATAATGAAAACCGTGTAATGTATAATGATAGGGAGAGTGTGACACTTCTCAAGGGAGGCGTCGAGAGACCATGTTTGCGAGGATAGGAGAAACATGAAGTGAGCGTCTTGGTGAGCTGGAGAAAGAGAGTGATAGCTACGAAGGAGCATGCATGCGAGAGAGATGGGCGTGAAAGGAGTGAACAAAAAGGATTCAAATATTTGAATTGAGATGATGATACATGTAATCCATACTCGAACCAAAATTGATCTATCAAACATGCATACTCATATGAATTCACGCACATCTATGTTATTTAATATGTAGTATTACTGATCCATACATTTTAGTAGAACATAATTTGGTTAAATTTTTGAATTCAACCTTAAGATTTTGAGATCGTTAATTTGTAAATCATATTATACATATAAAGGAGCAGAATTCTTTGTTGTGCTTTTGAAAGTATATATAAAAAATGATGTATATAGAATGTAATTCCAATTGAAAATGGATCCCTTGAAAAAATAGAATACAAGCGGGATTGAATTGAGTTGGCACGATGGCGTGCACTCTGCAAAATTTGAGCGAAGCGGGGAAAGTCGCGATAACACTTGAAACCAAAATCTGCGAGATGGAAATCACTACGCCTATCCCGCCGCGCAAAGCCTATCTGCTGGATTTCTATAGGTTTCGATAGGGTAGGTTTGTAATTTCACCCAAGCGTGGCGTAACCGCCTCTCACGGATTCATACGGTGGGCGCCAAAACACAGTGTGTCCTCGGCGAAATCGACTCCTCCCGATTCATATTCATACGGTGGGCGCCAAAACAAACTCTCATCGGCAAATATTGATGTATGCTGAGATTACCGTCCTATCCCCAACCGACTAATGTTGTTGTGATGTAGTAGAAATTTGAAGCAGGGGCTAAGTTTGTAAATTTCCTCGCATTTGAGACAAGCGCATACTGAATACATGGTTCCCCCTTCCTCTCTACCTCCCTTTTCCCCATTCATACTCCGTGGGCGCCAAAACACCCTCTCCACCCCACCCTCCTCCATCCATGCCGTCCGCCACCCCATCCACCCGTCCTCCTCCACCATGCGGAGCTGATACCCCGCCGCCGTCCATTACAAGAGATCGACCTCTCTCATCCACGCGTTGGACGGGATCCTTGCATCCGTCCTCTCGCTTCATCCCGCCGTCATCCACCTTGCCGCGCGCCGCTCTCGACCGTCTCGTCCACCACGCCCCACCGCCACCGTCTACCCTCCTAGATCTGCTTCCACACCGCCGACAGCCATCGCTACCGCAGCACCGTCAAATTCTCAGCAGATGCGTACACGGCGCCGCACCAGAGGCGGTACTCTTTCGTATCTGCTCAACTTATTTATCGCAGCAAGAAAATAGATCGCCACTGCTTTACTCTAATTTCTTGTCTTGGTTGCGAAGTTGCCTTTGTTCGGTTTGCACCTTCAGATCCGCCATGGCACGCTCAACACTATACTCCCAATGCTTATGGTTTTCCCCTTTTATATTCCACACTAGTTAAATCACAGTAGACTAAATTTCAAAATTGGGTCAGTCGATTTTTGAGCTTGCGGAGTTCGCCGATCGCGATCGAAGGGCTCATGTGGTTGTGGGGCCTCGCCGAGCAGAAGAAAACTTCGATGCGGGTGGGGGTTGGGGGCGGGTGGGGGTGAGGTGGCGGAGGAACACTGGCGATGGGGGCGGTGGTCGGCCGGTGCCCGTGCGGTGTTCTGTATGGGAAGAATCGAGAGCGAGGAAGAAGAAGGGTTAGGAGGCGTGGGATCTTCATCCAAACGCTGAAATGGTCGAGAGACAGCTAGGAGTTGCATTCTTAATGCGCTCTGGTTCATCATGTGTGGGCACTGCGCAACCAACATTTTATTATCAAAATCTGCTTGCTCTTCTTTACCATGTTCCTCTTCCGTTCTTCTTTAATATGTACTCTCTCCGTTCCTAAATACAAGTCTTTGTATAGATTCCACCATGGACTACATATGGAGCAAAATGAGTGAATCTACACTCTAAAATGTATCTGGATACATCTGTATGTGATCCATAGTGGAAATCTCTACCAAGACTTATATTTTGGAGCGGAGGAATATGCTAATGTCTGATATGTTCCTTGTCTTGAAGATGAGCAGGGACATTTGCAGTGTAGAGGTCTATCACGATTCGGTTGTGATGGACACTTTGAGCCTCTTTGATTAGTAGGATCTTGTAAACATAGGAATAGGATTTGTAGTGGCCTGCCCACTTGAATCCTATAAGAATAACAAGGAAATGCGGGGAGCTGTGTCGCCTTTGAGAGTTACACTGATATTATGATACCGCACCTTCACTTGAAGAGAGCTGGTATCCGAAGCCTTTCTAGCCGTGCATCGCAATACTAGCACATATATTCCAGCAAGTTCCACTTTGCTGATTTTACTCGATGCTTAAGGTTTTCCGTTATATCTACACTATGATCTGTGTAGCTGCTTTGTGTCACACTAGCAGCAGTCCACTCTTGAAGCTAAACACTGCAATGACTTACAAAATTGGCACCAAGGCATTGAGTGCCATTACGGATGCAATGAAACTCATCGCTCCCCACTGTTGATTCTTGTTGAGAATATGATCCTAATGACTATTCTAACCTCGAGGAGTCAAAGGCGGATGGCCTGTCCTGTTCACCCATCAAGGTGCTGTTCTAATTTGGCAATGTTTTATTGATTGCGGGTATCTTGCATATGTTGTCTTGCATTTCTTATACTTTGTTGCACCGCCATCTGCTTAGTTTACTCATCATATATGTCGAGATGCCATGCCCATCCATTATCAATACATATTCCATCTGTCATCATATCATGTTTTTCCACTCAAATGCTGTTCTTGTGCATCAAACATCAAAAAGGAAGAGGGTGATTGCCGAACCTGAAGGAGCACCAGCAAAGTCCTTGAAAAACGTGGTGGTGCCGGAGAAATCAGACATCACCCCACTTATATTGGCTGTACAACCGGTGACACAAAGCGTAGGACCGACTCCAGATGATTGTACCCATACTTCTTGGCCACACCACTAGCCCCACCACACAGGACCTGCACTCCAGCAAAAGGTATACCGATTTCATTTGCCATAGCACCAGCTGTACCATAGAAAAATCCTCCAACAAAAAGTACAGCAAGTCCACCGACCAAAGACCTATCCCAAGCTGCGAGACAGCCAATTCCTGCAGATTGGAACCCCATTCCATTTATTCCCAGTTTAAAGACAATGCTTTCAATGTTGTTAGGGACTACGTGCATATATTCCCATCATGGGAAGATTATAGTGAAGACAAACACCATTTTCACATCTTCTGTCCAACTTACGTGTAAGTGCTATTATTCATGGTTATTATTTTCCTGTTTTACTGCTGATTGAACACATCAATGATTTACATTACATTGTTGTAACTAGGCGAGGTCAATCTGGATAGTCATGACGAGCAAAGCTTGCTTGTGCTTTTCAAGGAAGCATTGCAGCGATGTCGGTGTTACTGAGGAAATCACACTTTGATGGCAAGTCTATAAGCGAATTTCGGTGAAGTCTCTGTGCTAAATTTAGAAGACATTGAATGGAAAAACCTTGTTATGCCTTGGTCTCGTTCGGGATGAGGTCTGTCTATGAAATCACATGACAATTTGAACTTCTAATTTTCGCATGTGCCTTACGGATCTTTTTGTAGGAAATCTGCTCGAAGAAGAATTCGGTTTGAAAAAACGACAAGATATCACAAATATGCTGCTGCTGCTTTGCTCTTGTTAGTACATGTTGTCCGTTATCACTGTACTTGCATATATACTGGTTCATTATGTGACAGCAGTATGCATGATAGCTTGCTTATCAATTGTTAGCTCAAATTATCGATCTGTATGAATGGTTACATTAGTGTAGAATATATCCAATGCCAATGTTTTTAGCTCTGCATTGTTCTTGTAAGTACATGTTGTCCTTTATCGGTGTACTTATAATGACGGTAGTTGTTCATGTACCATCACTCTGCAGCTTATTTTCCTTTGCCCTCCATTTTCTACACATCAGATCTATATTTACTCTTACCATAAGGTTGGTCTTGAAGAAGTTTAGCTGTGCATTGCTCTTGGCTGTACCTTTTGCTGTATTGCTGCACTTACATTTATAGCTACTTGGTTATGTAGCATCACTCTTCATCTTATCTTAAATATTCTCCATTTTTAGTATATTATCACATCTATATTTACTCTTAACAAAATGTAGAATAAAGGCAATGCTTTTGAAGAAGATTCTGTGGTAAACTTCTTGAATTGCCCCCCATCGGCATGGACAAGGCCTTTATAGAGCCTGTCTTCACCAATAATGTAAATTTGTCCATCTCAAGCCTTCAAACTTTGTTGTATATATTTGGTTAGGCATGACTGCAACAGCTGTTTATGTTTGGTGTTTGCATCAAATTGCTTATTTAAAGTTTATTATGTAGTTCATAAACAAACGTTTGTCCTTACTCAATTTAAGTTTTCAGTTGTACAACTAAGTTCCTTCTTCATACCATGTAAATTAAACTATCTGAGCAAGTGATTTTCTTTTGCACTACATGTATGCTTACATTCTTCATCCGTAATCCGGTGGTGTGGTGAACCTACCCACTACTGACACAATGTCATATTCTGCAATGTCTTCACTATGAACAATGTCATATCATTCTACTATTATTTAAACCGTCTCTTTATTTGCCAATCTGAAATGGTATAAATTGACACACACTAACCATTGATACTTATGAGTTCTTGATCGTAATCCGGTGTTGTCATTGAAGCTGCCAACTCCTTCACAATGTCATTTCCTGCCATGTCTTGACCTGAACAATACCATATTGTGTTAATGCAATTTTAAACTGTGTCACTTTATTAAATCGAGAAGAAATGTGATGAATTGTAAACCTTGATACTTTTACGTGCAAAACACATCATCTCATGCGCTTGTTTATCTTTGAGTGAGAAAGATATAAGTGTTGAACAAGCGCGATCTCATCATCTTGCTCAGCAGCTTGCGCTCTGACTCCCAGCAGGCTAACCTTTCTTGAACTCTATTGAAGTCTTTGTCGGTTTTGTATATTATTTTGTCGGTGTGTTTATTTGCCTTTGGTGGCGATCTTTGATGCCCAGTGTATGTAATCTATTTGTCTGCTTGTGCTTTATTATCATAGTGGCGAACTTTGATGCCCGATGGATGTAATATGCGTAATTTCTTTATTGTATAGTCTAGGTTTTTCTTATTCATGATGCTGCAGTTATTTTCTGTATATATATCCTGTCTTCACGATAAACCGGCCAAACCGTAAAATTACGGTACATAATCGGGCTGTCATGCAATCACGATGTAGGTTGGGCTGAAAGCGTGCGAACAGCTCACGGGCGGCAGCAGCCGAAATGAACCCGACCCATGATTGTGCGAATCAAATCATGGGCTTTTAACAAGACAAAATTGTCTCGGTCCTTGTTTGGCCCAATCGGATATCGGCTGCGAGCAGGCGGATGCAATCGGGCCGTAGTTAGGCCCAACTATATGGCGGGCTTTTAATAGCGAAATTAATATAGGGCGAAATGTTAAGCGGGCCCTTAACAGGCCAAAACTAATATCGGGCGAATTACTAAGTGGGCCTTTAGCAAGTGGGCCCAAAAGCATAGTGTCCGATTCTTGGGCGAATTTGATATGGGCCATAATTGAGCCCAAAGCCTCTTAGAGGCGGACCTGATCTGGGCGTAATTTGCCCAGCGTGGTTGGCCCATAACGGGCGGATCTCATATGGGCCACTTTTAGGCCCGGGCGTGGCGAGCCATTAATGGACGGATCAGATATGGGCGGCATTTGGCCCAAAACATGGCAGCCAGTTAATGGGCCGGCCTACTAGGGTCCTCAAAATCTTATGGGCCTACAGCTGGGCCTGCCCATTAATGTCGGCGAAATCTCGTGGGCCTTTAGCTGGGCCGGCCCATTATGATCCGCAAGAACTTGTGGGCCTTTACCTGGGCTGGCCCATTATGGCACACAAAAATCTTATGGGCCTTTAGCTGGGCCGTCCCATTATGGCTTGCAAAATCTTGTGGGCCTTTACCTGGGCCGGCCCATTATGGCCTGCAAAATCTCGTGGGCCTTTAGCTGGGCCGGCCCATTATGGTCCGCAAAATCTTGTGGGCCTTTAGCTGGGCCGGCCCATTATGGTCCGCAAAACTTGTGGGCCATTAATTGGGCCGGCCCAATTAAACTTGTTGGGCCGTGCCACGTGTCGACGTATCATAGGTGCCTTCTGTCCATTGAGTGGATGACATCTGTCCCAGCGGTGAGCTGACACGTGTTTCCTCCAGCCAATGATGATTTTACACATGGAAAATCCCCATTGGTCGGGGCTGTTAACGGGTTATCGGATCCAAAACCCGACCCGATAGCTTAACGTCGTTCCGTTACGGTGGATGCCACATGTCGGTCACCCTTGACGAAAGCACTTCTGTGACGTGCGATTTATCGTCATGGAAGTGGACACTTCCGTGATGATAATTTTCGTAATGTCATGGAACACTTCTACGACAGCACATGTATGACTATCTTGATTCTGTCATAAATTTGTGATGGATGTACATGCATGAAAAAAACGCGACCTATCGTGACAAACACGTATCATCACAGAAGTGTATTGTTTTTGTAGTGTCTATTCTTTCCTTTATGCCTAGCTAGGGGCGTTAAGCGATAGCGCTTGTTGGGAGGCAACCCAATTTTATTTTTGTTTTTTGCTTTTTGGTTCTGTCTAGTAATAAATAATCAATCTAGCTTCTGTTTAGATGTGGTTTTATGTTTTAATTAGTGTTTGTGCCAAGTAGAACCTTTGGGAAGACTTGGGTGAAGTCTTTTTGATCTTGCTGTAAATAAACAGAATCTTTAGCGTTCACGAGATTAGCTACAACTTTTTACTGGAGAGTGATATTTAGTTGATTCTTTTTGAAGATGATTAATAGGTAAATTCTTCACGTCCAGAAATTTATTTTAGAATTTTTGGAGTTCAGAAGTTTGCGTTAGATACAGATTACTACAGACTGTTCTGTTTTGACAGATTCTGTTTTTAGTGTGTTGTTTGTTTATTTTGATGAATCTATGGCTAGTAATGGAGTTTATAAACCATAGATAAGTTGGAATACAGTAGGTTTAACACCAATATAAATAAAGAATGAGTTCATTACAGTACCTTAAGGTGGTGTTTTGTTTTCTTTAGCTAGCAGACTCACGAGATTTTCTATTAAGTTTTGTGTTGTGAAGTTTTCAAGTTTTGGGTAAAGATTTGATGGATTATGGAACAAGGAGTGGCAAGAGCCTAAGCTTGGGGATGCCACAAGGCACCCCAAGGTAAAATCCAAGGACAACCAAAAGCCTAAGGTTGGATATGCCTCGGAAGGCATCCCCTCTTTTGTCTTCGTCCATCGGTAACTTTACTTGGAGCTATATTTTTATTCACCACATGATATGTGTTTTGCTTGGAGCGTCTTGTATGATGTGAGTCTTTGCTTTTTAGTTAACCACAATCATCCTTGCTGTACACACCTTTTGGGGGAGATACACATTAATCAGAATTTATTAGAATACTCTATGTGCTTCACTTATATCTTTTGAGCTAAACAATTTTGCCCTAGTGCTTCACTTATATCTTTTAGAGCATGGTGGTGGTTTTATTGTATAGAAAATTTTGATCTCTAATGCTTCACTAATATTATTTTGAGAGTCCTTTAGAACAGGATGGTAATTTGCTTTGGTTATAAAATTAGTCCTAATATGATAGGCATCCAAGTTGGATATAATAAAAACTTCCATATAAGTGCATTGAATACTAGGAGAAGTTTGATACTTGATGATTGTTTTGAGATATGGAGATAGTGATATTAAAGTTGTGCTAGTTGAGTAGTTGTGAATTTGAGAAATACTTGTGTTGAAGTTTGCAAGTCCCGTAGCATGCACGTATGGTAAACATTGTGTAACAAATTTGAAACATGAGGTGTTCTTTGATTGTCATCCTTATGAGTGGCGGTCGGGGACGAGCGATGGTCTTTTCCTACCAATCTATCCCCATAGGAGCATGCGCGTAGTGCTTGGTTTTTGATGACTTGTAGATTTTTGCAATAAGTATGTGAGTTCTTTATGACTAATGTTGACTCCATGGATTATACGCACTCTCAACTTCCATCATTGCTAGCCTCTTCGGTACCGTGCTTTGCCCTTTCTCACCTTGAGAGTTGGTACAAACTTCGCCAGTGCATCCAAACCCCGTGATATGATACGCTCTATCACAGATAAACCTCCTTATATCTTCCTCAAAACAGCCACCATACCTACATATTATGGAATTTCCATAGCCATTCCGAGATATATTGCCATGCAACTTTCCACCGTTCCGTTTATTATGACACGCTTCATCATTGTCATATTGCCTTGCATGATCACGTAGTTGACATCGTATTTTTGGCAAAGCCACCATGCATATTATTTCATACATGTCACTCTTGATTCATTGCTCATCTCGGTACACCGCCGGAGGCATTCATATAGAGTCATATTTTGTTCTAAGTATCGAGTTGTAATCATTGAGTTGTAAATAAATAGAAGTGTGATGATCATCATTATAGAGCATTGTCCCAAATAAAAAAAGAGAAAGGCCAAAAAAAAGAAAGAAAAAAGAAAAAAAGAAAAAAGGGACAATGCTACTATCCTTTTTCCACACTTGTGCGTCAAAGTAGCACCATGATCTTTATGATAGAGAGTCTCTTGTTTTGTCACTTTCATATACTAGTGGGAATTTTTCATTATAGAACTTGGCTTGTATATTCCAACGATGGGCTTCCACAAATTCCCTAGGTCTTCGTGAGCAAGCAAGTTGGATGCACATCCACTTAGTTTATTTTGTTGAGCTTTCATACATTTATAACTCTAGTGCATCCGTTGCATGTCAATCCCTACTCCTTACATTTACATCAATTAATGGGCATCTCCCTAGCCCATTGATTAGCCGCGTCAATGTGAGACTTTCTCTTTTTTTTTGTCTTCTCCACACAACCCCCATCATCATTATTCTATTCCACCCATAGTGCTATATCCATGGCTCACGCTCATGTATTGCATGAAAATTGAAAAAAGTTTGAGATTACTAAAGTATGAAACAATTGCTTGGCTTGTCATCGGGGTTGTGGAAGATGAGAGCATCTTGTGTGAAGAAAATGAAGCATGGCCAAACTATATGATTTTGTAGGGACGAGCTTTCTTTGGCCATGTTATTTTGAGAAGACATAATTGCTTGGTTAGTATGCTTGAAGTATTATTATTTTTATGTCAATATTAAACTTTTATCTTGAATCTTTCGGATCTAAACATTCATGCCACAATAAAGAAGATTACATTGAGAAATATGCTAGGTAGCATTCCACATCAAAAATTCTATTTTTATCATTTACCTACTCGAGGACGAGCAGGAATTAAGCTTGGGGATGCTTGATACGTCTCCAACGTATCTATAATTTTTGATTGTTCCATGCTATTATATATTCTGTTTTGGATGTTTAATGGGCTTTATTATACACTTTTATATTATTTTTGGGACTAACCTATTAACCCAAGGCCCAGTGCAAATTGCTGTTTTTTTCCTATTTGATGTTTAGCACAAAAGGAATATCAAGCGAGTCCAAGCGGAATGAAACCTTGGGGCGTGATTTTTGGAACAAACGTGATCTAGAGGACTTGGAGTGGACGTCAAGAAATGAACGAGGAGGCCACGAGGCAGGAGGGCGCGCCTACCCCCTGGGCGCGCCCTCCACCCTCGTGGGCCCCTCGTGGCTCCACCGACCTACTTCTTCCTCCTATATATACCTACGTACCCCAGAACCATCCAGGAGCACCACGAAACCCTATTTCCACCACCACAACCTTCTGTACCTGCGAGATCCCATCTTGGGGCCTTTTCTGGCGCTCCGCCAGAGGGGGCATCGATCACGGAGGGCTTCTACATCAACACCATAGCCTCCCCGATGATGTGCGAGTAGTTTACCACAGACCTCCGGGTCCATAGTTATTAGCTAGATGGCTTCTTCTCTCTCTTTGGATCTCAATACAAAGTTCTCCTCGATCTTCTTGGAGATCTATTCAATGTAACTCTTTTTGCGGTGTGTTTGTCGAGATCCGATGAATTGTGGGTATATGATCAAGATTATCTATGAACAATATTTGAATCTTTTCTGAATTCTTTTATGTATGATTGGTTATCTTTGCAAGTCTCTTCGAATTATCTGTTTGGTTTGGCCTACTAGATTGATCTTTCTTGCAATGGGAGAAGTGCTTAGCTTTGGGTTCAATCTTGCGTTGCTCGATCCCAGTGACAGAAAGGGAAACGACACGTATTGTATTGTTGCCATCGAGGATAAAAAGATGGGGTTTATATCATATTGCTTGAGTTTATCCCTCTACATCATGTCATCTTACCTAATGCGTTACTCTGTTCTTATGAACTTAATACTCTAGATGCATGCTGGATAGCGGTCGACGTGTGGAGTAATAGTAGTAGATGCAGGCAGGAGTCGATCTACTTGTCACGGACATGATGCCTATATACATGATCATGCCTAGATATTCTCATAATTATGCACTTTTCTATCAATTGCTTGATAGTAATTTTTTCACCCACCGTAATACTTATGCTATCTTGAGAGAAGCCACTAGTGAAACCTATGGCCCCGGGTCTATTTTCCATCATATAAGTTTCCAATCTATTTTTACTTTGCAATCTTTACTTTCAATCTTTATCATAAAAATACCAAAAATATTATTATCTCTATCAGATCTCACTTTTGCAAGTGGCTGTGAAGGGATTGACAACCCCTTTATCGCGTTGGTTGCAAGGTTCTTATTTGTTTGTGTAGGTACGAGGGACTTGCGTGTGGGCTCCTACTGGATTGATACCTTGGTTCTCAAAAACTGAGAGAAATAATTACGCTACTTTGCTGCATCACCCTTTCCTCTTCAAGGAAAACCAACACATGCTCAAGAGGTAGCAGTTACCGTGCTGGTCCGATACCAATTCACGCCGTTCTGACGGCCCATGTGAACCCATTTATCCGACGGCCGAGGCCCGCCGATTCTACGGCCGTGTTGGAGACTCATTTAAAGACGGCCCGTAGGAGGCCCATGGATCCTATGGCTCGTAGCAGGGTCATGGTTACCACGTTCCGTATATGGCCCATGGTTGTTGCAGCCACTAGCAAACCAGGGAAAAAGAAGACTAGGAAATAAATAAGCCCGAAACTAATGCTAGGCTATTAAGGCGATTGCTCAGATTACATCCACTGGGCATCAAAGATCGCCACTAGTGCAAATATAGGGAACACCCTACACTATACAAAAATGGCTTGTTGTTTTCTTCAGCCGGTGGCTGCACGTTAAGAACAAATTTCTTATCGCAACAAAACAAATTACAACTATAAAACACAAGGAAGGTTGGCATAAAAGTTAACAGTCTGGCAGATAAATGCACCACCAGAAGTTCAGAAGCTCAGTTCATTTGACCTGACTGTTATGCTTTCATGCTGTATTGTCTGATGGAGCACCATAACCTTCGCCTTCATTTCTCCTATGCTCTGAACAACATAGAAAATGTCGATAGTCGGTTTCAAAACCATGCATATCTTGGCGACATCGAACAATGTCATCCTTGTTTCACAAAGGGTCTCTGTTAGGGAGCGGACTTGTGTGCGGGCGCAGATATAACATTGTTTTGAGCTTGCATATTTATCGTCTCCATCGTATCTACTTTTCCAAACACTTTTGCCCTTGTTTTGGACTCTAACTTGCATGATTTGAATGGAACTAACTTGATTGACGCTGTTTTCAGCAGAATTGCCATGGTGTTATTTTATGTAGAAATAAAAGTTCTCGGAATGACCTGAAATCAACGGAGAATTATTTTGGAATTAATAAAAATACCGGTGAAAGAATCAAGGCAGGGGCCCACACCTGTCCATGAGGGTGGGGGGCGCGCCCCTGCCTCGTGGGCCCCCTGGTGCTCCACTGACCTCAACTCCAACTCTATATATTCACGTTCGGGAGAAAAAAATCAAAAAGAAGGATTCATCACGTTTTCACGATCACGGAGCCGCCGCCAAGCCTAATCTCTCGCGGGAGGCTGATATGGAGTCCGTTTGGGGCTCGGGAGAGAATCCGTCGCCATCGTCATCATCAACCATCCTCCATCACCAATTTCATGATGCTCACATGATGCGTGAGTAATTACATCGTAGGCTTGCTGGACGGTGATGGGTTGGATGAGATTTATCATGTAATCGAGTTAGGGTTTGATCCCTAGTATCCACTATGTTCTGAGATTGATGTTGCTATGACTTTGCTATGCTTAATGCTTGTCACTAGGGCCCGAGTGCCATGACTTCAGGTCTGAACCTATTATGTTTTCATGAATATATGTGAGTTCTTGATCCTATCTTGCAAGTCTATAGTCACCTACTATGTGTTATGATCCGGCAACCCCGAAGTGACAATAATGGGGACCACTCCCGGTGATGACCGTAGTTTGAGGAGATCATGTATTCACTATGTGTTAATGCTTTGGTCCGGTACTCTATTAAAAAGAGGCCTTAATATCCCTTAGTTTCCAATAGGACCCCGCTGCCACGGGAGGGTAGGACAAAAGTGTCATGCAAGTTCTTTTCCATAAGCACGTATGACTATATTCGAAATACATGCCTACATTACATTGATGAATTGGAGCTAGTTCTGTGTCACCCTATGTTATGACTGTTACATGATGAACAACATCCGGCATAATTCTCCATCACCGATCCAAATCCTACGAGCTTTTCACATATTGTTCTTTGCTTATTTACTTTTCCGTTGCTACTGTTACAATCACTACAAAACTACCACTGTTACTTTTGCCACCGTTACCGTTACTTCCATACTACTTTGCTACTAAATACTTTGCTGCAGATACTAAGTTATCCAGGTGTGGTTGAATTGACAACTCAACTGCTAATACTTGAGAATATTCTTTGGCTCCCCTTGTGTCGAATCAATAAATTTGGGTTGAATATTCTACACTCGAAAACTGCAGTGACCCCATATAATTGTGGGTTATCTAGACTATTTTCTGGCGCCATTGCCAGGGAGCATAGCTCTATTCTTTGAGTCACTTGGGATTTATATCTTCTGGTCACTATGAAGAACTTGAAAGACGAGAAAACAAAAATTTATCCCTCAACTACAAGGGGAGGTAAGGAACCGCCATCTAGCTCTCGCACTTGATTCACCTTACATTTTGAGTAAGCTTGCGACACACTATTAATTCGATATGTGCATGTTATTAATGATGCCATACGCTATGCATGATACTTATGATGAACAAGCGGCTAGGGCTAGAGAGAATGAAATTATTGGGCGATAATATTGATGAAAGTGATGATGAAGATTCTCCCCTAGATATGAATTGCCTATTGTGCACGATGGTTACGTTATGGATGAAGAAACTGCTAGAGACTTTCTTGCTTGCAATGATATGTCGGTGTACTAGAGTAGGGGTACCCTAGTATCGAACTCGTGCCTGGCGATTGCAGCACCATGACAAGGCTTGCTGGTGACCGCCAAGGTCCTCCGTGGTTCCTTTGGAGCCATTCAAGAACAAAGTATTTAAGCCAAGGAGACAAGGCCCCAGCAAGAGGAGCTTGCGGGAAGGCCACTCAACGCTTTCGAAGACAAGACCCGGCAAGAGGAGCTTGCGGGAAGGCTCGATGGCGACAAGCTTAGGACGCGACAAGGATTCAGCAGCGGCAAGGTGCTTGCGCGACAAGCAACTCCTCTTCATCTCCGCTCCAGCTCATCCACCAGCGATGTCGCCATGGGACCATTCGGCGTGCGTGTCAAGAGGCTGTGCAGCCAGCGGAGAACAATGATGGTGGCCGACAAGATTGCAATCGTGGCAAGCGGAGGCGCCCCTGACGGTCCCTGTTGCACTGTTTAGGCGACATAGGCGGGCATTTAATGCTTTTGTCCCTTGCCGTCAGAGTTAGGTAGAATACACTGTACAAGTAGCTGTACCAACCGCAACTCATTTTCCCATTTTTGCCCTTGTCAACGTTGCCACCTATTGGTGACCCCTTTAGCATATAAAAGGAGGCCCATGCGCAACGTAGAGAAGGTTTAGCTCATTCGAAACCAGAGACACTCATGCTAGGTCTTGTAGCTCCCATGGCTCCCTAGAAAGAACACAATACAATCAGACAAGCAGCAGTAGGAGTATTATCTCTCGGAGAGCTCGAAGCTGGGTAAACTGCTTGTGTAGCCGCCTCGATCTGCTCTTCGTGCGACCTCCGCCCCCACCGAACGAAAGGGCTCGGTCCGCCCGGTCCCATAGGTGTTAGTGGGTTACGATCAACTTCTCCGACATCTTTGGCGCGCCGGGTAGAGGCGTCGAGGCTGTGTGAACCCGATCCGGTGTCCACGAGCAACATCTTCATCATCTTCATCAACATGCCCCGAAGAAGAAGGCTTGGCGGCAGCGAGCCGTCCACGTCGATCCGCCACCACGGAGCAAATGGGTGGTGGGGTGACACCGGCGGAAGAGCGAGGCGCCGGCGAGGAGCTCATGGCGCTGCCAAGTCCAAGGACAAGGCCGCCTGAGACCTCGGCGTCCGTACGCACGCGCCCATCTCGGGAGGCGCGGGACCGACAACGTCACGGTATTCATAGTACCATCGCTCGTTGGATCAAGACCGAGCTGGAGGATCGCGAGGCCCTCAAGACCAGCATGCTGCGCTTGACATCTTTGGCACGCAGCGAATCGGTCGCTGGGCGGGATGCTGCTCCTTCTAACATAGTTAGCAGTCCGAGCATGTCCGCTCCTCGCACCGTTCACCTGCCGCCCGCCACTCCAGCGGAAGCCTTGGCGAGCTCAAGCTGCTCCTAGACTACCCTCAACAGCCGACAAAAGTCGGCGAATGGAGGCCACCATCGAGTCTCATCGGCTTTGCCAGCGGCGGCACTCCCGACAACCAACTACGCCGCTGCGCGGCAAGGCGACAAAGGCACGAGCGGTGGCGGCGAAACTTGTGGGGTGCAACCACCATGCACTCTCCACCCGAAGGCCAAGATCACCAACTCGTCGGATCCACCTCGACAGCGACTCCACGCGTCGCCGGATCCACGAGCTCGCCGTGATCAGCGCCAAGTACTTCAAACGGCAACAAGAAGGCGCTCGAACTCGCGCCGGCGCCCGAAGAAAGCGGCGTCAATCCGACCAGCGCTGGGCCCTCTATCGATATGCATGCGCCCGAAGAAACGGGAGACTTGCCGTGCGCGGTAGGTTGCCCTGCGTTCACTCGTGAGCTGCGGCAAGTCCGGTGGCCCAACAAGAAGAATTTCAAGCCGGGCGTGCGGAGAAATGCGATGGCGGGGCGCATCCGTCGGAGTTCCTCGGCATCTACACCATCGCGGTGCAAGCTGCGGGGGCGAGGCGACAAGATCTCGCCAACTACTTCCGCTGGTACTCAAGCCTAACGTCAGATCTTGGCTCATGCACTTGCGGACAATTCCATATCCTCTTGGGCAGATCTATGCCATCAGTTTGTCGGCGCCTTCACAGGCGGCCACAAGCCTCATGGCCAAGAAAGTGACCTTCACTTGCTCGCCCAGAAGGAAGGAGAGTCTTTGCGCAAGTTCATTCAGAGATTCAGCCATGTGCATTACAACATCCCAGATGTCCACCCTACTGCGGTGATCAGTCGTTCCATCGAGCGTGCGGAACTGCGAGATGAGGAGGAGATGGCGATGTGCAAAGTCAGGGCGTCGATGAGCTGTATGCCTGGCCGACAAGTGTGCGCGTCTTTGAGGAAGGAGGAGACTTCGGGAGAAAATGCTGAAGCAGGATCGATAGTGAGGAGACCGCCCCGGCGAAGAAGAGCCGGCGACGGAACAACAGAAGGAAGAAGAGTAAAGAGGTGCTAGTTGTCGAGCAGTCCGGCAACGGTGGTGCCGCCAAGAAAGCCAAAGTTGGTGGCTCCGGCAAGGAGGTTGCCGCTGG
Source organism: Aegilops longissima (assembly GCA_021605205.1). NCBI lineage: Eukaryota > Viridiplantae > Streptophyta > Magnoliopsida > Poales > Poaceae > Aegilops > Aegilops longissima. The sequence continues at coordinate 57,205,497 of CM038676.1, forward strand.
TACCGACCGCCAAGCTGTGGCTGACGCCGACAAGCGAGGACAGCTCAACAAGCGATCTTGCAAGATCCACCGCACCAAGGGCCATGACCTCGAGCTGCAAGAAGGTCGAGCAGCTTGTTGAACAAGCGAAGGCTGAGTCTGCGCGACAAGGAGAAGGCCAGGAAGGTCTTTGGGGGGTTAGCAAGCGACCGGCGGGGAGGGCGCCACGACAAGGCCAAGCAGCGGCAAGAGACATACCTCCCAGCGGCGCGACAAGGATGAATCTGACGATGGCGATGAAGATATGGAAGATGGCGAGACCGATGAGCAGGAGTTCGAGAAAGCCACGAGAGGTCCTCTGCATTGTGGCGGTGCTTCTCTGCATACTTCACACCACCAACTCAAGCAATGGATGCGGGAAGTTAATGCAGCTGAACCATCCATTGAGTCACGCAAGCCTCGAAATGGTCCAGCCGCCTATCATCTTTGATATTGAGGACCACCGGATCGCATAACTGCGGTCGGTGCTTGCCGATGTTGGTCTCACCAACTATCCGCAACCTCAAGGTCACCAAGATGCTAGTTGTGGCGGGGCGGCTTAAACCTGATCTCCTCCGCGGTGCTCAAAAGCTTGAGATCCACGACAATGAGCTCGAAGAGGCGGCACATTCAAGGAATCAATCCGGGAAGGAGCAAGCGAGGGAAGATCACGTTGCCGGTAATGTTTGGCAGCGAGCTAAACTTCAGGACTGAGAGGGTCACGTTTGACGTTGCTGATTTTCCATTGCCTTACAATGGGATACTTGGCCGTGCAGCACTCGCCAAGTTCATGGCAGCCTCTCATTATGCATACAACTTACTCAAGATGCCAGGCCCGATAAGTGTCATTTCTGTCCATGGCGACAAGAAGGATGCTCTTATCTGCGCCGACAAGATCTACCGGGAAGCAGCAGCCGCAGCAGATCACAAGTCACTTGCCGCTGAAGCTCCTGGGGGGAAGAAGAAGACCAAGTCCGGCAAGAGCTCTAATGCCCACTCCGGCAAGTGCACCTCCCCGGAGTGCTGCGCTACCGTCGAGGACGCACCATCGAGCTCCACAGGCAAGTGCAAGAAGGCGATGGCAGCTCCACCAAAGACCAAGAAGGTGCCGCCAAGGAGGGCGACCTGGTGGTACCTTCACCATCGGTGCCACTCTCGACCCTAAATAGGAAGGCGGCGCTCGTTGCTTTCTGCGGCGACGTCGGCGTGTTTGCATGGCAACCGTCGACATCCCAGTGTTCCAGGAAAGTAATTGAGCATCACCTAGCTATCTGTCCTCATCGCGGCCCGTCAAGCGAAAGTCGAGAAGCGAGCGGTGGGCGTCAAAATTCATTGCGAGAGGAGATCAAGAAGTTGGAAGAAGCAGGCCTTGTCGGAGGTGCTCCATCCTCGTGGTTGGCCAATCCTGTAGTTATGCGCCAAGGCAAATGGGAAATGGAGACTTTGTATCGACTTCACGGATGTTAATAAAGCTTGTCCCAAAGACCCATTCCCTTGCCGCGCATCGACCAGATTGTTGACTCCACGGCTGGATGTGATTTGCTTTCATTTCTTGATGCATACTCAGGATATCATCAGATCTTCATGGCGAAGAGGATGAGGAAAACGCATTCATCACCCATGTGGCACATCTTGTTTTATACGGATGCCTTTTGGGCTAAAGAATGCTGGTTCAACATTTGCAAGAGTAGTCCATGACGCTTTTGAGCCACAAATGCACAGAAATGTAGAAGCCTACATGGATGACATAGTGGTCAAGAGCAAGGACAGGGCAACACTGATTCAAGATTTGGATGAAACCTTTGCAAATCTGCGCAAGATCAACCTCAAGCTCAATCCCGAGAAGTGCGTGTTTGGAGTTCCCTCGGCAAGCTTCTCGGTTCTTAAATGTCTCGTGGGAATTGAAGCCAATGCCGACAAGATCAAGGCCATTGAGCAAATTGAAGCACCAAAGCGCGTCAAGGATGTACGAAGACTTGCTGGTTGCGTGGCTGCTCTCAGCAGGTTTATCTCTAGATTCTTTGGCAGCGCCTGCCATTTTCAAGATTTTGAAAAAGCGGGTCAATGAAATGGACTCGAAGCGGAGGCTGCGCTGCAGGACTTAAAGAGGTACCTGTCCTCCACTCCAACACTTATCGCACCTAAGCCACAAGAGAAGTTGCTGCTGTATATAGCGGCAACCAATCAAGTGGTTAGTGCTGCGTTAAGTAGCGGAAAGGGAGGCGGGCGATGAGCCGACAACCAGCGAGATGCATCCAGCGACAAGCGGGGCTTCACCAACAAGCTCTGGTCCCGACAAGGGACGGATCTGCGCGAGCGTGCGAGAAGATCTGAGAAAAGGATGGTGCAGCGCCCGGTGTACTTTGTCAGTTCCCTTCTCGAGGGGCTAGGTCAAGGTACTCTGGTGTGCAGAAATTGCTTTCGGCCTCCTTATGGCCTCGAGAAAGCTGCGCCATTACTTCCAAGCACATGAGATAACGATCGTCACTCGCTTTCCCTGAAGAGGATATTGCAAAATCCGAAGCAGCAGGCAGGATTGTCGAGTGGGCCTTTGGAATTGTCAAGCTTTGGCCTCAAGTTTGAAAGCACTTCAACTATCAAAGCGAGAGCATTGGCGAGTTCATAGCGGAATGGGCGTAGCGCAGATGAAGAAATTCGAGCGAGCATCCCGTCAAGGAAGCAAGCAAAGAATGGCTGATGTACTTTGATGGTGCCTTCTTGCTGCAAAGGCGCGGTGCGGCGTGCTGCTAATCGCGCCCACGGAGGCACCTCAAGTACGTAGTCCGGATGCACTTTCCCAAGGAGCAAGCAACAAACAATACAGCAGTATGAAGGTTTGCTTGCGGTCTCGAGATTGATAGACCTTGGGAGCAAGAAGCTCATTGTCAGGGGTGACTCGCAACTTGTCGTCCGCCAAGTAAACAATGATTATCAGAGTCCGTTGATGGAAGCCTACGTTGATGAGGTGAGGAAGCTGGAAGAGCACTCTGACGGCCTGCAGATGGAACATGTTCCAAGAGCTCAGAACGACATTGCTGATGGCCTGTCAAAGTGCGCCGCACTCAAGTTACCTGTGGAACCAGGGATTTTTGTGCTCAAGCTAACTCAACCGACTCTAACACCATCGACTGGACAGAACAAGAAGAGGAAGTTGATTTCTGGTAACCACTTCCCGGCCGAGCTCCCCGAAGCCGCCGCCGCGAAGGTCCCCAGGATCAACACCAAAAGTGCCGAGGAGCAGTCTGCTCCGACAAGCCCTAGGGTTTGTTCCGTTGAAGCAGACGCTCCCGGCAAGTTTTGCTCCGGCAAGCTTGCCGGGGATCATCAAGCTCCGGATGAGCCGCAGGTTCTCGCCGTAGAAGTGGATGTTCCCGCAGCAGCAAATGTGCCTTTAGTCCTTGTTGTCGAGCCGCAAGCTCCAACATGGGCACAGCAGATCGTCCATTTCCTTCAGACAGGAGAACTTCCCGAAGAGCAAGAAGAAGCGGAAAGAGTAGCCCGGCAGTCAAGTATGTACCAGTTTGTCGACAACATCCTTTACAGAAGAAGACTCAACGGTGTGAAATTGAAGTGTATTCATCGGGAAGATGGACAAAGCTGTTGGCGAGAGATACATGGAGGCATATGTGGTCACCACATTGGCGCAAAAACACTTGCCGCAAAGCGTTCCGGCAAGGTTTCTTTTGGCCAACAGCCCTCGAGGATGCAAGCTGCACAAGTAACCAAGTGTGAAGCGTGCGGTTCCATTCAAGCAGATACACCAGCCAGCTCAAGCTCTCGGGCGATCCCTTTATCTGGCCATTTTGGTGCAGGGGCTCGACATCCTCGGCCCCTTCCCCGAGCTGTCGGGGCTTTGAGTACTTATGCGTTGCAATCGACAAGTTCACGAAGTGGCGGAAGTGCAAGCAGTGAGGAAGGTGAGCACGGTCGGCGATCAAGTTCTTGGTCGATTGTTTGCCATTTTGGGATTCCTAACAGGATCATCACCGACAATGGCACGCAATTCCGAGCCGCACCTTCATGCGATCGTCCAAGATCTTGGCGCCAAGGTCTGCTTCATACATTGCCCACCGAGAAGCAGCGGTCAAGCGGAGAGGGCAAGCGCTGAAGTCTGCGAGGGCTCAAGACCAGAACTTTCGACAGGCTGCACAAGTGCGGAAGAAACTGGATTGAGGAGCTGCGGTGGTTCTTTGGTCGATCGGGGCGGCGCCAAATCGAGCCAGCGGCGGACACCTTCGCTCTAGTCTATGGAGCGAGGCAGTTCTCCCCACGGAACTTCGTATTGGGTCACCTCGAGTGCTCGCTTATGATGAGCTTGAGCAAGAGCAGCTGCGACAAGATGACGCGCTGCTCGTTGAGGAGGACCGTCTTCAGGCCGCTGTACGAGCTGCTCGTTACCAGCAAGCTTTGCACCGCTACCATAGCCGCAAAGTTAGTGCCAGAAGTCTCGAGGAAGGCGACCTTGTTCTTCGGCGCGTTCAGTCCGCCAAGAATTCCAACAAGTTGGCCTTGAAGTGGGAAGGCCCTTATCGGGTGAAAGCGAGTCACTAGGCCTGGCGCTGTCCGCTTTGAGACCGAAGATGGCATTCGATGAGCAACTCCTGGAACATCGAGCATCTTCGTAAGTTTTACCGTGAAGGCGCGGTTGCGGAACCTGTTCCGGCAACCACCTTTAATACAAGTCTTGCCGATGTTGCATGTAATCCTTTGTACAAAGCCGGGCGCAGATCCCGTGCATAAGTAAAGCTCATGTGCTCCGCACATCTTGTCAATTTCATGCTTTCATCATTTTATTGCATGTGTTATCTGACACTTTGTGCAGCACCTATTCCGGTAAGCAATAACGAGCCGCAAGGCTCCATATCTTTATTTTCTCTTCTTTCTTTTTTTTTCAAAGAAGAGAAGGTTCCCTCGCCCACAAGTTTGCCAGGGGGAAGGAGAAGATAATGGTGTGGACCAGGCGTCGTTCGAAGAAATTTTGCCTTACCGGGAAGAAAACGACAGAAAAGCTAAGTTGCCAAAGTTTGAGCAATCAGTTTTTAAATTTTTAAGTTATCTTCCTCGAACGACCGTGCTTTGTATGAAAAACCTATGCGTGAAGGAACCAACTCGTAGCTAGTTTGCGCCCTTACTTTGTTTCGAGTCCGCTCAACAACTTAAGTGAGCTGCAACTAGTCGCGACAAGGTTGCTTGTCGGAGACAGCACCGCCAGCAGGCCGCTGACGTTCCGCACTCAGCGCTTCATGACAAAGGTGCCAGCGCGACAAGTTCCCTAAAAGCGTAGGGCAGAAACATACAAAGGAAGGACTCATGTAAAGGAAATAACATAGCAATTACTAACTGAGATAGAGTTATATTACAAGATAGCTTGTCGCAGCTCTAATAAATTGTTCTCCTAACATGACCAGCGGCGACAAGGAAAAGATAAAACGGGTGACCTAATATACGCGGTCGCTATCAACCCGCTTGATCTTGCCCACCTTGTCCACAATGGGTGCGACAAGGGCTTTGAGCGCCTCCACATCAGCATCCGACGGCAGAGATCTGAGGACGCCGGTGAGGTTGAGGCCTGGATTGCGGAAGGCCACCTTCATCAACACCTTCTGGAGAGCTCCCGCGCAGATCTGGCGTGATTCCTCGGCCAGCTGCTTTGGGATCTCTTCCGAGTCATTGGAGAGCCGTCCTGCGCCCTTGAAGAACAAGCTGAGCTTGGCGCTGGGTTGGAGATGCTCGTCGAGGAGTACCGAGATCCACCATCCCAGCTCCATCAGCTCCTGTCGATGGCGGCGGCGGTATTTACAAGACCCTCGGTCCGGTGCATCACGTTCTCTCTGAAGGTGTTCTGGGCGGTTGTGGCACTCGTCAGCAGCTCCTCGTCGGTTTTGATCTTCTCCAACAAGGCCACCTCCCACTCCTTGGCGCTGTCCAGCATTTGCATCAAGGTGGTCAGCTTCAGCTCAAGATCTGCCTTGGAGTCCTTGGCAGCGTCGAGCTCCTTGCCCCTCTCGGCGAGACGACCACATGCTTCGCCAAGAGTGTGGCGTCCTTCTCGCGCTTTCGTGCTTAAGCGCAGCAAGCTCCTCGCCGCTCTTGAAGGTTGGCCTCCAGCTGCGTCACCTTCGTCTCCAACTCTTTCTTGGCGGCCTCTGCAGCTGCGGCAGCGTCCTTTGCTTCCTTGAGAGCTCCGCCAATTGATTGCTCGCGCGCGGCAAGCTCTTCCCCATAACTATCAAGATTGATCTTCCCTCGCCAACTTCGCCTTCTTGCGCGAGACAGCTTCTCGGCAGCAAGCGCTGCTACTCTTCGACCTCGGCCTTCTCAAGAATGAAGGTTGTGCGCTCTTCATGAGTCGCTCCGCTCTTCCGCTACGTTAGGAGAGCTTCTTAGTTAGCGCCCGGAGCTCTTGCACGCTTCTCCATGTCTGCTCCGCCCTCGCGACAAGTGCTTCTCGGGATTCCAGTTTGGCTTGTCGGGCGCGGTAGAGCGGCAGCAGACTTCCTGCAACTGCTCCTCCTCGGACTTCGCCGCTTGCTGCTGCTTGGCGCGTCGACCAACAACAGCCCAATGAGGCGAGCAGCTCTTCGTCGAAGGTTTCTCCCTCGACCGGTGCCACTGGGCTCGGCGCCTGGGGAGCTTGATGAAGCGCCATCTCCGGCCTTCAAGTAGCGCGCGGGCTGGGGCTCCTCGAACTGGCGCTGCGGCGGTGGCGGAGGATCGTGATCGGTGTGGCGCTGGCGCTCCTGCGACCTCGAGGTCGTCGATCACGATCGCTGGACCCTCGCCCGGCTTCTGCGGCGGCAGCCTTGGCGGCCTCCTCGACGGTGGGCTCGTCCTCGCCGGTTTCCTCCTCGGCGACGGCGGCGCCGTCAGTGTTGCCGCGCGCGTCCTCCTCGCCGGCGACCTCAGTCTCCATCGGCTTTGCGGCGGATGGATCTGACGATAAGAAAAAGAAAGAACCGTCAAGCAAATGTTCAAAAAGAAAAACAGAAGAAAAATAACCCAAGGGAAATTTTCACGCAAGAGGCTTACCTGCGATGGGATCTGTAGCTGCAGTCTCAGCCACCGGAGGGTCGACGGTGCCATCTCTTGCCAGAGAGCCGTCCCTTGCCGGAGGGCACTCCCTTGTCGGAGGATCTTCCCTTGGCGGCGTAGTTGAAGCAGATGGCATGTCAGGAACGGCCTCAGGACACTCCTGACGAGGCTGCTCTGCTCCTACACAAATCAACAGTCAGATATCAACAAAGAAAGAGCACCCATGCGCGCCTAACCGCAGAAAGTGAACCGTATACTTACGCTGGGGGCTGTGCTGGGGGCTGCTTTGAGGAAGGGTTGCCGGGTCCGGCAAGGGGGTCTCAGATGCGCCTCCTGTTGCCATGGGGGGATCGTCCTCGATGGCGACCACGGGGTCTTAGCTCTCTTCGACGCGCTCTGGGCGGCGTCACGAAAAGGAAAGAGTTCAGAATAAACAAATCAGATACAAGATGAAGCAACAAAATTGAAGAAATACAAGCACAATATAGAAGCTTACTCTTCTTCTTCCTCGTCGGAGCTGGCGCGAGAGGTCAAATTCGGCTCGCTTCGATGCGGCGAGCGGAGGAAAGTTCCCTCGACCGCTTGGCGGGGTGGCGGCGGTGGCTGGGAGGATCCGCCTCGGTTATTCAGCGGTGTGGGGTGCTCCGCTTGCTTGATGCTTGCCATGATGGAAGCGCGTCGCTGCGGCTGCTGCGGCTGCTGGCCCGTCTGCCGCCCCATCTCGTCTCCAGCCTTGCGGAGACGCCTTCTTGGTGGATCCGGGGGCTCCGTTTGCGGCAAGTTGCTAGATGGCGGGGAAGAAATGCCCTCGGCGGGTTGGCTCGACTCGGCTTCGGGTTCGGCAAGCTCTTCCTCGCCGGTGAATTCCCTTCGCTCGACAAGGCTTGTCGCCTCTGCTGCCTCTGCCTCCTCCACGGTGAACACGAATTCGCCAGCGGCAGCAGCTGCTGCCGCCTCTTCCAGCCTGGTGGCGATGCGCTGCATCTCGTCGTCGGTGGTGTCGCGGGTGAGTCTCTTCTGCTCGTCGGGGTGGATCGGCACTTCTTCCAAGCTGTCGAAGAACTGCCGCCGCGGCGTCGTCCATGAGCTCTTGCCGGTTGGAGCGATCCCATGCGAATCGCTGGCGGCATCATTACGCGGATGCGGTCGGCGAAGAGTTGTTGCACAATGGGGCGACTCCCTCGGCAACCTAAACCGGTCGGGATGATCGGGATCGTGCTTGAACAGCTCGGCAGCATCGCATCCAACTCCAAGACAGTGAAATTGAAGTTGAGGCCCGGACGCAGCCTCATAATGTCCGCCGCATTTTGGAACTCCCAAGCAGGTCTCCTCCTCTCCTTTAGGGGAGCCATGCGGCGGCGAAGGAAATCTGCGCCAACAGCGCCTACGGTGAGTCCGGCAAGCCTGAGGCGCAAGATCCGGGTCACAACAATCTTCAACCTAGCATCTTCCGGCGCCAAGTTGCTCCAATCGTTGTCGCGCACTATTGGAGTTTGGTGCTGGGCAGTGAAGGGCTGCGGGTTCTCCTCAACGATCCAACACCAATCGGCCCTCCACTCCTCCCACTTGCTGCGGAGCTCTCCTTCCAGATAGGCTTCTTTCTTGCCGATCCTTGAGATCCAAGCAATTCCCCCGGCAAGTGGCTCTCCTCTCTAAACTCGGGGCATGAAGAAGTGGCGGAAGAGGGCTACGTTTGGGTGGATTCCGACAAAGTTTTCGCAAAGATGTGCGAAAACTGCCATGGTCAGGACGACATTGGGGGTGAAGTCAAGGAGGTGAAGCCCGTAGGTGTTCATGATATCGTAGAAAAATTCAGAGAAAGGCGGGCAGAGTCCGCAATAGAAGAATAGCGCGAAGAAGGGATACCCAGTTGGGGCTAGTTCAGAAGCAGCAGCTGGGAGTACCTTCGTGCTTGCGGATCTTGCCAGCGTCTCGTCGACGGAACAAATAGTAGTTCTCCTCAGCTCCCTTGCGGCGAGCTGAAGTGGGGGAAGGCGGCCCGCTCCTTCGCAGCGCCATGAGCGCTGCGCCTCGGCCGACTTCACGCCCTTCCCTTATCGGCTTCGAACCATAGCGGAGTCTTTGGAGAGACCGGCGGCGTGAGGTGGCCTTGGCGGGCGAAGGCGGGCGCTGCTCTCTTGACTGGAGAAGAAGGGGGGCGGCGGTGGTTTTGAGATTAGACAGCAAATTGTGAGGTGGGCGACCTGCCCTGTTTCCCCTGTTTATAAGGAGGAGAGAGGCGGACGTTCCGCTTTTCAAATAAAGAAACCCCCACGATCTATCCCACGGCGCCACGTTCGGCGCGTGCTGTTCGTGGGGGCGTGGTGGGTCCGGAGCAAGTTACTGGCGTGATCTGGGCAGCGTGCCGTGCACAGTTTTGGGCCTGGCCCAACAGCGCTTCGGCACCGTGTGTGGCCCAGGCCGGGGCTCTTGTCGGTGTACTAGAGTAGGGTACCCTAGTATCCCGAACTTCGTGCGCAGGCGATTGCAGCACCCAGCAAGACTTACTGGTGACCGCCAAGGTCCTCCGTGGTTCCTTTGGAGCCATTCAAGAACAAAGTATTTAAGCCAAGGAGACAAGGCCCCGGCAAGAGGAGCTTGCCGGGAAGGCCACTCAACGCACTCAGAAGATAAGACCCCGGCAAGAGGAGCTTGCCGGGAAGGCCACTCAACGCACTCAGAAGATAAGACCCCGGCAAGAGGAGCTTACCGGGAAGGCTCGGTAAGCGACAAGCTTCCGGACGCGACAAGGATTCAGCCGCGGCAAGGTGCTTGCCGCGACAAGCAACCACTCTTCATCTCCGCTCCAGCTCATCCACCAACATGTCGCCATGGGACCATTCCAGGCGCGCGTGTCAAGAGGCTGTGCAGCCAGCGGAGAACAGCGGTAAGCGGCGCTGACAAGATTGCCATCGTGGCAAGCGGAGGCGCCCCTGACGGTCCCTGTTGCACTGTTTAGGCGACATAGACGGGCATTTAATGCTTTTGTCCCTTGCCGTCCGAGTTAAGTAGAATACACTATACAAGTAGCTGTACCAACCGCAACTCATTTTCCCTTTTTTGCCCTTGTCAACGTTGCCACCTGTTGGTGACCCCTTTAGCATATAAAAGGAGGCCCATGCGCAACGTAGAGAAGGTTCAGCTCATTCGAAACCAGAGACACTCATGCTAGGTCTTGTAGCTCCCATGGCTCCCTAGCAAGAACACAATACAATCAGACAAGCAGCAATAGGAGTATTATCTCTCCGGAGAGCAAGTTGGGTAAACTGCTCGTGTAGCCGCCTCGATCGCTCTTCGATGCGACCTCCGCCCCCACCGAACGAAAGGGCTCGGTCCATGATCCCATAGGTGTTCGTGGGTTACGATCAGCTTCCCCGACATGATAGAAGCGATGTTAAGAAATTATTAGCTAAGCTGAAACAGAAATCTCTAAATACTAGAATGAAATATGATCCTGCTTCTGCTACTTCACCTATCTTTGTTACTGATAAGGATTCTGAATTCTCTGTCGACCCTGATATAATTACTTTGGTTGAATCTGATCCTTTTTATGGCTATGAATCTGAAATTGTTGTGGCACATCTTACTAAATTAAATGATATAGCCACCCTGTTCACTAATGATGAGAAAACTCTCTACTATTATATCCTTAAAATATTTCCGTTCTCATTAAAGGGTGATGCTAAGATATGGTTTAATTCTCTTGATCCTGGTTGTGTGCGTAGTCCCCAGGATATGATTTATTACTTCTCGCTAAATATTTCCCGCTCATAAGAAACAAGCTGCTTTAAGGAAATATATAATTTTGTGCAAATTGAAGAAGAGAGTCTCCCACAAGCTTGGGGAGGCTTCTCCAATACTTAATGCTTTGCTGATCATCCTCTCAAGAAAAATGAAATACTTGATATCTTTTATAATGGACTAACCGATGCTTCCAGAGACCACCTGGATAGTTGTGTTGGTTGTGTTTTCAGGGAAAGAACTGCTGATCAAGCTGAAATTCTATTGAATAATATGTTAACCGATGAAAATAATTGGACACTTCCTGAACCACCTCCTAAGCCAACTCCGAAGAAAAGGGGCGTTCTATTTCTCAGTCCTGAAGATATGCAAGAGGCAAAGAAATCTATGAAAGAAAAAGGTATAAAAGCTGAAGATGTTAAGAATTTACCTCCTGTTGAAGAAATACATGGTCTTAATTTGCCGCCTGTTGAAGAAATACATGGTCTTGATAACCCGACACAGGTAGTAAAGGTAAATTCTCTCTATAGATTTGATAAAGGCGACATTCCTCGTTATAAGTCTGCTAGCCAATGCTTAGATGAGTTTGATAATTTTATTGTCAAACAAGAAAACTTCAATGCTTATGTTGGTAGACAATTGGAACATAATGCTTATATGATTGAACACTTGGGTGACTATATGTCTAGAGTTAAAGGTGAACTTAAACTCATTAGTAAACATGCTTCTATGGTCACCACTCAAGTAGAACAAGTACTTAAAGCTCAGAATGACTTGCTCAATGAATTAAATAGTAAGAATAATGACTTTGCCGTTAGAGTTGCAACTAGAGGGGGTAAAGTGACTCAGGAAGCTTTGTATCCTGAGGGCCACCCTAAGAGAATTGAGCAAGATTCTCAAAGAACTAATGTTGATGCACCTAGTCCTTCTAAGAAGAAGAAAAAGAAAAATGATAGGACTTTGCATGCTTCTAGTGAACCTATTGTTGACACACCTGAGAATCCCAATGATATTTCTATTTCTGATGCTGAAACACAATCTGGTGATGAGCATGAACCTAGTGATAATGTTAATGATGATGTCCATGTTGATGCTCAACCTAGTAATAACAATGATATAGAAATTGAACCCGCTATTGATCTTGATAACCCACAATCAAAGAATCAACGTTATGATAAGAGAGACTTTGTTTCTAGGAAACACAGTAAAGAAAGAGAGCCATGGGTTCAGAAACCCATGCCTTTTCCTCCCAAACCATCCAAGAAAAAGGACGATGAAGATTTCGAGCGCTTTGCTGAAATTATTAGACCTATCTTTTTGCGTATGCGTTTGACTGATATGCTCAAAATGAGTCCTTATGCTAAGTATATGAAAGAAATTGTTATAAATAAGAGAAAGATACTGGAAGCTGAAATTTCCACTATGCTTGCTAATTACACTTTTAAGCGTGGAATACCAAAGAAACTTGGAGACCCAGGAGTACCTACTATACCATGCTCCATTAAAAGAAATTATGTTAAAACTGCTTTATGTGATCTTGGAGCGGGTGTTAGTGTTATGCCTCTCTCTTTATATCGTAGACCTTATTTGAATAAGTTGACACCTATTGAAATATCTTTGCAAATGGCCGATAAATCAACCGCTATACCTGTTGGTATTTGTGAGTATGTGCCTGTTGTGGTTGCAAACGTTACTATTTTAACGGACTTTGTTATTCTTGATATTCCTGAGGACGATAGTATGTCTATTATTCTTGGAAGACCCTTTTTGAATACTGTAGGGGCTGTGATTGATTGCAACAAAGGCAATGTAACTTTTCATGTTAATGGTAATGAACATACGGTACACTTTCCGAGGAAACAACCTCAAGTCCATAGTATCAGTTCTATTGGAAAAGTTCCATCGATTACTATTGGAGGTTTTGAATTTCCTCTTCCTACTGTGAAAAAGAGATATGATATTCTTATTATTGGGGATGTGCATATCCCCGTTGAGGTAACATAGTCTTATTTGAAATTTCCCCGGTTCCATGTTATTCGGAATGAGTTTGTTAACAAGACTTGATCAACCTTGTTAGTAGATTCCTTTTGATGAGCATGAGATGGATGAAGTTAGAAAGCACAACCTTCTGTACCCTTCTTTTACTTTCTGTTATTTAGAATGAATAAAGTAAAAATAGTATTTTCTGTCAGTTTTCTGAATTATCCGTGCAATAAAAAATACCCCAAAAATAAAAGTTCTCCAAATGTCCCGAAAATGGAATATGATTTTTTCTAGAATATTTGAGAATATGTGGCACTGAGAACACAACAGGGGGAGCTGGCACCTGGTGATGAAGCCATGTACCTAGGGTAGGGTTATAGGCCTGACCTAGACACCCTCCCAAGGGCATCACCCTAAAGACAAAAGCATTCGAAGGGTACCATCATCCACTCGACCAGAGATATTCCACTCGGAAGAATCAATGTCACTCGACCGTCACAAAAGCCACTCGACATACAAAAGATCTAAAGTCACTCTACGCAACAACGATCAGGCGTTTACTCATAGACTTAATTACCATTTATAACACTTTATTACGGACGTTACCTGTAACGCTTACTCTTTATGAACATTGAACCCTGTGTAACGGAGGGGAGCTGGGGTCCTGGCGCACTTTATATAAGCCACCCCCTCCTCTGGGACAAGGGTTCGCACCCCCTGTAACTCACACGTGCATAATCCAGTCGACCGCCTCCGGGCTCCGAGACGTAGGGCTATTACTTCCTTCGCTAAGGGTCTGAACTCGTAAAACTCGTGTGTACAACTTCTCCATAGCTAGGATCTTGCCTCCTCATACCTACCCCCCATTCTACTGTCAATCTTAGATCCACGACAGTTGGCGCCCACCTTGGGCAGGTGTCGGTGGGAAACGACACCTATGGGATCACTGGAATCCCTTCTACGGTTGCGGGGCGCGGGGATCGTGAGAAGAGCGGGACCAGCAGACAACACAAAGGGATTTTACCCAGGTTCGGGCCGCAAAGGTGCATAAAACCCTACGATCCTGCTTTGGTGGATGTATTTAGTGTTCTTGAGCTCTAGGTGTTGCGAGGTTCGAAAGAGCCGAATCCTTTCTCTATGTGCCATGGGCCTCCTTTTATAGGCGAAAGGGGCTGCCACAGTGGCACACAGGAGGTGGAAAGTGCTACAGTGTCGCGAGTCTATCACTAGTATTACAGGACAAGACGCATTTAATGCGAGGCTTAGGTGTCCCTTCGCTTTATTGGGGACGGGGGCGAGGCCCGTCCCGTCCGTCGCCGCTCCTCCCCACTTCGACACGCGCCCTGGCCAGCGATGCATGCGGTGCCATGTAGGCGGGCAGGCAGATGAAGTGGCGCGATTGTGGAGCCTCCACGAAGGATTGCATGTCGCCACGCAGGTGCCTGCCCAGCTGGTTGGGTCGGCAGCCGCATGCGAACAACGGCGAAGACTTATCTGGTGTGGGCCTGGCAGTGGCCCAGCCGGTGCGCTTTGGCGAGGGCCTTGTCGGGTGGCCCGGCAAGGGTCTTGCCGTGGCACGCTGGCCTCCCCGGCAAGGGTCTTGCCGAGGGTCTTGTGGGTTTCTTCGGTGAGGATGGTTGCCCTCTTATCCTCATTTGATCTTGAGCATTCTATGTCTTCACAAAGATCTGCATGCCACCACGGAGGTGCCTCCCGAGCCCTGTCCCAACGCATTTGCGAGCATTGGTGGGCTCAAGGGCGGCTCACTTTGGCCGGCGTGGGCGAGCTGCCCCGGCAAGGGTCTTGCCGGGGCTGCTGAGGCTGCCCCAGCAAAGGTCCTTGTCGGGGGAACCTGCTACGCCTATCTGATCTTTGTGGCCTTGGTCCTTGTTGTTGCTTCGTTTGTCCTCATAGCTTTGGCTTCTCTCCAGTTCCCCTTTCCTGCTATGTCTATGTGTGGCCGTGGCGGGAGGCTCTGACTGCCCGTGCACAAGTAAAGGGGTCAAAAGCAGAGCCCCTACTTTTGTACACCGATAGCAGGTGTCTTAGCGACTTGTTCGAGAAGTTGCAATTTTTCCGATCCCCATCATCTTGGTTTCCGGCAGAGGATTGGCCGAGGGCCGCGAGATCCGTCTCGGCGCGCTCGTGTTCGTCGCCGATGACTCTGCTTAGCTCCAAGAGGCTCCACTCAACTTCGAGGCGCTCCCCATCCGTGGGGCAACGCACTTTCGCGCGTGCGTCCGCGGCGTCCTTCTTTGGCAGCCGTCGACTCAGTATCGGTCGGCTCCTGTGGCGTCCTCGCTCCCCGCTGTTCGCTGGCGCAAGCGTTCCGGTCGGTCGCAGCTCCAGCGGTAGGTGAGGCATGCGGTGGCCCACCAATCGGCCACCCCGCAAGTCGCGACAATAGAGCCCGACGAAACTCTCTACGGCCTGTTCGACTGGCTCCGTCGAGACTGCATCCGAGTGCGACAACAGTGACCCCGCGGCGGAAGTCCTGATGGTCAACGGACCGCGCAGTACTCCTGGCTTCCCCCGCGATGACGATGGCGATGGCGGCGATGATCCGTCGCGCGTCCACGAGGAGTACCGCCCGAGCCTCTCACTTCGCAGCAGAGGGAAGAGCTTCGCCGCCGTAACGTGGATGCACTTCACACTCCTATCGTTGGAGAAACTCCCTAGGCCCGGGCCTTAGAGGAGGCGCGCCTGGCCAACTTGGCTGAGCACACTCGACTGGAGAACCTCCAGCATACACTCGACAAGTGTGCTCGGCAGCGGATTCCTGAGTACAGTCGACGACAACTTTTTCCGCCTCCAACTCAGGTATACCGAACTCTGATTCAAAATCTCATAGCTGCAGCCCGAATAGCAGAGTCGATTTAGCCTTCCCAGTCAGAAGCTGGCAGAGGTTTGATGTAGATCCGGGCTTTACTCCGTGCTGCAGGAGAGCAGAACACAGGAGTATCACAGTCACGGAATAGAATTCATAGCAGGTCTGTGGTGGCAGACACAGTTCAGTCGGCTCACAACCCAAGATCGCCCCCGCGGCGTGAGGGACGTGGGGACCGGCGAGATCAGTATAAAAACCGTGAGCAATATGATCGTCGACTCGACCACGATGACCGTCGTCGACTACCCACACCTCCCCCGAGGAGTGGGTCATATGCGCCTCGGCAGCACGATGACAGACGCCCTCACAGTGGCGGGCGAAGAATTCCAGTCGACCCGTGGGCCGGGCTTTGATCACGAGATCTATTCTTGTTCAAGGTCAGTCGATGAAGCAGAGCACACAGAGAGGGTCATGACAGAGATCACCCGACTGGCAGCAGAGTACATGTTTCAAGCCCAGAGTGCTTTAGCAGAGCCATCAGGGCTGCGGTGATTCCTCCCAACTTCAGGTTGGGGACTGGAGTCAGCAAGTTCACTGGTGAATCCAAGCCTGCCACTTGGCTTGAGGACTACCGAGTGGCTATGCAGATCGGTGGCGGCAATGATGAAGTGGCCATGAAACACCTTCCTCTTATGTTGGAAGGCTCAGCCAGAGCATGGTTGAATCAGTTAGCACCTCGCAGCATATACAGTTGGGAAGAACTCGCCCGAGTGTTTGTCAGAACCTTTGAGGGTACTTGCAAACGGCCGGCAGGGTTAACAGAATTGCAGTCCTACGTGCAGAAACCAAATGAGACCTTGAGAGATTACATCCAGAGATGGATCACATTGCACCATACAGTGGAGAATGTGTCAGATCACCAAGCAGTTTGTGCCTTCAAGGAGGGTGTTAAGTATCGATAGTTGAATCTGAAATTCGGTCGGACAGGAGATATGTCTCTGACCCGGATGATGGAGATTTCCACCAAGTATGCTAATGGTGAAGAGTAAGACCGACTCTGGAGTGGCAAGCATAAAACAATCGCCCAGGAAACCGGAGGAGGTAATTCCAGTCGGAAGTAGAAGTGCAAGGCCGAACCAGAAAAGATATTCGCATTATCAGAAGCTTGTTTATGGGATTTACATGACCACAAAGAAGGTTGCACATTACTTCTCTGATCACTCCATTACAGTCGTCAGCGACGCACCATTGTCAGAGATCCTGAACAACAGAGATGCAACTGGTCGAGCGGCAAAGTGGGCGATTGAACTCCTTCCCTTGGATATCAAGTTTGAGGCAAAGAAAGCTATCAAGTCCCAAGCAATAGCAGATTTCCTCGCCGAGTGGGTCGAACAGCAACTGCCGACTCAGATTCACTCGGAGCATTGGACCATGTTCTTCAATGGATCCAAGATGTTGAATGGTTTCGGTGCTGGGGTGGTATTGGTATCCCCCCGAGGTGACAAACTCAGCTATGTTCTCCAGATTCATTTTGACTCCTCCAACAACGAAGCTGAATATGAAGCACTTCTGTACGGGTTGCGTATGACCATTTCACTCGGCGCCTGTCGCCTCATGGTATACGGCGACTCGGATTTGGTGGTTAATCAAGTGATGAAGGAGTGGGATGTCAGAAGCCCAGCTGTGACTGGCTACTGTAATGCAGTGAGAAAGTTAGAGAAGAAGTTCGAGGGGTTAGAGCTCCATCACATATCCCGACTGAAAAATCAAGCTGCCGATGATCTGGCAAAGATAGGTTCCAAGAGGGAGGCCATTCCCAGCAATGTGTTCTTGGAACATATTCATACAACTTCAGTTTAAGAAGATCCTTTCACTGAAGAGCCCCCACAACCAAAAAGTGCCACTGATCTGACTGAAGTCGAAGTCCCAGCCGTGCTCGACTTGATCATGGAGGTTTTGGTCATCACTCCTGACTGGACAGTGCCGTACATTTCATACATCCTTAGGAAAGAACTCCCATAGGATGAAGAAGAGGCTCGACAGATCGTCCGTCGATCCAAAGCCTTTACTATGATAAGAGGACAGTTGTTCAGAGAAAGTGTGACTGGAGTCTGCCAGAAATGCATAACACCAGAAGAAGGTCGAGTGATCCTCAATGACATCCACTCGGGGACCTGTGGTCACCATGCGTCTTCTCGGACCATTGTGGCCAAAGCATACCGAGCGGGATTTTATTGGCCACGAGAAAATGAGATGGCAAAAGAAATAGTCGACAAATGTGAAGGTTGCCAGTTTTACTCCAACATGTCTCACAAGCCTGCATCAGCCCTGAAGATCATTCCACTCGTCTGGCCCTTTCCTGTTTGGGGATTGGATATGGTTGGACCTCTCAAGACTGGTAGGAGCGGCATCACTCATGTGCTCGTGGCAGTCGACAAGTTCACCAAATGGATCGAAGCCAAGCCTATCAAAAGTCTTGAAGCCAGTACTGCTGTCAGCTTCATCAGAGAGTTAACATTCAGATATGGTGTTCCGCATAGCATCATCACTGACAATGGGTCGAACTTCGATTTTGATGAGTTCAGAGCCTTCTGTGCTTCCCAAGGAACTCGAGTCGACTATGCTTCACTTGCCCACCCCCAGTCGAATGGGCAAGCTGAAAGAGCAAACAGATTGATTCTCAAAGGACTGAAACCCTGACTGATGCATGATCTCAAGCACGCAGCAGGCACCTAGGTCGATGAACTTCCATCAGTGCTATGGGGATTGAGGACAACTCCCAATTGGTCGACTGCCTGAACTCCATTCTTCTTGGTCTATGGAGCTGAAGCTGTACTCCCGAGTGACTTGCTTCACAATGCACCCCGAGTTGAGTTTTTCTCAGAAGATGAAGCAGAACAGGCACGACAAGATGCAGTTGATCTCCTGGAAGAGGAAAGAGAGATGGCCCTGATCTGGTCGACCATCTATCAGCAAGACCTGCATCGATTCCACGCCAGAAATGTGAGGGGTCGAGCATTTCAAGAGGGAGACTTGGTTCTTCGAGTGGATCAGCAGAAACCACACAAGCTTGCTCCTGCTTGGGAAGGCCCCTTCATTGTCACAAGAGTGCTCCACAATGGAGCATACCACCTTTACAATGTCGAGCACAAGAAAGACGAGCCACGTTCTTGGAATGCGGAGTTGCTCCGCCCCTTTTATACTTAAGTATTTAGATATAATAAGAAATACCTTCTAGTTTGATTATCAAAGACACAGTTTTACAGTCTCCTAAATGTTTGCTGTTTCTTTGTTATATGTTCCAAATCCCCCAGTGGGTGCCTTAACCGCGAATCCGTTTCACCTAAGTTTAGAAAATCCTACCAAGTGGTGAGCAAGCCTCTCACTCGGAGGTTTAGCTGCGAATCCATTTCGCCTAAGTTTAAAAAATCCTACCGAGTGGTGAGCAAGCCTCTCACTCGGGGGCTTAGCTGCGAATCCGTTTCGCCTAAGTTTGAAAAATCCTACCGAGTGGGGAGCAAGCCTCTCACTCGGGGGCTTAGCTGCAGTCCAGTACTCGCCTAAGTTTGAAAAATCCTACCGAGTGGTAAGCAACCCTCTCACTCGGGGGCTTAGCTGCAGTCCAGTACTCGCCTAAGTTTGAAAAATCCCACCGAGTGGTGAGCAACCCTCCCACTCGGGGGCTTAGCTACAGTCCAGTACTCGCCTAAATTTGAAAAATCCCACCGAGTGGCGAGCAAGCCTCTCACTCGGGGGCTTAGCCGCAGTCCAATACTCGCCTAAGTTTGAAAATCCTACCGAGTTGTGAGCAAGCCTCTCACTCGGGGGCTTAGCTGCAGTCCAGTACTCGCCTAAGTTTGAAAACTCCCACCGAGTGGTGAGCAACCCTCCCACTCGGGGGCTTAGCTGCAGTCCAGTACTCGCCTAAGTTTGAAAAATCCCACCGAGTGGTGAGCAACCCTCCCACTCGGGGGGCTTAGCTGCAGTCCAATACTCGCCTAAGTTTGAAACACATCCCTATCCACAAGGACGACGACGTGCAGGTCGACTGCAACCTTCTCCTCGGAGCTACAAGTATAACGTACACTCCATCCTCATCCGCAAGGATGACGAGGTGCAGGTCGACTGCAACCTTCTCCTAGGAGCTATGCCACAAGTATAACGTACGCTCCATCCTCATCCGCAAAGATGACGAGGTGCAGGTCGACTGGAACCTCTTCCTCAGAACTGCATCTCAAGTACAAAAAATATTCTGAGTGAAGAACAAATCCCACTCGAAGGCAAGCACAAGCATATTCGGAGATAAACCAAATTCAGATAAATCCTAAGGTTCCGACCGCGGATTAAGGTACTCGGGCATCAAGCCCGAAGGAGTTTAACGGTTACAAAATCACTCGGCATTCCGAGGCAAATTTAAGGAGAGGCATAAAAGTTTGTTCACTCCGCAGGAGGAGGGCTGGCAGGCTTGACGAATTCGTCCAGGTCGATTCCGTCGGCAATCTGAGTGGCAGCAGCAATGAAGGTCTCCATGAAAGGTTGGAAGTCGTGCTTCTTGGTGTTGGCAACCTTGATCGCTGCCAGCTTCTCTTCTCACGCTTCCTTGCAGTGGACACTCACCAAAGACAGAGCCAACATCAGCACCGCACCGGGCAGAAGACTTCTTCCATTCCTGAACTCGACCGAGAATCTCATTAAGTCGAGTCATCAGAGACTCGAGGCCATTCTGCAGTGTTGCCCTTGGCGAGAGTGCTGCGTCGATCCGCGACATTGCGACCTTCAGGCGAGCAAGGTAATCAACAACACCAGCAACACGAGATTTCAATCGGAGTACATTCATGGCAGCTTCGCCTTTCATTGGAGAATGGATGGGGTCCAAGCTTGTCTCAACTCGCCCAGTTTCTTCTTCGAAGTTCCGGCAAAATTCTGCACGTACAATTCAAAGATGAGTCTGTGGTTGTATATCGAGTCGACAATAACAAGTCAGTCGGTTCAGAGAAAATACCTTCAAGCATGACGAACAACTTCTTGGCAAGACCTCCCAGATAATTCTCCAGATCGTCCCTCTTGCGAGCAATGCCTTCCATATTCTCGTTCAGATTGTTCTTGTCCTTCTTCAGGCGAGTCGCTTCCTTATTGGTTCATCAAGGGCAGTTTTCAGCTTGGCGTTTTCTTCCTCCAGTTTGCCGACTGAAGCTAGCTTCTGTTCGGCGAGTGCAGTTTTATCATCAGCTGCTTTTTATGCGGCCGCAAGATCTTGGTCCTTCTTCGCCAGAGCTTGATTCATTTTCTCTGAAAGAAACAACGCCCGGTTCAGAAAAAGTAAAATAGAATCCGGTCCAAAGACAAATCAGTCGGCAAGTTTTCTCTTACCAGCAGCTTCATCCTTGGCCTTCTGCAGATTTGTCTTGGCCAGTTCCAGATCGAGGTTGAGCTGAATCTGTTTTTTCTCCAATTCAGCAAAACGAACTCTGATTTCACAAGATTTCTGTAATCAAAAGACAGTCAATCGACAGATGGAAAGATTAGTTACTTCAGAACAATGGTCCAATAAATTTGAGTTTGTTTTCAGACCGTAGTTGACTGCCCGCAGTCAACAAAGTGGGTGCACTTAGCGTGCCCCCACTGGTACAATTTCCACTCGACGTGGTCTGTCCAGGCCGAGTGTAAAAAAAGGATCTAATTCCGTAATCGACTGCCCGCAGTCGACCACGGTCTTGGGGACTACACCCAGTGGGTGCACTTACCGTGCCCCCACTGGTTCGGATTCCACTCGACATGGTCCGTCTAGACCGAGTGGAAAATTTAGCTTCTCAGACCACAATCGACTACCCGCAGTCAACTATGGTCTCGGGGACTACACCCAGTGGGTGCACTCAGCGTGCCCCCACTAGTTTAAAAATCCAATCGACACAACCTAGTCGACTCAAGATACAAGTTTTCTCAGTGGCAAATCAAAAACACCCAGTGGGTGTACGGATGCGAAGCGCAGACAGATGAAAAGATTCTTCGAAGAAAGTTTTCAGGTAGCATATCCTAACAGAACAAGCTAAAATAGTCAGTCGGCAATCTGCTAACCTGGACGTTGCTCTGGAGAGCGGAGCTGGTGTCATAAGCAGCTTGGCTGGCTTCCCGCACCATCTTCATCTTCTCCATCATAATGCCCGCCTGACATATAGCCTCTTTGGCAGCACCCACCTGGTCCTCTGGGACGTGATGTGCAGCAAAAAGGGAAGGTGGATCAGCGGGAGTCTGCGTGGCTGACGCTGAAGGCTGAGCACTCGACAGTGGTATGGTGAAGGTGACGGAAGTCCGATTGGCATCGCCGCCTTCCTGGACTACCGGTTCCGCCACCGGCGTCGACTGAGGCGTCTTGCCAGCGGACGTTTTCCTGTTTCTTCTTCCCAAGGGCCTCTGTGGCTCGTCCTCGTCGTCGTCTGGGAGATCAATGATGTTGGGAGGAGCTGTAAAAAGGTCAGTCGCCAAAAATTCATCCTCGTTGGTTATATTGTAGTTCAATCGACAGAACAAAGACAAGATCACGAAGATTATACCTGGGTTGGAGGTGACCGCATCTTCCATGTCCTCATCCTCGTTTTTGTAAGTAGAGGTCCCAGAGGTAGTGGCACTGCTAGTTTCAAGATTCATTCGGTCAAACTAGGAAAAAAATAGACAACACAGAATTTCGGGTAAAACCAAAGACAGGACCCTTACGAAGAGGCAACATGGATGTCGATTTTGATTTTGGGCAGAGCCTTTCGAGTCTTCTGCGGTACGACCTTGGATTGTTTCGGGGCCTTTTCAGTCGGCGCCGGAGAAGACATCCGAGGATGCTTTGACGACTGCCCAGTCTGAACAACTGCCTAGTCGCGAGCGCTTGTCGGATCGTGGGTGAGCTTGGATTGCCTTTCCCTAAGGGGAGGTGAGTCGACCTCTTCTTCGTCACTCGGGTCGGAGTCTCCTCGTCCCCTTCACCATCAGAATGCCACTCGCCGCTCTTGCCTCCGCTCGCCTCCCCCTCCGGGTCCTGCTCCTGCTCTCCGTTGGGCATCGAATACATCTCAGTAAGAGCCTAGAAGGCAACAAGCAATACAAAAGTCAGTCGGTTAATTACAAGCAGTTACATGATAAATCAAGATAACATTCGGCAATTCAGGGTTGGACCTTGTCTGTTTCGTACGAGTTGTCGAGTGGAGGGACTCTCCTGGCCCCCCTGGGGTTATCTTTGTTGCCAGTGATACCCCTCAACCACTTCTCCACTGTATCCTCGTCGACTTCTTCTGGATGGATCCGAGTGGAATCTTCAATGCCCGAATACATCCACATCGGGTGGTCACGGGCTTGAAGCGGCTGAATGCATCGTCTGAGGAAGACTTCCAACAGATCCATGCCAGTCAAGCCATCACGGATGAGCTGGACCACTCGCTCGACCAGCACCTTCACCTCTGCTTTCTCCCCCGGGGTCACTTTCAAGGCGGAGGGCTTCTCTACTCGAGCCATGGAAAAGGGAGGAAGTCCAGTCGACTGACCTGGAGTCGGCTGGTCTTTGCAGTAAAACCAGGTCGACTGCCACCCACGGACTG
This sequence comes from Aegilops longissima, assembly GCA_021605205.1. NCBI lineage: Eukaryota > Viridiplantae > Streptophyta > Magnoliopsida > Poales > Poaceae > Aegilops > Aegilops longissima. The sequence goes on from CM038676.1 coordinate 57,228,678, forward strand.
ACTCAGAAAGGATTATGGCAGGGAAAGAGCTCTTACCCCTCATTTGGATCCCAAGACCCCCACACATCTGGATCACTTTTGTCCTCTCATCACTCGGATTAGCTTTTTTGACCGTCTGGAGCGACACGTGAAAATGTGCTTGAAGAGGCCCCAGTGTGGTCGACAACCCAAGAAATTCTCGCACATAGACACGAAAGCAGCAAGATACACGATGGTGTTGGGGGAAAAGTGATGAAGTTGTGCTCCAAAGAAGTTCAAGAAAGCTCGGAAAAAGGATGCGGAGGCAAAGAAAACCCGTGGTCGACGTGAGTAGCGAGGAGGACACACTCACCCTCCTGCGGTCGGGGCTCAGTCTCGTCCGCCGAGAGCCGCTCGGATCCGTGAGGGATCAATCCCTCCTCGGCCAAATCGTCGATGTCGTCCTAGAGGATCATCGACCGGATCAAATCTCCTTGGATCCAGCCGCATGGCAGACCGGACCTCGACGAAGAGCCGCCCCGGCTGGACTTCTCCCCCTTCTCCTTCGCCGTCGCCTTCTTCGCGCGCTCCAAAGCCACCGTCTTCTCCTTCCCCATTGCAACGGATGGAGCTCGAACAGAGCAGCAGCGTCGAAGCAGGCGTGGATGCGGTGGGGAAAACAGAGAAGGAAGAGGAAGAATGGGAATGCACTATTCAAAACCCTGGACCGACGCCTTATATGAGGTTGCTTCCGAGTTACTGACCTGTGCGGCGATCTTATCAAATCCCGCAACAGTTGCGCGAGCGATACGTGGCGAAAAAGGCGGCACGGAAATCGAGGCGGCCCTGCCTTATTCAACCCGATTGATGCGGCCTCCTCCGCCCCGCGTGCTTCCTAAAAATTTGAATCCCGCAAGATCCGCGAACAACAGAGCAACCTGTCAGACAGAAGATTTTCTCCATATCAACGCTCGAAGCTTTTCAGTAAAAGTTCACTCGAAAAAACCAAGAATGGATCAAGGCGACTGAAAAAGAAGTTGGTGTCACCGTGTTGATTCATTGATCCCAAAAAGACACTTCCGAAGCGCGGAAGTTGAATCGGGAGTATTTTCAACTCCTTCTCCACTCAAACCCTGAACCATTCGGGGGCTAAAGATGAAGCCATGTACCTAGGGTAGGGTCATAGGCCTGACCAAGACACCCTCCCCAATGGCATCACCCTAAATACAGAAGCATTAGAAGGGTACCATCATCCACTCGACCAGAGACATTCCACTCGGAAGAATCAATGTCACTCGACCGTCACAGAAACCACTCGACATACAGAAGATCTAAAGTCACTCTACGCAGCAACGGTCGGGCGTTTACTCATAGACTTAATTACCATTTATAACACTTTATTGCGGACGTTACCTGTAACGCTTACTCTTTATGAACATTGAACCCTGTGTAACGGAGGGGAGCTGGGGTCCTGGCGCATTCTATATAAGCCACCCCCTCCTCTGGGACAAGGTTCGCACCTCCTGTAACTCACACGCGCATAATATAGTCGACCGCCTCCGGGCTCCGAGACGTAGGGCTATTACTTCCTCCGCGAATGGCCTGAACTCGTAAAACGTGCATGTACAACTTCACCATAGCTAGGATCTTGCCTCCTCATACCTACCCCCCATTCTACTGTCAGTCTTAGATCCACGACACCTGGCCACGAGGGTCCAGGGCGCGCCCCCCTGTCTCATGGGCCCATGGTGGTTCCCCTCCACTTATTCCAGCCACCACACACTCCTTCTTCCTCCCAAAAAAATCACCAACCAGCTCAAGAACGAGTTCTTGCTCATTTTGCTGCGATTTTCGATGTCCTAGCTCAAAGCACCTCTCACAAAACTGCTTTGGGGGATTGTTCCTTGGTATGTGACTCCTCCCATGGTCCAATTAGTTTTTGTTCTAGTGCTTTATTCATTGCAAATTTTTGCTACTTACGTGACCATGTTCTTGAGCTTGCATGTCAAATTTATATGGTCCCAAGTAGTTCTAAATGCATGATATAGTCTCTAGGCACTTGTGGGAGTAGTTGCTATCAATTTTGTTGAGTTTGGTTCACTTTTATTTGAAGTTACTAAAAATTTCAGAAATTTTCAGAAAATAATGAAGAGATTTTTGAGGGGCTCTTCGAGCCGAAGCTCGAAGGATAAGCAAAGTGAAGAAGAGAGAGGCCCAAATATAATTCCCTCGCATCACGGAAGTTCGGCCGTGTGAATGGCCTTGTGATGATTTCTTGAGAGCAACCGGGATTTATGATGATTTTTATGAGTTGGCTGATAATGCAGGCCTCACCGACTTCCTCCGGGACCAACGCGAACAGTATCTCTTACTCACTAATATCTTTGTGCAAAATTTTCATTTCCATTCTAGGAGGTCTCCACCTTAGGTGGATTTGTATTTATATGATGAGTATAAGGAGATGCCCCTCTCTGAGTTTTGTGAGGTTTGCAAGTTGCCTTTTCCAGGAAGCGTAGAGGAACCACATCATGACGATGTGGAGGGGTTTATTGATACAATTGCTGTAGGGGAAACTAGGAAAGTTTCCGATGCAAGAATCACCAGCATACATTTTCCTGTTTTACGTTAATTTGCATTATTTGCTAGTAGATGCTTAATTGGTAGCGGAAACTCTGGCAACCTAAGTGCCCCTGATATTGTTATTTTGTGCCATGCCTTGTTTCATGATGACTCATTCAGTATGGGCGCTATTGTTGCAAAGCGGTTAAATCTTAACCGTACTAAGGGCCCCATCTTGGGAGGCATCTTCGCCTCGCGCCTCGCTGCATACTTTAACATACCTATTAGGCATTATGAGAAAGAAGAAAAGTTGTTTCCTACTGTTCTTCTAGATTACAAGAGTATGGTTGCACATGATTTCATTGTTAAGAACAGGAAAAAGGAGCTTAACTATAGACTGTTATTTGATAAAAATCACCCTGAGACTATTACCTTGCCTGCTCCTTCCTTGTTTGATTTATCTGCAGGCGAGTACCTTGTTCCGTTGGAGGCTGTTCACGCCTACCGGGACCCCACCTCAGCTACAGAGCCAGATCAGGAACCACATTTGTTCCTCCACGCCAGTCTGTTTACCAGTGGGATCCGGAGGAGGTTGCCAACCAGTGGCAACCCGAGGCTTCATCTCAGTACGACCCCAGTTACAACTTCAGAACCGCCAGCCCAGCTGTATTATAGACCAACTTAGGCCAAAAGCCTAAGCTTGGGGGAGTACGTATTTCTCACCGACATTACATTTATGTCCACACACTCATGCTAGTTGTCGGTGCTCATACTTTTTCAATGTAATATCCATGCTAGTTTGTTTTCCTTTTTATGCTTTCTTCTTGTGTGTTTGATAAACCTTAAGAAAAAACAAAAAAAAAATAGTTGTAGCTTTTAGCTAGTTTACTTTTCTTGTTTGTAGTAGTAATAACTAAAAGAAAACCCAAAAAGATTTCCTGTTCTTCTTTTGCTTGTTGGGAGATTTCCCGTGTAAATAGTTTTATTTCTTTTCTTTCCTTTGGGGGTCGATAGGAGAAGACCATAATGAAAATGTTGAAGTGGCTCTTATATGCATTATTGTTGATTTAACCAAGAGCCCATATTGCCTTGTCTTCTCCTGTTTATTGAATGCTTGCAGATTCTAGCTTAGTCCAAGTCACGTGCACTATTATTATTATTCACATCATTCGGTCGTGCAAGTGAAAGGAAATTATGACGATATATGATGGACTGATTGAGATGAGAGAAGCTGGTATGAACTCGACCTCTCTTGTTTTTGTTAATATGATTAGTTCATCGTTCCTGATTCAGCCTATTATGAATAAACATGTTTTCAATGACAATTAGAGATTATAGTTACTTATGCCATGCATAATTAGCTAGGAGTTTATAATGGTTTACCTTGCGTGCCAACATGCTGTTAAAATGGTTGTGATGTGGTATGATAGGGTGGTATCCTCCTTTGAATGATTTGAGTGACTTGACTTGGCGCATGTTCACGCATGTAGTTGAAACAAAATCAACATAGACTTCCTGATATTTATGTTCATTGTGGATTATATCCTACTCATGCTTGCACTCAATGTTTATTAATTTTAATGCATGTTCATGACTGTTGTCGCTCTCTAGTTGGTCGCTTCCTAGTCTTTTGCTAGCTAGCCTTCACTTGTACTAAGCGGGAATACTGCTTGTGCATCCAATCCCTTAAACCCCAAAGTTATTCCATATGAGTCCACTATACCTTCCTATATGCGGTATCTACCTGTCGTTCCAAGTAAATTTGTATGTGCCAAACTCTAAACCTTCAAATGAAATTCTGTTTTGTATGCTCGAATAGCTCATGTATCAACTAGGGCTGTCTGTATCTTCTATGCTAGGTGGGTTATTCTCAAGAGGAGTGGCCTTCGCTCCTCACTGACGAGAAAATGGCTGGTCACCGGGATGCCTAGTCCAATGCTTTATGCAAATCAAATCGCAATAATTGCGAACAAAACTCCCCTGGGACTCTTGTTAGTTGGAGTCACTCGTTGTTTCGAGCAAGCCATGGATTGATGCTTGTTGGTGGAGGGGGAGTATAAACTTTACCACTCTGTTTGGGAACCGCCTATAATGTGTGTAGCATGGAAGATATCGCCATCTCTTGGTTGTTATGTTGACAATGAAAGTATGCCGCTCAAAATATTATTTATCTCTATTTCAAAATCGAGCTCTGGCACCTCTACAAATCCCTGCTTCCCTCTGCGAAGGGCCTATCTATTTAATTTTATGTTGAGTCATCACCGTCTTATTAAAAAGCACCAGCTGGAGAGCACCGCTGTCATTTGCATCCATTAATATTAATTTATATTCGGTATGACTATGACTGGATCTCTTTTACCATGAATTACAATGTTTAGTGAGTCCTTGATCTTTAAAGGTGCTCTGCAATTATGTTTTGCGGTCTCAGAAAGGGCTAGCGAGATACCATCTTGTTATATCATATCATGATTGTTTTGAGAAAGTGTTGTCATCCGAGATTTGTTATTATTGCTCGCTAGTTGATTATGCCATTGATATGAGTAAACATGAGACCTAAATGTTATTGTGAATATGGTTAGTTCATAATCTTTGCTGAAAACTTGAATGCTGGCTTTACATATTTACAACAAGAGCAAACAGAGTTTGTAAAAGTTTTTCTTTATCACTTTCAGTTTATCAACTGAATTGCTTGAGGACAAGCAAAGGTTTAAGCTTGGGGGAGTTGATACGTCTCCGTCGTATCTACTTTTCCAAACACTTTTGCCCTTGTTTTGGACTCTAACTTGCATGATTTGAATGGAACTAACCCGGACTGACGCTGTTTTCAACAGAATTGCCATGGTGTTATTTTTGTGCAGAAATAAAAGTTCTCGGAATGACATGAAAATCAACGGCGAATTATTTTGGAATTAATAAAAAATACTGGCGAAATAATCAAGGCCAGGAGGCCCACACTCTGTCCACGAGTGTGGGGGGCGCGCCTACCCCCCTGGGCGCGCCCCCTGCCTCGTGGCCCCCCTGGTGCTCCACCGACCTCAAATCCAACTGTATATATTCACGGTCGGGGAGAAAAAAAATCAAAAAAGAAGGATTCATCGCGTTTTACGATACAGAGCCGCCGCCAAGCCCTAATCTCTCTCGGGAGGGCTGATCTGGAGTCCATTTGGGGCTCCGGAGAGGGGAATCCGTCGCCATCGTCATCATCAACCATCCTCCATCACCAATTTCATGATGCTCACCGCTGTGCGTGAGTAATTCCATCATAGGCTTGCTGGACGGTGATGGGTTGGATGAGATTTATCATGTAATCGAGCTAGTTTTGTTAGGGTCCCTAGTATCAACTATGTTTTGAGATTGATGTTGCTATGACTTTGCTATGCTTATTGCTTGTCACTAGGGCCCGAGTGCCATGATTTCAGATCTGAACCTATTGTGTTTTCATGAATATATGTGAGTTCTTGAACCTATTGTACTCGAAGGGTTTATAACAGAGTAGCAATCACACACTTATTACATCGAATGTCTCACAAGAGAACTTATTACAATAATATGGCTTAAGGCCATCTAATGCGATAACAGCGGAAGGCTTGGAAGATAAAGTGAGTCCATCAACTCCAACAGCATAGCTGAGCTGCACGGCATAGACCTATCGAACCTTACTCCTCGTCTGAAAAGTCTGCAACATAATACGTTGCAGCCCGAGAACGGGTCAGCACATGGGATATGCTGGCAATATAACACAATAGAGCAGTAACATAATAATGCTATCACTACATGCATACTTGGCTGGTGGAAAGCTCTATGGTTATGGTTTTGCGAAAAGACAATTTTTCCCTAAAACAAAGGAATAAATTTTATTTAACTATGATGGTGGTTGAAACATCATTGAGAAGGTATAACCCCAACTCAATCCGAATTAAAGTAGTTAACAGCCCAACAATATTAGTTAAGAGTGATGACATACATGTGAATACTCAAGTACTAGATACTCAGAATTGTCCATAACTGGGGACACGGCTAACCATGATTAGATTGTACACTCTGCAGAGGTTTGCGCACTTTTCCCCACAAGACTCGATCGCCTCCTTAGATTTCTCGCACTACATGGTGTTTGAGAAACGGATGACCGAGACATAGTCTTTCAGAAACATTAACTCTCTACTCCGGGCAGACCATACCAAACCTACAAACCCACTACCTGCTGATCTAGCTTTTCAAGAGCTTCACGTAACTTACTCAAATATGCTAGAGCCCATAGTAGCTTGTGGCTGCACACGGAAGTTTCTAGCATGAATAATCTCAGTTCCCTCTGAGCCTGGGTGGCGGTCCATAGGAAGATCACACCGGTACCCCGGGATTTCCAAAAAATAAAACAGACAACACTGGGTTCCCCAGGTGCCTCAATCAACCCAGATGTGTATTAAAGTTGCCACCTTAAATTAAACCATTAATTAACAATCTCACATCTGTCATGGATTCACTCAAACCCAACCACGTCTACGAGCATAGCATAGCAATATAAGCAACACGTAGAAGTAACTCCCAAGGGTTTGATAGTAACAGGGCAATAGGTTCTACCTCAACTACTACTTCCCAGCCCACAAGTTAATGACATCCTAATCAATGCAATGTTTGAGGATTGAAACTAATGCATAAAAACTGGGTATGAAAAGAGTATGATCAAAGTGTTACTTGCCTTGCTGAGATCCGTGAACCCTAGAGATTCGTAGTAACACGCTTCGCACTCCGGAAATTCTATCGCAAGCAAACAATAACATACATAAGTAACAAGCAAAGATGCACAAGCAAAACTTCAACTAAAGAGGCTGACCAGAAAGTTCAACTTAAGAACTCCGGTTCGCAAAAAGAATCAAACCAAACGAAGGAACGAAACTCAAACGGCGAAAGAAATAAGCTCCATTTACTAATCTGAACTAGGGTCAAACTTTACAGAGGCAAAAACTTGTTTGAGTTGGTTATTCGGAAAGAGGGTTTCGAGACGAAACTCTAGGCGCTTGAATCGCCTGATTCCGATAAACGAGCGAAGAGATAAACTAGAACGAAAATCGGATCAGGAATTGCGATCAGAAAAATAGCGGAATAAATCCGAGAAAAAGAAAAGCAACGAACAGCTTAATGAATGAACGTTCGTTATCTGAACCTAGACGAAGAACGCGTTCGTTAAAACGAATGAATGAGTGAACGCTCGCTAAATAGATAAACCGAAGAAATAAACCGATCAAAAAAAACGAAAAACCTAGGGTTTTCTAAAAAAACCTAAACGGTTTTCTTTGGAAAACCAGGACGGCGGGGCGGCTACCTTGCTCGACTCCGGCGGGGGTTCCGGCGGGGCTCGGGCTCGGTGGGGTGGCGGCGGGAGGCGGCGGCGGCGGCTAGAGGCGGCGGCAGCTAGGGGAGGCGGCGGGCTCGGGCTCGGGCGGCTGGGGCGGCGGTGGCGGTGGTGGTGACGAGAGGGGGGGCGGGCTTGGTATTTAAAGGAGGGAGGGGCGTCCGGTGGCTTGGGGGATGGGGCAAGCAGCGGCGGCGGTGGCAGTGTCCGCCTCGGACACGGTGGCGGCGCGAGAGGAAGGCAGCGGCGACGACTTGGGTCGGCCTGGCCTGGCTCGGCCTCGGCCCAGTCAGGTGCGGGCGCGCGCGCGGGATTTTTTTTTTAAATTATTCCGCCGACAGAAAAACTCCTATAAAAAAAATTAAAAAAAAATATAAAAATGCCAAAACAAATTTTCACCGTCTAAATGAAATATTTAGAACGAGATGAACATTTTCTTGGCCCTAAATGCATTTTTTTGAAAACATGCAATTTTTCTAGGGCAAATAAATTCCAAATAAAAACCAACTAAAAATCAAACTAATGATTTTAACATTTTTCCTCCAATATTTCAATTTTTTTGGAGAAGTCATATTATCTCCCCTCATTTATTTTTATTTTTCCTGAGAGAAAAATAATTAAAATAAAAAATCCTCGTTTTCACTATTTGATAAAAATCAAATATGAAAACCAGAAAATCCCCAACTCTCTCCGAGGGTCCTTGAGTTGCCTAGGATTTCGAGGATTTGCGGAACGAAGATGCAGTAAAATATGATATGCATGAATGACCTATGTATAACATTCCAAATTGAAAATTTGGGATGTTACAAACCTACCCCCCTTAAGATGAATCTCGTCCTCGAGATTCGGGTTGGCTAGAAAATAGGTGCGGGTGGTCCTTGCGAATATCATCTTCTCGTTCCCTGGTGGCTTCCTCCTCGGTATGGTGGCTCCACTGAAGTTTGCAAAACTTGATAACCTTGCTGCGAGTGACTCGGCTGTCAAAGTCAAGAGTCTTTACTGGCTTCTCCTAATAAGTCAAATTACTGTCCAACTGTATCGCCTCCAGGGGCACTGTATCTCTTAACGGTATATCGGCCATCTCATCATGACACTTCTTCAGCTGTGATACGTGGAACACATCGTGAACTCCTGACAATCCTTCAGGTAATTCCAGCTTGTAGGCAACTTCTCCCATCCGTTCCAAAACACGATACGGTCCTACAAATCTCAGAGCTAGTTTTCCCTTAACTCCAAAACGTTTCACTCCTCGCAAGGGTGATACTCGCAGATAGGCTCTGTCTCCAATCTCATAGGTTACCTCCTTGCGTTTTGAGTCTGCATAACTCTTCTGCCTGGACTGGGCAATCTTCAATCTGTCGCGGATCAGTTTAACCTTCTCCTCCGACTCTTTGATCAAATCTGGTCCAAACAACTGACGGTCTCCTACCTCATCCCACATCAGAGGTGTTCTACATCTACGTCCATACAGAGCTTCGAACGGTGCCATCTTCAAACTGGCCTGGTAGCTATTGTTGTATGATAACTTTGCGTAAGGTAAATTGTCATCCCAACTAGATCCATAGTCTAGCGCACAGGCTCTTAACATGTCCTCCAGAATCTGGTTGACTCTCTCTGTCTGTCCATCTGTCTGCGGGTGGAATGTTGTACTGAACTCCAATCTCGTACCCAAGGTCTCGTGTAACTGATGCCAAAACTTTGAAGTAAACTGTGTTCCTCTATCTGATACGATGGTCCTCGGAACTCCATGCAGACATACGATCCTGGACATATATATCTTGGCCAACTTTGCATGGGTATAAGTGGTTTTCAGTGCGATGAAGTGAGCCACTTTGGTCAAGCGATCCACTACTACCCATATTGAGTCATATCCTGGGTTCTGGGCAATCCGGTGATTAAGTCCATGCCAAGTTTATCCCACTTCCATTCGGGTATCGGCATAGGCTGTAACAGTCCTGCTGGCTTCTGATGCTCTGCCTTCACTCTCTGACATACATCACATACGGCTACATACTCGGCAATATCCTTCTTCATACCAGACCACCAGAAACGTTCTTTCAAATCCAAATACATCTTGGTGTTTCCGGGGTGTATCGATTATGGTGAGTCATGGGCCTCCTGAAGTATTAACTTCCTGATCTCTGGGTTATTGGGCACATAAACTCGGTCCTCAAACCATAAGGTATCGTGCTAGTCCTCGCGAAAACCTTTGGCCTTTCCTTTGCTCATCTTCTCCTTTATCTCAGCAATTTCTTTGTCTTCCTTATGAGCTTCTCGAATCTTGTCCAACAATGTAGACTGAACCTCCATTGTTGCAATGAAACCTCTTGGAACAATCTCCAACCGGAGTTCCAGGATATCTTCCGCTAACTCCTTCGGCAGTCCCTTACTTTCAAGGATATTAGCGTAACTCTTCCGGCTCAAAGCGTCTGCTACGACATTGGCCTTTCCTGGATGATAGTGCAGCTTCATGTCATAATCCTTTATAAGTTCCAACCATCTCCTCTGTCTAAGGTTCAACTCCTTCTGTGTGAAAATGTACTTCAAACTCTTATGATCTGTGTACACATCACAACAATTTCCAATAAGATAATGTCTCCAAGTCTTCAATGCATGCACTACGGCTGCTAGCTCCAAATCGTGGGTGGCGTAGTTCAACTCATGGGGCTTCAGTTGTCGTGAGGCATACGAAACAACCTTTCCGTCCTGCATAAGCACACATCCAAGTCCCAAGCGTGAGGCATCACAATATACTTGAAACTCCTTATGGATATCTGGCAGTGTTAGCACTAGGGCTGTAGTCAACCGTTTCTTCAACTCCTGAAAACTTGCCTCGCAATCCTCCGTCCATTTAAACTTAGTATCCTTCTTCAGCAATTCTGTCATTGGCTTAGCAATCTTGGAAAAATTCCCAATGAATCTCCGATAATACCCTACGAGTCCTAGGAAACTGCAGATCTCGCCAACTGAAGTGGGTGCCAACCATTCAGTGACTGACTGAACCTTGCTGGGGTCCACTGCTATACCTTCTCCTGATATAACATGCCCAAGAAATCCAACTTCCTTCAACCAAAACTCGCACTTGCTGAATATGGTGTATAATTGGTGTTCCCTGAGTTTCTCGAGAACCAAACGCAAGTGCTCCTTGTGCTCCTCTTCGTTCTTCGAGTATACCATAATATCATCAATGAACACCACAAAAAACTTGTCCAAATACTCCATGAACACCTTGTTCATCATACTCATGAAATAGGCAGGGGCGTTAGTCAGTCCAAACGACATGACTGTATACTCGTATAATCCATACCGCATGGTAAACACTGTCTTTGGTATATCCTTCTCTCGAATCTTCAACTGATGGTATCCCGACCGTAGATCAATCTTCGAAAACACCTTAGCTCCTTGCAACTGATCAAACAGATCCTTGATCATCGGTAATGGATACTTGTTCTTTATCGTTACTTCATTCAAGGCTCGATAATCATCAACTATCCTCAGGGATTTATCCTTCTTCTCCACCAAAAGCACTGGAGCTCCCCAAGGTGATGAACTCCGTCGAATGTATCCTTTCTCCAATAACTCCTTGATCTGTTTCTTAATTTCATCCAGATCATTTGCGGGCATCCGATAGGGTCTCTTGGATATTGGCCCTGTACCTGGCAATATCTCTATCAGGAACTCGATGTCTCTATCCGGTGGCATGCCTGGTAACTCCTCTGGAAAAACATCCGGGTAATCCTTTACTACAGGCACTTCCTCCAGAACAACTCCTGTGAGGGCATTCACTTGGCTCCTCCTAGGGACATGCCTAGATACATACTTAATCCTTCTTCCCTCCGGGGTGGTAAGATAAATTGATTTGCTAGCACAGTTAATGCTTCCTCCATACTTTGACATCCAGTCCATACCTAATATCACATCCAATCCTTGCGACTCCAAGATAATTAGGTCAGACGGAAAAACATGTGCCCCAATGGTTAGGGATATCTGGTTGCACCATTGGCTAGCCATGTACTCTGCTCCCGGCGAGCTCAATAAAACAGGGGTCCTAAGGGTTTGGGTTGGTAGCTTAAACTTATCCACAAATCCCCTTGATATGTATGTATGTGATGCACCAGTATCGAAAAGAACAAGAGCGATAAATGACTTAACCAAAAACTTACCTATCACCGCGTCCGGCTGCTCTTCATCTTCCTCCACGTTAACGTGGTTCACTTGTCCTTTGTTGAATGGATTGGGATTCTTCCCAGCGCTCCCATTTCCGTTTCCATTCCGTCCTTCAGGGCAATCATTAGCATAGTGCCCTGTCTTCCCACACTTAAAGCAAGTAACTTGACTTAGGTCCCTTTTGGCGGGTGTAGAGGGGTTGGAGCGGTTCTGATTGTTATTAACTCTGTTCCCATTCCCATTCTTAGCACCATTGTGGTTATGCGGTCCTCCTCTAGTGTGGTTGTGACCTCCATGATTATGAACAAGTCCTCCCGAGTTTGGGGTTAAGTGAGGCTTCTGTTGAGCTCCTGAGTTGTACTTCCCTTATCCATATTTCCTCTTACGGCTCTCAATTTGCTGCTACTTCCCTTCAATCATAAGGGCCTTGTCTACCAACTCCTGGTAGTTGTTGAAAGTTGCCACCATCAACTGCATGCTCATCTCATCGTTCAACCCTTCCATAAACTTCTCTTGCTTCATGGCATTTGTGGCCACATCATCAGGGGCATACAGTGATAACTTACTAAAATCATCCACGTACTGAGCTACAGTACGGTTCCCCTGGCGTAAGTTGCGAAACTCACGCTTCTTCATCTGCATGGCTCCAGTTGAGACATGGGCCGTGCGAAAAGCTTGCTGAAACTGGTCCCAAGTGACATTGGCTATAGGAAAAGTAGCCCTGTAATTCTCCCACCATGCGGCTGCTGGTCCATCCAATTGATGTGCGGCAAAGCGCACCTTCTCAGCATCCGTGCATCCAGCGGTGGTTAACTCCCTTCCAATACGGCGTAGCCAATCATCAGCAACTATTGGCTCGGTGCTACTGGAAAACACCGGCGGTTGTAACCTCAGGAAACGGGCTAAATTGTCCACTAGCGGCGGGTTATTGTTGTTGTTGTTGCCCTGGTTCTGAACTAGCAATTGCATCAAGGCATTTTGCTGCTGGATCAACTGGGTGAGCTCCGGTGGGAAAACAAAACCGGTGTCACGTCTTGGAGGCATCAGAGGGTTTAGATGGAAGGGGTTAGAATAGAGAAAAAAGGTCTAATGAGAAAACACTACCCATATGCATATGAGGCAAACACAATCATTTCACTCAATCAATCAAGCAAGGGCATACAAACGATCTAGAACTATGACAAAAGTGCTCAACTACTACTAGATACATGGGGGAAATACTACTAATATATGGTGGTCATCTAGAAATTTTGATCGGTGGAAGACTCCATGATGTCTGCTCCAGCTTCGTCTTCGTAGTCATCATCACTTGGATCGGAATCGGTGTCGTCGATGATGATGTAGTTGTCCGGGCAGGTGGGTCGTCGTCTTCTTCTTCCGGTGCTGGTCCTCCCATGAATAGACCGATTTTCTTGACTAGGTCATCGTTCTTCTCCAGTAGTGTCTTAATTTCCTCCTCATATCCATCGCGTGTAAACTTGAGTTCTTCCTCCAGTTCGATGATCCTGGTCTTTGCCTTCTTCAACTCCATCATATATGCGCACATCTGGTTCTCCTGACGTCGAATGTGCTAGTTTAGCTCCTGGATGAAAGCTGCAATGGATCTATCCTTCCTGGTGCTGATTACTTCCCATTGCTCGTCTCGGCGCCCACATATCTGATAGATGGTGTCTTTAAGCTCCCTGTTGTAGACTTCTCCAATACGTCCCATGGTAATGTGAGCTGCCATACTCTTGCCTAGACTGCAGGTGGGTGCTCCGAAAGAAAATTATATGGGCTTAGAAGTTGGCGAGAACGTCCTTCCTGGAACTTGTACTTGAATCATCCAGCGCTCCTCTTCAGGTAGGGTGGCGTTGTACGTCTCGGTGAAGCTTGGTATTCCAATGTTCAAGTACCTAGTGACTTCCTTCAAGTGGCGTCCAAAAGGTGTGTCTTCATCCGGTTGTGCAACTTGTTCTTCATCTCCGTCATCCTAAAGAGTGGAAAAATGGAGAGGAGTCAGAAATGAGTAGAGAAGAGTGACCTATGGTTTATCTTAATGGTCATGTCCTACACTCAGCGTGTGCTCTGATACCATCTTGTAGCGACCCGACCTCATATGGTCAAGTCTCTGTGTTTCAGTGTCATCCCTGGATCAGTAATGCTGACACACACAATACTCGAAGGGTTTATAACAAAGTAGCAATCACACACTTATTACATCGAATGTCTCACAAGAGAACTTATTACAATAATATGGCTCAAGGCCATCTAATGTGATAACAGCGGAAGGCTTGGAAGATAAAGTGAGTCCATCAACTCCAACAACATAGCTGAGCTGCACTGCAATGACCTATCAAACCTTACACCTTGTCTGAAAAGTCTGCAACATAATATGTTGCAGCCCGAGAACGGGTCAACACATGGAATATGTTGGCAATATAACACAATAGAGCAGGAACATAATAATGCTATCACTACATGCATATTTGGCTGGTGGAAAGCTCTATGGTTATGGTTTTGAGAAAAGCCAAATTTTCCCTACAACAAAGGAATAAATTTTATTTAACTATCATGGTGGTTGAAACATCATTGAGAAGGTATAACCCTAACTCAATCCCAATTAAAGTAGTTAACATCCCAACAATATTAGTTAAGAGTGATGAGATACATGTGAATACTCAAGTACTAGATACTCATAATTGTCCATAACCGGGGACACGGCTAACCCTGATTAGATTGTACACTCTGCAGAGGTTTGCGCACTTTTCCCCACAAGACTCGATCGCCTCCGTTGATTTCTCGCACAACATGGTGTTTGAGAAACGGATGACCGAGACATAGTCTTTCAGAAACATTAACTCTCTACTCCGGGCAGACCATACCAAACCTACAAACCCACTACCTGCTGATCTAGCTCTTCAAGAGCTTCACGTAACTTACTCAACTATGCTAAAGCCCATAGTAGCTTGTGGCTGCACATGGAAGTTTCTAGCATGAATAATCTCAGTTCCCTTTGAGCCTGGGTGGCGGTCCATAGGAAGATCACACGGGTACCCCGGGATTTCCAAAAAATAAAAAAGAAAACACTGGGTTCCCCAGGTGCCTCAATCAACCCAGATGTGTATTAAAGTTGCCACCTTAAATTAAACCATTAATTAGCAATCTCACATCTGTCATGGATTCACTCAAACCCAACCACGTCTACGAGCATAGCATAGCAATATAAGCAACACGTAGAAGTAACTCCCCAGGGTTTGATAGTAACAGGGCAATAGGTTCTACCTCAACTACTACTTCCCAACCCACAAGTTAATGACATCCTAATCAATGCAATGTTTGAGGATTGAAACTAATGCATAAAAACTGGGTATGAAAAGAGTATGATCAAAGTGTTACTTGCCTTGCTGACGATCCGTGAACCCTAGAGACTCGTAGTAACACGCTTCGCACTACGGGAATTCTATCGCAAGCAAACAATAACATACATAAGCAACAAGCAAAGATGCACAAGAAAAACTTCAACTAAAGAGGCTGACCAGAAAGTTCAACTTAAGAACTCCGGTTCGCAAAAAGAATCAAACCAAACGAAGCAACGAAACTCAAACGGCGAAAGAAATAAGACCCGTTTACTAATCTGAACTAGGGTCAAATTTTACAGAGGCAAAAACTTGTTTGAGTTGATTATTCGGAAAGATGGTTTTGAGGCGAAACTCTAGGCGCTTGAATCGCCTGATTCCGATAAACGTGCGAAGAGATAAACTGGAACGAAAATCGGATAAGAAATCGTGATCAGAAAAATCGTGAAATAAATCCGAGAAAAAGAAAAGCAACGAACAGCTTAACGAATGAACATTCGTTACATGAACATAAACGAAGAACGCGTTCGTTAAAACGAATGAACGAGCGAACGCTCGCTAAATAGATAAACCGAAGAAATAAACCGATCTAAAAAACGAAAAACCTAGGGTTTTCTAAAAAAAACGAAACAGTTTTCTTTGGAAAACTAGGACGGCGGGGCGGCTACCTTGCTCGACTCCGGCGGGGGTTCCGGCAGGGCTCGGGCTCGGCGGGGTGGCGGCGGGGCTAGGGAGGGGCGGCGGCTCGGGTGGCGGGGCGGCTTGGGAGGGGCGGCGGGCTCGGGCTCGGGCGGGCTCGGGCGGCGGTGGTGGGTGGTGGTGACGAGAGGGGGGGGGGGGGCTCGGTATTTAAAGGAGGGGGGGTGGTCCGGTGGCTTGGGGGAGGGGGCAAGCGGCGGCGGCGGTGGCAGTGTCCGCCTTGGACACGGCGGCGGCGCGGGAGGAAGGCGGTGGCGGCAGCTTGGGCCGGCTTGGCCTGGCTGGGCCTCGGCCCAGTCGGGTGCGGGGGATTTTTTTTTAAATTATTCCGCCGACAGAAAAACTCCTATAAAATAAAAATCTAAAAATGCCAAAACAAATTTTCACCATCTAAATGAAATATTTAGAACGAGATGAACATTTTCTTGGCCCTAAATGCAATTTTTTGAAAACGTGCAATTTTTCTAGGGCAAATAAATTCCAAATAAAAACCAAATAGAAATCAAACTAATGATTTTAACATTTTTCCTCCAATATTTCAATTGTTTTGGAGAAGTCATATTATCTCCCCTCATTTATTTTTAATATGAAATATTTTTCCGGAGAGAAAAATAATTAAAATAAAAAATCCTTGTTTTCACTATTTGATAAAAATCAAATATGAAAACCGGAAAATCCCCAACTCTCTCCGAGGGTCCTTGAGTTGCTTAGGATTTCGAGGATTTGCGGAACGAAGATGCAGTAAAATATGATATGCATGAATGACCTATGTATAACATTCCAAATTGAAAATTTGGGATGTTACACAGATATTATATGTTCTAGAAACAGGAACACGTGTCTTATTCACAAGTATAATGTGTAACGTAAGCAGATGAAATTCAACAAAATTAGAAGCAATACAAGATAAACATCATACATAACATGTAACCACATATAACAGTGCCAAGTTAGAGGGAGCACCTGTGATGGCGCACTAGGGAGATGTGCTCATCATCAACACAGCTACGTTGAGTGTCTATGCATGTGTTGTCTTGGAAATCATCTTGGGGGATGGAGGAGTAGAATCTGTAGAGGCCCTCCGTTTGGAAGGAGCACCATCATCCACTCCCTTGCTAACTTCCTCCGCTTTATTGATTTTGAATTGTCAAGTGAAACCGACAAGAAAAAGCAATAAAATTCACTCTTCAGAACTCATTCGTGCATGATACTGACAATCACTACTTTGATGTAAGGCAAACACATGATTCCAGGATGGAATAATACGAAAAACAGGACGACATGGCATATTCACTACTGTTTGTGTAAACTAAGCAGAAACCATTTCAACAAATAAGAAGCAATGCAAGTTAGACACCACATGAAAGATGCAACCAATATGACTCTGCCAAGTTTAAAGCGTCCCATCATAAATGGCATTTCAACAAATTAGAATCAGCGCATGCTATAAATCATATGAAAGATGCAACTAATATCACATTGCATATATTAAAGGTGTCTCGTCATATTGATTTATGCGGGATACAAAAAAACAATAGTTTTATGTAAGGACATGCTTAATAGACAGATGTACTATGTACTAAAAACAGGAAGGCATGTCACATTAACAGGTACAATGTATAAATTAAGCAGAATAGCACATGCAATTTAACCAGATTGGAAGAATTACAATCTAGACACCATATGCAACATGCAACCACATATCACGCTGCCAAGTTAGAGCAAGCACCTGCGATGCTAGTGTAGGGGAAATGCAGTAATCAACAATAGAGCTACATTCACTATCTTCATCTAGCCTTGCTATTTCTTGAGAATCATGTGGGGAGGCTGACGCTGCAATCTTTAAATGAGGATATTTTCTCACAGTAGTCCACTTGCCTAACTGCCTCGTCATAAGTGATTGATGAGGGATACACAAGAACATTAGTTTGATGTAAGAACATGGTTAATAGACAGATGTACTAGTATGTACCAAAAACATGAAAGCATGTCATATTGAAAGGTATAATGTGTAAGCTAAGCAGATGCAATTTAACCAAATTGGAAGCAATACAAGCTAGACATCCGACTGGAGTGGTGAGCATGATCATCTAGGACCTGAGAGCCTGGTGGGAGGTGGGCTCCTTCGCCACCATCATGGCTTTTTAGTTGGCTTCCAGGTGATGCCTGTCTGTGCTGGGCTTGTCACTGGCTCGGCCAGTGCCCTGACTAGCCATTTGACTTCTCGTGCTCCCGGGATGGTGGTTCATGTAAAAAATATCTTTCCTTACCTTAATAAAGACCGACTTCAGCCTTTCGAATACAAGCTAGACAACATATGCAACATGCAACCACATATGACACCGCGAAGTTAAAGCAGGCACCTGGGATGGTGGTTCATTGGGAGCGAGGTCATCAACTCCAGAGCTACGTTTACTGTCTCCATCTGCTAACACTGCAGCCTTTAAATGGCTGAAACGTGTCTGGCCTAGCCGCGTACCACGCTGGAGCAACTTATCTCTTTTATTTTCTGCTTCTGTGAAGGCAGCAGAGTCTGAAATACCCTTGCATAAAAACACAATAGTTAGAGTATGGGTGAAGTGTGTGCAGAACTAGTGCACTGTAAAAGTAGCAGATAGCAGGTGGCTGAAAAATAAATGACAGGAGACATATGATAGCTCTACAACATTGCATGGCAAAAAAATTAGATTCTACTCCGTCTGATTTTGTAATATATGAGCACAGAAATGCAGGTACTCCTCCAAAGACACCACCACATGTGGTCCTATCAAGATAACGATCATTGAAAATAAATAGGTCATCGATTTTTTATGAACCGTCCAATCTATAAGGAGCAGGCAGATGGCCTTAAATCTACCTCCCTTGATCACTATTGACGATCTTTCTCGAACCGCCAGCGACCACCGGCCCAGACCCCTGCCTCCGCCGCCCCGCCCTCCCTATCAAGATAACAAGAGAGGTCGAGTTCATACCAGCTTCTCTCATCTCAGTCACTCCATCATATATCGTCATAATTGCCTTTCACTTGCATGACCGAACGATGTGAATAATAATAATAGTGCACGTGCATTGGACTAAGCTGGAATCTGTGAGCATTCAATAAACAGGAGAAGACAAGGTAATATGGGCTCTTGGTTAAATCAACAATAATGCATATAATAGCCACTTCAACAATTTAATCATGGTCTTCTCCTATCGACCTAAAAGAAAAGAAAAGAAATAAAACTATTTACACGGGAAAGCTCCCAACAAGCAAATGAAGAACAAGAAATCTTTTTGGGTTTTCTTTTTAATTATTACTACTAGAGCAAGAAAGGTAAACTAATTAAAAGCTACAACTAATTTTTTGTTTTCTTAAGGTTTATCAAACACACAAGAAGGAATCAAGAAAAAGAAAATAATCTAGCTTGGATATTACAATGAAAGAGTAGGAGCACCGACATCTAGCAATGAGTGTGTAAACATGAATGTAATGTCGGTGAGAAATACATACTCCCCCAAGCTTAGGATTTTGGCCTAAGTTGGTTTATTGCCACGGATGGCCTGGCAGATATCCGTAGTTGTAGTTGGGGTCATACTGAGAAGAAGCCTCGAATTGCCACTGGTTGTCAATTGCCTCCGGGTCCCACTGGTAATTAGACTTTTGTGGAGGATCAAATTGTGGTTCCGGCTCTGGTCTGTGACTGATGTAGGGTTCCGGTAGGTGTGAATGGCCGCCAGCGGAACGAGATACTGGCCTGCAGATAAATCGAACAAGGAAGAAGCAGGCAAGGTAATAGTCTCAGGGTGATGTTTATCAAAGAACAATTTGTATTTAAGCGCCCCTTCCCTATTCTTAACAATAAAGTCATGCGCTACCATACTCTTATAATCTAAATAAACAGTAGGCAGCAATTTTTCTTCCTTTTCATAGTGCCTAATAGGTATGTTATAGTATGCAGCAAGGTGTGAAGCTTAAACACGTCCAAAGATGGGGCCCTTTGTACGGTTCAGACTTAACCGTTTAGCAATAATACCGCCCATACTAACAGAGTCATCACAGAATAAACCATGGAACAAAATAATAATATCCGGAACACTAAGGTTTCCACAGTTTCTGCGACCGATTAAGCAACGACTAGCAAATATTGCAAAGTAGCGTAAAACAGGAAAATGTATGCTGGTGATTCTTGCATCGGAAACCTTCCTAGTTTCCCCTACAGTAATAGTATCAATAAACCCGTCCACATCTTTACGATGTGGTTCCTCTAAGCTACCCTCGAAAGGTATTTTTCAAATCCTGCAAAATTCATATAGTGACATCTTCCTAACCACATCATATAAATGAAACTCTATTGAAGGAGGTGATTCCTTAGGATAATAGTAGAAGTTTTGCACAAAAGTATTGATGAGTAAGAGATACTGTTCGAGTTGGTCGCGGAGGAAGTCGGTGAGGCCTGCATTCTCAGCCAATTCATAAAAATCATCATAAATCCCGGCTGCTCTCAAGAAATCATCGGAAGGCCATTCACACGGCCGAACCTCCGTGGTGCGAGGTAGATTATATTTGGGCCTCTCTGCTTCTTCACTTTGCTTTTCCTTCGAGCTTCGGCTCGATGAGCCCCTAAAAAATCTCTTCATCATTTATGAAAATTTCTGAAATTTTTAGTAACTTAGAATAAAAGTGAACCAAGCTCAACAAAATTGATAACAACTACTCCTACAAGTGCCCAGAGCCTATATCATGCATTAGAACTACTTGGAACCATATAAATTTGACATGCAAGCTCAAGAACATGGTCACCTAGGCAGCACAAATTTGCAATGAATAAAGCACTAGAACAAAAACTAATTGGACCAATGGAGGAGTCACATACCAAGGAACAATCCTCCCAAGCAGTTTTGTGAGAGGTGCTTTGAGCAAGGAGATCGAAAATCGCAGCAAAATGAGCTAGAACTCGTGCTTGAGCTGGATGGTGATTTTTTTGGGAGGAAGAAGAAGTCTGTGGGCGCAGGAATAAGTGGAGAGGAGCCACCATGGGCCCACGAGGCAGGGGACGCGCCTTGGACCCTCGTGGCCAGGTGCTTGCTCCCCTTGCTGTGTTCTTAGTGCCATATATTCTCAAATATTCCAAAAAAATCATATTAAATTGGCAGGGCATTTGGAGAACTTTTATTTTCGGGGTATTTTTTATTGCACGGATAAATCAGAAATGTCACATCCCAGATAGACCATGCATTAGGGTGTGCATCATGTTTAAATTTCATTTGAATTTGAAATGGGGAAGGCAGGAAACCCCAGAACACCCCCCCCCCCTTAAAAGAACTAGGGTTTACTAAAACTTATTTCAATGAATCCGAAATGCCCTTCAAAATGCTCATCCTCTTTGTTTGGGTTCAGAACCCATGTCAAAGGAGGTGCACCATTTTCTAGGTCATCTAAGGGTTCTAGGGTTAATCCACAAGTTTTAAACTTGGGCATTTTTATTATATAAAATATTTTAAATGTTCAAAAATTGTCAAACCAAAATGTTTCATGTTGGGAATATTCCAACAAGTGACCAGGAGCATTTTGGTAATTTTAAAATATTTTGGTATTTTAAAAACCCCAACAAAGTTACGAAAATAGAAAAAGCTTAAAAAGGAAAAACGCTTACTGTCGCCTGTGTTCGCCCACCTGCCTGCCCAGCCCAGCAGCATGGCAACAGCTGCTTGGCTCGGCCTTGAGCAGCAACTGGTGTCGGCCGGCGAGCGCAGGGCGCGCCACGCAGCTGGCCGCCGCCCTGCTTCACCCCTTCGCCGCGCCCGCCATACTGGACGGTCTCCACGTCGTCGCCCGACCCCAGGACACCCCATTCTCCCCAGCCTCTCTCTCTCGCTCTCCCCCAACCTGGCCGACGCCATCGCTAACGCCACCGCCGACGCCGTGCTCCCGCCGTCCATGCTCCTCCCCACCATGTCCAGCAGCTCCCGCCTCCACTACCCCTAGCTAGCCGAGTCCCGCTCGCTCTAAGCACCCCGAAGCCACTACACCGACCTCGACCGAGCTCGAAGCCGCGGAGATCCCCATCGCCGTCGCCGCCGCATCGACCGCCCCGACCCGACAAGGCTTTCTACGGGTTCACTTGTGAGCTGGCTACTCCCCGTCCTCTCCGCTCTCTTCCTCTTGCACCACAACGAGCGCACGTCGATCACCCGAACGCACCGCCGCGGAGCTCGTCGCCGACGAGGCTCCGGCCACCCAACGGCCACGCCACCCTGTCCATCGCACTCACCGAGTTGCGCTGGGCCTAACTATGCACTTCCCGCGCCTCGCCGAGCCCTCTAGCAACAAACCCGACATCACCCGAGCCCCGGCCGCCGCCCGACTCGTCGTCGGTGCCAACTCCGGCCACCCCGACTCCAACTAACCCCACCAAACACCGCGACTCATCTCCAGCTCCACGTAGATGCTCCCCGCGCCCCATTTGGTGGCCGGAAAGTGCAAAAGCACTTTGCTCAAGCCCTGGCCTCGCCCGTGCTAGACGCCGCGAGTTGACCATCGACCCGATCGTGGGCCTGTTGATATCGAGTCAATGACGGTGGACCCCGGTTAACTAATTAGGATTAGTTCTAATTAATTTAATTAGTTAAACTAACCCTGACATGCGGGTCCCACTGGTCAGTTTGACCTGGATGACCCCGTTGACCCCTGACGTCACGCTGACCTCATGCTGACGCATTAATTCAAATTCTGGATTTATTTTTATATAATAAATTCAGAATATAAATCAAATTTCAAATGCTTATAACTTTTATCTATAACTCCAAATGCAAAGATTTATATATGAAAATTATCAGAAAAATACACTCTATCCATTGGTACAGGTTTCATGCATGTTAAAACAAGTTAACTATGCTGAATAACCAGAATAAGATATTGCACCATTAGGACTAACTCAAATGAGCTATCATTTGAATCCTTGATTCAAATGAGTTCATCTCTGTTCTTCAACTTGCATTAGACCAACACACATCCATATTGCCATGTCATAGCATGCATCATATTGTTGCATATTGTCTTGTGTGTTTATTTCGGTGTGCTTTCATGATAGGTTCTGCCCCCGAAGATAACCTCGACTACCCATCTGAAGGGCAGTTCTCTACCCCAGTTTCATCGGGCAAGCAATTCATTGATCATTCGATACAAACCCATGTTCTCGCTTCGCTCTCGTTTACTGCATTAAGACAACGCGATTCAACTGTTGTGTGCTGCGGTAGTTGAACTCACTTCCTTTGCATGACTGTCATTGCCACAATAACTAGATGAAACCCACTAGTATGTGTAGGAGTTGATTGAGCCATGTTTGTGATTCCTACCATGCTATGCTTGCTATGCTTAGAGTTGTGTCGGTCGGCTCATCGGGATGATGAACTGGAGTGAAAGGTTGTGTTGGTTCGAGAGTGTAAGTGTTGAACACGATTTGGTAAAGGTATCGATGAGAGGCCATGTAGGAGTACATGGTGGGTTGTTTCATTGAAGCCGAACTTAAGAACTGAGATCTGTGTTTGTGATCCATGAAACAGTTACTACCACACATTGGGATCCTTAATTGACCCTCTCGCTTCTTAACCACCCCTGTTCATAGTCCGGAGTTGCAAGTAGTTTACGGTGTTTGTAGCTTGTTGGGGCCGCACATAGCGCTGACCTTAGGGGTGGGTTGTGTTGCGGTAGGCACCGTGGCGTGTGTGAAAGTGCCGTTTGGTATCTCGGGAACCCTGCACACATCGTTCGGGGCTTTATGGGAAACCTCGGCGGACTCCTGCGGATGGAACCCGAATAGGCGATAAACTGGACTAGGGACTTGAGTGTTTAGGTAGGCTGTGGCCGACACCCACGTTGGGCTTCCGCTTGAAGGTTGCGAGTACATGTCGTGTAAACGGCGATAAGTGGTGAGCGTGTGTGAAGAAGTATACCCTGCAGGTTAAATATGATCTATTGAATAGCCGTGTCCACGGAGAAGGACTTCTGGGTTACCTATATCAGTTCATAGACAAGTAAATGGATACTACTAAAAGCCTCAAGATAAGTGTGAGTATCGTGGATGGCCCTCTCGGGGATGACGAGAGAGGATCCACGGTGGAGTATTGTGATGGTGATTAGTGGACTCGTGTACGACAAAAATGCTTTACAAGTGTGCCACGTAGGATAGCTTAGCCAAGAGTCAAAGCTGGCTTGCTGCAAATAACTCCACCTCCTTCTTGAGAATATGCATGTATGATAGGATTCTGTGGTAAGACTTGCTGAGTACCTTTGTACTCATGTTTGTAATTAATGTTTTTCAGAGGACTATACTACCCCTCCGACGGATTCTATGTAGATGTTGACTTGACGAGTAAGCTAGCCACCGGTGGTGATCTAAGACTTGTGAAGGGCCATTGTAGATAGAAAGGCTCCAACAAGCTTTCTTTCTTTCTAGAGTCGTACTCGAGACATAGTTTGCTTCCGCATGTGCTTGTATGATTGTATGACTTGAGTGTTGGGTCATGTGACCCTACCTGTATGACTATGTTATGTATGGCTCCTCGGGCCTCTTAAATAAAGTACTTGAGTTATAGAGTTTTGTTGTGATGCCTTGTTGTATTTACTCATATCCGGCATAATCGTGTATGATTGAAATGCTTGGTATGAGTGGGATCCGACAATCTAGTTGTTTATCCTTGGCAGCCTCTCATATGGGAAATGTAGTCTCGTGCTTACGGCGATAGTAGTCCGCTTCTGCCCGGTTCACGGAGTCCTGCTAATGACACTATTGCTTGGACACTTGGTGGCGGCATGTGATTCATTTCGTTCCTATGTCATCCCGGGAAATGTCACGCGGTGATACTTGAGTCTGCCTAGCCTGCTACAGCCGGGATACCGGAGTCTGTTAGCCCAGTGCTACAGCCCAAGTTCATACGTTGATGACCGACATGCTCGAAGTGTTTCATGTATGCCTGTCCCCATAGGTTAGTGCGCTTTGGGTTCACGACTAGCCATGTCGGCCGGGTTCTTTGTCATGTGGATGCTAGCGACACCATCATATCGTGAGCCAAAAGGCTAAACGGTCCGGGCCATGGTAAGGCGACACCGTGGGAATACCGTCGTGAGGCCGCAAAGTGATATGAGGTGTTACCAGCTAGGTCGACGTGACTTGGAATCGGGGTCTGACAGCGTTGGCATCGAGCAGGGCTGCTGTAGGTCCGCTAAGCCAAACTGGTGAAGTTGAGTCTAGAAATGCTTTAGTTATATGTAGGGAATTGATTGTGGGAGGAGCGTAAGGCTCTT
Organism: Aegilops longissima; assembly: GCA_021605205.1. Classification (NCBI taxonomy): domain Eukaryota; kingdom Viridiplantae; phylum Streptophyta; class Magnoliopsida; order Poales; family Poaceae; genus Aegilops; species Aegilops longissima. The sequence continues at coordinate 57,254,035 of CM038676.1, forward strand.
TTACTCCTTTACCTTATGCCCTCGATCTGAGTCATCCTCTTCTCATTCAACGTGGGTATAGGACTAGGCTCTCTCTCTCTATCGAGGTTCACGTGTTACTAATCCGTAGTAACTTATAGGATTGTTGGTTACATCCTCGATTCGGTGCTACTAAATTTTAGTATGCTATCATTTGAACCGAACCTTGATATGATGTTGTTGAGTGGTTTTGCAAATCTGATTTTGAATGTCTCAAATCTGATTTTGAGCATTCTGAGATGTTATGCTGCCCATTTTTCCTAGAAATTCTAATGCCTTGCATTGTGGCTGTGCTTTCAGATGGCCACCGTTCCCAAAACCAAGTGGTTCGCTTTGACTCGTTGCATTGATGTGTGCGGTCACACGGCCATGTTGGTTAGGGTGATGATTGAGTCTGGTTATCGATGGTATCCTCGAATATACCGTCGAGGAGCAGTTCAGGATTTCAATCAAAGCCAATATCTATGCACGGTTCGGATTTATCCATCTTATCCGGAGCTCTTGAGCCACTTCATCGTTCTTATGGGCTCGAAATCACTATTGGAATGTCTGCAAGATGCAGCCTATTCCATGATGACTATTATTCGAGCAGGACTGCTTTCTTTGAGCAACACCGATTTCCGCTATATGCCGGCATCCCTTCACGGGCGCATGGCTATCTTGTGGTTTGTACAGCGATGCATCCCATGAGGACTCACTCCTTCGCACTACTACTGAGTTTTTGGAGGACAAGGACCGTGAGAACGGGCCTTGCGTATGGAGCTGTTTAATGCCCGTTCGACCCTTTGGGCTACTCGACTAGGTTTGCACTGCCGTGCAAGCGGATATATGGACATGAGAGACTTGTACCCGTGCGGGCGAGTCTGCCAGACTTTATGGAGTGGCGTGAGGTTGGAGGCATCACTCCTCCTCGTGGGCCTCGTCGCCACCGTTTGTTGGTCCACGGCCACATCCGAGTCCTTATGGTCCACAGGCCCCACAGATTGTTATGCATTTCGGACGATCATGTTCCACTTCAGTGCAGGTGGTGACTTCTATGAGGACTACTATGGAGCTGCACGAGATAGTAGTAGTATTCCTAGTATGGTAATGGTTGTGTTTCCACCGTCCTGCGTGACTCGTGGAATACGACTTAGTGTGTATCATTCCAGAAGTGTAGAAAAAAATAATGTATAGGAGTTGGAATGCTTCCGATGAGATGTAACGCCTCCCTTATAGTTGTACTCCGTCAGGCTTGTACTAAACTATGAATGGTGTGTATGACCGATGGTATATATATATATGGCAGTTTTATATTACCATGTCATACGGATGAACATCTTTGCATTCCATGCTGTCCATTACCTTCCGCACTTCCTTGTTAAATTCTGCCATCCTGGTTTAAACCTTTGCTTTGTCTCCCAGGATGGTCAACACTCGAAACACTCCTGCTGTTCCAGAGCAGGAGAAGCCGATGCAGCGAAATGTGAATCTGCCGCAACCGCCATCTTTGGCGAGGTGATGTTGGAAGCAGAACGCAATAAGCGCGAAACCAACCGCTTATTGGAGCGGATTGAACAAAACACAGCACGCCAGCCAAGAAACGATATGGTTTCACTCAATGATTTCGTCAAGCTATATCCTCCAAAATTCAAATGTTCCGTCGAGCCTCTCGACGCAGATGATTGGCTCGCAGATATCCACCACAAGCTGCGTTCGCTAGCGTGGCTGAGGTGACAAGGTTACCTTTGCCGCCTATCATCCGGAAGGCCCTGCCAGATCTCGGTGGGAAAATTATGAGGCTATCGTCCGGCTGGACAAGTTACAACTTGGGATGAATTCAGTGCCGCCTTCCGTGAGCACCATATTCCGAAGGTCTTATGGACCGCAAGCGTGAGGAATTCTGCAGTTTCACCCAAGGTAGGGTGACGGTGGATGCCTACACACCGTGAATTCGGGAGGTTAGCACGTTATGCTCGAAGAAGTTTCTACCGATGCTAAGAAGCAGGCAAGGTTCCGCAAGGGACTTAGCCACGAGCTACGCCGAGATCTCCGTCGCATGAGTGTACCTCTTTCCGAAGCTAGTCAATAAGGCTATCGGCACGAGGCGGGCAGACTGATTTGAGGCTTCACGCAAGCACATCCGTGATTCGGATCGTCATCCGCTCTGGATCCCGAAGCGCGGGTTTGGGTTCCAAATACTGCTCTACCACCAGGTACACCCCGAGGCCATCCTTGAGGCGCCTCGCCCCAACCAACCGTATTTTCCACCCAAGACTTATGGAGGTCCAACTGCTAGTGCTGCTCCACGTCCAAATGTGATCACTTGCTTCAAATGTGGAGAGACGGGCCACTATATTCGAGAGTGTCCCCGAACAACCCCAATCAATTTGGAAAGTCTGTTGGCGCGGCAAGCCAGCAGGAAAGGTGCCCTATGCTAAGCCGGTTGCCACACCGCCGTGGCCATGTCAACTATGTCTCTGCTGAAGAAACCTATGAGGATCCCAACGCCGTCCTCGATGCGCTTCTTGTTAATTGCCATCCGCAGCTGTTCTTTTGATCTTGGAGCATCTCATTCATTTATTTCTGAGAGCTATGCTCGATTGCACAACACCACATTCTGTGACATGCCTACCTCCATGGAAATTCAAACTCCTGGTTCTAGATGGCAAACCTCTAGAATAAGCCATGGGAATGAAATTCTTGTCGACAGATTAGTTTTTCTTGCGTCTCTAATAGCTCTTAAGTCCTCGGACATAAACATCATCTTGGGTATGGACTGGATGTCAGCCCATTACGCTAAGATTGATTGCTCTACTAGAACTGTTCAACTTACCCATCCTTCGGGCAAAACAGTGGATGTTTTCACCCAAGTGTCTAAGCGCCAGCTTTACTCCTTAAATGCCAACCCTCTTCCAGACCTCGAAGATATTCCGGTAGTCCGTGATTTCCCGGATGTCTTTCCGGAAGAACTGCCAGGTGTTCCACCTGGCAGGGATGTCGAGTTCGTGATAGATCTTATTCCCGGAACCGTCCCAATCTCTAGAAGACCTTATAAGATGGCACCCCTAGAACTAGCTGAACTTAAGAAACAACTCGATGAGTCCTTGCAAAAGGGTTTCATCCGTCCTAGTTCATCTCCATGGGCTTGCCCCGTCCTCTTCGTCAAGAAGAAGGATGGTACGGATCGGATGGTTGTAGATTACCGACCTGTCAATTTGGTCACTATCAAGAACAAGTATCCGCTCCCGGGATCAACGACACGTATGATCAGCTCGCTGGATCCTCGATCTTTTCAAGATGGATTTGAGGTTGGGCTACCATCAAATCAAAATCAAGAACGGGACATTCCCAAAACGGCCTTCATCACTCGTTATGGCCAATACGAGTACACCGTCATGTCCTTCGGATTAACCAATGATCCAGCCACCTTCTCTCGGTTAATGAACTCAATCTTCATGGAGTATTTGGATAAATTCGTCGTGGTATACCTCGATGATATACTCATCTACTCCAAGAATGAGGAAGAACATGCCGAACACCTGAGGCTAGTATTGATGAAACTTCGAGAGCACCGCCTTTATGCCAAATTCTCTAAGTGTGAATTCTGGTTACCAGAGGTGACCTATCTAGGACATGTAATCTCTGGAAAGGGCATTGCTGTCAATCCCGAGCGAGTTCAAGCCGTCCTTGATTGGACTCCACCTGAATCGGTCAAGCAAGTTCGGAGTTTCCTCGGTTTAGCGAGCTATTGCCGCCGCTTCGTCGAGAATTTCTCTAAAGTTGCTAAACCTCTAACCGAACTCCTCAAGAAAGATAAGAAGTTGAATGGGCCATAAGCGAGATCAGCTTTCGGGAACTGAAAAACGCCGACATCTGCTCCGTACTTGTTCCACCAGATTTCTCTAAGGACTTTATTATCTATTACGGCGCCTCGCGACAAGGACTAGGTTGCATACTCATGCAAGATCGTCATGTAATTGCCTACGCTTCTCGACGATTCGTCCACATGAGGATAACTATCCCACACGATCTAGAGCTTGCAGCGATGGTTCATGCACTCAAAACTTGGCGACATTACCTTACGGGTAATCGTTGCGAAATCTACACCGATCACCAAAGTCTGAAATATATTTTCACCCAACCGGTTTGAATCTCGAGGCAAAGGCGTTGGGTCGAGTTGATACAGATTTCGACTTAGGAATATCCTACACCCGAGTGCAAAGCCAATGTCATGGCTGGCGACTAAGTCGCAAATCTTATTGTAACAATCTGATGTTACAACAAAGTCAACCAATTCTCCACGAGGAACTCCGTAAGCTTAATCTTCACATTGTTCCTCAAGTTCCTTTCCACCACGGTGGCGAAACCTGATCTCACGGATCGAATCATAGCTGCTCAAGAGTATGATAGAGGATATCTCGGATCAAGGAGAACATTGCTAGCGGAGCTGCTAAATGCTTCTCCATAGATGAACGGGTGTTGTCTTCTTTGAAACCGCTTAGTGGTTCCCAAGAAACGCACACTACGACAACTAATCCTTAAGGAAGCTCATGACTCTCCTCTCACCATTCATCTGGTAGTACTAAAATGTATCAAGATCTACGCCAGAGGTTTTGGTGGACTAGGATGAAGAGAGAAATCGCTCAATACATTGCTAATCTGCGGCGTCGTCGTCGAGTTAAAGCAGAGCATCAACGGCCTGCTGGTACCCTTCAACCTTTGGAAATTCCTGAATGGAAATGGGATAAAATCGGTATGGACTTCATTACCGGGTTTCCCAGGACCAAGAGAGGGAATAATGCTATCTTCGTTGTTGTTGATCGTCTTTCCAAAGTAGCCCACTTCCTACCTGTTCGTGAGAGTATAACCGCTAGCCAGCTAGCTGAATTGTACATCTCTCGAATAGTGTCTCTTCACGGTGTTCCATTAGAGATTAACTCAGACCGTGGAAGTCTTTTCACCTCTCGATTTTGGGAAAGTTTCCAAAATGCTATGGGAACTCGTCTCTCCTTTAGCACCGCTTTCCATCCCCAATCAAGTGGTCAAGTAGAACGAGTCAATCAAATCCTAGAGGATATGCTTCGAGCTTCTGTCATCTCTTTCGGCATGAATTGGGAGAAATGCCTTCCATTCGCCGAGTTCGCTTATAACAATAGTTATCAAGCCAGCCTGGGCAAAGCCCCTTTCGATGTTCTTTATGGACGGAAATGTCGAACGCCTCTTAACTGGTCAGAAACCGGGGAGAGACAACTCTTTGGCCCGGACATGATCCAGGAAGCAGAAGAGCAGGTTCGCATTGTTCGTGAGAAATTGAAAACAGCCCAATCTCGTCAAAAGAGCCAATATGACCGCAAACATAAGCCTATGACTTATGAAATTGGCGAGAAGGCTTACCTTCGGGTTACTCCTCTAAAGGAACCCATCGTTTTGTATCAAAGGCAAGTTGGCTCCTCGTTACATTGGACCCTTTCGCATTCTTGCCAAACAAGGGAAGTTGCCTACCAATTGGAACTACCTCCGCATCTTTCCAAGGTCCATGATGTCTTCCACGTTTCCCAACTCAGCGTTGCTTCTCGGATCCTATCCGTGGAGTGGACCACAAACGCTTGATCTCCAAGATAACCTCACCTATCGAGAATATCCCGTTCGTATCCTCGATCAAGCCGAGCGTACCACTCGGCGTCGGAATATCAAGTTTCTAAAGGTTCAATGGTCAAACCATTCCGAGCAAGAAGCAACTTGGGAAAGGGAGGATCGTCTTCGACTTGAGTATCCCACCTTTTTCGCAACAGATCCTAAATCTGGGACGAGATTCTTTTGAGTGGGGTGAGTTGTCACATCCCGGATAGACCATGCATTAGGGTGTGCATCATGTTTAAATTTCATTTGAATTTGAAATGGGAAGGCAGAAACCCCGAACACCCCCTTAAAAGAACTAGGGTTTACTAAAATTATTTCAATGAATCCGAAATGCCCTTCAAAATGCTCATCCTCTTTGTTTGGGTTCAGAACCCATGTCAAAGGAGGTGCACCATTTTCTAGGTCATCTAAGGGTTCTAGGGTTAATCCACAAGTTTTAAACTTGGGCATTTTATTATATAAAATATTTTAAATGTTCAAAATTGTCAAACCAAAATGTTTCATGTTGGGAATATTCCAACAAGTGACCAGGAGCATTTTGGTAATTTTAAAATAGTTTTGGTATTTTAAAAACCCCAACAAAGTTAGAAAATAGAAAAAGCTTAAAAAGGAAAAAACGCCACTGTCGCCTGCGTTCGCCCACCGCTGCCCAGCCCAGCAGCCGTGGCCTGCGAGCTGCTTGGCTCGCCAGCAGCAACTCGGTGCCGGCCGGCGAGCGCAGGGCGCGCCACGCAGCTGGCCGCCGCTACGCTTCACCCCTCGCCGCGCCGCTGCCTGGGACGGTCTCCACGTCGTCGCCCGACCCCAGGACACCCCATTCTCCCCAGCCTCCTCTCTCGCTCTCCCCAACTGGCCGGCGCCATCGCCGCGCCACCGCCCGACGCCGTGCTCCCGCCGTCCATGCTCCTCCCCACCATGTCCAGCAGCTCCGCCAAGACTCCACTACCCCTAGCTAGCCGAGTCCCGCTCGCTCTAAGCACCCAAGCCACTACACCGACCTCGACCGAGCTCGAAGCCGCGGAGATCCCCATCGCCGTCGCCGCCGCATCGACCGCCCCGACCCGACAAGGCTCTCTACGGGTTCTTTGTGAGCCTGGCTACTCCCCGCCCTCTCCGCTCTCTTCCTCTTGCACCACAACGAGCGCACATCGATCACCCGAACGCACCGCCGCGGAGCTCGTCGCCGACGAGGCTCCGGCCACCCAACGGCCACGCCACCCTGTCCATCGCACTCACCGAGTTGCGCTGGGCCTAACTATGCACTTCCCGCGCCTCGCCGAGCCCTCTAGCAACAAACCCGACATCACCCGAGCCCCGCCGCCGCCCGACTCGTCGCGGTGCCAACTCCGCCACCCGACTCCAACTAACCCCACCAAACACCGCGGCTCATCTCCAGCTCACGTAGATGCTCCCGCGCCCCATTTAGTGGCGGAAAGTGCAAAAGCACTTTGCTCTCAAGACTTTGGCCTCGCCGGCTGCTAGACGCCAGCGAGTTGACCATCGACCCTCGACCGTGGGCCTGTTGACCGTCTCGAGTCAATGACAGTGGACCCCGGTTAACTAATTAGGATTAGTTCTAATTAATTTAATTAGTTAAACTAACCACGACATGCGGGTCCCACTGGTCAGTTTGACCTGGATGACCCGTTGACCCTGACGTCACGCTGACCTCATCTTCGACGCATTAATTCAAATTCTGGATTTATTTTATATAATAAATTCAGAATATAAATCAAATTTCAAATGCTTATAACTTTTATCTATAACTCCAAATGCAAAGATTTATATATGAAAAATTATCAGAAAAATACACTCTATCCATTGGTACAGGTTTCATGCATGTTAAAACAAGTTAACTATGCTGAATAACCAGAATAAGATATTGCACCATTAGGACTAACTCAAATGAGCTATCATTTGAATCCTTGATTCAAATGAGTTCATCTCTGTTCTTCAACTTGCATTAGACCAACACACATCCATATTGCCATGTCATAGCATGCATCATATTGTTGCATATTGTCTTGTGTGTTTATTTCGTGTGCTTTCATGATAGGTTCTGCCTCAAGATAACCTCGACTACCCATCGAAGGGCAGTTCTCTACCCAGTTCCATCGGGCAAGCAATTCATTGATCATTCGATACAAACCCATGTTCTCGCTTCGCTCTCGTTTCTGCATTAAGACAACGCGATTCAACTGTTGTGTGCTGCGGTAGTTGAACCCACTTCCTTTGCATGACTGTCATTGCCACAATAACTAGATGAAACCCACTAGTATGTGTAGGAGTTGATTGAGCCATGTTTGTGATTCCTACCATGCTATGCTTGCTATGCTTAGAGTTGTGTCAGTCCGGCTCATCGGGATGATGAACTGGAGTGAAAGGTTGTGTTGGTTCGAGAGTGTAAGTGTTGAACACGATTTGGTAAAGGTATCGATGAGAGGCCATGTAGGAGTACATGGTGGGTTGTTTCATTGAAGCGAACTTAAGAACTGAGATCTGTGTTTGTGATCCATGAAACAGTTACTACCACACATTGGGATCCTTAATTGACCCTCTCGGCTTCTTAACCACCCCTGTTCATAGTCCGGGAGTTGCAAGTAGTTTCTGGTGTTTGTAGCTTGTGGGGGCACGCAACGCTGACCTTAGGGGTGGGTTGTGTTGCGGTAGGCACCGTGGGCGTGTACCGAAAGTGCCCGTTTGGTATCTCGGGAACCCTGCACACATCGTTCGGGCTGTATGGGAAACCTCGGCGGACTCCTGCGGATGGAACCGAATAGGCGATAAACCTGGACTAGGGACTTGAGTGTTTAGGTAGGCTGTGGCCGACACCCACGTTGGGCTTCCTCTTGAAGGTTGCGAGTACATGTCGTGTAAACGACGATAAGTGGTGAGAGCGTGTGAAGAAGTATACCCTGCGGGGTTAAATATGATCTATTGAATAGCCGTGTCCACGGAGAAGGACTTCTGGGTTACCTATATCAGTTCATAGACAAGTAAATGGATACTACTAAAAGCCTCAAGATAAGTGTGAGTATCGTGGATGGCCCTCTCGGGGATGACGAGAGAGGATCCACGGTGGAGTATTGTGATGGTGATTAGTGGACTCGTGTACGAAAAAATATGCTTTACAAGCGTGCCACGTAGGATAGCTTAGCCAAGAGTCAAAGCTGGCTTGCTGCAAATAACTCCACCTCCTTCTTGAGAATATGCATGTATGATAGGATTCTGTGGTAAGACTTGCTGAGTACCTTTGTACTCATGTTTGTAATTAATGTTTTTAGGAGGACTATACTACCCCCGACGGATTCTATGTAGATGTTGACTTGACGAGTAAGCTAGCCACCCGGTGGCGATCTAAGACTTGTGAAGGGCCATTGTAGATAGAAAGGCTCCAACAAGCTTTCTTTCTTTCTAGAGTCGTACTCAGACATAGTTTGCTTCCGCATGTGCTTGTATGATTGTATGACTTGAGTGTTGGGTCATGTGACCCCTACCTGTATGACTATGTTATGTATGGCTCCTCGGAGCCTCTTAAATAAAGTACTTGAGTTGTAGAGTTTTGTTGTGATGCCTTGTTGTATTTACTCATATCGGGCATAATGCGTGTATGATTGAAATGCTTGGTATGAGTGGGATCCGACAATCTAGTTGTTTATCCTTGGCAGCCTCTCATATGGGGAAATGTAGTCTCGTGCTACGGCGATAGTAGTCCGCTACAGCCCGGTTCACGGAGTCCTGCTAGACCAGCACTACTGCTTGGACACTTGACTGGCGGCATGTGATTCATTTCGTTCCTATGTCTGTTCCTTCGGGAAATGTCACGCGGTGATACTTGAGTCCTGCCTAGCCTGCTACAGCCGGGATACCGGAGTCCTGTTAGCCCGATGCTACAGCCCGAGTTCATACGTTGATGACCGACATGCTCGAAGTGTTTCATGTATGCCTGTCCCCATAGGTTAGTGCCGCTTTGGGTTCACGACTAGCCATGTCGGCCCGGTTCTTTGTCATGTGGATGCTAGCGACACCATCATATCGTGAGCCAAAAGGCATAAACGGTCCCGGGCCATGGTAAGGCGACACCCGTGGGAATACCGTGCGTGAGGCCGCAAAGTGATATGAGGTGTTACCAGCTAGGTCGATGTGACTTGGAATCGGGGTCCTGACAAGAAAACAGGCAGAAAATACTATTTTTTACTTTATTTCAACAAAATAACAGAAATTAGAGAGAGAGAGAGAGAGAGAGAGAGAGAGAGAGAGAGAGAGAGAGTACAGAAGGTTGTGCCCTATAACTTCATCCATCTCATGCTCATCAAAAGGAATCCACTAACAAGGATGATCAGGTTTTGTTAAAAAACTCATTCCGAATAACATGGAACCGGAGAAATTTGGAATAACACTAGGTTACCTCAACGGGGATATGCACATCCCCAATAATAAGAATTTCATATTTCTTCTTGACAGTAGGAAGAGGAAATTCAAAACCTCTAATAATAATTGATGGAATTTTTCCAATAGAATTGATACTGTGGACTTGAGGTTGTTTCCTCGGAAAGTGTACCGTATGCTCATTACCATTAACATGAAAAGTGACATTGCCTTTGTTGCAATCAATAACAGCCCCTGCAGTATTCAAAAAGGGTCTTCCAAGAATAATAGACATACTATCGTCATCGGGAATATCAAGAATAATAAAGTCCGTTAAAATAGTAACGTTTGCAACCACAACAGGCACATCCTCACAAATACCGACATGTATAGCAGTTGATTTATCAGCCATTTGCAAAGATATTTCAGTTGGTGTCAACTTATTCAAATCAAGTCTACAATATAAAGAGAGAGGCAGAACACTAACACCGGCTCCAAGATCACATAAAGTAGTTCTAACATAATTTCTTTTAATGGAGCATGGTATAGTGGGTACTCCTGGATCTCCAAGTTTCTTTGGTATTTCACCCTTAAAATTGTAATTAGCAAGCATGGTGGAAATTTCAGCTTCCGGTATCTTTCTTTTATTAGTAACAATTTCTTTCATGTACTTAGCATAAGGATTCATTTTGAGTATATCAGTTAATTGCATACGCAAGAAGATAGGTCTAATCATTTCAGCAAAGCGCTCAAAATCCTCATCATCCTTTTTCTTGGATGGTTTAGGAGGAAAGGGCATGGGTTTCTGAACCCATGGCTCTCTTTCTTTACCGTGCTTCCTAGCAACAAAGTCTCTCTTATCATAACGTTGATTCTTTGATTGTGGGTTATCAAGATCAACATCAGGTTCAATTTCTACATCATTATCATTCCTAGGTTGAGCATCAACATGAACATCATCATTAACATTATCACTAGGTTCATGTTCATTACCAGATTGTATTTGAGCATCAGAAATTGAAATATCATTTGGATTCTTGTGTGTTTCAGCAATAGGTTCACGAGCAACGACTCTTGGCGGCCTCGACGTCCTTCAGAGCTGCCTCGCGAGCAGCCGCTGCCTGGGCGGTGGCCTGCTTCTCGTTCTCAGAGGTCGCCATGACCTGGCTCAGCGCTGCCCGAACAGACGCGTCGGAATGGAGCCAGCCAGAAACCAGCTCTAGACGCCCAGCCACGAGGAGGGGGTCAGCGCCCTGAAGATCTTCTCGCAGTCGGGTCATCTTAAGAGGAGCACGCTCCAAGACATCAGGGAAGGCAGAAGGACCTGGGATCAGTGGTGCAGCAGGATGAGGAGGAGAAGGTATCGTCACCATAGCCTGGGAGACTGGGGGCTCCTGAGCCTTGGAACCCTCAGCAGCCGAGCCGGACAACGGAGCTTCCAGAGCAAGCAGGGCCACGGGGGCTGACTCCTCCCGAGGATTCCCCCCAGGCCTCGCGGGGAAGACCGAGCCGGAGAGACATGAGCACCAACGCTGCCCTTCTCCACGGAGGGAGACGCAGCCGGAGCAGGCGGGTTGGTCCCGAGCAGCACCACCGCCTCCTCCTTCCTCTTCTTTGCCGCAGGCGTCGGCCTAATCGCACAGCGGAGAAGCGTCAAGGATTAGCAGCATAATCAAGAACAAGATGGAGCACGAGCACTTACTAGTCAACCACAGTATAGTCCACCTTTCGCTTGCTAAGCCTGAAGCCCAAGAGCCTTCCAGCCTGAGGCGTGGGCGCACGGGCCCCAGGAGCAGAAGGAGGAGCAGCAGGTGGGCCAGAAGCGGCTCCAGGCGGTGTTGGAGTAGAAGCAGCATCTAGGGAGATCAGCGCCGACAGACCCCTCGTCGGGATCACGGCGGCTCTCCTTGCCCCTGGCGGGCGTCAGCCTCGTCGTCGTCAGGAAGGATGCGGAGGATGTCGGCCTTGCTCAATGGGGAGATCTCCCCCGTCCCCTCGAGGGTCCTCTCCGAGTCGCGCTCCTCGTCTTACTCCCCTTCCTCCTCCTGGCGAGAGTCGTCAGAAGACACCTCCACCGGCAGCGTCTGATAACCCACAAGTATAGGGGATCGCAACAGTTTTCGAGGGTAGAGTATTCAACCCAAATTTATCGATTCGACAAAAGGGGAGCCAAAGAATATTCTCAAGTATTAGCGGTTGAGTTGTCAATTCAACCACACCTAGATAACTTAGTATCTGCAGCAAAATATTAGTAGCAAAGTAGTATGGAAGTAACGGTAAGGTAACTTAGTATCTGTAGCAAAGTATTTAGTAGCAAAAAATTTACCTTTACTACCTGTGTCGGGTTATCAAGACCATGAGTCTCTTCAATAGGTGATGAATTAAGATCATGTATTTCTTCAACAGGCGGTAAATTAAGACCATGTATTTCTTCAATAGGAGGTAAATTATTAACAACTTCAGCTTTAATACCTTTTTCTTTCATAGATTTCTTTGCCTCTTGCATATCTTCAGGACTGAGAAATAGAACACCCCTCTTCTTCGGAGTTGGCTTAGGAGTTGGTTCAGGAAGTGTCCAATTATTTTCATTAGTCAACATATTATTCAACATAATTTCAGCTTCATCTGGTGTTTCATAAACCACAAGTGTAGGGGACCGCAACAGCTTTCGAAGGTAGAGTATTCAACCCAAATTTATTGATTCGACACAAGGGGAGCCAAAGAATATTCTCAAGTATTAGCAGTTGAGTTGTCAATTCAACCACACCTGGATAACTTAATATCTGCAGCAAAGTATTTAGTAGCACGGTAATATGATAGTAGTGGTAACGGTAACAAAAGTAACGAAAGCAAAAGTAATATTTTTGGTGTTTTGTAATAATTGTAACAGTAGCAACGGGAAAGCAACTAAACGTAAACCAGTATATGGAAAGCTCGCAGGCATTGGATCGGTGATGGATAATTATGCCGGATGCGGTTCATCATGTAACAGTCATAACATAGGGTGACACAGAACTAACTCCAATTCATCAATGTAATGTAGGCATGTATTCTGAATATAGTCATACGTGCTTATGGAAAAGAACTTGCATGACATCTTTTGTCCTACCCTCCCGTGGCAGCAGGGTCCTAATGGAAACTAAGGGATATTAAGGCCTCCTTTTAATAGAGAACCGGAACAAAGCATTAACACTTAGTGAATACATGAACTAGTCAAACTATGGTCATCACCGGAGTGGTCCCAATTATTGTCACTTAGGGGTTGCCGGATCATAACACATAGTAGGTGACTATAGACTTGCAAGATAGGATCAAGAACTCACATATATTCATGGAAACATAATAGGTTCAGATCTGAAATCATGGCATTCGGGCCCTAGTGACAAGCATTAAGCATAGCAAAGTCATAGCAACATCAATCTGAGAACATAGTGGATACTAGGGATCAAACCCTAACAAAACTAACTCGATTACATGATAAATCTCATCCAACCCATCACCGTCCAGCAAGCCTACGATGGAATTACTCACGCACGGCGGTGAGCATCATGAAATTGGTGATGGAGGATGGTTGATATGACGACGACAACGAATCCGCCTCTCCGGAGCCCCGAACGGACTCCAGATCAGCCCTCCCGAGAGGTTTTAGGGCTTGGCGGCGGCTCCATATTGTAAAATGCGATGGTTTCTTCTCCTTGATTTTTTTTCTCCCCGAAAGCAAATATATAGAGTTGGAGTTGGTGTCGGAGGAGCTCCAGGGGCCCCACGAGGTAGGGGGGCGCGCCCCCCACCCTCGTGGATAGGGTGTGGGCCCCCTGGTCTTCATCTTTGGCAAGGATTTTTTTATTATTTTTAACTAGACGTTCTGTGGAGTTTCAGGTCATTCCGAGAACTTTTGTTTTCTGCACATAAAACAACATCATGGCAATTCTGCTGAAAACAACGTCAGTCCAGGTTAGTTCCATTCAAATCATGCAAGTTAGAGTCCAAAACAAGGGCAAAAGTGTTTGGAAAAGTAGATACGACGGAGACGTATCAACTCCCCCAAGCTTAAACCGTTGCTTGTCCTCAAAACAATTCAGTTGATAAACTGAAAGAGAAAAAAGAAAAACTTTTACAAACTCTGTTTGCTCTTGTTGTCGTAAATATGTAAAGCCAGCATTCAGGTTTTCAGCAAAGATTATAACTAAACACATTTGCAATAATTCTCAGGTCTCATATTTACTCATATCAATGGCATAATCAACTAGCAAGTCATAATAATAAATCTTGGATGACAACCCTTTCTCAAAACAATCATAATATGATATAACAAGATGGTATACTTTCATTGTCCTTCGCTGAGGGAAGCATGGATTTGTACAGGTGCCAGAGCTCGGTTTTGAAATAGAGATAAATAATATTTTGAGCGGCATAATTTCATTGTCAACATAGCAACTAAGAGATGGCGATATATTCCATGCTACACACATTATAGGCGGTTCCCAAACAGAATGGTAAAGTTTATACTCCCCCTCCACCAACAAGCATCAATCCATGACTTGCTCGAAACAACGAGTGTCTCCAACTAGCAACAGTCCCAGGGGGAATTTTGTTTGCAATTAATTTTGATTTAGTTTGCATAAAGCATGGGACTGGGCATCCCGGAGACCAGCCATTTTCTCGTGAATGAGGAGCGGAGTCCACTCCTCGTGAGAATAACCCGCCTAACATGGAAGATAAGGACAGCCCTAGTTGATACATGAGCTATTCGAGCATACAAAACAGAATGTTTATTTGAAGGTTTAGAGTTTGGCACATACAAATTTACTTGGAACGGCAGGTAAATACCGCATATAGGAAGGTATAGTGGACTCATCTGGAATAACTTTGGGGTTTAAGGGATTGGATGCACAAGCAGTATTCCCGCTTAGTACAGGTGAAGGCTAGCAAAAGACTAGGAAGCGACCAACTAGAGAGCGACAACAGCCATGAACATGCATTAAAATTAATAAACATTGGATGCAAGCATTAGTAGGATATAATCCACCATGAACATAAATATCGTGAAGGCTATGTTGATTTGTTTCAACTACATGCGTTAACATGTGCCAAGTCAAGTCACTTAAGTCATTCAAAGGAGGATACCACCCCATCATACCACATCACAAGCATTTTAATAGCATGTTGGCACGCAAGGTAAACCATTATAACTCATAGCTAAACAAGCATGGCATCAGCAACTATGATCTCTAATTGTCATTGCAAACATGTTTATTCATAATAAGCTGAATCAAGAACGATGAACTCATCATATTTACAAAAACAGGAGAGGTCGAGTTCATACCAGCTTCGCTTATCCCAATCAATTCATCATATATCATCATTATTTCCTTTCACTTGCACGCCCGAACAATGTGAATAATAATAAGAGTGCTTGTGCATTGGACTAAGCTGGAATCTGTGAGCATTCAATAAGCAGGAGAAGACAAGGCAATATGGGCTCTCGGTTAAATCAACAATAATGCATATAAGAGCAACTTTAACAATTTAATCATGGTCCTCTCCTATCGGCCCCCAAAGAAAAGAAAGGAAATAAAAACTATTTACATGGGAAAGCTCCCAATAAGCAAAATAAGAACGGGAAATATTTTTGGGTTTTCTTTTTAATTATTACTACTACAGCAAGTAAAGTAAACTACTACTAATTTTTTTTCTTAAGGTTTAACAGACACACAAGAAGAAAGCAGGAAAAAGAAAAATAACTAACATGGATATTACAGTGAAAGTGTATGAGCACCGACATCTAGCAATGAGTGTGTGTAAACATAAATGTAATGTCGGTGAGAAATACGTGCTCCCCCAAGCTTAGGCTATTGGCCTAAGTTGGTTCATTGCCAAGGATGGCCTGGCGGATATCCATAGGTGTAGCTGGGGTCGTACTGTGATGCAGCGGCTATCCCCTCCTGAGCTGCAGCGTGGCGTTGAGATGCCTCCGCTCTCCTCTCATACTCATCTGCCTCCTCTCTGGTAATAATGTATCTTCGTTTTGCCTGATAATCAAAGAAGGCAGGAGCAGGGAGAGTAATACGGACAACACACCGTTTATCAAAGATTAGTCGATACTGGAGAGGTGATTCATTCCTCTCGACAAACTGGTGGTGGACCATAGAATTAAATTCTAAATAAGTAGGAGGCAACTCCATATCATCCTCACAAACGTCCACATCAAGAAAATCAGCTAAGCGGGTTGCATAAATTCCTCCAAAGAAATCTCTATTAAATCTATTATGATGCAACCTACGTGCAACAATGGCTCCCAAATGATAAAATTGGTCTCCTAACACAGCACTCCAAAGAATACTGAGATTAGGGACACACATGTGACATGCTTCATCTTTACCATTTATGCATCTGCCTATGAAGATAGCAAAATAATGTATAGCAGTAAAATGGATGCTCCCTATAGTAGCTTGTGTTATATCTCTAGATTCCCCCACGATTATACCAGCAAGAAAGTTTCTAAATTCAGACTTACGGGGATCACTAATACTACTCCATTGTGGAAGTTTGCAAGCAGAAGTAAAATCCTCTAAGTTCATGGTATAAGATTTGTCATAAAGATCAAACATGACTGTTGGAGAATTACGTGAAGATGAAAATTCAAACCTCCTCACAAATGAGCTAGTGAGTTGATGGTACTGGGGGCATTTGTCCGCCTCAAAGCTCACAAGATCGGCGTTACGCAAATATGCGTTAAATTCTTCTTTGATTCCCGCTCGATCCATAAAATTTTCAGAAGGCCATTCACAGGGCCGCACTGGAGCGTCCCTTGGGGGCTCCTCATCAGCATCACGCATTGCAAGCCTGGGTCCTTGCTTCCTAGAAGAACCACCTTGGAACATTTTCCTAAGCATTTTTCTTCCTCTGAAAATTTTTTGAACTTTTTAGTAACTTCAAACAAAAGTGAACAAAGCTCAGCAAAATTGATAGCAACTACTCCTACAAGTGCCTAGAGGATATATCATGCATTAGAACTACTTGGAACCATATAAGTTTGTCATGCAAGCTCAAGAACATGGTCACCTATGCAGCACAAATTTGCAAGGAATAAAGCACTAGAACAAAAACTAATTGGACCAATGGAGGAGTCACATACCAAGGAACAATCTCCCCAAGCAGTTTTGTGAGAGGTGCTTCCAGCAAGGAGATCGAAAATCACAGCAAAGTGAGCTAGAACTCGTGCTTGAGTTGGATATTCGTGTTTGTGGGAGGAAGAAGGACTATATGAGTGCAGGAATAAGTGGAGGAGGGCCACCATGGGCCCACGAGGCGGGCGCATACAGGGGGTAGGGCGCCCTCCACCTCGTGGCAGAGGTTGCAACTCCCCCAGTGTTTTCATTTCCATAAATCCTCAAACATTCCCGAAAAAATCATATTAAATTGCCATGACATTTGGAGGACTTTTATTTTCGGGGTATTTTTATATTGCACGGATAAATCAGGAAACAGATAGAAAAATACTATTTTTCCTTTATTTCAACTAAGTAACAAAAAGTATAAAGAGGGTACAGAGGGTTGTGCTTCTGGTTTCATCCATCTCATGCTCATCAAAATGAATCCACTAACAAGGTTGATCAGGTCTTGCTAATAAACTCATTCCGATTAACATGGAACCGGAGAAATTTCGAATAACACTATGTTACCTCAACGGGGATATGCACATCCTCAATAATAAGTATATCATATTTCTTCTTGACAGTAGGAAGAGGAAATTCAAAACCTCCAAATATAATCGATGGAACTTTTTCAATAGAGTTGATACTATGAACTTGAGGTTGTTTCCTCGGAAAGTGTATCGTATGCTCATTACCATTAACATGGAAAGTGACATTGCCTTTGTTGCAATCAATAACAGCCCCTGCAGTATTCAGGAAAGGTCTTCCAAGAATAATAGACATACTATCGTCCTCGGGAATATCAAGAATAACAATGTTCGTTAAAATAGTAACGTTCGCAACCACAACAGGCACATCCTCACAAATACCGACAGGTATAGCAGTTGATTTATCAGCCATTTGCAAAGATATTTCAGTAGGTGTCAACTTATTCAAGTCAAGTCTACGATATAAAGAGAGGGGCATAACACTAACACCGGCTCCAAGATCACATAAAGCAGTTTTAACATAGTTCCTTTTAATGGAGCATGGTACAGTAGGTACTCCTGGATCTCCAAGTTCTATGGTATTCCACCCTTAAAAGTATAATTAGCAAGCATGGTGGAAATTTCAGCTTCCAGTATCTTTCTCTTATTTGTAACAATATCTTTCATATACTTAGCATAAGGATTCATTTTGAGCATATCAGTTAATCGCATACGCAAAAAGATAGGTCTAATCATTTCAGCAAAGCGCTCAAAATCCTCACCATCCTTTTTCTTGGATGGTTTGGGAGGAAAAGGCATGGGCTTCTGAACCCATGGTTCTCTTTCTTTACCATGTTTCCTAGCAACAAAGTCTCTCTTATCATAACGTTGATTCTTTGATTGTGGGTTATCAAGATCAACAGCAGGTTCAATTTCTACATCATTATCATTACTAGGTTGAGCATCATCATTAGCATTTTCACGAGGTTCATGTTCATTACCAGATTGTGTTTCAGCATCAGAAATAGATATATCATTAAGATTCTCAGGTGGTTCAACAATAGGTTCACTGGAAGTTTGCAAAGTCCTATCATTTTTCTTTTTCTTCCTTTTGGAAGAACTAGGAGTATCAATATTATTTCTCTGAGAATCTTGCTCAATTCTCTTAGGGTGGCCTTCATGATACAGAGGTTCCTGAGTCATTCTACGAGTTCTAGTAGCCACTCTAACAGCATAATAATTTTTCTTACTATTCATTTCATTGAGCAAATCATTTTGAGCCTTGAGTACTTGTTCCACTTGAGTGGTAATCATAAAGCATGTTTGCAAACAAGTTTAAGTTCACATCTAACATCAGCCATATAATCACCCAAGTGTTTAATCATATAAGCATTTTGTTTTAATTGTCTACCAAAATAAGCATTGAAGTCCTCTTGCTTAAACATAAAGTTATCAAACTCATCCAAGCACTGACTAGCAATTTTAGTAGGAGGGACTTCAGCTTTATCATATCTATAGAGAGAATTTACATTTACTACCTGTGTCGGGTTATCAAGACCTGGAGGTTCTTCAATAGGTAATGGATTAAGATCATGTGTTTCTTCAACAGGCGGTAACTTAAGACCATGTATTTCTTCAATAGGAGGTAAATTCTTAACATCTTCAGCTTTAATACCTTTTTCTTTCATAGATTTCTTTGCCTCTTGCATATCTTCAGGACTGAGAAATAGAACACCTCTCTTCTTCGGACTTGGTTTAGGAATAGGCTCAGTAATTGGAGCAAGAGCTGGCTCAGGAGGTGCCCAATTATTTTCATTTGTCAGCATATTATTCAATAGGATTTCAGCCTCATCCGGTGTTCTTTCCCTGAAAAGAGAACCAGCACAACTATCAAGGTAATCTCTGGAAGCATCGGTTAGTCCATTATAAAAGATATCAAGTATTTCATTTTTCTTAAGAGGATGATCAGGCAAAGCATTAAATAACTTGAGAAGCCTCCCCCAAGCTTGTGGGAGACTCTCTTCTTCAATTTGCATAAAGTTGTATATTTCCCTCAAGGCAGCTTGTTTCTTATGAGCAGGGTAATATTTAGCAGAGAAGTAATAAATCATATCCTGGGGACTATGCAGACAACCAGGATCAAGAGAATTAAACCATATCTTAGCATCACCCTTTAATGAGAACGGAAATATTTTAAGGATATAAAAGTAATGAGATCTCTCATCATTAGTGAACATGGTGGCTATATCATTTAATTTAGTAAGATGTGCCACAACAGTTTCAGATTCATAGCCATGAAAGGGATCAGATTCAACCAAAGTAATTATATATGGATCAACAGAGAATTCATAATCCTTATGGGCAACACAAATTGGTGAAGTAGAAAAAGCAGGGTCATGCCTCATTCTATCATTAAGAGATTGCTTATTCCATTTAGCCATAACCTTCTAAGCTCATTGTTATCTTTGCAAGCGAAAATAGCAGCAGAAGCTTCTTTATCAAAAATATAACCCTCAGGAGTAACAGGCATGTTTTCATCATCGATTTCATCAACATGATCAGTTTCAATAATTTATTTCTCTCTAGCCCTAGCAATTTGTTCATCAAGAAAATCACTAAGGGGCACAGTAGTATCAAGCATAGAAGTAGTTTCATCGTAAGTATCATGCATAGCGGAAGTGGCATCATCAATAACATGCGACATATCAGAACGAATAGCAGAAGCAGGTTTAGGTGTCGCAAGCTTACTCAAAACATAAGGTGCATCAAGTGCAGAGCTAGAAGGCAGTTCCTTACCTCCCCTCGTATTTGAGGGATAAATTGTTGTCTTAGCGTCTTTCAAGTTCTTCATAGTGACCAGCAGATATAAATCCCAAGTAACTCAAAGAATAGAGCTATGCTCCCCGGCAACGGCGCCACAAAAAGGTCTTGATAACCCACAAGTGTAGGGGATCGCAACAGCTTTCGAGGGTAGAGTATTCAACCCAAATTTATTGATTCGACACAAGGGGAGCCAAAGAATATTCTCAAGTATTAGCAGTTGAGTTGTCAATTCAACCACACCTGGATAACTTAATATCTGCAGCAAAGTATTTAGTAGCACAGTAATATGATAGTAGTGGTAACGGTAACAAAAGTAACGAAAGCAAAAGTAATATTTTTGGTGTTTTGTAATAATTGCAACAGTAGCAACGGGAAAGAAAATAAATGTAAACCAGTATATGGAAAGCTCGTAGGCATTGGATCGGTGATGGATAATTATGCCGGATGCGGTTCATCATGTAACAGTCATAACATAGGGTGACACAGAACTAGCTCCAATTCATCAATGTAATGTAGGCACGTATTCCGAATATAGTCATATGTGCTTATGGAAAAGAACTTGCATGACATCTTTTGTCCTAGCCTCCCGTGGCAGCGGGGTCCTAATGGAAACTAAGGGATATAAAGGCCTCCTTTTAATAGAGAACCGGAACAAAGCATTAACACTTAGTGAATACATGAACTCCTCAAACTATGGTCATCACCGGGAGTGGTCCCGATTATTGTCACTTTGGGGTTGCCGGATCATAACACATAGTAGGTGACTAGACTTGCAAGATAGGATCAAGAACTCACATATATTCATGGAAACATAGTTGGTTCAGATCTGAAATCATGGCACTCGGGCCCTAGTCACAAGCATTAAGCATAGCAAAGTCATAGAAACATAAATCTCAGAACATAGTGGATACTAGGATCAAACCCTAACAAAACTAACTCGATTACATGATAAATCTCATCCAACCCATCGCCGTCCAGCAAGCCTACGATGGAATTACTCACGCACGGCGGTGAGCATCATGAAATTGGTGATGGAGGATGGTTGATGATGACGACGTCGATGAATCCCCCTCTCCGAAGCCTCGAACGGACTCCAGATCAGCCCTCCCGAGAGGTTTTAGGGCTTGGCGGCGGCTCCGTATCGTAAAACGTGATGATTTCTTCTCCTTGATTTTTTTCTACCCGAAAGCAAATATATATTGGAGTTGGCGTCGGAGGAGCTCCAGGGGGCCCACGAGGTAGGGGGCGCTCCCTAAGGGGGCAGGCGCGCCCCCCACCCTCGTAGACAGGGTGTGGGCCCCCTGGTATTCATCTTTGGGAAGGATTTTTTATTATATTTTAACTAGACGTTCCGTGGAGTTTCAGGTCATTCCGAGAACTTTTGTTTTCTGCACATAAAACAACATCATGGCAATTCTGCTGAAAACAGCGTCAGTCCGGGTTAGTTCCATTCAAATCATGCAAGTTAGAGTCCAAAACAAGGGCAAAAGTGTTTGGAAAAGTAGATATGACGGAGACGTATCAACTCCCCCAAGCTTAAACCTTTGCTTGTCCTCAAGCAAGTCAGTTTTTCTTAAGAGGATGATCAGACAAAGCATTAAGTAATTGGAGGAGCCTCCCCCAAGCTTGTGGGAGACTCTCTTCTTCAATTTGCACAAAATTGTATATATCCCTTAAAGCAGCTTGTTTCTTATGAGCAGGGAAATATTTAGCAGAGAAGTAATAAATCATATCCTGGGGACTACGCACACAACCAGGATCAAGAGAGTTGAACCATATCTTAGCATCACCCTTTAATGAGAATGGAAATATTTTAAGGATATAAAAGTAGCGAGTTCTCTCATCATTAGTGAACAGGGTGGCTATATCATTTAATTTAGTAAGATGTGCCACAACAGTTTCAGATTCATAGCCATAGAAAGGATTAGATTCAACCAAAGTAATTATATCAGGATCAATAGAGAATTCATAATCCTTATCAGTAACAAAGATAGGTGAAGTAGAATAAGCAGGATCATATTTCATTCTAGCATTCAGAGTTTTTTTGTTTCAGCTTAGCTAATAATTTCTTAAGATCACTTCTATCATTGCAAGCAAGAAAGTCTCTAGCAGTTTCTTCATCCATAACATAGCCCTCAGTCACACCAGGCAATTCATATTTATTGGGAGAGTCTTCATCATCACTGTCATCAATATTATCAATTTTAATAATTTCATTCTCTCTAGCCCTAGCAAGTTGTTCATCAAGAAATTCACCAAGTGGCACAGTAGTATCAAGCATAGAAGTAGTTTCATCATAAGTATCTTGCATAGCAGAAGTGGCATCATCAATAACATGCGACATATCAGAATTAATGGCAGAAGCAGGTTTAGGTGTCACAAGCTTACTCAAAACAGAAGGTGAATCAAATGGAGAGCTAGATGGCAGTTCCTTACCTCCCCTCGTAGTTGAGGGATAAATTTTTGTTTTCTCTTCTTTCAAGTTCTTCATAGTGACCAGAAGATATAAATCCCCAGTGACTCAAAGAATAGAGCTATGCTCCCCGGCAACGGCGCCAAAAAATATTCTTGATAATCCACAAGTATAGGGGATCGCGATAGTTTTCGAGGGTAGAGTATTCAACCCAAATTTATTGATTCGACACATGGGGAGCCGAAGAATATTCTCAAGTACTATAGTTGAGTTTTCAATTCAACCACACCTGGATAACTTAGTATCTGCAACAAAGTATTTAGTAGCAAGGTAATATGGAAGTAACGGTAACCGTAGCAAAAGTAATATTTTTGGGTTTTGTAGTGATTGTAACAGTAGCAACAGAAAAGTAAATAAGCGAAGAAAAATATATGAAAAGCTCGTGGGCATTGGATCGGTGAAGGAGAATTATGCCGGATGTGGTTCATCATGTAACAATCATAACATAGGGTGACACAGAACTAGCTCCAATTCATCAATGTAATGTAGGCATGTATTCCGAACATAGTCATACGCGCTTATGGAAAAGAACTTGCATGACATATTTTGTCCTACCCTCCCGTGGCAGCGGGGTCCTAGCGGAAACTAAGGGATATTAAGGCCTCCTTTTAATAGAGTACCGGAACAAAACATTAACGCATAGTGAATACATGAACTCCTCAAACTATGGTCATCACCGGGAGTGGTCCCGATTATTGTCACTTCGGGGTTGCCGGATCATAACACATAGTAGGTGACTATAGACTTGCAAGATAGGATCAAGAACTCAAATATATTCATGAAAACATAATAGGTTCAGATCTGAAATCATGGCACTCGGGCCCTAGTGACAAGCATTAAGCATAGCAAAGTCATAGCAACATCAATCTCAGAACATAGTGGATACTAGGGATCAAACCCTAACAAAACTAACTCGATTACATGATAAATCTCCCATCACCGTCTAGCAAGCCTACGATGGAATTACTCATGCACGGCGATGAGCATCATGAAATTGGCGATGGAGGATGGTTGATGATGACGATGGTGACAGATTCCCCTCTCCGGAGCCCCGAACGGACTCCAGATCAGCCCTCCCGAGAGAGTTTAGGGCTTGGCGGCGGCTCCGTATCGTAAAACGCGATGAATCTTTCTCTCTAATTTTTTTCTCCCCGAACATGAATATATGGAGTTGGAGTTGAGGTCGGTGGAGCTCCAGGGGGCCCACGAGGCAGGGGGGTGCGCCCAGGGGCAGGCGCGCCCCCACCCTCGTGGATAGGGTGTGGGCCCCCTGGCCTAGATTATTTCGCCAATATTTTTTATTGTTTCCAAAAATAATCTCTGTGGAGTTTCAGGTCATTCCGAGATTTTTTTTTCTGCACATAAATAACACCATGGCAATTCTGCTGAAAACAACGTCAGTCCGGGTTAGTTCGATTCAAATCGTGCAAGTTAGAGTCCAAAACAAGGGCAAAAGTGTTATGAAAAGTAGATACGACGGAGACGTATCAGCGTCGCAGCCGAGACCACAGGAGGCGCTGGCGGCACCAGCCCGCGCCCATCAAAGGTTGGCATGGCAGCCACAACCTGCTCCCCGTCCTTGCGGCGAAACAAGGGGATGAGGACGTTCGGCTGGTATTCCTGGTCGTCCCCGACCAGGAGGCGAAAAGCCGCGACCAGCTCTTCGTCAGGCAAGGCTTCCGGGCTCAGGCGAACCTTGTCTTCTTCATCCCCAAACCTCCACAAGGGGCACATACGCGCCTGAAGCAGGGCCACACGCAGCATTAGGAATTCCCTCAGGAGCATGGCCCCTGTCACCTTCGCTGCCTTTGCGTTGCCCGGCTTCAGGTCGGCGTTCATCTTCTCCAGCACCAACGTCGCCCAGTCGTCAGTGAGCTTCGCGCGAGACCACCCCTTGTCAGACTGGGGCATCTCCGTTGGCAGGAGCGTGGGCAGACGCACTTGGCGTCCATCATGACCCACTTGCTCCTGAAGCCGTCGGCTTTCTTCCCAGCCTTCGAGATCGAGTTGGTCTTGCCGGCAGCGATGAAGTTGGCGCACCCGGAGGTACGGCCCTCATTGATACAGAGGAAGAAGAAGTGACGCACCAGAGCCACGGACGGCATCACGCCAAGATACGCCTCGCAGTAGAAGGCGAAGACCGACAGAAGGAGAACATAGTTGGGGTGAAGATGCAGCACCTGCAGCCCGTAATGGCCAAGGACCTCATAGAAGAAGTCGGAGAAATGGGGGACCAGCCCTGCGATGATCCTGCTCATGAAGAAGGGGAAGAAGGTGCTTCCCTCGGGCTCCGGCACGGTAGAGCCGGCCCGGAGCTCAGTCTTCCCCCTCTTGTTGCTCTCCCCCGCCGTCAGCAGGCCCGTTGCGACGAGGCTCTTCTCCAAGACGTTGGGCGCATCAAGAGCTGGCTCGTACCAGGCGGGCGGCGAAGAAACCTTGACCTTCCAGGGCGCCATTGGTCGCTGATGCGGAAGGGGATGGGAGCAGATCTGGAGATTTTGGAAGCAAGGAGCAAGGAAGGGGAACTGGAGCAAGGCGAAAGGAGGCAATGAAGGCAAGCGTAGCCCGCACCAGCCTTTTGTTAGACGGGCAGTTGCTGAGGCAGCGTGGGGAAGCGGAGACGCCCATGTCTAATCAATCGCCACACGTCGACCAAGGCTGCAGGCTGTTGGGGCCTGGCGGCGCTCCACACTTGCCCTTTGGCTTCACCTCGAAGCCAAGTCCGAGCGCTCCTTGGGCCCGGGGGCTACTGTCGGCGTTCTGGGAACGGGGGTCCCTAGACTTGCCTGCCTGCAGCCCACAGCGTGGCTCCGCTCATGGCCCAGTACGACCCGTCTTCACCAGCAATCACTCAAGACCCTCGCGAGGGGCCAACCCTTGCGAGGCGGATGACACAAGACCTCTTCGGGAGTGGCCCCGTCAGGATGGCTTGCGAGGGGCGGAGAGATCAAGGCAAGGCGAACCTCACAAGGTTCCAATGACGCAACCCATGACGACCAAGGCCAGGCGGGCGCCAGCGCACAGTGTCCTCGCTTCCTCTTTGGTGCTAAGGAGGCAAGCGCAGGCGATGGGTACCGAGGCATCATGCAAAGGTTTCCTTATTGGTGCAACGAGACCAAGACCAGCAGGACGGCAAGGCAGAGGTCACCGTGGAGCCCAAGACGGCGTCACCGCCAGAGCCTTTGACAGGCGAAGACCACCTTTAGTCAGGATAGCTCGTACTAGCTGTCCCCTTTCAAATTGGTCATTGTTGGATCCCTTCCTGCTCAATATTTGGGGAGAGGACCAGGGCCTCTATAAATAGGACTAGCCACCACAGTAAGAGAGAAGGATCTTGGACGGGATCCACTCCATCCTCATATCCACCAAGCACAAGAACACCTCTCCTCAGGAGGCTGTTCTTCCCATTGTACTGTTCATCCTCAGCCCGAGAGGCAATCCACCACACCACACTGGAGTAGGGTATTACACCACAACGATGGCCCGAACCAGTATAAATCTTGTGTCTCTTGTGTTGTGATTTCGTCGAGCTAGCCTTTGAGATCGTGGTGAGGTTGAGGGCGTGATTCGGTAGGGGGAGATCTTCGTGCGCACCCCAATGTACGAACCTCAAGGGTTTTGCCGGAACCCAAAACCCGACAGGTTAGCTCTTTGGGATTTTGAGAAAAAAATACGCATTAATTGACATGTCAAATAGTGATTTGTATCGAAACGCACCCTCACACGGTTGCTCCTGCACGCCGCGGTCGCACCACACCCTCACACAGTCGCTCCTACATGCCGCAAACCCAACCAAGGGAACGAACCCTCACTGACACGTGCTACCGCTGACAGATAGGTTTCGTTCATACATTATGTTTATCCAACCACATGTTGGGGTGGATCCGTACGGCCCGTGCGGTGGTTTGTTGAGAAAGAAGAAGAGGTGAGGAAGAAGGGTTAGGAGACATAGGATATTCATCCAACCGCCTGAAATGGTAGACTGACCCAAATGATGAAAGTCAGGCGACTTGCATAACAATATATGTTTTTATACATCAAAAGATCCCTAAAAACAACAACATAAATAAAAACTATCACTACTTGCGGAACGAGATGGCCTTGTCGTCTTTGGCTGCCGACGCGAACCAGCCGTAGCTGCAGACGTGTGTCTCCGTGCCGTGGTTGTCCTCGGCCTCGAGCTACTCGTTCACGCGGAGCGTGCGGGCGCTCTGCATGGACGAGAGCACCGCCCGGTTCAAGTCGAGGACGTCCGGTTCCGCTTGCAGGAGGGCCTTGATGGCAGTGGCATCCGCGCGCTCCGCGTCGAGTTGAGCCTCCGCCGCCCGGTTCAAGTCAAGGACGTCCGGTTCCACCTGCAGGAGGGCCGCGATGGAAGCGGCATCCGAGCGCTCCGCGTCGAGTTGTGCCTTCGCCGCCTGGTTCACATCCACGACATCCGGTTCCGCCTGCAGGAGAGCCTCGATGGCAGCGGCATGCGCGCGCTCTGTGTCAAGTTGAGCCTCTGCCTCCCTGTCCTCCTTTAGTATCGCTAGGTTGAACTGCTGGTCCGCCTGCACCATGGGGGACCCGAACACTGGCACGAAGTAGACGTCCATCGTCTCATAACCATCGGGGGCCTTCTGCGCCGCGACCTCCGCCATGAACATTGGATCGGCTTTCTCCTCCTCGTAGCTTGGCTCCAAAGAACTCAGGGATTGGCCCGCTGCAAAGCGAGCTTGGGAACAGAGGTCTGTGGCACCGACCGCCGCCACGATTTCTGCGCAGCGCTTCGGCGTCAGCATCTTGTAGTACGTGATCTTGCGGCGCATCATGGCTTTCCGGCGAACTAGGGGACGCTTGATGCGGGCTAGGGGATCGAAAAGTGGGGGAATGGGCTGGAGAGGAGGTGTGGTTTTGGGGCAGTAGCTG
Source organism: Aegilops longissima (assembly GCA_021605205.1). Lineage (NCBI taxonomy): Eukaryota > Viridiplantae > Streptophyta > Magnoliopsida > Poales > Poaceae > Aegilops > Aegilops longissima. The sequence goes on from CM038676.1 coordinate 57,281,874, forward strand.
GCGTAGGCCGAGAAGCGAAGGTTTTGGTGTGAATAGTGGTTCTGGCCGAGCAGCGAAGGTCAATCGGTTTTGACTGTACATCTCTCTTGTCGCATTCTCGTTGCACACCGGCACGCTGGACCCTCCACGTCATTCACCGAATGGAACACGCTTCGTCTTGCGTTTTCACTCGCTTGTGGGACCGCAGTTGAGAGCAAACTGACGTCCCTCCCCCTCCCCCACCCACGTCATTTATGCTACCACTCCCTCCGTTTTATGCGGAGTAAATAAAAACAGAGGGAGTATACTACGGATGAGGATCCCCTGATGTGGCCGAACCCATTGAGTAACTGACATGCGGGGCCCAGCAAGCATGGGTCCACCAGTAAGTGACCGAAAGGGAGGGTAAGGCAGGGATCCTACGTCAGAGGACCCACGTCCACTACTACTCCCTCCTTCCATCTACATGGCCTAATGCGTTTTTTGAGGCTAACTTTGACCAAATGTGTTGTAGGGTGGAACCCTAAGTGGAGATCTTTCACGAATTGGAGGGGGAATCCCCAAGAACAAGATGAACACAAGAGATAAAACAAGAGGAACACTCAAGAACAAGTCCAATCACACATCCACTAGACCAACACCGAGGGCATGGGGTCCCCTGGGACACACGGGTTTGGCGGATTTCTTCCCGATCTGGGCTCCAAATGGATGGATCTCGTTGCTGGGGTTTAGCTGTGGGTATGGGGGTGGTATGGGAGGTGGGAGGTCGAAGGGACAGCGGCCGAAGCGCACTGGAAGGGTCGTGCGCATGGGGTCTGTCTGGTCCGTGTGCACGGGGTTCCGATGGCCCGTGTGCACGGGGTGCTCTATGTGCGGACGAACTGCTCCAGATCCGTGGGTAATCTCGAAATTGGGGTCAAAATCGAAGGATGGAAGGTAGGGGAAGGTGGAGGAAAGCTATATCCACTTGAAACCAAGCAAATCCATGGATCAAATCGAACAAAACCTCATCAAACCAACAAATCACAAAAAAAATTGGGGCTATTTTTGGTGGGGAATTTTCGAATTTAGGACGAAATCACACAAAACAAGGCTAGAAAACACGAAGGGGGCTCCAATTTCGTGAGAAACCATGGCTCATGATACCAAGATGTTGTAGCTCGGGCACGTCGCCAACTTTTCAACGAGCCAAAGAACACCCAAATCGGAGTTCGGGAGTGGAAGTCATGGGGAAAAAACGTGAAATGCTCAAGGCTGCTGCTGAGGGGGGCGTGCAAGACGGGTCCAGGTCCGTGGACACGGGGTCCCGTGCGCATGGTACATGTACCGAGGACACGGGGCCACCAGAGACTTCGTGGGGGCCCGTGGGCACGGGGTGGGGAGCCCGTGGGCATGGGGTAGGTGGAAAATTCGCGATTTTCTTATCAAATTCGATGGGGGAAAGAAAAATTGGGGTATGGGGACGGAATAGGAGTTAGATCTACTTGCTAGACACCAGATCCACGGATCAAAATCAACAAAAACTCACAAGAAACTTCAAATCACAAAAAAATTGTTATGGATCTTTTTGTGGAGAATTTTCGAAATTGGGCAAGAACAAGCAAAATTAGGCTAGAAAAACAAAGAAGGGGCTCCAATTTCGTGATCAACATGGCTCGAGATACCAAGATGTTGTAGGGTGGAACCCTAAGTGGAGATCTTTCATGAATTGGAGGGGGATTCCCTAAGAACAAGATGAACACAAGAGATAAAACAAGAGGAACACTCAAGAACAAGTCCAATCACACATCCACTAGACCAACAAACACTCAAGATCCACAAGGTACATGAACAATCAAAGGGAAACAAGATACATGGTAGAGTTCATCCCAAATCCTATGAAGGAGATGAGGGCTTGATGATCTAGGTAGTTCCTTCCCCAAAGGGGGGGGGGGCTTGCGTCCCTAGGGATCTTCTCCAATGGAGGTCTTGTACTCCAATGGAGCCTTCTCTCTCAAGAGGAATCCCACAAGGGGAGGTACATGAGCTAAGCTCTATGATTTGTGTCTATTCTTAGCTCCGTCTAAAAGGAGGAGATGAAGGAGTATATATAGTCCTAGGCAAAGAGAGGGATAAGTGGGGGCGAAATGGTAAAACAAGGGCAAAGCCCGCAACATCACACAGGGGCCCCGTGTGCACGGGGTAAGTGGAGCCCGTTCGCACGGGGTATCCAGAGACCTGACACAAGGGCCCGTGCGCACGGGGTCTGTGAGGCCCGTGGACACGGGGGTCCTGTGGGCACGGTACACTCCCGTGCGCACGGGGTCTTCAAGACCGCCAGCCTGGGAGGCCCGTGGGCACGGGATCGGAGGGGCCCGTGGACACGGGGTCGCCTGGGAGCTGCTGCCTTCTTCTTGGCGCTTCCTTCTCCATTTCCAGGCTTCCCTCTTGGATGGTGTAGAAGTTATCTTCCCCATGAACTCGTCCTTGCTAAGTGTGAAGCTCCGACAATACCTATGCATGCACACGGAAGGAATGTCAAGTAGTATACCATCCTCAATGGGGTCAAGTGAACATGTGTAAAGGAGAAGATTCACCTTTATGTATGTGAAGTAGATGTCGCACGTGTCACTTGCCAAATGGACTCTTGACTTGGTGATGTCCATTGGATGCTCCGCATCATCCCCTCCCCCTTGGTAAAGATCCGACCTCGGATCGAAATCCAAATCACCATGGGAAAGAGATGATGTTGTCGTGTAGAAGTTGACGATCACCAAGTGTTCATCATCTTGTAGTTTCAAATTGGCACTCTCCAATGTCGCACCGTCTTGTAGTTCCTTCAAAAGTAGCAAAGATAACAAGCACTTGGAAAAACAAATGTGGTTGGAGTAAGAGAAAACCAAGCATTCAAGAGGTGATTCACCCAACAAGTGTTGTCATCAAGCATAGCATATGGTTTGACAAAGAAGTGTGGCATGGCATTTAAGCATATAAGTTGAGCACAAGCAAGGATATCATGGAAACAAGCATGCAAATGGGAGGTCGAGATGCAAATATGTGTGACAAGTGAACAAGCATCTACCTCAAGGTCATAGCAAGAATGCACGAAGTGCTCAACAAATGGTCTATGGTATGCATAGGAATCATTCACAACACCAAATATAGCGAAATGTCTAAACACATGGGGCAAGTGCAAGACAATCCAAGCATAATGTGCATAGGGTGTAGTGAAGATATCGTGGCACTCAACACAAAGTAAAGAACAATTGTTCAAAATGTGTGAGGCAATCAAGTCAATCACGTGACAAGCATGTAGATGGTTGTCATCAACCGCATGAAATAAACAAGGATGAATCATTGGTGATGCAACATAAACAAGCATATCAATCATGTCGTGCAAACTAGTGGAGCGAAGATGCAACACACTAGAGGAAATCATGGCAATGATGTCATGTGAGTAAATAATAGGCATAGGCAATGCACATGACATATCGCAAGCACAGACACAAAGCAAGATCATAGTATCATCATAGGAATGGGTCATAGGGGGAACATTGCACATACACATACAACTATGAGAATCAAGAAACATGTGTAATGCAAAGCATGGGTCAAAAATGCATGACAAAGGCATAGGAATGATCATATCAAGCATAGTGAACATGGAAATATGGGCATAAAGTGAGAAGTGGTATATAACCCATAGCCATGTGAGGGCCATGTAGAAGAGATGCACGAAGTCTTTGCGCGAAGGGAGCGGTTGTAAGGACAATCCACGTGATCCCAAGTCATCGTTGCTCTCTAGAGCTCGTTTTGTCAACTCATGGGATTGTGAGGTTGACAAGTATTCATGGGTACCTACACAAAAGAGACACAAATGAAAGAACGTGTGTGCGTGGTAAATGTACACATCATCCATCATGATGTGTATGTGCATGTGTGAGTTAGCACATGATATGCAATGCTCGAAGAAATTTGATGCATTGTATAAGAACATGTCATCCATCATGAAAGAATAGTTATTGTGTATGACATGATGGGGATGCAAATTTAACATACACGTATATAGCACATCAATAGCATGTTTATTCATGGGGAGCATATGGTGCACACAAGTAGTGGGACCATGCAATGGATAGGATGAATCAAAATCTCCTAAAATGTATGAGGAAACTATGGGGGTCTCCTCCTGAGCAATAGTGGAAACATCATATGGAGAATATGAACAACATAAAAAACAATGCATATCCGAAGCTAGGTGGTCATGGCATGGCATATGAGATAAATGATGCAAAGGGAGCATATCAATATCATCACAAGAAAAACAAATGCCAATAACCATGGGCTTGTCATCTATGCCATATGTGCAAATCAGGTTTATTTTAATGGCATACGCATAGTCACTATGATGAGATTGCAAATAAGACATATGATTGATCTCATGCATAGCATATGACAAGTCAAGCGGATTGTCAAACACTACGTGACCTAGAGAACTTTTACAAGAAATCCTATGTAACATGGCATCACAACTAGGCAATTCAACATGCTCATCATCATAGTCATCATAAAGTGGTAAGTTATGACATGAGGAAGTCGCACTAGCATGAAACATGGGAATAGGTGGATCAACATCATGCAAGCAATCAATGTCAAGAATGTCCACTAGTGGGACAAGAGCATCACCTTCACCTTTGTTACCTTGTTCATTCCACTCATGTGATGTAGGTGAGGTTGGAAATACCAAATCGTGGCCAACATCGTCATCAGGATGGAACCATGTGGGGGGTGCATCATAGTCCACCATGGCCATCGTCTTGTCCAAAGGAAGGACGAAGTCGTCGAGGATCGGCGCGTCATCATATATGGTACCTAGCACCAAATGAGAAGACACAATAGAGGTAGAGGTTAAGTTGTTAGAAATCGAAATGGCCTCATATGACTCATCAACTATCTCACTCTCTCTATGTGGTGGTTCACTCACTCCCTCAAGGTAGGTGCACTCAAACTCACATATGGTGGAGTCACACAAATCACTCAAGTGGTGGTGGTGGTGGCTCTCCTTACATGGGAATTGGGGCAACTCATCATATATGGGGCTAGTGGTGAAGTCACTCTCACTCTCAATATGGTGGCACAAGTCACTCAAGTCATCATATGTCGCCGTGGTCGAAAGGAAAATCCCTTGCGCAACCGTCCCGTCATCGTCGTCGTGGATGAAGGCCGAAGATGGCACAACATCACTCTCGTCATAGATGAAGGCCGAAGATGGCACATCATCACTCTCGCCGTTTTGTAGCATGGTCGTCGCGAAGTGAGCTCGGGGTCGAGTAGACTTGGCCTTCTTGAGTTCTTGCTCCGCCTTGAGAGCACCAATGTAGTTGTCGTTGAGGGACTTGTAGTTCTCGAGGAAGATAGTCTTGGAGATGTCTTTGTTCAATCCCATCATGAAGTAGAACTTCATCCAAATGGGGTCGTCCACGCCGGCACGTCGCAAGGCTTCCTTCATGCTCTTGAAGTACTCGTCGAGGAATTTGGATCCTTGTATGGTGTTCTCCAATTGGCGTTGAAGATGCTCCGTGTAGGTGGAAGGCACAAATTCTTGCCTCATCGTTTTCTTCGTCTTGGACCAACTCATGTCGAAGCTCCTCGAAGGTGTGTGAAGCCACCAAATCAACGCGTAGTCGTGGAAGGTACTTGTGGCGCACTTCACTTGAACTTTGGAGGGTACTTGATGTAGCTTGAGGTAGTCATCCATCTTGCACTCCCACTCGAGGTATTCATCGGGGTTATTAGTCCCAAAGAATGGAATCTCGTCGGCGATGTTGAAGTCATTGTAGCTCGAGGGAGTAGTGGACCTGAGCTCGTGGACTAGGCGAAGATGCCGTACATCCGAAGGCGAAGATGCCTTGAAGTCACTTGGCGAATATGCCAAAGGTGTTGAAGGAGCCGCAGCCTTGTAGTCGATGTTGCTGTACTGTATGGCCCTTGTGCGGGGGGCTGGAGGCCGTGTGCATGGGGGTCGAGGGCTCGTGTGCACGGGGGTGGCAGAGAAGCCAACTATCGTCCAGTAGGTCGCTCTTCATGGTCTTGTCGATGTCGATGCTTGTGTGTACTTGTCGGAGATGGTAGCACGGAAGTCTTTGCACTTGAGCGTCTTCTCGAAGATGAGGAAGACCTCTTGCGGTTCTTGATGAGGGCCTTGAGCTCCTCCTATTGCTTGTCCATCTTGGCGTCGATGACGTTCTTCATAGCATCAAACTCGTCGTCGTGGTTGTAGATCGGAGATGATGTGCTTTGCCTATCCTTCACAAGACTCGAGCAAAGGTGAGTAGGAAATGAGATAAAAAATACCAAGTTACCTTTTCCCAAAGTTGAGGATGTATCCTGTTTCACTCAATGTGAGATGAAAGAATAGTGGAATTGGTATCGGACTTGTTCACTCACACCTATCAAGTAAAGCTTATGGAGTAGCTTGGTGAGGATAGTGGCACAAAAATTTGATGTAAAATGTTAGCAAGAGTCAATAATGTTGGAAAAGATTCACAAATTCTCAAGTGAAACAAGTAGACCAATAGCAATATGTGGTAGACAGAAACAGACACACAGATAGATAAATGGGGTCGTGCAACCAAGGAATGAGCAAAAAATGTGTAATCCACGGAAAATGCTCGTGTTGCACAACTCAAGAGAGACGCTAGCACGATTGCTCAATAGGCAGATACGACACTTGTGCACAACCTATAAGATGCAAAATGTATGAGCTTTCTATCCCAAGTATGCTATGTGTATGATGTTCCCGTTGTTCTTCTCAAGATGATCCAAGATGACCGGATATGGCAATCTTATGTGCAATGTGGTATGATGCTATGGCACTTGCTTAGAAGCTCTTTACTCTCTTTTCTTTTGCTTAAAAGCTTTTTTTTGTATGGCCACTATGCGAAATGTACAAACCAAGATAGCAATTGTGTATATGCGGGAACAATCTTTGTGACACAAGATATGATATGATGATACCAATATGATATGGTATGTATGCAATGGAAGGGTGGATCACTAATGTGCACAAGTAACGTTGCCAAGTAACGTTGCCAAGTAACATTGCCAAGTAACGTTGCCAAGTAACGTTGCCAAGTAACATTGCCAGCAATACTCAAATGGCTAGTCTCGATAGGCAAGTAACGCAAAATGGGATAAGGGGTTAACAATGTAATGGCAAGAATGTACAATGAAGGGATACCACAATACCAAGATGATATAATGGCTAGTCTCGATAGGCAAGTAACGCAAAATGGGCTAAGGGGTTAACAATGTAATGGCAAGAATGTACAATGAAGGGATACCACAATACCAAGATGATATATAGTTTACCGTTCTTGCTTACGGTTAGGTTGTCAAAATGATGTAGTGGTCGATGTAGAAGACGATCTCGTGGCGATGATGAGTGGCGGTGTTCTTGATGTAGATACCAAGATGATGTAGACCCGTCCCTCAGTAGCCGAAACACCTTAGGAAACGGTAAAAACCGCAAACTCAAAATCTCCAAAGGAAAATGTCAAATGGCGGTAGCGGGGATGGCAATGCGGAAGTGGTGGTGGAGGTTGATGAAGAAGCAACCGTCCCTAAGTAGCCGAAACACCTTAGGAGACTCAAGTCACCACTCAAACAACCACAAATGCTAAATGGAGCAAAATTGGTTAGGTTGCAGAAGGCTATGGTGGGTTTTGCGGATGATATGGTGTAAGGCCTAGTTAAAGAAGCCAAAATGTCAAAATTTTGATCGAGTCAAATGGTGATGGAACCTATCTAGATGGATGGTGAATGTCAATAGCTTCTCAACGAGCTAAAGAACACGAAAATCGGACTCTGGATGTGGAAGTTATGGCCGAAACGGTGAAGTGCACGGCTCTTTGTCAGGGGGCCGTCTTGACGGGTCTAGGGCCCGTGGGCACGGGGTGCCGTGCATACGATACACACACCGAGGGCACGGGGTCACCTGGGACACACGGGTTTGGCGGATTTCTTCCCGATCTGGGCTCCAAATGGATGTATCTCGTTGCTGGGGTTTAGCTGTGGGTATGGGGGTGGTTTGGGAGGGTGGGAGGTCGAAGGGACAGCGGCCGAAGCGCACTGGAAGGGTCGTGCGCACGGGGTCTGTCTGGTCCGTGCGCACGGGGTCCCGTGTGCATGGGGTTCCGATGGCCCGTGTGCACGGGGTGCTCTGTGAGCGGATGAACTGCTCCAGATCCGTGGGTAATCTCGAAATTGGGGTCAAAATCGAAGGATGAAAGGTAGGGGAAGGTGGAGGAAAGCTAGATGCACTTGAAACCAAGCAAATCCATGGATCAAATTGAACAAAACCTCATCAAACCAACAAATCACAAAAAAAATTGGGGCTATTTTTGGTGGGGAATTTTCGAATTTAGGACGAAATCACACAAAACAAGGCTAGAAAACACGAAGGGGGCTCCAATTTCGTGAGAAACCATGGCTCATGATACCAAGATGTTGTAGCTCGGGCACGTCGCTAGCTTTTCAACGAGCCAAAGAACATCCAAATCGGAGTTCGGGAGTGGAAGTCATGGGCAAAAACGTGAAATGCTCGCGGCTGCTGTAGGGGGGGCCGTGCGCACGGGGTCCAGGGCTCGTGGACACGGGGTCCCATGCGCATGGTACATGTACCGAGGACACGGGGCCACCAGAGACTTCGTGGGGGCCCGTGGGCACGGGGTGGGGAGCCCGTGGGCACGGGGTAGGTGGAAAATTCGCGATTTTCTTATCAAATTCGATGGGGGAAAGAAAAATTGGGGTATGGGGACGGAATAGGAGTTAGATCTACTTGCTAGACACAAGATCCACGGATCAAAATCAACAAAAACTCACAAGAAACTTCAAATCACAAAAAAATTGTTATGGATCTTTTTGTGGGGAATTTTCGAAATTGGGCATGAACAAGCAAAATTAGGCTAGAAAAACAAAGAGGGGGCTCCAATTTCGTGATCAACGTGGCTCTAGATACCAAGATGTTGTAGGGTGGAACCCTAAGTGGAGATCTTTCACGAATTGGAGGGGGAATCCCTAAGAACAAGACGAACACAAGAGATAAAACAAGAGGAACACTCAAGAACAAGTCCAATCACACATCCACAAGACCAACAAACACTCAAGATCCACAAGGTACATGAACAATCAAAGGGAAACAAGATACATGGTAGAGTTCATCCCAAATCCTATGAAGTAGATGAGGGCTTGATGATCTAGGTAGTTCCTTCCCCAAAGGGGGGGCTTGCGTCCCTAGGGATCTTCTCCAATGGAGGTCTTGTACTCCAATAGAGCCTTCTCTCTCAAGAGGAATCCCACAAGGGGAGGTACATGAGCTAAGCTCTATGATTTGTGTCTATTCTTAGCTCTGTCTAAATGGAGGAGATGAAGGAGTATATATAGTCCTAGGCAAAGAGAGGGATAAGTGGGGGCGAAATGGTAAAACAAGGGCAATGCCCACAACATCACACAGGAGGCCCCATGTGCACGGGGTAAGTGGAGCCCGTGCGCATGGGGTATCCAGAGACCTGACGCAAGGGCCCGTGCGCACGGGGTTCGTGAGGCCCGTGGACACGGGGGTCCCGTGTGCACGGTACACTCTCGTGCGCACTGGGTCTTTAGGACCGCCATCCTGGGAGGCCCGTGGGCACGGGGTCGGAGGGGGCCGTGGACACGGGGTGGCCTGGGAGCTGCTGCCTTCTTCTTGGCGCTTCCTTCTCCGTTTCCAGGCTTCCCTCTTGGATGGTGTAGATGTTCTCTTCCTCATGAACTCGTCCTTGCTAAGTTTGAAGCTCCGACAATACCTATGCATGCACACGGAAGGAATATCAAGTAGTATACCATCCTCAAAGGGGTCAAGTGAACACGTGTAACGGAGAAGATTCACCTTTATGTATGTGAAGTAGATGTCGCACGTGTCACTTGCCAAATGGACTCTTGACTTGGTGATGTCTATAGGATGCTCCGCATCAAAATGTTAGAGTAATATTATATGACATGCAACTTACACAAAGCATACGGTCAAATTCGTATGTGAAAGGAGCTTCCAATGATATAATTTTCACATTATACATCTCATGTACTATTAATCTTGTCAATAGTCAAAGGCGGTTTTGAAAACGCATTAGAGCATGGTTAATAATATAGCCAGCCGATGGCTATAAGGAACTGCCATGTCATCTATAGCCATCATCTATATGCACTCATACAATAGTGTGGGCTATAAGGTTGGCTATTTCCCGCAAAAAAATAATATAAAAGGTTGGCTATTGTATTAGTACTTTTTCGCATCTCCTATCTACTATCTCTTTCTTCATATTTATTGTATTTACCTAGGAATGCGTATATAGCTAGGCTCTTGCATGAGAGCTCACTCCCCTTACTTTTTCACATCTCTCTCCTTCACATCGGCAAAAGTGCCATGTAAGTTGGCTCTTAATGGCTAGTATTAGGTTGGCTCTAAGCATTTAATATTTGCATGAGCAAGGTATATGATTGGAAGAGAGTTGCATGCATACTTTTTTCTTGATCTATGTGTTATGGCCGGGCTGTCGAATAAGAGCCCGCTTCACTCTCTCCTCTCTTCTTACTCCTCCAAGTAAGATTTTAATGACATGACAAGTCTTATAGCCTGCTGAGTAGGCCTTATTAGACTTGCTCTTAGGCCCTATATAAATGGAAGGAGGGAGTACTATGAGCACTGCATACTCTACTACAGATGTTGTCAGTACTCCACTAGTACTATTGGACATGGAGCTTAATAAAAGTTACTATTGGACTGGCTATACGTGGCGAAATCCTAGTAGGAAGAGCATGCGCGAGAGCAAGAACATTCACATGGTTGAAAACAAATTGGAAACCATCTCTTTTTGAATACAAATCTAGGAGTACGTACGAATCTAACAATATTGATTGGGCGTTGTTGAATGTTGATAGTTTTTTCTGTAAGTTTGATCAAAGCAGAGATACTTTGACTACACATAAAACTTATATGTAAACTAGAAAGGATCGGAGGGAGTATATTGTACGTTCAAAAGGGAAACGAACATTGAATACCCTTTATATATGATTTGCAGATGCTATGATCACCGGTTCAAAATTTTGAATCTGCCTTTGGTATCACACATGCACCCACTCATTTTCTCTCGATTTCATCTCGGGGTCCAGAGATCGGTTGAAAGAGGACTAGGGTAGGTATAATACGTTTGTTTCTCTTATGAACCTACAATATACTCCCTCTGATCCCCACAGACCCCCCCCCCCCCGCGGGTCATTTCTCTCATTCTATCATAGAAACAGACCAAACCTTTATCTCCTTGCACGACACACAATTGATCTCTGAAACATCAGTCGATCTCGTCAAGATGTGTCTGGGCATGAATCGAATGGGATGTCAAAACTAAGATGGGAAGCAACACGTAGTGGAGGCAAAGTGAAACTTTAAACGAACCATTTATTTGTATGCATGTCCTACAAATTACAACATTGGAAAGACAAGCGAATGATACTCGGCGAAATGTTCAAATGACGCATGCAGGAGGATGGACTCGACCGGAGGGCGGCATCGATGGAGAAGAGGGTTGGAGAGGAATGATAAATAAGCAACGCCGCATGATTATACTTGAACGTCTCAAATAAACAATAAGTTGTCTTGTTTTCCCTTCCGTCTTGGTCACGGAGTAAGATACTCCCTCTGTTTTTATTTACCAAGTTTATAGAAAACTAGCAAGATGCCCGTGCCTTGCATGGAACATCAAGATCTTGTGGGAGAAAAGGATGAACAAGGGAAGGCCTTATCTGCAAATGTGGAGAGGAGTGCGGGTAAATTTTCATAGTTTCCATCCTATGCGTTCGATATAGATCGGACAGCCTATATTGCAGGATGGCAGGAACACCATCATCACCAACTCTGCTTTTTATCTACACTAACAAGATGCCCGTGCGTTGCACTGAACATCAAGATGCATTTGTATGAGTAGTTTATCTTGTGGGAGAAAAGGATGAATGAGGGAAGGCCTTATTTGCAAATGTGAAGAATTTCCATAGTTTCCTTCCTATCCGTTAGATATAAATCGGACGGACTCTTATAAAAAACAGAGTTGGTGATGATGGTGTGCCTGCCATCCTGCAATATATGTCGTCCAATTTATATCTGATGGATAGGAAGGAAACTATGGAAATTTTGCAAAAAGGTACCCACACACCTCTCCACAATTGCAAATAAGGCCTTCCCTCCTTCATCCTTTTCTCTCACAAGATAAACTAGTCATACAAATGCATCTTGATGTTACGTGCAACACACGGGCATCTTGCTAGTAAGAGTAGAAATATGAAATTTACAATAGCAAATATATATGATGTGAAAGTATATTCAATAATGAATCTAATGGTATTGATTTGTTATTGTATATGTTATTATTTCTGTCTATGAACTTTGTCAAAATTTACAATGTTTGACTTTGAGCAAAGCTAAAATGTGGAGTAAATAAAAATAGAGGGAGTACGCAGGGACTAGTATAGTTACTACTACCGGAACATGGTAAGTTGGACCCCTAGATGTGGGCACGGACCGGGCACACCTCAATTATTCTTTCAAACAGTCGGACACCTACATTTAGCACACCATCCGACTACTTAATCAAGTGTTACGCTTCACTACTTGAAAAGGAAAAGGGTGGCACCGTACCCAAAACCACCACACTTGGGGCTAGGGTAACAACTTGGTACTGTACCACATTTGAACCAGGGCACAAAAACCACATGTTCTGCGCCTAATGCGCAACGCGGAGCACTGATGCTCGAATATGGCCGGGAAAATAGGGAAACTGACATGTGGGGCACACCTGTCGGGACGACGTGGCGTAGACTAGTCCAATGGAGGAGCTGGCCCACGACCTCCTTGCCACCGGCAACCGTTCATGTGGGTCGTGGGGGCCAGCAACGTGGCACAGCTCCAGCACCGCCTCTGGACAGGGCGACCGCGGTGCGCGACACGCTCATCGTCGCTGGACACGGTCGGTTCCAGTGTGCCGAGGGTGGCGTTAGTGCTGTGGCACGACCAATAGATCAACACCCGACTCGTCGAGGATGCACGGGGCGCCGAAGTGCGCGCACGCCACGGCGCGTCCGCGGAGTGGTGTAGCGCGGTCAACTGCATCCCCAGGACCTGAGACCATGCCGGGTCATCTTTGTTTTTCAATGACATGTGGGGTCGCATGTGAGCAAAGGGCATCTGCAATGTTGCCACGACCGCAGGTGACTACCCTGGCACACCAAAAACCCTCATCCCTCGCGCCGTCGTGCGGTGCGTTCCCAGCGAGTGCCAGCTGCCCGCATTCATGCCGTCCGTCCATATGCCATCGTTAAGAGGCTCGGTGCCCAGGGAACAAACTCCAGTGACTTAATGACGCGCCCAGACGCTTTGGCCTCACCGGAATGCGCTACTTAAAGCGGCAATGCCCAGCTAACCTCCACACCATAGCGCATTGTCCTGCTACCTGGCACCACATCCGCCATGACCACGAGCGCGAACGCTCTGCGGGAGAGCTTTGTATTCGGGGATGAAGCCCGAGGTTGCCGCCCTCGCTCAAGTCGCCGCTCGCGACGCAATAGCGGTGTAGCCGGACGCGGATGCGACCGCACAAGCGGTGGCCACGATGGTGGCCGATGACGGGAGCACCGTCAGCCACGCGTCCTACTTGCCGCCGTCCAACGTCCGGCACTGCCGAGGTCGGGACTCCTCCGAGGATGAGTAGGGCATGGGAGGCGGCAGGGCATGGTGTGCCAACTGGCCGGTCCGTCTCCCGTGTTCTACTCTTCCTCGCCGGAGACCGCACCATCATCTTGAACCTCGCCCCCGTACATGGAGATCGCAGATGGAGGACGTCGGTCGCCACCATAGAATAGGTTTAGGGTCGGGTTTCTTTTATTTTTCTGTCCTATAAAAGTTCGAAATGTAATGAAAATCTGCCATGTTTGCATTAATCTCGGCCTGTGTATATGAACTTTCACAATAATATAGTATATTGTAGGAGTACTAGCAAGATGCCTGTGTGTTGCATGGGACATCAAGATCTTGTGGGAGAAAAGGATGAACGAGGGAAGGCCTTATCTGACAATGTGGAGAGGAGTGCGGGTAAATTGTCATAGTTTCATTCCTATCCGTTAGATATAGATCGAAGGGCCTATATTGCAGGATGGCAGGCACACCATCATCACCAACTCTGCTTTTTATTGAACCGAGACAAAGTTCATGCGAAGTAAATAAACACATAGGGTCTACATACACAATTTATCTTAGGCACTCCAATAGTACGACCACTACACATTCACGCATTTCACATCTTTCTACATCTACGAGAACCTACGAAAGGGTTAACGTAAATTGCCTCTCTCTCTCCTCCCTGATTTTCATGGTGGTGGGCCCCTCCCTCCCCCCAATCTACAATCAACAGCTCACACGTTTCACATTACTTTAATTACGTAACTGGGATTACGTAGGTGTAGCATTACTCGTCCAAAAAATCCAACTAAGCCAACCTCCTAGCATATCGCACGGGAAAAGACCCGGCCGTGCCGTTTTAGTCGGGATTACTGGATTACTAGTAGTAGTATCGATGGATCGTGCGAAGCAACAAGTTTTTTTGAGGGGGCGAAGCACCTAGTTTAAAAGGAAAAAGAGGGTACACTCATAGCACCCCTCGCGGTCTCATTGCACCGCACACACGTTCGGGCCTTCACAGGGCTCACGCAAATGGATCGCGCTTCGGCTTGCCTCTTCACTGACACATGGGACTGCACTTGGAGAAACCGACCATGCGCCAAACTCCCCCCGCCCACCGTGCGAACCCCCACCCCTCCCAAAAAAAATCCCCCCAAATCCCAAATTCAACTGCCCTTCGGCAACTAGCCAATAATATTCCCCAAACCCCCCACCCCTCCACTCCATTCGCTCCGCCAAAGCCGCCCTCCCCGCCGCGCCAATATGTCGGCGCCGTGGTTCGTCGAGGGGACCCACGGCGATCCTCCCGCTCCCACAGTACGCTCTCGTATACTGCCGTCCTCGAGCCGCGCCGCCACCGCTAGCGACGTTCTTGTGGAGGCGCACGACGGTCAGCGCCGCCACCGCAGGCGACGTTCGTGTGGAGACGCATGGCGGTCAGCTTCTCCCACAGTACGCGCATTCTACACTGAGGCCCCGTGCATGTCGGTGTAGCGCTGAATGTTAGCTGATAGACGTTGTTAACCTCACTATTTGCCGAAATAGTTTACAGTTTATATGCTCTGCTTAAGAAGATTCCTTGCCCTGTTCTGCACTCAATCTGCTTAGCTGAGATGGCATGCCAAGCCCGATTAGTTGCTAAAATATCCTGCCATATATTTATTGTGACGTAGATTGCCATGGTCTAGTAGCCAATCTGTTAGGTGAAATAGCTCTACACCGTTTTATACTCGATCTTTGTTGCCGCGATGGCCTTCGATAGTTCGATGGCTGTGTGCTCGGCCTCATTGACTGCTGAAACAGCCTGCCATAATTTAGCACTCAAATATGTTTGTTGAATTAGCTTTAAATATATTTCGTTACTTAGATCTGCTCGTCCAAATATCTTGCCATAGCTTTAGACATCGACCTAGGTATTTTTTCTGGACTTCATAAATGTGAGGGCCGGATTTTCGGGATATTAATTTCCAGAAAATGGACCTTGTGCTCACCAGCCCCAGGATTACTGTTAGCTGATGAGACACTAAACTGATATAGAAGCTCCAAGCAAAATACATAGTACGTGGTACAAGGCCATCTTGGCCTATGAGTACAACAAATGGTTTCTAGTGGCTGATGGTGGAAGCGGTTTGTGGTCTTTCAGCGTCTATGGGACTCCATTTCCAACAGGAACAGCTGACCAGGTTATCTCCTATCTTCGCGAGGCTGCTATCACCATTTGCGCATGCTCCCGGGCTGTCATGCAACGCTCCTCTCCAAGCAAGAAATCTGGCCAAGACAACAGCCAAGGACAAGCCAGTGAGTACTTTGGAATGTACTCGCAAACATTATGAACACAGGTATAATATTCGAATGATAAACATGCTGTAAAATATTCTATGATCACAACGTCAGTCACAAAATAAAATCCATGATGCACGCAAGCAAGTTATTCACATAACACATGAATAATGCAAGTAGAGAGTAGAAATAGAATGCCTCAGTCGGGCGTCTGAGCGACACCACAGAAAGGGCTCATAAGTGAAATAAGTAACAAACATGCATGATCAAGGCCCTCGTGCGACGCCACATAAAGGGCTTATAAAGTAAATACATAACAAGCATGCCATAGTCTGGCATCTCAGCGACACCACATAAAGGGCATATATAGTAAATACATAACAACCACGCGACAGTCGGGCGTCTCAGCGATGCCACATAAAGGGCTTATAAAGTAAATTAATAACAAACATGCCACAGTCAGGCGTCTGTGCGACACCACATAAAGGGCTTATAACATAATAATCACAGTGAATATCCAGGAGGTAGAACCGTCCCAGGGATACTCAATAAATCAAATAATGAAAATAGTTAGTCCACAATAATAATAATCATAATCATCATATGTCACCGGTCATAATCAATGTTCTGACTTAATAGTTTTTCCTCCGAAGACCGACAATAAGACCGACACTTGACCCATCCCATACTATTGTCCTTCACCATGGACACGGCTATTCGAATAGATGCTTAATCTCTGCAGAAAGTGTACTCTTCACCCCAGGGTAATGGATTCCTTTAGTCCATCGGGACTAACTCCGTCTACGGTCTTTTGGTTGAAAACAAACCTGACTGCACACACCAGCCTAACTCACCTGTGTCTGGAATCACCCATGACACCTGTTTAAGCAAAACTCTAAGTGGGGAGGCTACAACCTCGATTAGCATGGGATCACAAATTTTTTAACGCGTGCAAACTAGGGGAGCTACCCCTTCGGCTCCAACCGAAAACACCCATGCCCCCGGACCAGGTGGCATGCCTACCGGATGCCTTTGGTATCTTCCACCATGGACTCTCTGTACGGTGTGTGCTAGGAGAGGGGTTGACGACTTACTGAACCGTACCCTACCTATGGCAGGGACAAGTGGTAGTACGAAACAAGTATGGGGGTTACCGGAACAAGACTCAATCTATGGTCGACTCAGGAGGTTTAAGTATTCCCTGCATGATTAGCATAACAATTTATACTTCAATCAACAGACAGAATCACCACTCGACATACCTCATCATGCCGTACCGGACACGACCGACTCGACGGAGGACTAGCAACAAGCCCGTATCTTCCCAAGACAGAGGCTTTTCCAGATTCCTTCCGGTATGTATGAAAGGCATATTATGGCGACTACTATCACAAACATATCAAACTCCAATAGCATGAAATCATCCATATGCACTCATGAGTATGAACATATCATCACAAAAAACGGATACTCCGTGTCGAGGTGGGGTTGTAACCGTGTCAAATAACACACACAATATTATGCCAGAGTTCAGAATGCTTGCCTTCAAGTTATGGGGAGGCAGGGTGCTTCCCAAGACTTTTGAAAGTTTTCTTCTTCTTCAAAATCCTATTTTTGAAAATATTCGAATTAAATCATAGTTTTAAAACTGTACAAAAAAGTTGTCTGAAATTTTTTCAAATAAATATGAAAATAAACTTGACAAAAATTGAGGAAGGTAGGAAGAAGAATCAACCCATTTGGAGTTATATTTAAAAATTTATAGCCAGTCAAAGTATCAGTCAAACTTTGTTTTTCATAAATAAAAGAAACTGAAAAAAAACGGTTCGGGGAAGCGTACTCGAGGCTTTATGCTTTCACTTATCCAGCATGGACGGCGTGTGGGTCACTGACAGTGGGCCCACGGGGCCCACTGGTCAGGTTTGACCAGTCGCCTCTCCCTTCCTTCTCTTCTGCCCGAGCGATGGCGGGACTCCGGCGATCGCCGTTGATGAATGGCGGTTCCTCGCAGGGTTCTGAGTGCGGGGATGGATCCGCCAGTCCAGGGCGGTCCTCTCGGTGGTCGCTAGGTAGGTGGGGTGAAGGGAGTCGCCGGCGGCGAGCTCCGCGGCGGAGGGTGGCTTCGGGGGAATTGAGGACTTGGGCTACGGTGGTTCCCGATCACGTTTGAGGGGTTGAGCGGCTTCGCAAGGTCGAGGGAAGTCGTATGGTGGCGCTGGAAGGACTAGGGGGCTCCGGCTATGGCGAATTTAGCCGAGGGACGGCGCCGACCGAAGTTGCCGGAGGCGGGGAAGACGGTGGGTTCAGAAGAATTTGAGCGGGGGTGCACTCACGGCTTGCCTGAGGATGCTCGAGCGAGGTCTGGGGCCATTTATAGCCGGGGCAGGTCGGTTCCGCCGCTGCTGGGGATAAGATCGCCGGCCGACCACTTCTATTGTGGCAGAGCGACGTGGCGATGGCCGGAGCAGGATCGGTGCTAGCGGACGGGCTTGGAGATAAGGACGGCCTGCTCACGAGGGCAGCTGGCGAGGAGTTGTGGCTCGGCCGGCGCCGTCCATGGCAGAGGCGTACTGTGGATGCCGGCGTGCCCCCAAGAGGTCCCTGACGGCGGCGCTGTAGGGCGCCAGGGCGGCTTGGAGTGTTCTGGCGAGTGGTCGAGGGCGGGGCATGGCTCTGTAGGCGGGCAAAGGCCAGGGCGCGGGGTAGCGAACGCGGCGGCTTGGTTGCGCGCGCGCGTGCAAAACGTGCGCTCTAGGCGCGCCCAGAGCACGCACGCGACATGCTCGACAGAATGCCAGGGTGGCCTAGAGTGCTTGAGCGAGGCTGGCAACTAACAGGACTAGGTTAGAGTTTGCAAGGAGATTAATGGACATGGTGGTTAGGTCAGGGGATCAAGTTTATAATGCAAATTAAAATTCACGCCAAAACTGGCCATGCACACAAAGTGTTTGCCAGAATGCCAAGGGCATCTAGGCAACTCTTGGGGTAGCCAAATTTTCCAGATGAGGGTCTCTTTAGGTTTAGAAGATGGTGGCAAGGTTGGTTTGGCAAAAACAGAAACTTGTTAGTGCAAGTTTTTGAGAAAATCAAATCTGGACAGAAAGAAAATGGCATTATTGCATGTACTAAAAATATTCCAATGGACCCAATCTCCTGGACTTAAGGGTTTGGTAGGGTGTACTACAAGCAGGAGAAAGTTCATGGTCACTAGAGCAAAAATAATTAGGGATGCAGTAGAAAACACCCAACTGGGCCAGAGAGCAAAATAGGACGATTTGCTCAAAATTATCAAAGAACAACAGTGGGTTAATGCATAAAGTTGAATAATATGCTACTACTAACATCCCATAATTTTGGTGGAGGCTTTAAAGAAATGATTAACTAGGTTGTAGTGCAATTTTATCAACTGGACCAGTTTTGAAAACTTGGGGTAGAGCTCAAAATATCCAATGGATAATAGATATTTTTGCATCAAATTGATTTAAAAAGATCACATGGCATCCCCAAATTTTGATGAGAATTTTAAAGGATTTTCTGAAAGGGTTGTAGTGCAAATGAGGCTCTGGCACTTATGAAAAACCATTTTAAGGGAAATAAAGTTCAGGAAAGAATAATCTTAGAAATAATTCCACTGATCAAAAGAAATGGTCTTGGGAAGATAAACAAGTCCAATATCATATTTGGAAAGTTTTCACTTGGGGTAAAAACTCTACAATATCAAAGAAAGGAGTGGTTCTGAATTCAAAGAAAATCCAGAAATATGAAAGATTTAATTTCCTGGCAAAATTTTTAATAAACAAAACATGTTTAAATTATTGGGGTGTTACAACACTACCCCACTTAAGAAAAATCTCGTACTCGAGATTTGCTAAAAGCTGTTTTGAAAATATTACACTTACCATTTCAAAAAAAAAAACCACTTTACTTATGCAATAAAAATGCGGCTACAGTGAGAGGGTAATACGTGGTGTAATACTACAGTGTGGAACACTGGCGCTGTGGAAAAATCCATGGTTTGGGACAAACAAGAAATTTTTCTTATGGATACAGTAAATTTAGAATAAATCCTAAAGTTCTAAAATACGCTGGTCGTACCCGAGAGTACAGTGCTCCCTCTGGCTGACAGGTGGACCCGGGGCCCACTGTCGGCCTCTTCTTCTGCCTCTGGCTCTCTCTTCTCCCTCTCTCCCGTGCGTTTTCCCGCGCTTTCTCCACCGGCAACGTCTAGCGCGTAGGGCATCTAGGCCGTACTGTGGTAGTGCGTGGCGTGCTAGCTGCCGGTGCAACGTGCACTCACCTCGCGGGCCAGTGCGCTGTTGGCACTGCTCGCGGATTCGTCTCCGAACACCGGCGATCGAGCGACGAGCGGTGCTGGTGGACCTCGCCCACCGTACACCGGTCTCGAGCTATAAAATGACCGCGGTGCAACATCTTCTTCCTCACACCTGGCCTCGATTTTCCTTCTCCTCCCTTCTCCTTCATTCTGTTTGCAGGAGCTCGAGACGAGGCTCTAATGGCGGAGGTGGTGCCGGACTGGTGCGTGATCCTGGTGTGCGGAGGGTTGGCGGCATTGCTGGGGTTCTCCGTGCTCCTGTGCGTGATGATCCTTGATGATCGTCGTGATGCTGCCGCTCGAGTGTTAGCTCTCCGCGGTGGCGGTGATCATGAGGATTAAGTGCGGTGTCGGGCGCTAACTGCTGTCAGTTTGGTGGAGGCAACTTGTACCCGAGTGATTACCCACTAACCTCTCCTTCAGAGGTGATCAGTTAGGTGTAACGTGTGTATGTGCATTAGTAATTAGTGCACGAGGTCGAGTGGTTGTTATTGTGAGTCTGCTGGCGTGGTGCTGCGTGAATAAAAATCTATGTCATGCGGAGATATACGGTGTAACAACTCAGGGAAAAGAATCTCACTTCGAAATTTATTTCGAGTGAAAAAAGTTAATCAAAAATTACCGCAGTAAAAACCACTCACATTGATTGGAACTAAAACTTTAATTCATCGCACAAATTTAGGATACCACACACAAGTTGCAACACATAAATAAATGCGGGGGACAATAAACACAACAGTGACATCTACAACGTCAACGGTAAGTGGACAGGGTCCTGAGAAAAAGTCTCTGGAATCGGGGCACACTCTTCTTCTATCGGGGGAAGCGGATTGACTAGTCGATGGATGCGCCTCTCCTGGTCGGGCCTGAGTGGTCTGCCGATGGCGATCTGGGGATTTAAATCGGCGAGGCTCTGGAGATAACCCATTATTCGCTGGGTCAAACGCTCATGGCGACATCTTTGGGCAAGGTTGGCGATCTGGTCTCTCAATTCGCCCACCGGGAAAAGATGCTACTTCCCCGGGTGCTGCACGACTCGGGAAGTAATAATACACTCGATCGCTGGCATAGGGTACCGCGAATCGAAGGCGAGAAAGTGCTTCGTATGCAGCAGCTTCTATGGCCATATGCGGAGTCGGCATAGATTTCCCCATGAAGGAGACCTCCGTTGGGTCTTGGTTCGGGTTTGCGGGAGGGATGTGCACCACTGCCCAATATTTCGAGGTGGATGGGGTGATCCTTGATTTGAGCAACTCGTACTGGGGTGAGTGGGTAGCACTCATGGTACTGCAGGTAAAGTCCCACAAAATTTTAACGAAGCTACCTGGGGTTGCATCTGGAGTTCCCAGGTAAATACTAGGGCTCGACATGGCAAAGAAATGGCTGTGAGAGTTGTGCCCAAGGTTGGGGGTACTTGGCAAGGTCACGAGGTGGCCTTTTATATAGCATTGGGGCCGGGTTATTTACTGTGGTGAAAGGTAACTAGTTTATCGAGTCTGCTCCATGGGGTCGGGGTCAATGCTATCGATTCACATATCTCACTAAAGTGACGATATCCGTGGGGGTAAATCGGGTGGTTTTTGGTAGTTGTGCCAGGGATAAAAATGCAACTGCATGCTAACATATTTATGCAAGGTTACTATTTAAAACAGAGGCACAACAACAGGCTGCATTTATTTACAAGGTCACACGATTATAAGGCGTGGACACACTGAGACTCGTCACTACTCAAGTGACTTAGTCTACAAGTTTATATCCAAGCGGGCGTGCCTTGTGGACGTCGAGGCTTCTCCTCTGGTCTCACTGTCGGGGTTAGCTGGAGGAGGTTGAGGGGCTGTAGGGTCGGGTAGCGATAATGACCATCCCGGGGATTGTTGGCCACAATCCCGTTGGAGTGTGTTCCCAAAAGGCGACGAAGCACTTCTGGGGACACCAAGGTATTTTGGTCGATGGCTGGATCAGACCTCAAGGACTCGATCGGGTTTCCGAACAGCACGACTGGGTTGTTGGCGTCGGGCTCATCTTCTCCTCTCGCCGGAGCTCGGCGAACCAGTTCTCCACGAGCTGCGATCAGATCAAGGGCGATTTGATCGAACAGTTCCTCTAGTGCACCTACATAGCACACTAGTTGCAACAATGCAGGATCCGTCTCGTGATCTCCGTTGGCAACCTGAGGTGGCCTACCATACCCTTCACGGTTGGGGTAGTAGTAGAACGAGCGACACAGTTAACTCTGGGCGACAAGTGCCGGAGTTGAACTATAGCCTCTCGAGCAGCTAGTTGGATGGCTTGTGGCTCCAAGGAAGTTGTCCTTCCGGTGAACCTGTAGGGGCGTTCTGGCGATAGCTCCCTACCATAGATGTGCACAGTGGCCCAGAATTGACGGCTCTCACCGCTCATGGGTCCTTGGTACACAACATATTCTGGGGGTTCTTCCAATGCATAGGCACGGCGGGTGAGGTTTGCGAGCACGGTCACAAAACCTCCAAGGTTGGTTGCTGTGGTCTCATTGTGCACAATAGGGTCGGGCATCGTAGCTTGGTTTGGGGAAGAGGTTGTGCTGTGCTGTGCTGTGTTGAGGCTAGCGTGCCCTTTTTATAGAAAAAGGGGACGGAGTCTTCCTTCGCACGCTTGTGAATGAGACAATTTAGGTGTCGGTCACTGGCGCCTGATCGACAGGCCGGGCTGATAGGTTGGGCACCGACGGGCAAAAAGGTGTCGGGGTCACTGTGTGGCTGTCCTGCATGAGAAGCTTGGCTGGGTTTAGGTTAAGGTCTGGTGGGTTGGTTAACCTAGGTTTTTTGACCTGGCTAAGATAGGATTAGCCAATGGTCAGCCTGGCTCTGATACCAAGTTGTGAGGGCCGGATTTTCGGGATATTAATTTCCAGAAAATGGACCTTGTGCTCACCAGCCCCAGGATTACTATTAGCTGATGAGACAGTAACTTGATACAGAAGCTCCAAGCAAAATACATAATATGTAGTACAAGGCCATCTTGGCCTATGAGTACAACAAATGGTTTCTAGTGGCTGATGGCGGAAGCGGTTTGTGGTCTTTCAGCGTCTATGGGACTCCATTTCCACAAGGAACAGCTGACCAGGTTATCTCCTATCTTTGCGAGGCTGCTATCACCATTTGCGCATGATCCCGGGCTGTCATGCAACGCTCCTCTCCAAGCTAGAAATCTGGCCAAGACAATAGCCAGGGACAAGCCAGTGAGTACTTTGGAATGTACTCGCAAACATTATGAACACAGGTATAATATTCAAATGATAAACATGCTCTAAAATATTCTATGATCACAACGTCAGTCACAAAATAAAATCCATGATGCACGCAAGCAAGTTATTCACATAACACATGAATAATGCAAGTAGAGAGTAGAAATAGAATGCCTCAGTCGGGCGTCTGAGCGACACCACAGAAAGGGCTCATAAGTGAAATAAGTAACAAACATGCCGCAGTCGGGCATCTGTGTGACGCCACATAAAGGGCTTATAAAGTAAATACATAACAAGCATGCCACAGTCGGGCGTCTCAGCGACACCACATAAAGGGCTTATATAGTAAATAAATAACAAGCACGCCACAGTCGGGCGTCTCAGCTATGCCACATAAAGGGCTTATAAAGTAAATTAATAACAAACATGCCATAGTCGGGCGTCTGTGCGACACCACATAAAGGGCTTATAACAAAAAAATCACAGTGAATATCCAGGAGGTAGAACCGTCCCAGGGATACTCAATAAATCAAATAATGAAAATAGTTAGTCCACAATAATAATAATCATAATCATCATATGTCACTGGTCACAATCAATGTTCTAACTTAATAGTTTTTCCTCCGAAGACCGACACTAAGACCGACACTTGACCCATCCCAGACTGTAGTCCTTAACCATGGACACGGCTATTCGAATAGATGCTTAATCTCTACAGAGAGTGTACTCTTTACCCCAGGGTAACGGATTCCTTTAGTCCATCGGGACTAATTCAGTCTATGGTCTTTTGGTTGAAAACACACCTGGCCGCACACACCAGCCTAACTCACCTGTGTCTGGAATCACCCATGACACCTGTTTAAGCAAAAATCTAAGTGGGGAGGCTACAACCTCGATTAGCATGGGATCACAAATTTTTTAATGCGCACAAACTAGGGGAGCTACCCCTTCGGCTCCAACCGAAAACACCCATGCCCCCGGACCAGGTGGCATGCCTACCGGATGCCTCCGGTATCTTCCACCATGGCCTCTCTGTACTGTGGGTGCTAGGAGAGGGGTTGACGACTTACTGAACCGTACCCTACCTATGGCAGGGACAAGTGGTAATACGAAACAAGTATGGGGGTTACCGGAACAAGACTCGATCTATGGTCGACTCAGGAGGTTTAAGTATTCCTTGCATGATTAGCATAACAATTTATACTTCAATGAACAGACAAAATCACCACTCGACATACCTAATCATGATGTACCGGACACGACCGACTCGAGGGAGGACTAGGAACAAGCCCGTATCTACCCAAGATAGAGGCTTTCCTGGATTCCTTCCGGTATGCATGAAAGGCATATGATGGCGACTACTATCACAAACATATCAAACTCCAATAGCATGAAATCATCCATATGCACTCATGAGTATGAACATATCATCACAAAAAAAAATAACGGATACTCTGTGTCGAGGTGGGGTTGTAACCGTGTCAAATAACACACACAATATTATGCCAGGGTTCAGAATGCTTGCCTTCAAGTTGTGGGGAGGCAGGGTGCTTCCCAAGACTTTTGAAAGTTTTCTTCTTCTTCAAAATCCTATTTTTGAAAATATTCAAATTAACCCATAGTTTCAAAATAGTACAAAAAAGTTGTGTGAAATTTTTTCAAATAAATATGAAAAATAAACTAGACAAAATTTGAGGAAGGTAGGAAGAAGAATCAACCCAGTCAAAGTATCAGTCAAATTTTGTTTTTAATAAATAAAAAAACTGAAAAAAAAGGTTCGGGGGGGGGACTCGAGGCTTTATGCTTTCACTTATCCAGCATGGACGGCGCGTGGGTCACTGACAGTGAACCCACGGGGCCCACTGGTCAGGTTTGACCAGACGCCTCTCCCTCCCTTCTCTTCTGCCTGAGCGATGGCGGGACTCCGGCGATCGCCGTCGACGAACATCGGTTCCTCGCGGGGTTCTAAGGGCGGGAATGGATCCGCCAGTAGGGCAGTCCTCCCGGTGGTTGCCAGGTAGGTGGGGGTGAAGGGAGTCCCCGGCGGCGACCTCCGCGGCGGAGGGTGGCTTCGGGGGAATTGAGGACTTGGGCTACGGTGGTTCCCGGTCGCGTTTGAGGGGTTGAGCGGCTTCGCGAGGTCGAGGGAAGTCGTATGGTGGCGCTGAAGGACTAGGGGGCTCCGGCTACGGCGAATTTAACCGAGGGACGGTGACGGCCGAAGTGGCCAGAGGCGGGGAAGACGGTGGTTTCAGAAGAATTTGAGCGGGGGGGGGGGGGGGTGCACTCTATGGCTTGCCTGAGGATGCTCGAGCGAGTTCTGGGGCCATTTATAGCCGGGGAAGGTCGGTTCCGCCAGTGTTGGGGATAAGATCGCCAGCCGACCGCTTCTGTTGCGGCAGAGCGACATGGCGATGGCCGGAGCAGGGTCGGTGCTAGCGGACGGGCTTGGAGATAAGGACGGCCTGCTCACGAGGGCAGCTGGCGAGGAGTTGTGGCTCGGCCAGCGCCGTCCATGGCAGAGGCGTACTGTGGACGCCGGCGTGCCGCCAAGAGGGCCCTTACGGCGGCGATGTAGGGCGCCAGGGCGGCTTGGAGTGTTCTGGCGAGTGGTCGAGGGCGGGGCGTGGCTCTGCAGGCGGGCAAAGGCCAGGGTGCGGGGGTAGCAAACGCGGCGGCTCGGTTGCACGTGCGCGTCCAAAACATGCGCTCTGGGTGCGCCCAGAGCACGCACGCGACATGCTTGACAGAATGCCAGGGTGGGCTAGAGTGCTTGAGCGAGGCTGGCAACTAACAGGACTAGGTTAGAGTTTGCAAAGAGATTAATGGACATGGTGGTTAGGTCAGGTGATCAAGTTTATAATGCAAATTAAAATTCATGCCAAAACTGGCCATGCACACAAAGTGTTTGCCAGAATGCCAAGGGCATCTAGGCAACTCTTGGGGTGGCCAAATTTTCCAGATCAGGGTCTCTTTAGGTTTAGAAGATGGTGGCAAGGTTGGTTTGGCAAAAACAGAAACTTGTTAGTGCAAGTTTTTGAGAAAATCAAATCTGGACAGAAAGAAAATGGCATTATTGCATGTACTAAAAATATTCCAATGGACCCAATCTCCTGGACTTAAGGGTTTGGTAGGGTGTACTACAAGCAGGAGAAAGCTCATGGTCACTAGAGCAAAAATAATTAGGGATGCAGTAGAAAACACCCAACTGGGCCAGAGAGCAAAAGAGAATGATTTGCTCAAAATTGTCAAAGAACAACAGTGGGTTAATGCATAAAGTTGAATAATATGCTACTACTAACATCCCATAATTTTGGTGGAGGCTTTAAAGGAATGATTAACTAGGTTGTAGTGCAATTTTATCAACTGGACCAGTTTTGAGAACTTGGGGTAGAGCTCAAAATATCCAATGGATAAGAGATATTTTTGCATCAAATTGATTTAAAAACATCACATGGCATCCCCAAATTTTGATGAGAATTTTAAAGGATTTTCTGAAAGGGTTGTAGTGCAAATGAGGCTCTGACACTTATGAAAAACCATTTTAAGGGAAATAAAGTTCAGGAAAGAATAATCTTAGAAATAATTCCACTGATCAAAAGAAATGGTCTTGGGAAGATAAACAAGTCCAGTAAAATATTTGTAAAGTTTTCACTTGGGGTAAAAACTCTATAATATCAAAGAAAGGAGTGGTTCTGAAATCAAAGAAAATCTAGAAAAATGAAAGATTTAATTTCCTGGCAAAAATTTTAATAAACAAAACATGTTTAAATTTTTGGGGTGTTATAATAAAAAAGCATATAAGTTTTCCTGTAATATCTAGTAGAAGAACTAATTTGTATGTCTAACAGATGGACAGGACTTGGATAACTTCTGCTCGAAGATTCTCCGCTGCATATGTCGAGGGGGTTGAAAACTTCATGAACTTTATCCGAGCTGAGTACGGTGGTCCGAAATCAGATGTGCTCTGCCCGTGTAGCAGTTGTATGAATTCAGTTACAAGACCCCGGTCAACTATGCAAAATCATCTACACTTGTATGGGATGTCGGTCACATATACTAGGTGAGTTCATCATGGTGAAGCTGTGAACGTCAATGTTACTGACTACGTGGAAGCAGCAGATCACCATCTTGATCTGCCTAATGCTCAGGTGGAAGAGGAGGAGGAGGTGGTGGTGGCGGATCCAGTGAGTTTGAGCAACATTGAAATAATGCTATGAAATGCTCATGCATTTCGTGAGCTTTCACCTGCAGAAGAAAAACGGTGGGCCCGCATGTTGGAACAATGCAACGTGGCTGTCACCCCAGGAAATAAGCTATCAGTATTCTCAGCTATGGTCACCTTTCTTCAGGTGAAGACATCTGAGCGGATGACCAACAAATCATTCAATGTGATGTTGGCTACTTTCTGCAAAGCTTTCCCAGATGCATTTGAGCTACCACACACCTACAGTAAAATGAAGAATTTCCTTCGTGCAGTTGGAATCGGATATGATATGATCCATGTTTGTAAGAGTAATTGCGTTCTGTTTCAGAAGGATTATGCCAACTTAAGTGAATGCCCGAAATGCAAATCATCAAGATGGAAAGATGGCGATGTTGTGAAGAGGATTCCTCATAATGTTCTGAGACACTTTCCAATTACAACAAGATTGCAGAGGTTGTTTCATGATGCTGAAACAAGAGAGGATGTACTGTGGCATTCTAGGAACCAGGAGTACAGAGATCAGAATGTAATGAGCCATCCATCACATGGTAGTGAGTGGAAAAGCTTCAATCAGAAACACAAAACGTTTGCTGCTGACCCGAGAAACATTAGACTTGGCTTAGCTTCAGATGGATTTAACCCATTTGGCCACCAGAGCGCCACATATAGCATGTGGCCAGTGCTTGTTATCCTTTACAACATGCCTCCAAATGTCTACACCAAACAAACCAACTACATGATGGCCTTGCTCATCCCAGGTCCAAAAAGTCCTGGAAAGGATTTTGATTTATTCATGGAGCCTCTTGTGGAGGAACTTCAACAGCTATGGAGGGGTGTTCTCACTCGAGACCTATATAGCAGCCCACCAGCTGATTTCTTTTTGCGTGCTATTATAATTTGGTGCATCCATGATTATCCGGCTTTGGGCACTATGTCAGGGCGAACGACACATGGTTACAATGCATGTGTTCGTTGTGACAGGAATCCGCTGTCATAAGCAATACTCAGCAAGATCTGTTACATTGGACACTGCCGTTTCCTTGCCAAGGACAAACCACGCCCTACAAAATACCGAAGACATGTGTTCAATACAAAGCCTGAAAACCGCGATGTGCCAAAGAGGCTCATCGTCGATGAGTTGCAAGTGGAATTAGAGAAGGTCAGGCATATTACACCAGGAAACCATCCTGATAATGGTAGCAGGAAAAGGAAGCGTGGCAAGGCAGAAGAGAGATTATTGTTTACCCGCAGGTCCACTTTGTGGGACTTGGAGTATTGGAAAGATTTGGATCTACGGCATAATCTTGATGTGATGCAAATCGAGAAAAATATATGTGACAGCATTATCGGCACACTTCTTAATATTGAAGGAAAGACGAAAGATACCTTATAATCTAGGATTGATTTGACACACCTGGGTATCAGAAAGGATTTGCAGGTGCAAGATGAAGGTAAACCACGGGATATGGGACCAGCTATGTACATCTTGGACAAGGCAAAAAGAAAAGAATTCTATGAGGTCATGTCACGTGTGAGATTCCCACATGGATTTGCTTCCAACCCTGAATGGAGAGTCAGTGCAGATGGAAACAAGGTACAAGGGTTGAAAACTCATGACTGCCACGTCCTACTTCAAAGGGTTTTACTGTTATCCTTAGAGGATTGGGCATACGACTTATCAGAGCAGATTGCAGAGTTGGGACAATTCTTCAGGGAACTCTGCAGTAGAAATATCAGGGTAGATGTTTTGGAGCGTCTTAGAGACAAGATACCAACTATCCTATACGACCTTGAGAAGATATATCCTCCAGCCTTCTTTGATGTGATGGTGCATTTGGTTGTACATCTACCTGATGAGGCACTAGTTAGAGGTCCAATACAGTATGGCTGGATGTACCCTATTGAAAGGCAGGTCGACACTTTCAAGGGCTATGTTAGGAACAGAGCTAGACCCGAGGGTTCCATTGCAGAGGCCTACATTGCTACAGAAGCGTTGACATTCTGCTCAAAATACATTGAAACAGCTGATCAGCTTAGCAAAGAGGTGGGTGAAGACAATCCCGGGCTCAATGTTTTCGATTATTCTGTTCGAGTTACAAGGAAGAGTCGACAAGAGGACAAACCTAAAGATTTGGACAAAATGGTTTGGTATGTGTTGAATAACTGTCCTGAGATACTACCTTATATCAAGTAAGTGCTAAGTACTGCAGGTTATACATCATAATCTACTAAACTTGCAGCACATTCTTAAATATTTAGATGTTTGATGCGATCACTATGTTGTGTAGCATCTACAAAAAGGAGTTACTGCCGCAAAATCCAAGAAACATTGACAAACTGGTTATGGCAGGAATTGCAACATGGTTCAAGACCATGTAAGCTTTTGAATTGCACTGTCAGATTTTTTAATATATTGAGTACATAAGATGATCAGCTTGGCTATTCTAACCATAGGTTAAGAAGATGCGGGAGGATGGGCAGGCAGTTGATGATGCCCTTTACACACTAGCAATGGGTCCTGATACCCAGGTAAGACATTATGAATCTTGCGTTGTTGGAGATGTGCGCTACAACACCCTTGCACACGATGAAGGAAGGAAGACACAAAATAGTGCCATCATGAGCACGAATACGTACGGCAGAGAGACAACTGAAATGTATGCTAACATAATAGACATTATTCAATTGTAGTATATCTCCAGTTTCGAGGATCATCAGAATGTGGTTCTGTTGTGCTATCGTTGGTATAACATGTTTTCCAGGATGGCAAAACCCAGAGCTGATGATTATTTCAAATCCATCAATGTCAAGGCGGCGTACCTGACCAGCGAGCCTTTTATTTTGGCAAATCAAGCAACACATATATTTTTCTTGGAAGACACATTTGCATGTAGCGATGAATGGAGAGTATTGCAAAGGTTTGAGCAGAGGAATTCGTTTAATGAAGTTGCACAACAAGATGATGCTTACACTGCTCCTGACGTACAAGATTCCACAGATGTTCCTAATATCATTGAGAACCATCACGTGAATGACGCTGGCGAAAAGATTGCCTGTCGTGCTGTGGACATACAAGAGTTGATCAAGAAGAAGCCAATGTTCGAGGACATTGAGGGTGAAGAAGAAGATGACACTCCGGGGAATTACGATTCAGACTGATACACATGGCGAAGATGTTCACGCTGCTGCTGCGGATGATGATTAGATTGCTTTTGTCGTATTTTCCTGTCAGAAGAAGTTTTTTATCTACTATGTGAAATTTTGTTTGCTATGACAACTGAAACCTAATGAACGTGTTGTTTATTATTTTGTTGTGAGAACATCACTTGTTATGTATGTTCATTTGTGTTTGGTGATTGTATGACGACTAAAACATGATGACATTGTTGTTTAGTTGTACTCATATTTGGCTATGAAACTTTGAATTTGATGACATAGTTTGTTGTTGGACTGCAATTTGCTCGACGTCTTTGAATGGGAACAAAGCTGACCCGACAGGGCCTCTGCTAATTTATTTATATATTACCAAAAGGGCCTATGATACTTATTTATTTATGAGAAAAAGGGGATACCCCCTGATTTCTGTTAATAGAAATCATTAGATGTTCACAACACTACGCCCAACCTGCTACACATGTTTCATTCATTACTAGTTTCAGCAAAGTGCTCATGTCATAGCCACTGAATACATCATGAGTGCTACATACACTACAAATAAAGAGACAATCATCCTACAGAGCACATCAATTTTGCCCATTATATTCACAAGCTCTTTCATCTCCTCATTGCTGTCAAGGCCGTTCAGCAGCTGTTGCTTGGCCATGATCAGAGGAACTACATCTTTAACCTTCTGCTCTGCATCTTCCTCTTCTGCCGTTCCTTCAGTTACTTGTCCAACACCCCAACCTGCTAGTATTGGGATTCCTTGACTAACCAAATAATCAGCGCAGTCGCGTTCCCCCACATCAGCAACTTCCCAGAAATACAAATCACACGAATCTTCCCTTTTCTGCACGAATCAAATTCGAAGATCATCAACCAAACTATTAAAAATATCAGCAACTGAAAGCAGCAGAACAACACTTAAACATATTATTAACCCATGATTCGGGCATTTGTAGAAGACTCAGCCAGGGTTGAGGATTGTGCTTGAGACGCGATGGATGACTCTTCGTGATTTGCAGCAGTGGCACCACACCAACGACAGCGGGTTGCGATGAGCAACCGGCTATGGTGCGTGTGCCGGCGGGGGTGTGATGAGACCCACAGGCGATGGTACGGATGGCGACTCGACGCATATCTGGTTGTTGCCTATAGAAGAGCAGGTGGGCGAGCAGCCAGCGGACGTGGTTGCTGCAGCCAGAGCTTCTGATGCTAGGCAGAGTAAGTAGAGAAGAGGAGAAGCGAATGTTGGATATGTCAGTTTCATTACTTGCAGAGTAGCATAGCACCATATATAGTCATAGTCTAGGTTTGGATTCGAACCAGCTACAGGAGCACCTCTCTCTTTTTTCTAAAACTCAGCAACGTCTCTTTACTGGTACACTAGCTTGTTCTGTACGCCTTCTCATGTCTTTGATTTTCTTTATTTTTGCGAGGAAGGAAGGAGGACAAAATTGAGATTTCCTGGGACACGAACCCAGACCTCTCGGTTGAAAACCAAGGTTGCTAGTCACTTATGTGGCGAATGTCGGTGTCAAAACCGGCGGATCACGGGTAGGGGGTCCCAAACTGTGCGTCTAACGTTGATGGTAACAGGAGACGGGGGACACAATGTTTACCCAGTTTTGGGCCCTCTCTATGAAGGTAATACCCTACTTCCTGCTTGATTGATCTTGATGAATATGTGTGTTACAAGAGTTGATCTACCTTGACATCGTAATGGCTAAAACCCTAGAAGTCTAGCCTGTATGACTATGGCTATGAGTATTCGTTTCTGGACTAAGCCCTCCAGTTTATATAGACACCGGAGGGGACTAGGGTTGTACAAAGTCGGTTACAGAGAAAGGAATCTTCATATTTTGTCGCCAAGCTTGCCTTCCATGCCAAGGAGAGTCCTATTCGGACACAGGAGAGAGTCTTCGATCTTGTATCTTCACAACCTATCGTGGATTTGTCACGTCAGATGTCCTAGTGTGAGGAATTAGTCGTGAGGCCAACACATCTACGTGGTAGCTTGAGAGGGGTTGAGCGGAATCGATAAACGCAACACAAGACAAGGGTTTAGACAACTTCAGGCCCCGGGAAACATCATCCCGTAGCAACCCTACATGCTGTTTGTGGCTAGGTCTCATTATCATCACGAGGGAGTCGTTGTAAAACGGCTCTCCTAGTTATGTCTAGCCCTAAAGATTATTCCTCCCCCATCTTGGTGTCGGGGAAGCTGATCGTGGCCCACGAACACCTATGGGACCTGGGTCCCTTATGGTTCGGAGAGGGGCGGAGATTGCACAAAGAGCGGATCGAAGCGATGCACACGAGCAGATTTACCCAGCTTCGGAGCTCTCCGGAGAGATAATACTCCTACTGCTGCTTTGTGGATTATATTGTGTTCTTGCTAGGGAGCGATGGGAGCTACAAAACCTAGCCTGAGTGTGGTCTCGTATGAGTAGAATCAGCTAAGCCGGAGCTGAACCGAACCCTTTCTACGTTGCACTTGGGCCTCCTTTTATAGGCACAAGGGGTCACCACATGTGGCAAGTAGACAAGGGTAAGATAGTAAAAAATGAGGTTGGTACACCGCTTTGTACAGTGTACAGTGATCTATACCTAACTCTGACGGCAAGGGACAAGAGTCATAAATGCCCGTCTCGATCGCTGAAAAAGGTAATAGGGACCGTCAAGTGCGCCTCCGTTTGCCACGATGGTAGCGTGTCAGCGCCGCTTATCGCTGCTCCCCGCTGGCTGCACAGCCCATCGACACGCGTGCTTGGGAAAACCCCATAGCGACACGTTGGCGGATGAGCTGGAGCGGAGATGAAGAGAGGTTGCCTGCCGCGGCGAGCACCTTGCTGCGGCAAGGTTCTTGTCGCGCTCGGGATCTTGTCGCTCACCAAGCCTTCCCGGCAAGCTCCTCTTGCCGGGGCCTTATTTCCTTTGTGCCTTGAGTGGCCTTCCCGGCAAGCTCCTCTTGCCGGGGTCTTGATTGCTTTGTTCTCGAATGGCTCCAAAGGAGCTGCTGAGGATCTTGGCGGTCACCAAGCCAGCCCTGCCGCGGGGTGCTGCAACTGCTCGTGCACGAGTTCGGGGTGCTAGGGGTACCCCTACTCTAGTACACCGACAGGAGCCCCCGGGCCTGGGCCACACACGGCGCCAAGCTCTGTTGGGCCAGGCCCAAAATAGTGCACGAGTGCGCGTGGCCTTGATTACGCCGTTACTCGTCTTGGACCCACCACGCCTCCCACGAACGTCACGCACCGGACGTGGCGTCGTGGGGAAGATCGTGGGGGTTTCTTTAATGGAAAAAAATCGGAACGCCCGTCCCCTCTCCCCTTTATAAGCAGGGGCGAACAGGGGCAGGACGCCCACTTGCCCTTGCTGTCACATCAGAAAACCCCCGTCGCTTCCCCCTTTCTTCTCGAGCCCAAAGAGAGCGACGCTCCGCCCCCTCCATTGCCACCGGTTCCACCAACGCCGTCGACCTCCTCCACCACCTCTCCCCATGGCTCCGAAGGCCGACAAGGGAAAAGGCGTGAATCGCCGAGGCGCAGCGGCTCATGGGCGCTGCGGAAGGAGCGGCCCTCTTCAATCCCTCGCTGCGGGGAAGGAGCTGCGGAGCTGTACTATCTCTTCGGTCGACGGAGACCCGGCGCACTGCGCGACGAGAGTCATATCCGCCGCCACATCCGAGAAGGTTTCCATCGGGTACCCTTTCTTCGCGCTTTTCTTCCACTGTGGGCTCTGCCCGCCCTTTTCTGAATTCTTCTGTGATGTCATGAACACTTATGGCCTCCGCCTCCTTGATTTCACCCCCAACGCCGTCCTCACCTTGGCCATTTTCGCACACCTCTGCGAGAACTTTGTCGGGGTCCACCCAAATGTAGCACTCTTCCGCCATTACTTCATGCCCCGCGTAGAGAGAGGAGAGCCGCTTGCCGGAGGGATTGCATGGGTCTCTAGGATCGGCAAGAAGGAAGCGTATCTTGACGGAGAGTTGCGTAGCAAGTGGGAGGAGTGGAGAGCTGACTGGTGTTGGATCTTAGAAGAGGAGCCACAGCCTTTCACCGCCCTGCGCCAAACTCCCATAGTGCACGGCAATGACTGGAGTAACTTGGCGCCGGAGGACGACAAGTTGAAGATTGCCGTGACTAGGATTTTGCGTCTCCGGCAAGCAGGGCTTACCGTAGGAGCAGTTGGCGCGGACTTCCTCCGCCGCCGCATTGCGCCCTTGCAGGAGAGGAGGAGGCCTGCTTGGGAATTCCAAAATGCGGCGGACATCATGAGGCTGCGCCCGGGTCTGAACTGGAATTTTACTACCTTGGAGCTGGACGGCATGCTGCGGGAGTTGTTCAAGCCTGATGCGGATCACCCCGAGTGGTGCATTTTGCCGAGGGGAGTCGTGCCCTTGTGCAACAACTCATCGCTTGACAGCATCCGCGCGATGATGCCCACGGAATCGTTCCAACTTGGCAGGAGCCCGCCGACGACGTCGTGCAGTAGTTCTTCGACAACTTGGTGGAGGTGCCGATCCGCGCCGACGAGCAGAGACAGCTCACCCGCGACACCACCGATCAGGAGATGGCGCGCATTGCCACAAGGTTGGAGGAGGCGGCAGAAGCTGCCGCTGCCGGCGTGTTTGGGTTTACCGTCGAGGAGGCGGAAACAGACGAGGCGGCAAGCCTTGCCGACCGAGAAGAGCTTGCCGGTGAGGAGGAACAGGCCGAGCCCGACGTCAATCCGGAAGAGCCGGCCGGCGGCGCTTCCCCTCCGCCGTCAAGCAGCTTGCCGCAGGAGGAGGCCGCGGCCCCGCCAAGGAGACGTCTCCGCAAGACCGAAGAAGTGGCGGGGCGGCAGACGGCACAACAGCCGCCTCGCCGCCCGACGCGCTCCACCGCGGCAAGCACTGTTGCCGCGGGAGCGCCTCCTGCCGCCACAACAACGGGAGCGGGGTCTTCTGGAGTCGCGGCCCCTGCATCCGCCAAGCGTCCGAGGGAATCTACTCCTCCAATTCGTCACGCCGGAGCGGAATTTGATCTCTCCGCCCTCAGCTCCGAGGAAGAAGAGGAATATTAAGATCTTGTCGCTACTACTTGTAATTCTCCAATTTATTGCTTTATTTTATATCGACCGCTTTCACTCAACCTTCTCCTTCTTCAGACGCTTAGCTCAGAGGGCGTCGAAGAGGGCCAAGACCCGTGGTTGTTGTCCAGATGATTCCCCTGGCGGCAGGGGCACGTCTGAACTCCCTTGCGGACCAGCAACCCTTCATCAGAGCAGCCCCAGCACAGCTCCCAGCGTAAGTGTTTGGTATACTTCTCATGGTTAGGTGTGCTTGGGTGCTTCTCCGTCATCGATATCTGGTTTGTTGAATTGTGTAGGAGCAGAGCATCCTCATCAGAAGCACCGGAGGTCACTCCCAAGTTCTGCTTGCTTCAACTCGCCGCCAAGGGAGAACTCTCCGCCAAGGGGCGCCTCCGGCAAGGGAGGCCTCTCCGACAGGGGTGCTTCTCGACAAGGACCTCGCCGGCGACCCTCCGGTTGTGGAGACCGCGGCAACAGATCCCATTGCAGGTGATTTTCTTGTTTGAAAACATCCCTTGGATTCTCTTTTCTTCTGTTCTTCTCTTTCGAACATTTGCTTGACTTGTTCTTTCTTTTTCTGACCATCAGATCCATCCGCCGAAGATCCGATGGAGACTGAGGCTGCCGACAAGGAGGACGCTCGCGGCGACAATGTCGACGCCGCCAACATGGAGGAGGAGGCTGGCGCTGACGGGCCCGCCGGCGAGGAGGCCGCCAAGGCTGCTGGCACAGAAGCAGGGGAGGAATCTGGCGATCGCACTGACGGCCCTGAGGCCGCAGGAGCGCCAGGCGCTGCACCGACCGCTGATCCTCCCACCACCGATGCCGCACCAGACTCCGAAGAGCCCCAGCCCGGCGCCTATCTGAAGGCCGGCGAGGGTATCTTTATCAAGCTCCCCTGGGCATCAAGCTCCAGGGCACCGGCCGAGGGGGAGACCTTCGACGCAGAGCTGCTTGCCTCCGCCGGGCTGTCGCTGGTCGATGCTCCGAGCAGCAGCAGCGGTGAGCCTGAGGAGGAGCAGCTGCTAAGGAGATTACTGTCGCTCTACCGCGCCCGACAAGCCAAGCTGGAGTCCAGGGAGGCGCTTGTCGCGAGGGTGGGAGCTGACTTGGAGAAACACGCGGAAGAGCTCCGGCGTGCCAACAAAGAAACTCTCCGGGATATAGCAGAGGCGCGGGAGCAGCTTGCTGAGGAGCGCACGACCTTCATCTTGGAGAAGGGCGAGGTCAAGGAGCAGCAGAGGCTTGCCGGCGAGAAGCTCTCCGCGCGAGAAGGTGAGCTGTCGCAGCGGAAGATCAACCTCGACAGCTATGAGGAAGATCTCGCCGTGCGCGAGCAAACGATTGGCGGACCACTTCAGGAGGCAAAGGATGCTGTTGCGGCTGCCGAGGCCGCCAAGAAGGAATTGGAGACGAGGGTGGCTCAGCTGGAGTCCACCCTCCAGAAAAGCACCGAGGAGGTCGCTGGGTTGAAGCGTGAGCGCGAGAAGGACGCCTACACCCTCGGCGAGCTGCAAGGTCGCTTTGCTGAAAAGATCAAGGAGATTGATGCCGCCAAGGACTCCAAGGCGGATCTGGAGCTGAAACTGACCACCTTGACGGAGACGTTGGAAGGCGCCAAGGAGCGGGAAGCGGGCCTGCTGGAGAAGATCAAGGCCAATGAGGAACTGCTGTCGAATGCTGTGACCGCCCAGAATAATCTCAGAGACAGCATAATGCACTGGACAGAAGGTCTTGTGGACACCGCCGCTGGCATCCATAACGAGCTGATGGAGCTGGGAATGGTGGATCTTAGGTACTCCACCGACGAGAACCTCCAACCCCGCGTCAAGCTCAGCCTATTCTTCAAGGGCGTGCTGATGGGTCTCCAACGGCTCCGGGAGGAGATACCAAAGCAACTGTGTAACGCCCCGGATTCGATGCGCCAGGTGTCCGTCAGTTATTCGCCGTCGTTGCCATGTCATGTGCTTGCGTGTCTCTCCTTGCCATGTCATCATCTGCATTTTTTATCATGTCATCATGTGCATCGATTTGCATACGTGTTCGCCTCATGCATCCGAGCATTTTTCCCGTTGTCCGCTTTTGCAATCCCGCACTCCTATGTTCCTGGCGCCCCCTTTACCTCTTTTCATGTGCGGGTGTTAATGTTCTCGGAATGGGTTGCTACTTGTCATGCGGTCTTATTATAGTGTAGACAGGCCGCTGTCAAGTTTAAATCGATTCGAGCTCGTTTGATAGCCCTACCTTCGTCGGACGTTTTCGGTATCCGGAAACTACCGCCGGGTTGCCCTTCTCTTCTCTCTTCTCAGTCCAAGGCCTCTCTTCACAGCCCGCTAATTCCTCCTGCAGCCTACCTAGTACCCCCCCTCGCGTCCGGAACCGTCGGATCACGATCATGGGGCTCCGAGACCCCCTCAAACCCTAGCTATGTGCTATAAATGGACACCTCTTGTCCATTTTGGGCAGCCTAACCCCCCTCCAACTACCTCTAGCCTCCCCCTCCTCAGATTCCGCGCCACCAAACTCCTCTCCTCAATTTCGCGTCGGCCCGCTCCGTCGCCGCCACTTGGCGCGCGCCAATCGCCAGCGCCACACTGAGACCCCTCGCCGCCGCCTGGGCAGTGGCAAGCCGCCACGTCGCCCCGCCTCCCTCCTCCTCCCGCGGCCCTGTAGGCCCATCCGCGGCCCGCCCCGGGCCGATCTGGGCCGGAGGCGCCCGTGCGCCCCGCCGCCTGGATCCCGCTCGAGGGAGGAGTCGCCGTCCCCGACCTCGCTCTCTCCTCGCGACCCTGACTCCCGCCGGCGTGATCCGCCGCCGTGCCCGACCTTCGCCGCCTCGCCAGGGAGCGCTCCACCAGGTCGCCACCATCGCCTCCCTCTCTCTTCCTTCTCTCTTTCTTCTCCCTCTAATCCCTCTCTCCCGCAGGGTTCACCGCCGCCATGGAGGTGGCCGTCGCCGGCCACGTCTTCACCCGAACCCGGCCGGGATCCACCGGATCCGGTTGCCCCCGGCCGGATCTGCCCGTTTCCTCCATCCCATGGCCTCCTCCAGCCTCGCCGTGAAGGAAATATGCCCTAGAGGCAATAATAATGTTATTATTTATTTCCTTATATCATGATAAATGTTTATTATTCATGCTAGAATTGTATTAACCGGAAACATAATACATGTGTGAATACATAAACCTACAGAGTGTCACTAGTATGCCTCTACTTGACTAGCTCGTTAATCAAAGATGGTTATGTTTCCTAACCATGAACAAGGAGTTGTTATTTGATTAACGGGATCACATCATTGGTTGAATGATCTGATTGACATGACCCATTCCATTAGCATAGCACCTGATCGTATAGTTTGTTGCTAGTGCTTTTCTTCATGACTTATACATGTTCCTATGACTATGAGATTATGCAACTCCCGCTTGCCCGAGGAACACTTTGGTGCTACCAAACGCCACAACGAATCGGGTGATTATAAAGGTACATTACAGGTGTCTCCGAAGGTACATGTTGGGTTGGCATATTTCGAGATTAGGATTTGTCACTCCGATTGTCGGAGAGGTATCTCTGGGCCCTCTCGGTAATGCACATCACATAAGCCTTGCAAGCATTGCAACTAAATGTGTTAGTTGTGAGATGATGTATTACGGAACGAGAAAAGAGACTTGCCAAGAACGAGATTGAACTAGGTATTGGATACCGACGATCGAATCTCGGGCAAGTAACATACCGATGACAAAGGGAACAACGTATGTTGTTATGCGGTCTCGACCGATAAAGATCTTCGAGAATATGTAGGAGCCAATATGGGCATCCAGGTCCCGCTATTGGTTATTGACCAGAGAGGTGTCTCGGTCATGTCTACATAGTTCTCGAACCCGTAGGGTCCGCACGCTTAACGCTTCGATGATGTTATTATGAGTTTATATGATATTGATGTACGAAGGTTGTTCGAGTCCCGGATGAGATCACGGACATGACGAGGAGTCTCGAAATGGTCGAGACATAAAGATTGATATATTGAAGCCTATGTTTGACTCGGAATCACTCCGGGTGAAATTGGGAATTTTACCGAGTACCGGGGTTACGGAACCTCCGGGGGTCAATGGGCCTTGATGGGCCTTAGTGGAAAGGAGGAAAGGGGCCCAAGTGCTGGTCGCACCTTCCCCCTTCCTAGTCCTATTAGGACTAGGAGAAGGGGTGGCGCCTCTCTCCCTTCCCACTTGGCCAATCCTAGTTGGACTAGGATTGGGAGGAATCCTACTCCCGGTGGGAGTAGGACTCCCAGCGCAGCCCTTGGTGGCCGCCAGCCCCTCCCTTCCCTCCTTTATATACAGGGCAGAGGGCACCCCATGACACACAAGTTGATCATTGAGATCGTTCCTTAGCCGTGTGCGGTGCCCCCTTCCACCAAACTACACCTCGAATATACCGCTGCGGAGCTTAGGCGAAGCCCTGCGCCGGTGGAACATCATCATCGTCACCACGCCGTCAGGTCTTGACGAAACTCTCCTCAACACTCGGCTGGATCGGAGTTCGAGGGACGCCATCGAGCTGAACGTGTGCAGAACTCGGAGGTGCCGTGACGCTCGGTACTTGGATCGGTTGGATCGGGAAGAAGTACGACTACTTCCTCTACGCTGCGTCAACGCTTCCGCTGCTGGTCTCACGAGGGTACGAGACAACACTCTCATCTCGTTGCTATGCATCACCATGGTCTTGCGTGATCGTAGGAAATTTTTGAAATTACTACGTTCCCCAACAGTGGCATCCGAGCCTGGTTTTATGCGTTGATGTCATATGCACGAGTAGAACACAAGTGAGTTGTGGGCGATACAAGTCATACTACCTACCAGCATGTCATACTTTGGTTCAGCGGTATTGTGGGATGAAGCGCCCGGACCGACATTACGCCAGACGCTTACGCGAGACTGGTTTCACCGCTGTGAGCACTCGTTGCTTAAAGGTGGTGGCGGGTGTCTGCTCTCTCACTTTAGTTGAATCGAGTGTGGCTACGCCCGGTCCTTGAGAAGGTTAAACGAGTCTATTTGACGAAGTATCGCTGTGGTTTTGATGCGAGGTAAGAACGGTTCTTGCTCAGCCCGTAGCAGCCACGTAAAACTTGCAACAACAAAGTAGAGGACGCCTAACTTGTTTTTGCAGGGCATGTTGTGATGTGATATGGTCAAGACGTGATGCTATATTTTATTGTATGAGATGATCATGTTTTGTAACCGAGTTATCGGCAGCTGGCAGAGCCATATGGTTGTCGCTTATTGTATGAAATGCAACGCCATGTAATTGCTTTACTTTATCACTAAGGAGTAGCGATAGTCGAGAAGCAATAGTTGGCGAGACGACAACGATGCTACGATGGAGATCAAGGTGTCGGCGCGGTGACGATGGTGATCATGACGGTGCTTCGAGATGGAGATCACAAGCACAAGATGATGATGGCCATATCATATCACTTATATTGATTGCAT
Organism: Aegilops longissima; assembly: GCA_021605205.1. NCBI lineage: Eukaryota > Viridiplantae > Streptophyta > Magnoliopsida > Poales > Poaceae > Aegilops > Aegilops longissima. The sequence goes on from CM038676.1 coordinate 57,323,364, forward strand.
GTGATGTTAATCCTTTATGCATCTTATTTTGCTTTGATTGACGGTAGCATTATAAGATGATCCCTTACTAAATTATCAAGAAGTGTTCTCCCGAGTATGCACCGCTGCGAAAGTTCTTCGTGCTGAGACACCACGTGATGATCGGTGTGATAGGCTCTACGCTCAAATACAACGGTGCAAAACAGTTGCACACGCAGAATACTCAGGTTATACTTGACGAGCTATGCATATAAGATATGACCTCGGAACACGGAGACCGAAGGTCGAGCGTGAATCATATAGTAGATATGATCAACATATTGATGTTCACCATTGAAACTACTCCATCACACGTGATGATCGGTCATGGTGTAGTTGATATGGATCACGCAATCACTTAGAGAATTGGAGGATATTTTTCTAAGTGGGAGTTCTTAAGTAATATGATTAATTGAACTTTAATTTATCATGAACTTAGTCCCGTAGTATTTTGCAGATTATGTTGTAGATCAATAGCTCGCGTTGTTGCTTCCCTGTGTTTTTATATGTGTTCCTAGAGAAAATTGTATTGAAAAATGTTAGTAGCAATATTATGGATTGGATCCGTGATCCGAGGTTTATCCTCATTGCTGCATGTAAGAATTATGTCCTTGATGCACCGCTAGGTGACAGACCTATTGCAGGAGCGATCTGAGGGCGTTATGAACGTTTGGCTAGCTCAATATGATGACTACTTGATAGTTTAGTGCACCATGCTTAACGGCTTAGAATCGGGACTTCAAAGACGTTTTGAACGTCATGGACCATATGAGATGTTCCAGGAATTGAAGTTAATATTTCAAGCAAATACCGAGTTGAGAGATATGAAGTCTCCAACAAGTTCTATAGCTAAAAGATGGAGGAGAATCGCTCAACTAGTGAGCATGTGCTCAGATTGTCCGAGTACTTCAATCGCTTGAATCAAGTGGGAGTTAATCTTCGAGATAAGATAGTGATTGACAGAATTCTCTAGTCACCATCACTAAAGTTACTAGAACTTCGTGATGAACTATAATATGCAAGGGATGACGAAAACAATTCCCAAGCTCTTCGCGATGCTAAAATCGCGAAGGTAGAAATCAAGAAAACATCAAGTGTTGATGGTTGACAAGACCACTAGTCTCAAGGAAAAGGGCAAAGGGAAGAAGGGAACTTCAAGAAGAACGGCAAGCAAGTTGTTGCTCGAGTGAAAAAGCCCAAGTCTGGATCTAAGCACGAGACTAAGTGCTTTTGCTACAATGGAACTGGTCATTTGAAGCGGAACTACCCCAAGTATTTGGCGGATAAGAAGGTTGGCAAAGTGAACAAAGGTATATTTGATATACAGATTATTGATGTGTATTTTACTAGTGTTTATAGTAACCCTCGGTATTTGATACTGGTTCAGTTGCTAAGAGTAGTAACTTGAAACAGGAGTTGCAGAATGAATGAAACTAGTTGAAAGGGAAGTGACGATGAGTGTTGGAAGTAGTTCCAAGATTGATATGATCATCATCGCACACTCCCTATACTTTCGATTAGTGTTAAACCTAAATAAATGTTATTTGGCGCTTTGCGTTGAGCATGAATATGATTTGATCATGTTTATTGCAATACGGTTATTCATTTAAGTAAGAGAATAAATTGTTGTTACATTTACATGAATAAAACCTTATATGGTTACACACCCAATGAAAATGGTTCGTTGGATCTCGATCGTAGTGATACACATAATATTGATGCCAAAAGATGCAAAGTTAATAATGATAGTGCAACTTATTTGTGGCAATTGCCGTTTAGGTCATATTGGTGTAAAGCGCATGAAGAAGCTCCATGCTGATGGGATTTTGGAATCACTTGATTATGAATCACTTGATGCTTGCGAACCATGCCTTATGGGCAAGATGACTAAAGACTCGTTCTCGGAACAATGGAGCGAGCAAATGACTTATTGGAAATAATACATACCGATGTATGCGGTCCGATGAGTGTTAAAGCTCACGGCAAGTATCGTTATTTTCGACCTTCACAGATGATTTGAGCAGATATGGGTATATCTACTTGATGAAACACAAGTCTGAAACATTTGAAAAGTTCAAAGAATTTCAGAGTGAAGTGAAGAATCATCGTAAGAAAATAAAAGTTTCTACGATATGATCGCAGAGGAAAAATATTTGAGTTACGAGTTTGGCCTTCATTAAAACAATATGAAATAGTTTCACTACTCACGCCACCGAACACCACAGCATAATGGTGTGTCCGAACGTCAGAATCCGCACTTTATTGGATATGGTGCGATTTATGATGTATCTTACCGATTTACCACTATCGCTTTGGGGTTATGCATTAGAGACAGCTGCATTCACGTTTAATAGGGCACCATCTAAATCCGCTGAGATGACACCGTATGAACTATGGTTTAGCAATAAACCTAAGCTGTCGTTTCTTAAAGTTTGAGTTGTGATGCTTATGTGAAAAAGTTTTCACCGATAAGCTCGAACCCAAATCGGAGAAATGCGTCTTCATAGAATACCCAATGGTAACTATTGGGTACACCTTCTATCACAGATCCGAAAGCAAGATATTTGTTGTTAAGATGGATCCTTTCTAGAGAAGAAGTTTCTCTCGAAAGAAGTGAGTGGGAGGAAAGTAGAACTTGATGAGGTAATTGTACCTTCTCCTTATTGGAAAGTTGTTCATCACAGGAATCAGTTCGGTGATTCCTACACCAATTAGTGAGGAAGTTAATGATGATGATCATGAAACTTCAGATCAAGTTGCTACCAAACCTCGTAGGTCTTCAGAGTAAGATCCGCACTGAGTGGTACGGTAATCCTATTCTAGAAGTCATGTTACTAGACCATGATGAACCTACGAACTATGAGGAAGCGATGATGAGCCCAGATTCCGCGAAATGGTTTGAGACCATGAAATCTGAGATGGGATCCATATATGAGAACAAAGTGTGGACTTTGATGGACTTGCTCGATGATCAGCAAGCCATGTTAAATAAATGGATCTTCAAGAGGAAGACGGACACTGATAGTAGTGTTACTATCTACAAAGCTCGACTTGTCACAAAAAGGTTTTCGACAAGTTCAAGGAGTTGACTACAAATGAGATTTTCTCAAGCAGTAGCGATGCTTAAGTCTGTCCGAATCATGTTAGCAATTGCCACATTTTATGAAATCTGGCAAATGGATGTCAAAACTACATTCTTTAATGGATTTATTAAAGAAGAGTTGTATATGATGCAATCCGAAGGTTTTGTCAATCCTAAAGGAGCTAACAAAATGTGCAAGCTCCAGCGATCCATCTATGGACTGGTGCAAGCATCTCGAGTTGGAATAAACGCTTTGATAGTGTGATCAAAGCATATGGTTTTATCTGACTTTTGGAGAAGCCTGTATTTACAAGAAAGTGAGTGGGAGCACTACAACATTTCGATAAGTATATGTGAATGACATATTGTTAATCGGAAATAATGTAGAATTATTCGCAAAGCATAAAGGAGTATTTGAAAGGAGTTTTCAAAGAAGGACCTCAGTGAAGCTGCTTACATATTGAGCATCAAGATCTATAGAGATAGATCAAGACGCTTGATAAGTTTTTCAATAAGTACATACCTTGTCAAGATTTTGAAGTAGTTCAAAATGGAACAGCCAAAGAAAGAGTTCTTGCCTGTGTTACAAGGTGTGAGATTGAGTAAGACTCAAAATCCGACCACGGCAGAAGATAGAAAGAGAATGAAAGTCATTCCCTATGCATCAGCCATAGGTTCTATAAAGTATGTCATGCTGTGTACCAGATCTATTGTGAGTGCAATAGTGATCTAGGAGTAGATCAATGGACAGCGGTCAAAATTATCCTTAGTAGAATAAGGATATGTTTCTCGATTATGGAAGTGAAAAAGGTTCGTCGTAAAGGGTTACGCCGATGCAAGTTTTGACACCGATCTAGATGACTCTAAGTCACGATCTAGATACATATTGAAAGTGGGAGCAATTAGCTAGAGTAGCTCCGTGCGAGCATTGTAGACATAGAGATTTGCAAAATACTTACGGCTCGAATGTGACAGACCGCTGACTAAAATTATCTCACAAGCAAAACATGATCACACCTTAGTACTCTTTGGGTGTTAATCACATGGCGATGTGAACTAGATTACTGACTCTAGTAAACCCTTTGGGTGTTGGTCACATGTCGATGTGAACTATGGGTGTTAACCACATATAGATGTGAACTATTGATGTTGAATCACATGGCGATGTGAACTAGATTATTGACTCTAGTGCAAGTGGGAGACTGAAGGAAATATGCCCTAGAGGCAATAATAATGTTATTATTTATTTCCTTATATCATGATAAATGTTTATTATTCATGCTAGAATTGTATTAACGGAAACATAATACATGTGTGAATACATAAACCTACAGAGTGTCACTAGTATGCCTCTACTTGACTAGCTCGTTAATCAAAGATGGTTATGTTTCCTAACCATGAACAAGGAGTTGTTATTTGATTAACGGGATCACATCATTGGTTGAATGATCTGATTGACATGACCCATTCCATTAGCATAGCACCTGATCGTATAGTTTGTTGCTAGTGCTTTTCTTCATGACTTATACATGTTCCTATGACTATGAGATTATGCAACTCCCGCTTGCCCGAGGAACACTTTGGGTGCTACCAAACGTCCACAACGAATCGGGTGATTATAAAGGTACATTACAGGTGTCTCCGAAGGTACATGTTGGGTTGGCATATTTCGAGATTAGGATTTGTCACTCCGATTGTCGGAGAGGTATCTCTGGGCCCTCTCGGTAATGCACATCACATAAGCCTTGCAAGCATTGCAACTAAATGTGTTAGTTGTGAGATGATGTATTACGGAACGAGAAAAGAGACTTGCCAAGAATGAGATTGAACTAGGTATTGATACCGACGATCGAATCTCGGGCAAGTAACATACCGATGACAAAGGAACAACGATGTTGTTATGCGGATCGACCGATAAAGATCTTCGAGAATATGTAGGAGCCAATATGGGCATCCAGGTCCCGCTATTGGTTATTGACCGAGAGGTGTCTCGGTCATGTCTACATAGTTCTCGAACCCGTAGGGTCCGCACGCTTAACGCTTCGATGGCAGTTATTATGAGTTTATATGATATTGATGTACCGAAGGTTGTTCGGAGTCCCGGATGAGATCACGGACATGACGAGGAGTCTCGAAATGGTCGAGACATAAAGATTGATATATTGGAAGCCTATGTTTGGACTCGGAATCACTCCGGGTGAAATTGGGAATTTTACGAGTACCGGGGTTACGGAACCTCCCGGGGTCAATGGGCCTTGATGGGCCTTAGTGGAAAGGAGGAAAGGGGCCCAAGTGCTGGCGCACCTTCCCCTTCCCTAGTCCTATTAGGACTAGGAGAAGGGGTGGCGCCTCTCTCCCTTCCCACTTGGCCAATCCTAGTTGGACTAGGATTGGGGAGGAATCCTACCCGGTGGGAGTAGGACTCCCAGCGCAGCCCTTGGTGGCCGGCCAGCCCCTCCCTTCCCTCCTTTATATACAGGGCAGAGGGCACCCCATGACACACAAGTTGATCATTGAGATCGTTCCTCAGCCGTGTGCGGTGCCCCTTCCACCAAACTACACCTCGAATATACCGCTGCGGAGCTTAGGCGAAGCCCTGCGCGGTGGAACATCATCATCGCCACCACGTCGTCAGGTGAAACTCTCCTCAACACTCGGCTGGATCGGAGTTCGAGGGACGCCATCGAGCTGAACGTGTGCAGAACTCGGAGGTGCCGACGCTCGGTACTTGGATCGGTTGGATCGGGAAGAAGTACGACTACTTCCTCTACGTTGCGTCAACGCTTCCGTTGCTGGTCTACGAGGGTACGTAGACAACACTCTCATCTCGTTGCTATGCATCACCATGGTCTTGCGTGATCGTAGGAAAATTTTTGAAATTACTACGTTCCCCAACACGCCATCCCTGCCATGTCCGCCGCTTCCCCCTGTTCGTGCGGGAGAACGACGGGGACGCCGAGCGGCCTCCGCTCGCTCGAGTGGGCCGCCTCCCGCCGGCCCAGGCAACGGCCTGCCTCGCCTCCTCTCCTCCGGCCCAGCAGAGCCAAGGCCCAGCCCAGCTTCAGCCTCCACGTTGGCCCACCTCGCCCTCTGTTTTTTTTTGCTAGGTATAAAGATTGCCAAGTCCCCGAAATTTTGCATATTTTCATGCATTTTCATTGCATCATAACTCTGCATCCGTAGGTCCGTTTCGTGCGTGTAATATGTCAAAATGTTCGTCTCGATGAGTAGATCATTTCATCTCATTGCATAATTTTCATTTGAGCTCATCTTGATGCCCGAAATGCTGTTAGAAGAGGGCTATGTGATGTTAGTTTCTGATTCTTATCAGAACATGCACTTTTGTCATTTTTGCCAGGATTGATGTGTGCATCCTATGAACTTGAGTCCTACATGTGTTTTGTAATATGCCATGCCATCTTTCCAGGGGTGTATGCCATGTATTTTTGTGATCTATGTGGTGACTAGCACAAGCATGCAAACTAGGCTTCATGATGTTGCTGATTTCAGCCCTGTTTTGCTGATATTTTGATGCCATGTTAACTTGATGCTACCAAGAGATCCATGCATATTTTGAGATACTTCAGTAAGAATGTTTTGTCAAACATGACTTGCTCTATCCATCCATGCCCTTGTTTGAAATTATGGAGTAGTCTAGCTTGAGTCAATCGAGCTCTACTTTTGCTATAAAATGTTTCCTGGCAGGTTGTTTAAATGTTATTCAATTTTGCCAAGGTTGTTGTAGTTGATCCGTGTATGCTATGATGTTGTTCTTGCCATGTATATCTTCTATGCCATGTATTATTACTGTTGGTTGCCTTGCCATGCCATGTATTGCTCTGTGGTGAGTGGTTCAAGATCACCAACATGCCTACTTGTCGTTGTTCCTGCCATGTATGAATCTGTAATATAACTTGCCATGTTTACATGGGTGCCATCATATTTTCTGATCCTTTTTGGCTTATGGTCAGTAAGGGACTTTTGTTCTATGCAATTAGTAGATTCATGCCATGCCTTTGTTTGCCATGTTAAGTTCCTGGAACATGTTGTTTGATAGCTCTAAACATTGCAACCTGATGTTATTTCTGCCAAAGTCTGAAACTGTTATTATTTGCAATCTTGCCATGTGTTTTTGAGCATGTTATAGTGATTTCTGGAGATAGCTCAGTGTTCATGTTTTGTAATGCTTTACCTGTAGATCATGTCTATGCCTTTTGTTTTCATATTGTGGTGCTGTAGCATAGTGTTTTGATGCTTGCAATATGCCTAGTTGCTGTTTTGGACAGATTGTTGCTATAACTTGTATAGAGTGTATGTGTTGAACCGTTGCTCCGTTTTGAGTGTGCTCTATATGAAACTTGCTTGATTTTGCATGTAGTTTCATATTATCATGTTGGATCCTTGTTTTGAGGTGTTTTCTTGATGTTTATATGCATTTTGCACCAATGCCATGTTTAACTTGTTTTGCTCATATCTTCTAGGCCGTAGCTCAGAATCTAATGAACTTTATATGTAACTTGACTAGAATTTCATGTAGATCAACGTGGTGCATTTTAAATTTCTGTTTAACAACTGAACTTAAGCTTTATTCAGATCTGGACCAATTTCGAAATTTGCATATGAGGACATACCGGAATTGTTATATGTTGTTTCCGGCCTCATTTAAACTTGCTTTGATGTGTTGCTCTTGTTTGCATCATCCCTTGCCATGAGTAGCTTCATATAGTCTTGGCATTCATCATGCTTGTTTGTGCACCATGTCTTGTTCATGTGTGGTGTGTTTACCTATGTTGTGTGCTTCTTCTTGTTAGTTCCTGTTTCGTTGCGATCGTGAGGATTCGTTCGTCTTCGCTTGATTCGGCTTCATCCGTTCATCTTCTTCATGGACTCGTTCTTCTTCCTCGCGGGATTTCAGGCAAGATGACCGCTACCCTGGATCTCACTACTATCATTGCTATGCTAGTTGCTTCGTTCTTTCGCTATGCTGCGCTACCTATCACTTGCTGCTCAAGCCATCCCAAATTGCCATGTCAGCCTCTAACCTTTTTCACCCTTCCTAGCAAACCGTTGTTTGGCTATGTTACCGCTTTGCTCAGCCCTCTTATAGCGTTGTTAGTTGCAGGTGAAGATGAAGTTTGTTCCTTGTTGAACATGGAGATGTTGTTCCTTGTTGGAACATGTTTACTTGTTGGGATATCACAATATATCTTATTTAATTAATGCATCTATATACTTGGTAAAGGGTGGAAGGCTCGGCCTTATGTCCGGTGTTTTGTTCCACTCTTGCCGCCCTAGTTTCCGTCATATCGGTGTTATGTTCCCGGATTTTGCGTCCCTAACGCGGTCGGGTGATTTATGGGACCCCTTGACAGTTCGCTTTGAATAAGACTTTTCCAAAGAAGGCCCAACATTGGTTTTACCATTTGCCTCACCACCACCTACCTTTTCCCTTGGGAGTCGCTCTCTCGAGGGTCATCTTTATTCAGCCCCCCGGGCCAATGCTTGTCTAAGTGTTGGTCCAAACTAGAGTGCTTTGCAGCGCCACCTCGGGGAAACTTGAGGGCTGGTTTTAGTTGTACGGACTGCTCATCCGGTCGTGGCCTGGGACGAGATACGCGCGGCTACTACCAGGGTGTCGGCACGCCGGGAGGTCTTGCTGGACTTGTTTTATTGCTGTCGAAATGTCTTGTAGCCGGGATTCCGAGACTGATCGGGCTTCCCGGGGAGAAGGTCTATTCCTTCGTTGATCGCGAGAGCTTATCATGGGCTAAGTTGGGACACCCCTGCAGGGTATAAACTTTCGAGAGCCGTGCCCGCGGTTATGTGGCAGATGTGAATTTGTTAATGTCCGGTTGTAGAAAACCGAAGTTGATCTCAATTAAAATACACCAACCGTGTGCGCGAATCGTGAGTGTCTCTTTTCGGGTTGATCGAGAGGAGAACACGGTTTCTGGGTTATGTCTGACGTAAGTAGGAGTTCAGGATCACTTCTTGATCATTACTAGTTGACTACCGTTCCTTTGTTTCTCTTCTCGCTCTCATTTGCGTATGCTAGCCACCATATCATGCTTAGTCGCTGCTGCAGCCTCACCACTTTATCCCTTCCTTTCCCATTTAAGCTTTGCTAGTCTTGATACCCATGGTAATGGGATTGCTGAGTCCTCGTGGCTCACAGATTACTACACCACCAGTTGCAGGTACAGGTTTGCGATGACCATGACGCGAGAGCGATGCTTGCTTGTCTTCTCCTTCTGCTTCTTCGATCAGGGGATAGGTTCCAGGTCGGCAGCCTGGGCTAGCAGGGTGGATGTCGTTTGAGTTTCTGTTTATGTTTTCATCCGTAGTCGGATGTTGATCTTGTATATGATGTTGTTGTATTCTTGTGGCATGTGTGCCTTATGTATGTATCCCTATGTATTATGTAATGTTGATGTAATGATATCCACCTTGCAAAAGCGTTTCAATATGCGGGTCTATCCTTGGTGGGACCGTCGAGTTCCGTTTGGATAGGGTCGCATATTGGGCGTGACAAGTTGGTATCAGAGCCTCGACCGACCCTAGGAGCCCCCCTTGATTGATCGTGTAGTTTGGCCGCAGTTGAGTCTAGAAGAAAACTGTTTTCCGGAGTCTAGTTATATCGGAGAGTAGGAATTCTTTTTACTCCTCTGCCCCTTCGTCGCTCTGGTGAGGAATCGTGACGTAGGTGTTTTGAATTACTCCTCTTCCCCTTCAAATTTTTTTTAGGATCACGCAGTTGGTTTTCCGGTAGTTGTTCCTCAGCTCTTTTTATCCGGTGCATTTCTCGTCAAGTCGACTTGACCATCTTCATCTTTGTCAAGTTCAATCCCCAGTTGTTTTCTTTTCCCACCCGCCCTCCCTTCTTCTTCTCGGAACCGGAGTCCGTAATCGAGTATCCATCCTACTCGTGTGAAGTTTTTGCTTTCTTTCTTCAATGATTTCAACCGGTGTTGTCTCTTCAAGTTATTCATCGTTTTCCTCTTCCAAGTTGTCTTTGTTTTCCCGCCCTCCCACCCTATTATTCCCGCAGTTCGAGTTTCTTCCGACCATCAATTTCATTCGTGTGGAGCCTCTTCAGTCTTCCCTCAATTATTTCAACCGGTGAATTCTCGTCTTGTTCGTCATTCTTCATATCTTTCTTTTTCCGGTGGACTCAATTCAAGTTTTTCGGGTGATCATATTCTTTTCCTCGGCTCAAATGTTTTCCCCTTGCTCGTTCGCCTCTCGCCAGTTTATCCTTCCGGAGTGCTGAAGACATCTCAGGAGATTCGTCTGTGTTCCAATTAATTCGAGGTTGTCACCTCAGTCAAATACTTCCGTTATTTCGGTGCATCATCTACCTCTTCAACAATTCTTTCCAACGGTGTTCTATTTCAGTGGGCCCTAACCCACAGGTCTTTCCCAGGATCTTACCTGACTCTTTTAATTTCCCCGGAGCTATTCTCAATTCTTTTCGGAATTTGATGTAAGTATGAATTTCATCAGTCAGATGCCATCTCCAAGATCGCTTCCAAATTCTTTTCATCTCGGGTTCTACTTTTCCTCTTTTTCATTATTCCGGAGTTTCTCAACAATTTTGGTGGTGTTTCTCGTCATCATTTGAAGTTTGAAGAAGTAGAGTTTCTCTTAAATTTTGTCCATTTCCCCGGAGATTCATGGTGCTAGCTCGATGTTATCCTATCTAATTGTTTCCATTTATGCAAATTCTTTTCATCCATCCGGAGTATTTCAGGAGTTTTTTTCCGTCTCAATCATCCGGAGGCCATCTTTTCGGAATATTTCTTCGTTCCAAGTTTTCAAAGTCGTTCTCCAATTATTCTATATCCGTGCCCCTTCGTTCGTCTCAATATTCTTCCGGTGCTGCGTTCAAGCATTCGCCAATCAGTTCGCGATCTCTTCGTTCTCTTGCTCTAATTTTCCCTCAAGTATCTTCATGGTTTCTAATTCTTCCCGGTGATTCATACTCTTTCATCAGTCATTTTCAAATTCTTACGGTGGTTCCTTCAGATTCTTTGTTCTTGGTTATCATTTTAATCCATTCGTTCTTTTCAATTCTACCGGTGGTTCATGAAGACTTTCTCAAGTTTTGTGCGATGTTTCCCCTTAATCCTTTTTCAACGAGAATAAGTATTATGCCAAATCCATTGCTTGTCATCAATTTAATTTGATGAAGGATAAGCATACAATAAATCTTATTCTTATTTCCTCGAAGTGATTAATCCCTTCCTTCGGAGTTTGTTCTTGATGAATAAATTCTAGTTCCAAGTGTTTTCATCTTTTCTTTTCCGGAGTTCAAATCTTCCTCGGCCTTTTCGTCGGAACCTCCATCTAATTCATCGCAAGGCTAATCTTATTCTTTCATCCTTCATTTTATCTCGTCATCCTTTTGTTACCGGAGTTCTCCATGGTGGTTCTTCATGATTTAATCTTTTCTTCAAGAGTTCATCAAGATTTTGTTGGTGGAGTTCAAGTATCTTTTCTTCTCACGTCTCGAAGTGCAATTAATTCTCCGTATTCTTTTGAAGTGGAGTTTTTGCATTTCTTCGTTCCTATCAGCTATTCAATCTTTTCCGCTTGTGGTTGGCTATCACCTCATAATTTTGAGATGTTTTCCATAAGTCCACAACAAGCTTTTTCTTTCGTTGTTGATTTTCTCAACAACTCCATTCAGTCATTCTAAATTCTTTTCATTCAATTCTCTTTCAATTTTTTCCGGAGGTTTTGTGTCATGTCTTCATCAAGTATCGTTACGTCCCCTCTAGTTCAAGTTCTATTCCTCCATGTTTTAGTCGGAGTGCTGCCTAAATCGTTTCAGTCTTATTCGTTTCTTTTCTCATTCTAACCACTCCGGTTAGAACGAGTGCTTTCATAGTCTATCTGATTCCGTGAGCTTTCGATTCTCGTCATTCTCGTCGTTCCTCTCTTCTTCTCGAGTGCTCTCGATTCTTTGATTCTTCTCTTGAGTTCTTGTTTCACCTCATCCATTTTTCCCTTCCGTCTCGGTCCTAAGATCTCGGTGTTGGGGAACGTAGTAATTTCAAAAATTTTCCTACGATCACGCAAGACCATGGTGATGGCATAGCAACGAGAGGGAAGAGTGTCTGTCCACGTACCCTCGTAGACCGAAAGCGGAAGCGTTATAACAACGCGGTTGATGTAGTCGTACGTCTTCACGACCCGACCGATCCAAGCACCGAACGTACGGCACCTCCGAGTTCTGCACACGCTCAGCTCGATGGCGTCCCTCGAACTCCGATCCAGCCGAGTGTCGAGGAGAGTTCCGTCAAGACGACGGCGTGGGACGATGATGATGTTCCACCGACGCAGGGCTTCGCCTAAGCTCCGCCACGGTATGATCGAGGTGTAATCTGGTGGAAGGGGCACCGCACACGGCTAAGGAACGATCTAATCGATCAACTTGTGTGTCATGGGGTGCCCCTGCCCTGTATATAAAGGAGGGAAGGGAGGGGCTGGCGGCCTAGGAGGGAGGCGCGGGGTGTCCTACTCCTACTAGGAGTAGGATTCCCCCAAATCCTAGTCCAACTAGGGTTTGACCAAGGGAGAGGAGAGAGGCGCCACCCCTTCTCCTAATCCTAATAGGACTAGGAAGGGGAAGGCTGCGGCCAGCTATAGGGCCCCTTTTTCTTTCCCACTAAGGCCCATCAAGGCCCATTGACTCCCCGGAGGTTCCGGTAACCCCGGTACTCGGTAAAATTCCCAATTTCACCGGAGTGATTCCGAGTCCAAATATAGGCTTCCAATATATCAATCTTTATGTCTCGACCATTTCGAGACTCCTCGTCATGTCCGTGATCTCATCCGGGACTCAACAATCTTGGTACATCAATATCATATAAACTCATAATAAGCATCATCGAAACTTTAAGCGTGCGGACCCTACGGGTTCGAGAACTATGTAGACATGACCGAGACACCTCTCGGTCAATAACCAATAGCGGGACCTGGATGCCCATATTGGCTCCTACATATTCTCGAAGATCTTTATCGGTCGACCGCATAACAACATCGTTGTTCCCTTTGTCATCGGTATGTTACTTGCCCGAGATTCGATCGTCGGTATCCAATACCTAGTTCAATCTTGTTCTTGGCAAGTCTCTTTTCTCGTTCCGTAATACATCATCTCACAACTAACACCTTTAGTTGCAATGCTTGCAAGGCTTATGTGATGTGCATTACCGAGAGGGCCCGAGATACCTCTCCGACAATCGGAGTGACAAATCCTAATCTCAAATATGCCAACCCAACATGTACCTTCGGAGACACCTGTAATGTACCTTTATAATCACCCGATTCGTTGTGACGTTTGGTAGCACCCAAAGTGTTCCTCGGCAAACGGGAGTTGCATAATCTCATAGTCATAGGAACATGTATAAGTCATGAAGAAAAGCACTAGCAACAAACTATACGATCAGGTGCTATGCTAATGGAATGGGTCATGTCAATCAGATCATTCAACCAATGATGTGATCCCATTAATCAAATAACAACTCCTTGTTCATGGTTAGGAAACATAACCATCTTTGATTAACGAGCTAGTCAAGTAGAGGCATACTAGTGACACTCTGAGGTTTATGTATTCACACATGTATTATGTTTCCGGTTAATACAATTCTAGCATGAATAATAAACATTTATCATGATATAAGGAAATAAATAATAACATTTATTATTGCCTCTAGGGCATATTTCCTTGATCTCCCACTTGCACTAGAGTCAATAATCTAGATTACACAGTAATGATTCTAACACCCATGGAGTCTTGGTGCTGATCATGTTTTGCTCGTGGAAGAGGCTTAGTCAACGGTGCGCAACATTCAGATCCGTATGTATCTTGCATATCTCTATGTCTCCCACTGGACCAAATCCGGATGGAGTTGAGGCGTCTTTTGATGTGCTTGGTTCTCTTGTGAAATCTGGATTCCTTTGCCAAGGCAATTGCACCAGATTGTCACAAAAGATTTTCATTGGACCCGATACACTAGGTACAACACCTAGATCGGATATGAACTCCTTCATCCAGACTCCTTCATTAGCTGCTTCGAAGCAGCTATGTACTCAACTTCACATGTAGATCCCATAACGACGCTTTGTTTGGAACTGCACCAACCGACAGCTCCACCGTTTAATGTAAATCGTATCCGGTTTGCGATTTAGAATCGTCCGGATCAGTGTCAAAGCTTGCATCGACGTAACTGTTCGATGAGCTCTTTGTCACCGCCATAAATGAGAAACATATCCTTAGTTCTTCTCAAGTACTTAAGGATGTTCTTGACCGCTGTCCGATGATCCACTCTGGATTACTTTGGTACCTGCTGCTAAACTTACAGCAAGGCACACATCAGGTCTGGTACACAGCATTGCATACATGATAGAGCCTATGGCTGAAGCATAGGAACATCTTTCATTTCTCTCTATCTTCTGCGGTGGTCGGGCATTGAGTCTTACTCAACTTCACACCTTGTAATACCGCAAGAACCCTTTCTTTGCTCGATCCATTTGAACTTTTTCAAAACTTTATCAAGGTATGTGCTTTGTGAAAGTCCTATTAAGCGTCTTGATCTATCTCTATAGATCTTAATGCCCAATATGTAAGCAGCTTCACCGAGGTCTTTCATCGAAAAACTTTTATTCAAGTATCCCTTTATGCTATCCAGAATTCTATATCATTTCCGATCAATAATATGTCATCCACATATAATATCGAAATGCTCTGAGCTCCCACTCACTTTCTTGTAAATACTGAGGCTTCTCCAAAAGTGCAGATAAAACCAAATGCTTTGATCACACTATCAAAACGTTTATTCCAACTCCGAGAGGCTTGCACCAGTCCATAAATGGATCGCTGGAGCTTGCACACTTTGTTAGCTCCCTTTGGATCGACAAAACCTTCGGTTGCATCATATACAACTCTTCTTCCGAAATCCATTCAGAATGCAGTTTTAACATCCATTTGCCAAATTTCATAATCATAAAATGCGGCGATTGCTAACATGATTCGGACGGACTTAAGCATCGCCACGGGTGAGAAGGTCTCATCGTAGTCAATCCCTTGAACTTGTCGAAAACCTTTTGCAACAAGTCGAGCTTTATAGACGATAACATTACCATCAGCGTCAGTCTTCTTCTTGAAGATCCATTTATTCTCAATTGCTTGCCGATCATCGGGCAAGTCAACCAAAGTCCACACTTTGTTCTCATACATGGATCCCATCTCAGATTTCATGGCCTCAAGCCATTTTGTGGAATCTGGGCTCACCATCGCTTCTTCATAGTTCGTAGGTTCATCATGTTCCAAGAATATGACTTCCAAAACAGGATTACCGTACCACTGGTGCGGATCTTGTTCTGGTTGATCTCTGAGTTCTGAGAAACTTGATCTGAAGTTTCATGATCATCATCATTAGCTTCCTCCCTATTTGGTGTAGGTGTCACGTAAACTGTTTTACGTGATGTACTACTTCTCAATAAGGGAGTAGATACGATTATCTCATCAAGTTCTACTTTCCTCCCACTCACTTCTTTCGTGAGAAACTCTTTCTCCAAAAAGTTTCCGAATTTAGCAACAAAATCTTGCCTTCGGATCTGTGATAGAAGGTGTACCCAACTGTCTCCTTTGGGTATCCTATGAAGACACATTTCTCGATTTGGGTTCGAGCTTATCAGGTTGAAGCTTTTTCACATAAGCATCGCAGCCCCAAACTTTCAAAAGCGACAACTTTGGTTTCTTGCCAAACCACAGTTCATAAGGCGTCGTCTCAACGGATTTAGATGGTGCCCTATTTAAAGTGAATGTAGCCGTCTCTAAAGCATAACCCCAAAATGATAGCGGTAAATCAGTAAGAGACATCATAGATCGCACCATATCTAATAAAATACGATTCGACGCTCGGACACACCATTACGTTGTGGTGTTCCGGTGGCGTAAGTTGCGAAACTATTCCGCATTGTTTCAAATGTAGGCCAAACTCGTAACTCAAATATTCTCCTCCACGATCAGATCGTAGAAACTTTATTTTCTTGTTACGATGATTTTCCACTTCACTCTGAAATTCTTTGAACTTTTCAAATGTTTCAGACTTGTGTTTCATTAAGTAGATATACCCATATCTGCTCAAATCATCTGTGAAGGTGAGAAAATAACGATATCCGCCACGAGCCTCAACATTCATTGGACCACATACATCGGTATGTATGATTTCCAATAAATCTGTTGCTCTCTCCATAGTTCAGGAGAACGGTGTTTTAGTCATCTTGCCCATAAGGCACGGTTCTTAAGTGCCAAGTGATTCATAATCAAGTGACTCCAAAAGTCCATCGGCATGGAGTTTCTTCATGCGTTTTACACCGATATGACCTAAACGGCAAGTGCCACAAATAAGTTGCACCATCATTATCAACTCTGCATCTTTTGGTTTCAACATTATGAATATGTGTATCACTACTATCAAGATTAAGTAAAACAAACCATTCTTCAATGGTGCATGACCATAAAAGATATTATTCATATAAATAGAACAACCATTATTCTCTGATTTAAATGAATAACCGCCTCGCATCAAACAAGATCCAGATATAATGTTCATGCTCAACGATGGTACTAAATAACAATTATTTAGGTCTAATACTAATCCGAAGGTAGATGTAGAGGTAGCGTGTCGATTGCGATCACATCGACTTTGGAACCATTTCCCACGCAAGATCGTCACCTCGTCCTTAGCCAATCTTCGCAATCCGTAGCCCTGTTTGAGTTGCAAATATTAGCAATGAACCAGTATCAAATACCAGGTGCTCTGCGAGTATTAGTAAGGTACACATCAATAACAAGTATATCACATATACCTTTGTTAACCTTGCCATCCTTCTTATCCGCCAAATACTTGGGGCAGTTCCGCTTCAAATGACCAGCCTGCTTGCAATAGAAGCACTCAGTTTCAGGCTTAGGACCAGACTTGGGTTTCTTCTCTTGATCAACAACTTGCTTGCTGCTCTTTTGAAGTTTCCTTTTCTTTCCTTTGCCCTTTTCTTGAAACTAGTGGTTTTGTTAACCATCAACACTTGATGCTCCTTTTGATTTCTACCTCCGCTGCTTTCAAAGATCGCCAAGAGCTCGGGCATAGTTTTGGTCATCCCTTGCATATTATAGTTCATCACGAAGCTCTTGTAGCTTGGTGGCGTGATTGGAGAATTCTGTCAATGACGCAATCATCCGGAAGATTAACTCCAGTTGAATCAAGTGATTGTTATATCCGGACATTTCGAGTATATGCTCACCGATGAACCATTCTCCTCCATCTTACAGCTATAGAACTTATTGGAGACTTCATATCTCTCAATCCGGGCATTCGCTTGGAATATTAACTTCAACTCTGGAACATCTCATATGCTCCATGGTGTTCAAAACGACGTTGAAGTCCCGGTTCTAAGCCGTAAAGCATGGCTGCTGAACTATAGAGTAGTCATCACTTTGCTTTGCCAGACGTTCACAACTTCGGCGCAGCCCTTGCACCAGGCCTGGCACCTAACGGTGCTTCGGGGACGTAATTCTTCCATGCAGCAATAAGGATAATCCTCAAGTTACGGACCCAGTCCGTGTAATTGCTGCCATCATCTTTCAACTTTGCTTTCTCAAGGAACGCATTAAAATTCAACGGAACAACAAAGACGAGCCATCTATCTACACATCATAGACAAGCAAGATACTATCGGTACTAAGTTCATGATAAATTTAAGTTCAATTAATCATATTACTTAAGAACTCCCACTTAGAAAAATATCCTTCAATTCTCTAAGTGATTGCGTGATCCATTTCAACTACACCATGACCGATCATCACGTGTGATGGAGTAGTTTCAATGGTGAACATCAATATGTTGATCATATCTACTATATGATTCACGCTCGACCTTCGGTCTCCGTGTTCCGAGGTCATATCTTATATGCATAGCTCGTCAAGTATAACCTGAGTATTCGCGTGTGCAACTGTTTTGCACCCGTTGTATTTGAGCGTAGAGCCTATCACACCCGATCATCACGTGGTGTCTCAAACGAAGAACTTTCATAGCGGTGCATACTCGGGAGAACACTTCTTGATAATTTAGTAAGGATCATCTTATAATGCTACCGTCAATCAAAGCAAAATAAGATGCATAAAGGATTAACATCACATGCAATCAATATAAGTGATATGATATGGCCATCATCATCTTGTGCTTGTGATCTCCATCTCGAAGCACCGTCATGATCACCATCGTCACCGGTAGCGACACCTTGATCTCCATCGTAGCATCGTTGTCGTCTCGCCAACTATTGCTTCTACGACTATCGCTACTCCTTAGTGATAAAGTAAAGCAATTACATGGCGTTGCATCTCATACAATAAGCGACAACCATATGGCTCCTGCCGATTGCCGATAACTCGGTTACAAAACATGATCATCTCATACAATAAAATATAGCATCATGTCTTGACCATATCACATCACAACATGCCCTGCAAAAACAAGTTAGGCGTCCTCTACTTTGTTGTTGCAAGTTTTACGTGGCTGCTACGGGCTGAGCAAGAACCGTTCTTACCTCACGCATCAAAACCACAACGATACTTCGTCAAATAGACTCGTTTAACCTTCTCAAGGACGGGCGAGCACACTCGGTTCAACTAAAGTGAGAGAGACAGACACCCGCGGTCACCTTTAAGCAACGAGTGCTCACAGCGGTGAAACCAGTCTCGCGTAAGCGTCACGCGTAATGTCGGTCGGCCGCTTCATCTCACAATACCGCTGAACCAAAGTATGACATGCTGGTAGGTAGTATGACTTGTATCGCCCACAACTCACTTGTGTTCTACTCGTGCATATGACATCAACGCATAAAACCAGGCTCGGATGCCACTTTGTTGGGGAACGTAGTAATTTCAAAAATTTTCCTACGATCACGCAAGACCATGGTGATGGCATAGCAACGAGGAAGAGTGTTGTCCACGTACCCTCGTGAGACCGAAAGCGAAGCGTTATAACAACGCGGTTGATGTAGTCGCACGTCTTCACGATCCGACCGATCCAAGCACCGAACGACGGCACCTCCGAGTTCTGCACACGTTCAGCTCGATGGCGTCCCTCGAACTCCGATCCAGCCGAGTGTTGAGGGAGAGTTCCGTCAAGACGACGGCGTGGTGGACGATGATGATGTTCCACCGGCGCAGGGTTTCGCCTAAGCTCCGCCACGGTATGATCGAGGTGTAATCTGGTGGAAGGGGCACCGCACACGGCTAAGGAACGATCTAATCGATCAACTTGTGTGTCATGGGGTGCCCCTGCCCTGTATATAAAGGAGGGAAGGGAGGGGCTGGCGGCCTAGGAGGGAGGCGCGGGGTGTCCTACTCCTACTAGGAGTAGGATTCCCCCAAATCCTAGTCCAACTAGGGTTTGACCAAGGGAGAGGAGAGAGGGCGCCACCCCTTCTCCTAATCCTAATAGGACTAGGGAAGGGGAAGGCTGCGCCAGCTATAGGGCCCCCTTTCTCTTTCCCACTAAGGCCCATCAAGGCCCATTGACTCCCCGGGAGGTTCGGTAACCCCGGTACTCGGTAAAATTCCCAATTTCACCCGGAGTGATTCCGAGTCCAAACATAGGCTTCCAATATATCAATCTTTATGTCTCGACCATTTCGAGACTCCTCGTCATGTCCGTGATCTCATCCGGACTCGAACAACCTTGGTACATCAATATCATATAAACTCATAATAACCGCCATCGAAACGTTAAGCGTGCGGACCCTACGGGTTCGAGAACTATGTAGACATGACCGAGACACCTCTCGGTCAATAACCAATAGCGGGACCTGGATGCCCATATTGGCTCCTACATATTCTACGAAGATCTTTATCGGTCAGACCGCATAACAACATACGTTGTTCCTTTGTCATCGGTATGTTACTTGCCCGAGATTCGATCGTCGGTATCCAATACCTAGTTCAATCTTATTCTTGGCAAGTCTCTTTTCTCGTTCCGTAATACATCATCTCACAACTAACACATTTAGTTGCAATGCTTGCAAGGCTTATGTGATGTGCATTACCGAGAGGGCCCGAGATACCTCTCCGACAATCGGAGTGACAAATCCTAATCTCGAAATATGCCAACCCAACATGTACCTTCGGAGACACCTGTAATGTACCTTTATAATCACCCGATTACGTTGTGACGTTTGGTAGCACCCAAAGTGTTCCTCGGGCAAACAGGAGTTGCATAATCTCATAGTCATAGGAACATGTATAAGTCATGAAGAAAAGCACTAGCAACAAACTATACGATCAGGTGCTATGCTAATGGAGTGGGTCATGTCAATCAGATCATTCAACCAATGATGTGATCCCATTAATCAAATAACAACTCCTTGTTCATGGTTAGGAAACATAACCATCTTTGATTAACGAGCTAGTCAAGTAGAGGCATACTAGTGACACTCTGTAGGTTTATGTATTCACACATGTATTATGTTTCCGGTTAATACAATTCTAGCATGAATAATAAACATTTATCATGATATAAGGAAATAAATAATAACATTTATTATTGCCTCTAGGGCATATTTCCTTCACTCGGGACGAGATCTCTTGTTAGTGGAGGAGTGTTGTAACGCCCCGGATTCGATGCGCCAGGTGTCCGTCAGTTATTCGCCGTCGTTGCCATGTCATGTGCTTGCGTGTCTCTCCTTGCCATGTCATCATCTGCATTTTTTATCATGTCATCATGTGCATCGCATTTGCGTACGTGTTCGTCTCATGCATCGGAGCATTTTCCCCGTTGTCCGTTTTGCAATCCGGCACTCCTATGTTCCCCGGCGCCCCCCTTTACCTCTTTTCATGTGCGGGTGTTAATGTTCTCGGAATGGGTTGCTACTTGTCATGCGGTCTTATTATAGTGTAGACAGGCCGCCTGTCAAGTTTCGTCGCATTCGGAGCTCGTTTGATAGCCCTACCTTCGTCGGACGTTTTCGGTATCCGCAAACTGCCGCCGGGTTGTTGGAATTCCCACTTCGGCGTCAACTTGTTGGAATTCTTGGCGGATTGAACGCGCCGGAGAACAAGGTCGCCTTCCTCGAAGCTTCTGGCATTAACTTTGCGGCTATGGTAGCGACGCAAAGCTTGCTGGTAACGAGCAACTCGTACAGCAGCCTGAAGACGATCATCCTCGAGGAGCAGCGTGTCATCTTGTCGCAGCTGCTCTTGCTCAAGCTCATCATAAGCGAGCACTCGAGGTGACCCGTATACGAGTTCCGTGGGGAGAACTACCTCTGCTCCATAGACTAGAGCAAAAGGTGTCTGGCCAGTGGCTCGATTTGGCGTCGTCCTGATCGACCAAAGAACCACCGGCAGCTCCTCGATCTAGTTTCTTCTGCACTTGCGCAGCCTGTCAAAAGTTCTGGTCTTGAGTCCCTGCAGCACTTCAGCATTTGCTCTCTCTGCTTGACCGTTGCTTCTTGGATGAGCAACAGAAGCAAAGCAGATCTTGGCGCCAAGATCTTGGGCATACTGCATGAGGGTGCGGCTTGTGAACTGTGTGCCGTTGTCGGTGATGATCCTGTTAGGAATCCCAAAACGGCAAACAAATGACCTGAAGAACTTGACTGCTGACTGTGCTGTCACCTTCCTCACTGGTTCCACTTCTGGCCACTTTGTGAACTTGTCGATGGCAACGTAGAAGTACTCAAAGCCCCCGACAGCTCGGGGGAAGGGGCCGAGGATGTCGAGCCCCCAGACCGAAAAGGGCCAGGATAAAGGGATCGTCTGGAGAGCTTGAGCTGGTTGGTGTATCTGTTTGGAATGGAACTGGCACGCTTCACACTTGGTTACTTGTGCAGTTGCATCCTGGAGGGCTTCTGGCCAGAAGAAACCTTGCCGGAAAGCTTTGCCGGCAAGTGCTCTCGCGCCAATGTGGTGACCACATATGCCTCCATGTATCTCTGCCAACAGCTTCTATCCATCTTCCCGGCAAATGCACTTCAATTTCACTCCGTTGAGTCTTCTTCTGTACAAGATGTTGTCAACAAACTGGTACATACTTGACTGCCGGGCTACTTTTTCCGCTTCTTCTTGCTCTTCGGGAAGTTCTCCTGTCTGAAGGAAATGGACGATTTGCTGCGCCCACGCTGGAGCCTGTGGCTCGACAACAAGGACTAAAGGCTCGTCCACCACTGTGGGAACATTAGCTTCCACGGCAAGAACCTGCGATTCTGCCGGAGCTTGATGATCCCCGGCAAGCTTGCCGGAACAAAGCTTGTCGGGAGCGTCTGCTTGAATGAAACAAACCACAGGGTTTGTCGGAGCAGACCGCTCCTCAGTGATATTTGCAATGATTTTAGGGACCTTCTTGGCGGCGGCTCCAGGGAGCTCTGCCGGAAAGTAGTCGCTGGAAACCAATTTTCTCTTCTTGCTTTGTCCAGTTGATGGTGTTACGGTTGGCTGAGTCAGCTTGAGCACAAAAATTTCTGGTTCCACAAGTAACTTAAGTGCGGCACATTTGGAGAGGCCATCAGCTATATCATTCTGAGCTCTTGGAACATTGTCGGGGAGGAACTGGTCGTGTCCCACGAGCACCTACGGGACCTGGGCCCCTTGTGGTTCGGAGGGGGCGGAGATTGCACAAAGAGCGGATCGAGGCGATGCACACGAGCGGATTTACCCAGCTTCGGAGCTCTCCGGAGAGATAATACTCCTACTGCTACTTTGTGGATTATCTTGTGTTCTTGCTAGGGAGCAATGGGAGCTACAAAACCTAGCCTAAATGTGGTCTCGTATGAGTAGAATGAACTAAGCCGGAGCTGGATCGAACCCTCTCTACGTTGCACTTGGGCCTCCTTTTATAGGCACAAGGGGTCACCACATATGCCAAGTAGACAAGGGTAAGACGGTAAAAACATATGTTGGTACACCGCTTTGTATAGTGTACAGTAATCTATACCTAACTCTGACGGCAAAGGACAAGAGTCATCAATGCCCGTCTCAATCGCCCGAAACAAAGGTAACAGGACCGTCAAGTGCGCCTCCGCTTGCCACGATGGTAGCCTGTCGGCGCCGCTTATCGCTGCTTCCCGCTGGCTGCACAGCCCGTCGACACGCGTGCTTGGAAGAGCCCCGTGGTGACACGTTGGCGGGTGAGCTGGAGCGGAGATGAAGAGAGGTTGCCCGCCCGGCAAGCGCTTTGCCGCGGCAGGAACCTTGTCGCGCTTTGGGGCTTGACGCCCAAGCCTTCCCGCAAGCTCCTCTTGCCGGGCCTTGTTCCTTCATACTGAGTGGCCTTCCCGGCAAGCTCCTCTTGCGGGGTCTTGATTACTTTGTTCTTGAATGGCTCCAAAGGAGCGGCCGAGATCTTGGCGGTCATCGGGCCAGCCCTGCCGTGGGCGCTGCAATCGTCCGTGCACGAAGTTCGGGATACTAGGGTACCCCTGCTCTAGTACACCGGCAGGAGCCCCGGCTGGGCCACTGCGGCGCTAAGCTCTGTTGGGCCAGGCCCAAAAGCGAGTGCACGCGCACGCAGCGTGGTCTTGATTACGCTGTTATTTGCCTTGGACCCACCACGTCTCCCTCGAACGGCACGCACATGACGTGGCGTCGTGGGGGAGATCGTGGGGCTTTCTTTAATGGGAAAAATCGGAACGCCCGTCCCCTCTCCCCTTTATAAGCGGGGGAACAGGGGCAGGACGCCCACTTGCTCTTGCTGTCACATCAGAAACCCCCGTTGCTTTCCCCTTCCTTCTCGAGCCCAAAGAGAGCGACGCTCCGCCCCCTCCATTGCCACCGGTGCCACCAACGCCGTCGGCTTCCTCCACCACCACTCCCTATGGCTCCGAAGGCCGATAAGGGAAAAGGCGTGAAATCGGCCGAGGCGCAGCGGCTCGCGGCGCTGCGGAAGGAACGGGCCCTCTTCGATCCCCTGCTCAATAGGAAGGAGTTGCGGGAGCTGTACTATCTCTTCTGGTCGACGGAGACCCGTGCGCACCCGCGCACGAGGGTCATCTCCGCCGCCACATCTGCTAAGGTCTCCATCGGGTACCCCTTCTTTGCGATTTTCTTCTGGTGCGGGCTCTACCCGCCCTTTTCTGAATTCTTCTGCGATGTCATGAACACATATGGCCTCCGCCTCCTTGACTTCACCCCCAACGCCATCCTCACAATGGCCGTTTTCGCACATCTCTGCGAGAACTTTGTCGGGGTCCACCCAAACGTCGCACTCTTCCGCCACTACTTCTCACCCCGCGTAGAGAGAGGAGAGCCGCTTGCCGGAGGAATTGCATGGACCTCTAGGATCGGCAAGAAGGAAGCGTATCTTGACGGAGAGTTGCGCAGCAAGTGGGAGGAGTGGAGGGATGACTGGTGCTGGATTTTAGAGGAGGAGCCACAGCCTTTTACTGCCCTGCGCAAGACCCCCATAGTTCGTGGCAACGATTGGAGCAACTTGGCGCCGGAGGACGACAAGTTGAAGATTGCCACGACTAGGATTTTGCGTCTCCGGCAAGCAGGGCTTACCGTAGGAGCAGTTGGCCCGGACTTCCTTCGCCGCCGCATTGCGCCCTTGCAGGAGAAAGGGAGGCCTGCTTGGGAATTCCAGAATGCGGCGGATATCATGAGGCTGCGCCCAGGTCTGAATTGGAATTTCACTACCTTGGAGCTTGACGGCATGCTGCGGGAGCTGTTCAAGCCTGAAGCGGATAACCCTGGATGGTGCATGTTGCCGAGGGGAGTTGTGCCCTTGTGCAACAACTCGTCGCTTGATAGCATCCGCGCGATAATGCCGTTGTGCGATTCCCATGGGATCGTTCCAACTTGGCAGGAGCCTGCCGATTACATAGTGCAGCAGTTCTTCGACAACTTGGTTGAAGTGCCGATCCGCGCCGACGAGAAGAGGCGGCTCACCCGCCGACACCACGGATCAGGAGATGGCGCGACGCCACAAGGTTGGAGGAGGCTGCAGAGGCTGGCTGCCGCCGGCGCGTTTGGGTTCACTGTCGAGGAGGCAGAGAGGGCCGAGGCGGCAAGCCATGCCGACCGAGAAGAGTAAATCGGTGAGGAGGAGCGGACCGAGCCCGACAACGACTCCAAGTGAGCCTGCGGGGGTGCCTCCCTCCGCCGTCAAGTAGCTTGCCGCAGAGGAGCTCGCTGCCCCGCCAAGGAGACGTCTCGGAAGACCGGAGAAGTGGCGGGGAGCATATGGTCCAACAACCGCTCGCCGCCCGGCGCGCGCCCTGCGGCAAGCTTTGTTGCTGCTGGAGCGCCTCATTCCGCCACAGCGACGGGCGCAGGGTCTTCGAGTCGCGCCTCGCACCCGCTTAAGCGCCGAGGGAGTCTTCTCCCCCAATCCATCGTGCTGGAGCAGAGTTTGATCTCTCCGCCCTCAGCTCCGAGGAAGAAGAGGAAGAGTAAGATCCTGTCGCTATTATTTGTAATCTCCCAATTTATTGCTTTAACTTATATCTGACTGGTTCCACTCTGAACCTTCTTCTTCAGGACGTTAGCTCAGAGAGCGCCGAAGAGGGCCAAGACGCGGTGGTTGTCGTCTCAGATGACTTCACAGCAACAGGGGCACGTCCGGGATTCCCTTGTCGGATCCAAAGAACCCTTCAAGAGCAGCCCCGGCACAGCCCCAGCCGTAAGTGTCCGGTATGCTTCTCATGGTTAAGCGCGCTGGGTGCTTTTCCACATCGATATCTGGTTTGTTGACTTTTGTAGGAGCAGAGCAGCCACATCAGGAGCACCGGAGGCTACTCCTGAGGTCCAGCCTCATCAGGAGACCCCGGAGGTCACTCCTGGAATTCTGCTTGCTTCAACTACGCCACCAAGGGAGTCTTCTCCGCTAAGGGAGCGCTCTCCGGCAAGGGAGGCCTCTCCGACAAGGGGAGCTTCCCCGATAAGGGCTGGCGCCGACGACCCTCCGGTGGTGGAGACCGCGGCAACAGACCCAACTGCAGGTAATCTTCTTGTTTGATAGTTTCCCTTGGGCTCTTTTCTTCCGTTTTTCTCTTTCGAATATCTGCTTGATTTGTGCTTTCTTCTTCTGGCCATCAGATCCATCTGCCGGAGATCCGATGGAAACCGAGGCTGCCGGCGAGAAGACGCCATGGCGACAATGTCGACGCCGCCAACATGGAGGAGGAGGCTGGCCGGCGGGCCCCGGGCAGGAGGCTGCCGAGGGCATTGGCGCAGAGGCTGGGGAGGAATCTGGCGATCGCACTAACGACCCGGAGGCCGCAGGAGTGCCAGGCGCTGCACCGACCGCCGATCCCCCCGCCATCGATGCCGCACTAGACTCCGAGGAGCCCCAGCCCGGCGCCTACCTGAAGGCCGGCGAGGGTGTCTTCATCAAGCTCCCATGGGCATCAAACTCCAGGGCACCGGCCGAAGGGGAGACCTTCGATGCGGAACTGCTTGCCTCCGCCGGGCTGTCGCTGGTTGATGCCCCGAGCAGCAGCAGTGGTGAGCCTGAGGAGGAGCAGCTGCTAAGGAGGTTGTTGTCGCTCTACCGCGCCCGACAAGCCAAACTGGAGTCCAGGGAGGCGCTTGTCGCGAGGGCGGGAGCTGATTTGGAGAAACGTGGCGGAAGAGCTCCGACGCGCCAACAAAGAGACTCTCCGGGATATAGCAGAGGCGCGGGAGCAGCTTGCTGAGGAGCGCACGTCCTTCATCTTGGAGAAGGGCGAGGTTGAGGAGCAGCAGAGGCTTGCCGGCGAGAAGCTCTCCGCTCGAGAAGGTGAGCTGACGCAGCGGAAGATCAACCTCGACAGCTTTGAGGAAGATCTCGCCGTGCGCGAGCAAACGATTGGAGGGCCACTTCAGGAGGCAAAAGATGCTGCTGCGGCTGCCGAGGCCGCCAAGAGGGAATTGGAGACGAGGGTGGCTCAGCTGGAGTCCACCCTCCAGAAGAGTGTCGTGGAGGTCGCCGGGTTGAAGCGCGAGCGTGAGAAGGACACTTACACCCTCGGCGAGCTACAAGGTCGTTTTGCTAAAAAGATCAAAGAGCTTGATGCCGCCAAGGACTCCAAGGCGGATCTGGAGCTGAAATTGATCACCTTGACGGAGACGTTGAATGGCGCCAAGGAGTGGGAAACGGGCCTGCTGGAAAAGATCAAGGCCACCGAGGAGTTGCTGTCGAATGCTGTGACCGCCCAGAATAATCTTCGAGACAGCATAATGCACTGGACAGAAGGTCTTGTGGACACCGCCGCCGGCATCCAAAATGAGCTGATGGAGCTGGGGATGACAGATCTTGGGTACTCCACCGACGAGAAGCTTCAACCCAGCGTCAAGCTCAACCTATTCTTCAAAGGTGTGTTGGCGGGTATCCAGCGGCTCCGGGAAGAGGTTCCGAAGCAACTGGCGGAGGAATCACGTCAAGTCTGCGCCGAGGCTCTCCAGAAGGTGTTGATGAAGGTGGCCTTCCGCAACCCAGGCGTCGACTTCACCAAAGCCCTCAAGTCCCTGCCTCCATCCGCCGATGTCGAAGCGCTCAAGGCCCTTGTCGCACCCATTGTGGATAGGGTGAGCGGAGTTAAGAGGCTCGAGGGCGACCGCGTGGACTAGGCCGCCAAGTCTATCTTTCCCTTGTCGCTGTAGATCATGTTTAGGTGAAAAGTCCATTAGACCCGCGACAAGTTATTATGTAATATACACTATCTTAGGCCATCGAATGCAATATTATTTCCTTTACTCAATTTCTTCCCTTGTATGTTTATACCCTACGTTTTTAGGGAAACTTGCCGGTGCAGACACCCTTGCCGCGAGCGCCAAGTGCGGAACTTCAGCAGCCTGCTGGCGATGCCGCTTCCGACAAGCAACCTTGTCGCAACTAGTTGCAGCACACTTAAGTTGTTGAGCGGACTCAAAACAAAGTAAGGGCGCAAGCTAGTCGCGAGTCGGTTCCTCCGCGCACAGGTTTTCCATACAAAGTACTATCGTTCGAGGAAGATAACTTAAAAATTTAAAACTGGTCGTTTAAGCTTAGCAACTTAGCTTTTCTGTTGTCCATTTCCCGGCAAGGCGACAGTTCCTCGAGCGACGCTTGGCGGCCCACACCATTATCTTCTCCTTCCCCTCCGGTTAACTTGTGGGTGGATGAACCTTCTTCTTGTTTGAGAAGAAAGAAGAGAAAATAAAGTTATGGAGCCTAGAGGCTCGTTATCGCTTACCGGGTGTGGATGCTGCACAAAATGTTAGAAAACACATGCATATTTGATTATGAGAGCATGTATTGACAAAATGTGCACAACACATAGGCTTTACTGATGCACGGGGTCTGCGCCCGGCTTTGTACAAAGGATTACATGCAACAGCGGCAAGACTTGTACAAAAGGGTGGTTGCCGGAACGAGTTCCGGCAACCGCGCCTCATGGGTAAAACTTGCGAAGATGCTCTATATTCCAGGAATTGCTCACCGGAAGGCCATCTTCGGTCTCAAGGCGGACAGCGCCGGGCCTAGTGACTCGTTTCACCCGATAAGGGCCTTCCCACTTCAGCGTCAACTTGTTGGAATTCTTGGCGGATCGAACGCGCCGAAGAACAAGGTCGCCTTCATCGAAGCTTCTGGCATTAACTTTGCGGCTATGGTAGCGACGCAAAGCTTACTGGTAACGAGTAGCTCGTACAGCAGCCTGAAGACGATCTTCCTCGAGGAGCAGCGCGTCATCTTGTCGCAGCTGCTCTTGCTCAAGCTCATCATAAGCGAGCACTCGAGGAGACCCGTACACGAGTTCCGTGGGGAGAACTGCCTCTGCTCCGTAGACTAGAGCGAAAGGTGTCTGGCCAGTGGCTCGATTTGGCATCGTCCTGATCGACCAAAGAACCACCGGCAGCTCCTCGATCCAGTTCCTTCTACACTTGCGCGGCCTGTCGAAAGTTCTGGTCCTGAGTCCCCGCAGCACTTCAGCGTTTGCTCTCTCTGCTTGACCGTTGCTTCTCGGATGAGCAACGGAAGCAAAGCAGATCTTGGCGCCAAGATCTTGGGCGTACTGCATGAAGGTGCAGCTCGTGAACTGTGTGCCGTTGTCGGTGATGATTCTGTTAGGAATCCCAAAACGGCAAACAATTGACCTGAAGAACTTGACGGCTGACTGTGCTATCACCTTCCTCACTGGTTCCATTTCCGGCCACTTTGTGAACTTGTCGATTGCTACGTACAAGTATTCAAAGCCCCCGACAGCTCGGGGGAAGGGGCCGAGGATGTCGAGGCCCCAGACCGAAAAGGGCCAGGATAAAGGGATCGTCTGGAGAGCTTGAGCTGGTTGGTGTATCTATTTGGAATGGAACTGGCACGCTTCACACTTGGTTACTTGTGCAGTTGCATCCTGGAGGGCTTCTGGCCAGAAGAAACCTTGCCGGAAAGCCTTGCTGGCAAGTGCTCTTGCACCGATGTGGTGACCACATATGCCTCCATGTATCTCTGCCAACAGCTTCTGTCCATCTTCCCGGCAAATGCACTTCAATTTCACTCCGTTGAGCCTTCTTCTGTACAGGATGTTGTCAACAAACTGGTACATACTTGACTGTCGGGCTACTTTTTCCGCTTCTTCTTGCTCTTCGGGAAGTTCTCCTATCTGAAGGAAATGGACAATTTGTTGTGCCCATGTTGGAGCCTGTGGCTCGACAACAAGGACTAAAGGCTCATCTATCACTGCGGGAACCTCAGCTTCTACGGCATGGACCTGTGGGTCCGCCGGAGCTTGATGATCCCCGACAAACTTGCCGGAGCTAAACTTGTCGGGAGCGTTTGCTTCAACGATACAAACTGCATGGTTTGTCGGAGCATACTGCTCCTCAGTGATACTTGCGTTGGCCTTAGGCACCTTCTTGGCGGCGACT
Source organism: Aegilops longissima (assembly GCA_021605205.1). Classification (NCBI taxonomy): domain Eukaryota; kingdom Viridiplantae; phylum Streptophyta; class Magnoliopsida; order Poales; family Poaceae; genus Aegilops; species Aegilops longissima. The sequence continues at coordinate 57,353,348 of CM038676.1, forward strand.
TCAGAGAGCTCTGCCGGAAAGTAGTCGCCGGAAACCAATTTTCTTTTCTTGCTCTGTCCTGTTGATGGTGTTATGGTTGGCTGAGTCAGCTTGAGCACAAAAATTCCTGGTTCCACAGATAATTTAAGTGCGGCACATTTGGAGAGGCCATCAGCTATATCATTCTGTGCTCTTGGAACGTGTTCCATTTGCAGGCCTTCAAAGCGCTCTTCCAGCTTCCTCACTTCATCGACGTAGGCTTCCATCAACGGACTCTGATAATCTTTATTTACTTGGCGGACGACAAGTTGCGAGTCCCCCCTGACAATGAGCTTCTTGATCCCAAGGTCCACCGCAATCCTGAGACCGGCAAGCAAGCCTTCATACTCTGCAGTATTATCTTTTGCTTGTTCCTTGGGAAAGTGCATCTGGACTATGTACTTGAGGTGCTCTCCGGTGGGTGCGATAAGCAGCACGCTGGCACCAGCGCCTTGCAGCGAGAAGGCACCATCGAAGTACATCAGCCACTCTTTATTTGCCTCCTTCACGGGGATGCTTGTCTCTGGAATTTCTTCATCTTGCGTCGGCGTCCATTCTGCTATGAATTCCGCCAATGCTCTGCTCTAGATGGTTGAAGTACTTTCAAACTTGAGACAAAAGCTTGACAGTTCCAGTGCCCACTCGACAATCCTGCCTGTTGCTTCTGGATTTTGCAATATCCTCTTCAGCGGAAAGCGAGTGACAACTGTTATCTCGTGTGCTTGGAAGTAATGGCGCGGCTTTCTTGAGGCCATGAGGAGGCCGAAAAGCAGCTTTTGCACACCAGAGTACCTTGATCTAGCCCCCTGCAGAAGGGAACTGACAAAGTAGACTGGGCGCTGCACCATCTTTTTTTGTATCTTGTCGCAACCCTGCGCTGATCTGTTCTTGTCGGGACCAGAGCTTGACGGCGAAGCCCCTTGCTTATGGCTGGATGCAACTGCTTCGGTTGCCGGCTCATCATCCGCCTCCCTCTCCGCTACTAACGCAGCACTAACCACTTGATTGGTTGCCGCTATATACAACAGCAACTTCTCTTGCGGCCTAGGTGCGACAAGTATTGGAGCGGAGGACAGGTATCTCTTCAAGTCCTGCAGCGCAGCCTCCGCTTCGAGTCCATTTCATTGGACCTGCCTTTTCAAAATTTGAAAAACGGCGTATGCGCGTTCAGCAGACTTAGAGATGAACCTGCTGAGAGCAGCCACGCAACCGGCAAGCCTTCTGACATCCTTGACGCGCTTTGGTGCTTCAATCTGCTCAATGGCCTTGATCTTGTCGGGATTGGCTTCAATTCCCGAGAGACAAAGAACCCGAGAAGCTTGCCGGAAGGGACTCCAAACACGCACTTCTCGGGGTTGAGCTTGAGGTTGATCTTGCGCAGATTTGCAAATGTCTCATCCAAATCCTGAATCAGAGTTGCTTTGTCCTTGCTTTTGACCACTATATCATCCATGTAGGCTTCTACATTTCTGTGTATCTGTGGCTCAAAGGCATCATGGACTACTCTTGCAAAGGTTGAACCAGCATTCTTTAAACCGAAAGGCATCCGTATGAAGCAGTACGTGCCACATGGTGTAATGAAGGGGTTTTCTCTTCATCCTCTTCGCCATGAAGATCGATGATATCCTGAATATGCATCAAGAAACGAAAGCAGATCACATCCAGCCGTGGAGTCAACAATCTGGTCGATACGCGGCAAGGGAAATGGGTCTTTGGGACAAGCTTTATTAACATCAGTGAAGTCAATACAAAGTCTCCATTTCCCATTAGCCTTGCGTACAACTACCGGATTGGCCAACCACGTGGGATGGAGTACTCCCCTGACAAGTCCTGCTGTTTCCAACTTCTTGATTTCTTCTGCTATGAACTATTGGCGCTCCACTGCCTGTTTCCTAACTTTTTGCTTGATGGGCCTCGCGTGAGGACAGACAGCTAGGTGGTACTCAATTACTTTCCTGGGAACACCGGGGATGTCAGATGGTTGCCATGCAAACACATCGACATTCGCCCGCAGGAAAGCAACGAGCTCGCCTTCCTATTTAGGGTCAAGCGTGGCACTGATGGTGAAGGTACCACCAGTGCCGTCCTCCTTGGCGGGCGCCTTCTTGGTCTTCGGCGGAGCTGCCATCGTCTTCTTGTACTTGCCGGTGGAGCTCGATGGTGCGTCCTCGACGGTAGCGCAGCACTCCGAGGATGTGCGCTTGCCGGAGTGGGCATCAGAGTTCTTGCCGGACTTGTTGGTCTTCTTCTTCCCCCCGGGAGCTTCAGCGGCAAGTGGTTTGCTATCTGTCGCGGCTGCTGCATCCCGATAAATCTTGTCGGCGCAGATAAGCGCATCCTTCTTGTCGCCATGGACAGAAATGACGCTTATCGGGCCAGGCATCTTGAGTAGGTTGTAAGCATAATGAGAGGCGCCATGAACTTGGCGAGTCTTTGGGCGGCCAAGTATGCCATTGTAGGGCAATGGGAAATCAGCAACGTCAAGCGTGACCCTCTCGGTTCTGAATTGAGCTCGCTGCCAATGTTACCGCAACGTGATCTTCCCTTTGGGCTTGCTCCTTCCTGGGTTGATTCCTTGGAAAGTACCAGTTTCTTCGAGCTCGCTGTCAGGGATTTGAAGCTTATGGAGCACTGCAGAGGAGATTAGGTTCAGGCCGGCCCCACCGTCAACCAACATCTTTGTGACCTTGAGGTTGCGGATGGTTGGTGAGACCAACATCGGCAAGCACCCGACCGCGGTGATGCGATCTGGGTGGTCCTCAATGTCAAAGATGATGGGCGTGCTGGACCACCTCAGAGGTTTGCGCGACTCTATGGAGGGTTCTGCTGCATTCACCTCACGCATCCATTGCTTGAGTTGGCGGTGCGAGGTATGCAGAGAAGCACCACCGTCAACGCAAAGGACCTCTGTTGCCTTTTGAAACTCTTGCTCGTCAGCTTCATCGTCTTCCATGTCCTCGTCATCTTCATCTTCGTCTTCTTCCTTGTCGCGGCCGCGGGGAGGTCTGTCTCCTTGCCGCTGCTTGGCCTTGCCGCTGCGTCCTCCCCGACCGGGTCTTTTCTTACTTGCATCACCTGTACCTTCTTGGGCTTTCTCCTTGTCTCGCCGCTCGTATTCAGCTCTCTATAGCTCAACAAGCTGCTCGACTTTCTTGCATCTCTGGAGATCGTGGCCCTTGGTGCGGTGGATTTTACAGTACTGCTTGTTGGAGCTGTCAGGCTTGTCGGCGGCCGCCACAGCTTGGCGGTCGGCGTCAACGGCAACCTCCTTGCCGGAGCCACCAGCCTTGGCTTTGTTGGCGGCACCATCCTTGCCGGACTGCTCGACAACTAGTACTTGGTTTTTCTTCCTCTGTTGTTTCGCCACGGCTCATTCTTGCCGGGCGATCCCTCATCGCCGACTCTGCTCCCACATTCTCTCCAGGAGTCTTCTTCCTTCTTCGGTAGCGTGCACACTTGTCGGCCAGGGCGTAGAGCTCGCTGACGTCTTTCACTTTGCACATCGCCATCTCCTCCCTCATCCTGCGGTTTTGTACATTCTGATGAAATGCACTGATCACCGCGGCAAGGTGGACGTCTGGGATGTTGTAATGCACACGGCTGAATCTCTGGATGAATTTGCGCAGGGACTCTCCTTCCTTCTGGGCGAGTAGGTGAAGGTCACTCTCCTGGCCATGAGGCTTATGGCCGCCTGTGAAGGCGCCAACAAACTGGTGGCACAAGTCTGCCCAAGAAGAAATAGAGCCATCCGGCAAGTGCATGAGCCAAGATCTGACGTTTGGCATGAGCACCAAGGAAAAGTAGTTGGCGAGGATCTTGTCGTCCCGTCCCCCCACAGCTTGCACCGCGATGGTGTAGATGCTGAGGAACTCCGATGGGTGTGTCCTGCCATCATACTTCTCCGGCACATCTGGTTTGAAGTTTTTCTTGTCGGGCCACCGGACTTGCCGCAGCTCACGAGTGAACGCAGGGCAACCCACCGCGTACGGCAAGTCGCCTGGTTGCCCTGGCGCATGCATATCAACGGTGGGCCCGGCGCGTTGGTCGGACTGACGACGCGCTTCTCTTCGGCGCTCGATACGGGTTCGAGCGTCTTCTTCTTGTCGTTCTCGGAGAACTTGGCGCTGGTCGCGGCGAGCTCGCGGATCCGACGATGTTGTGGAGTCGCTGTCGAGGTGGATCCGGCGAGTCGGCGATCTTGGCCTTCGGGAAGGGGAGTGTACGGCGGGTGCACCCCCGCAAGTCTCGTCACCATCAGCCCGCGCCTTGTCGCCTTGCCGTGGCTGCGAAGCACTCGGTTGCCGCGGGACGTCGCCGTTGGCGAAGCCGATGAGACTCTGAATTGTAGCCCTCCATTCGTCGACCTTATCGGCCGTTGGAGGGTAATCTAAGTGGCGAGCTTCAGCCAAGGCTTACGCTGGTGTGGTTGGCGGCAACGGCGTATGGAGCGAAGAACGGATGTGCTCGGACTCTAACCAAGTTAGGAGGAGCAGCATCCCGCCTAAGCGATCATACTCCCTTTCGTGCATCAAAGATGGGGTGCATGCGGTCTCGAGGGCCTCGGGATCCTCCAGCTTGGCCTTGATCCAGCGAGCGTATGGTGCTGCGAGCATCATGACGCTGTCGGTCCCGCGCCTTCTGCGAAGGACGCGGTGCAGACTCGGACGCCGACGCCTGTGCTGCCTTGTCCTTGGACCTGGCGGCATTGTGGGCTCTCTCTACAATGCCGGTTCCTCCGCCAGCGTTTCCCCCACCACCTGACAGCTCCGGTGGTGGTGGGTTCGACGCGGATGGCTCTGCTGCTGCCGAAGACTTCTTCTTCGGCGCCATGTTGGCGAAGATGTCGAGGAAGTTGCTCGTGTGACTCCCGGATCGGGTTCAGACAGCCTCGACGCCCCCTACCTGGCGCGCCAAAGATGTCGGGGAGGAACTGGTCGTGTCCCACGAGCACCTACGGGACCTGGGCCCCTTGTGGTTCGGAGGGGGGCGGAGATTGCACAAAGAGCGGATCAAGGCGATGCACACGAGCGGATTTACCCAGCTTCGGAGCTCTCCGGAGAGATAATACTCCTACTACTGCTTTGTGGATTATCTTGTGTTCTTGCTAGGGAGCAATGGGAGCTACAAAACCTAGCCTAAATGTGGTCTCGTATGAGTAGAATGAACTAAGCCGGAGCTGGATCGAACCCTCTCTACGTTGCACTTGGGCCTCCTTCTATAGGCACAAGGGGTCACCACATATGCCAAGTAGACAAGGGTAAGACGGTAAAAACATAGGTTGGTACACCGCTTTGTACAGTGTACAGTAATCTATACCTAACTCTGACGGCAAAGGACAAGAGTCATCAATGCCCGCCTCGGTCGCTGAAACGAGGTAGCGAGGACCGCAAGTGCGCCTCCGCTTGCCACGATGGTAGCCTGTCGGCGCCGCTTATCGCTGCTTCCGCTGGCTGCACAGCCCGTCGACACGCGTGCTTGGGAGAGCCCGTGGTGACACGCTGGCGGGTGAGCTGGAGCAGAGATGAAGAGAGGTTTCTGCCCGGCAAGCGCCTTGCCGCTGGCAGGAACCTTGTCGCGCTTGGGGCTTGGCGCCCACCAAGCCTTCCCAGCAAGCTCCTCTTGCCGGGCCTTGTTTCCTTCGCTACTGAGTGGCCTTTCCGCAAGCTCCTCTTGCCGGGTCTTGATTACTTTGTTCTTGAATGGCTCCAAAGGAGCCACCGAGGATCTTGGCGGTCATCGGGCCAGCCTCGCTGTAAGGCCAGAATCGTCCGGCACGAAGTTCGGGATACTAGGGTACCCCTACTCTAGTACACCGACAAACATGTTCCATTTGCAGGCCTTCAAAGTGCTCTTCTAGCTTCCTCACTTCATTGAAGTAGGCTTCCATCAACGGACTCTGATAATATTTATTTACTTGGCGGACGACAAGTTGCGAGTCCCCCCTGACAATGAGCTTCTTGATCCCAAGGTCTACCGCAATCCTTAGACCGGCAAGCAAACCTTCATATTCTGCAGTATTGTTTGTTGCTTGTTCCTTGGGAAAGTGCATCTGGACTATGTACTTGAGGTGCTCTCCGGTGGGTGCGATAAGCAGCACGCCGGCCCCGGCGCCTTGCAGCGAGAAGGCACCATCAAAGTACATCAGCCACTCTTTATCTGCCTCTTTAACGGGGATGCTCGTCTCGGGAATTTCTTCATCTTGCTACGCCCATTCCGCTATGAATTCTGCCAATGCTCGCTTTGGATAGTTGAAGTGCTTTCAAACTTGAGACCAAAGCTTGACAGTTCCACCGCCCACTCGACAATTCTACTGTTGCTTCGGATTTTGCAATATCCTCTCAGCCGGAAAGCGAGTGACAACTGTTATCTCATGTGCTTGGAAGTAATGGCGCAGCTTTCTCGAGGCCATGAGGAGGCCGAAAAGCAACTTCTGCACACCAGAGTACCTTGACCTAGCCCCTGTAAAAGGGAACTGACAAAGTAGACTGGGCGTTGCACCATCCTTTTTTGTATCTTGTCGCAACCCTGCGTTGATCTGTCCTTGTCGGGACCAGAGCTTGACGGCAAAGTCCCCTGCTTGTCGCTGGATGCACCCGCCTCGGTTACCGGCTCATCATCTGCTTCCCTCTCAGCTACTAACGCAGCACTAACCACTTGATTGGTTCCCGCTATATACAGTAGCAACTTCTCTTGTGGCCTAGGTGCGACAAGTATTGGAGTGGAGGACAGGTATCTCTTCAAATCCTGTAGCGCAGCCTCCGCTTCGGGAGTCCATTTCATTGGACCTGCCTTTTCAAAATCTTGAAAATGGCGGGCGCTCAACAGACTTAGAGATAAACCTCTTGAGAGCAGCCACGCAACCGCAAGCCTTCTGACATCCTTGACGCGCTTCGGTGCTTCAATCTGCTCAATGGCCTTAATCTTGTCGGGATTGGCTTCGATTCCCCGCTGAGAAACAAAGAACCCGAGAAGCTTGCCGGAAGGGACTCCAAACACGCACTTCTCGGGGTTGAGCTTAAGGTTGATCTTGCGCAGATTTGCAAAAGTCTCATCCAAATCCTGAATCAGAGTTGCTTTGTCCTTCCTCTTGACCACTATGTCATCCATGTAGGCTTCTACATTTCTGTGTATTTGCGGCTCAAAAGCATCATGGACTACTCTTGCAAAAGTTGAACCAGCATTCTTCAAACCAAAAGGCATCCGTATGAAACAGTACGTGCCACATGGTGTAATGAATGCGGTTTTCTCTTCATCCTCTTCTGCATCTGAAATGAAAGCAAATCACATCCAGCCGTGGAGTCAACAATCTGGTCAATACGTGGCAAAGGAAATGGATCCTTGGGACAAGCTTTATTAACATCTGTGAAGTCAATACAAAGTCTCCATTTCCCATTTGCCTTATGCATAACTACCGGATTGGCCAACCACGTGGGATGGAGGACTCCTCGACAAGGCATGCTGCTTCCAACTTCTTGATTTCTTCGCTATGAATTCTTGGCGCCCAACGCCTGCTTCCTAACTTTTTGCTTGACGGGCGCGCGTGAGGACAGACAACTAGGTGGTGCTCAATTACTTTCCTGGGAACACCGGGGATGTCAGATGGTTGCCATGCAAACACATCGACATTCGCCCATAGGAAAGCAACGAGCTCACCTTCCTATTGAGGGTCAAGTGTGGCACAGATGGTGAAGGTACCACCAGTGCCGTCCTCCTTGGCGGGCATCTTCTTGGTCTTCGGCGGAGCTGCCATCATCTTCTTGCACTTGCCGGTGGAGCTCGATGGTGCGTCCTCGACGGTAGAGCAGCACTCCAAAGAGGTGCGCTTGCTGGAGTGGGCATCAGAACTCTTGCCGGACTTGGTGGTCTTCTTCTTCCCCCCGGGAGCTTCAGCGGCAAGTGGTTTGCTATCGGTTGCGGCTTCTGCATCCCGGTAAATCTTGTCGGCGCAGATAAGCGCATCCTTCTTGTCGCCATGGACAGAAATGACGCTTATCGGGCCAGGCATCTTGAGTAAATTGTAGGCGTAATGAGAGGCTGCCATGAACTTGGCGAGCGCTGGACCGTCAACGCAAAGGACCTCCGTTGCCTTCTGAAACTCTTGCTCGTCAACCTCATCGTCTTCCATGTCTTCGTCATCTTCATCTTCGTCTTCTTCCTTGTCGCGGCCGCGGGGAGCTCTGTCACCTTGCCGCTGCTTGGCCTTGCCGCGGCGTCCTCCCCGGCCGGGTCTCTTCTTACTTGCTGCACCTGCACCTTCCTGGGCCTTCTCCTTGTCTCGCCGCTCGTATTCAGCTCTCTGTAGCTCAACAAGCTGCTCGACTTTCTTGCAGCTCTGGAGATCGTGGCCCTTGGTGCAGTGGATCTTACAGTACTGCTTGTTGGAGCTGCCAGGCTTGTCGGCGGCCGCCACAGCTTGGCGGTCGGTGTCAGTAGCAACCTCCTTGCCAGAGCCGCTAGCCTTAGCCTTGTCGGCGCCACCTCCGTTGCCGGACTGCTCGACAACTAGTACTTCTTGGTTTTTCTTCTTTCTTTTGTTTTGCCGCCGGCTCTTCCTTGCCGGGGCAGTCTCCTCACTATCAGACTCTGCTCCCACATTCTCTCCTGGGAGTCTTATTCCTTCTTCAGCGTGTGCACACTTGTCGGCCAGGGCATAGAGCTCGCTGACGTCTTTCACTTTGCACATCGCCATCTCCTCCCTCATCCTGCGGTTTCGCACATTCTGATGGAATGCACTGATCACCGCGGCAGGGTGGACATCCGGGATGTTGTAATGCACACGGCTGAATCTCTGTATGAATTTGCGCAGGGACTCTCCTTCCTTCTGGGCGAGCAGGTGAAGGCCACTCTCTTGGCCATGAGGCTTGTGGCCGCCTGTGAAGGCGCCAACAAACTGGTGGCACAAATCTGCCCAAGAAGAAATAGAGCTGTCCGGCAAGTGCATGAGCCAGGATCTGACGTTTGGCTTGAGCACCATAGGGAAATAGTTGGCGAGGATCTTGTCGTCTCATCCCCCCGCAGCCTGCACCACGATGGTGTAGATGCTGAGGAACTCCGATGGGTGTGTCCTGCCATCATACTTCTCCGGCACATCTGGCTTGAAGTTTTTCTTGTCGGGCCACCGAACTTGCCGCAGCTCACGAGTGAACGCAGGGCAACCTACGCAGACTGGCAAGTTGCTCGTTCTTCGGGCGCATGCATATCGACGAAGGCCCGGCGCGCTGGTCGGATTGACGACGTGCTTCTCTTCGGCGCTCTATACGGGTTCGAGCGTCTTCTTCTTGCCGTTCTCGAAGAACTTGGCGCTGGTCGCGACGAGCTCGCGGATCCGACGACGCTGTGGAGTCGCTGTCGAGGTGGATCCGGTGAGTCGGCGATCTTGGCCTTCGGGAAGGGGAGTGTACGGTGGCTGCACCCCCGCAAGTCTCGTCGCCATCAGCTCGTGCCTTGTCGCCTTGCCGCGGCTGCGAGGCGCTTGGTTGCCGCGGGACGTCGCCGTTGGCAAAGCCGATGAGGCTCTGGATTGTAGCCCTCCACTCGTCGACCTTGTCGGCCGTTGGAGGGTAGTCTAGAAGTAGCTGGGCTCTCGCCAAGGCTTCTGCTGGTGTGGTGGGTGGCGATGGCGTGACGAGGAGGAACGGATGTGCTCGGACTCCTAACCAAGTTAGAGGAGCAGCATCCCGCCTAAGCGACCGTACTCACTCGCATCGGCATCTTTGGTGTGCATGCGGTCTCGAGGGCCTCGGGAACCTCCGGCTTGGCCTTGATCCAACGAGCGTATGGTGCCGCGAGCATCATGACGTTGTCGGTGCCGCGCCTCCGAGAAGGACGCGTGCGGACTCGACGCCGACGCTGCGCTGCCTTGTCTTTGGACTGGCGGCGCTGTGGGCTCTCTCGGCGACGCCTTCGCTCTCCGCCAGCGTTTCCCCACCACCTGATAGCTCCGGTGGTGGTGGGTTCGACGCGACGGTTTCATCGCTGCCAAGACTTCTTCTTGGCGCCATGTTGACGAAGATGTTGATGAAGAACTGCTCGTGTGAACGCCGGATCGGGTTCACACAGCCTCGACGCCCTACCGGGCGCGCCAAAGATGTCCGGAAGTTGATCGTGGCCCATTTAACACCTATGGGACCTGGGTCCCTTGTGGTTCGGAGGGGGCGGAGATTGCACAAAGAGCGGATCGAGCGATGCACACGAGCATATTTACCCAACTTCGGAGCTCTCCGGAGCGATAATACTCCTACTACTGCTTTGTAGATTATATTGTGTTCTTGCTAGGGAGCGATGGGAGCTACAAAACCTAGCCTGAGTGTGGTCTCGTATGAGTAGAATCAGCTAAGCCGGAGCTGAACCGAACCCTTTCACGCTGCACTTGGGCCTCCTTTTATAGGCACAAGGGGTCACCACATGTGGCAAGTAGACAAGGGTAAGATAGTAAAACAGAGGTTGGTACACCGCTTTATGCAGGTACAGTGATCTATACCTAACTCGACGGCAAGGGACAAGAGTCATAAATGCCCGTCTCGATCGCTGAACAAAGGTAACAGGGACCATCAAGTGCGCCTCCGTTTGCCACGATGGTAGCTTGTCAGCGCCGCTTATCGCTGCTCCCCACTGGCTGCGCAGCCCGTCGACACGCGTGCTTGGGAAAACCCCATAGCGACACGTTGGCGGATGATCTGGAGCGGAGATGAAGAGAGGTTGCCTGCCACGGCGAGCACCTTGCTGCGGCAAGGTTCTTGTCGCACTCGGGAGCTTGTCGCTCACCAAGCCTTCCCGGCAAGCTCCTCTTGCCGGGGCCTTATTTCCTTCGTGCCTTGAGTGGCCTTCCCGGCAAGCTCCTCTTGCCGGGGTCTTGATTGCTTTGTTCTCGAATGGCTCCAAAGGAGCTGCTGAGGATCTTGGCGGTCACCAAGCCAGCCCTGCCGCGGGGTGCTGCAACTGCTCGTGCACGAGTTCGGGGTGCTAGGGGTACCCCTACTCTAGTACACCGACACTTGGGGTGCCCTACCCCTCCTTATATAAGTTTAAGGGGCGGGTTACATGTAGAGTCCAACTCGGATTACGACTTAAACTATTCTGACTTCTCTTCATGGGCTTCTTAACATTTTGGGGTTCATAACGTCTCGGGCTTATTAACCCCAGTCGACTCTGTCTGCTGGGTTATGACTGTCTGTCGGGTTATGACTGTCTGCCGGGTTATGATTGTTTGCCGGGTTATGATTGTCTGCCGGGTTATAATTGTCTGCCGGTTTACCATCTGTCTTAATTGTCTGCCTTAACAATTTGTCTTAACTCTCTGCCGGTTTACTAAGTCCCAGCCGGGTTATAACTCTGGCAGGGTCATACCGCGGGGTATATCCCCGAAATTAGCCCCCAGTTTAATTTGGATTTATCCATGTTAAACCGATCCTGATCATCCTTAAGTCCTTGTCATTTCCTTCTTCTAGAAAATCCGGGTCAATAGGCCAGCTTCATAATCAATTTGCTGACATTGGTTTGTCACAGAGAAATATTGTGAAGAATAATTCATTTGATTCAGCTCCCAATGCTTAACAAAAATATTGGTCCTTGAAATCCTCATCTGATCTTCAGCCGGCTTAAGGATGTAGAACTTGCTGGTTTGTCATAGCCAAAATTGCCGGTTTATAAATATTGTTGGCACCGGGTCATAATTGTAGTTAACATCAATCTTGAAAATATACCTCTTATATTCCTATCACTTGTGGCCCCCAAGTCTTAAAAAGGTAGCATAGCAATAGCTTAAGACTTGCTTCAATATAAATGTCACAACCTTGAAGACATCCGATTTGTTCATCTCAGTCACAAGTCATAAACTAAATATTCCACATATGTAGCCCCCAAGTGCCGGATTGTCATGCTTGCAGCAACCTGGGACTTGAAATTGCCTTATGCTCATAAAAACTTCAACCAGTGTAGCCCCCAAGGGCCGGGTTTATTATGCGATAATGAGCAGGGACTTTGTAAATATAATCATGTAGATGTGAGCAGTGATGTGTAGCCCCCAAGGGCCGGGTCATTAAGGTAATACTGAACTGGGACTTGATATATACTTTAATGAAAATAACATCTTATAATATAGCCTCCATCGTAGGGCTTGAACCCATGTCCACAAGGTTTAAGAGCTTTGTGCTTTATCAACTGAGCAATGGACCCTTCAATATAATGGATTTAAGTTGTGTACCTTGAATTGTTGACAGGAGCAATTGGTAGCCCCCAAGGGCCGGCTCATTATGATGTGATGAGTCGGGTCTTCAATAAGGCCAGTAAAAATGACTTTGCATTAGCCCCCAAGTGCCATGGTGCATGCTGGCAGTGACATGGGACTTGCACATTTGATGTAATCTCAATTTGAATAATGTAGCCCCCAAGTGCCGAGTCGTAAGCCTGCATTGACTCGGGACTATTCCCTCCATTGTAGAATAAATCATATCCATTGATAAAATAATAGCCATTGCGCTGAAGCGACTTTGAAAACCTTAATCATAATATTGGTTATTGATAACCATAATAAAAATCTAGCCATGTTGGCTATTAAAGATTTGAATAATATACCCAATGATTTATAAGCGCATGATTCCAATGGCGCAATCCAAATATGTACTGGCGACTTATAGTCGAAAGCCAGGCCGGGTTAATAAACATAGGTAAACTATATTCATAAAGCATTATAAACCTCATCAAAATAAACCTAAAAATCAAGAGGATTTAAGTAATCATAATTGTGGTATTGCACCGATCAAGAGGGTATAAGCTTTGGTTCGAATACGACCAAAGCTCCCAAGTGATCATCCTGGTGGCCTTGCGCCAATCAAGAGGTGTTAGCTATGGTTCGAGTACGACCAAGCCCCCAAGTTATTATCCTGGTGGCCATACACCAATCAAGAGTTGCTAGCTATGGTTCGAATACGACCAAGCCCCCAAGTGATTATCCTGGCGGCCTTACGCCAATCAAGAGGTGTTAGCTATGGTTCGAATACGGCCAAGCCCCCAAATGATTATCCTGGTGGCATTACGCCAATCAAGAGGTGTTAGCTATTGTTCGAATACGACCGAGCCCCCAAATGATTATCCTGGTGGCCTTACGCCAAATCAAGAGGTGTTAGCTATGGTTTGAATATGACCAAGCCCCCAAATGATTATCCTGGTGGCCTTACGCCAATCAAGAGGTTTTAGCTATGGTTCGAATACGACCAAGCCCCAAAGTGATATTGTGAGCTGTGCTCAAGGGGCACCTATGTTTGAGTTGTGCTTTTGCAACAGACTCTCTTTGGTCCCTTTAATTTTTCCTGAGAACTCAAACTTGTGAGAGATTATTCTTTTGAACCGGAAATTCTTAAACCAGATATTGAGAGCTTCAAAGCTTTGTGGGAGACAGCTTTCCCTTGAGCCGGATTTCAAACCAGAATCCTTCATTTTAAGCCGGAGATTTTCTGACGGCCTCTAATTTGCACCAATATGGCGGTAGCCTCCGGGACCGGGTTATCTTTCCCTCCATCGTCACGGGGTTCTTAAATTTACTGAAACTGGCAAGATTTTTTGAGCCATGTCATCGTAGCCCCTGAGTCTTAAGGCAACTTGAGGAGTTGTCTTGAGATTCTCCGTATTTAATTATAGCAGAAGGTATATATCATTGGTGTTGATAACGCGATGTGAATCCACAAAAGGTTGAGGTGACTGCGGCAGGTTATAAATGATCCCGTATGAGCCGTGTCAGCAACTCAGCCAATGGTTCCTTCCAACTGGCTGTTTGAAGTTAACCAAACTGTAGTGGCGGCGACTTGTGCACATGTCCATTGAACCATCCAGCACAGACGACGGCTGATGATAAGTTGCCTCCAATTTGTTGGAAGAAAACCGGTCTACCCAAGCAGTGACTTGCTCATACTCAATAAATAGCTCATGCAGATAGGTGCGACCCAGTGTGTTGATGTAGACTAGACTGCAAGGGCGGCAGCGTAAGAACTTCCGTTGAGCACGACAGCACGGATAAATGTTAGTGCAAAATGACGATGCTATGCACTCCATATCCACGATATAATTCCACTTCGGTGGTGAATAATTGTCCTGATGTATTTGCATGACAGATGATCTTGTCGTCTCTGATATTTTCCTAGGATGTCGAGCCAGCCGTGTACGTTGTTGGTTTTCCAATTGGTCCGAATTTTACTGCTTCCACGGTTTTTTTAGCACTTGGCAAGACAAGGCTGCCCAGCAAGGGCGTGTCGGCCCAGCGGGTCAACAAAGGCGGGCGCAAGAGGCCATCAGGCGGCTCAGGCGCGGCTGTAGGTCGACGTGGCTCTGGGCGGGTCAACGGGACTCCGGCGGAATAAGACTCGAGCGAGCCACGACCCGAAGACAGCAGCTTAGGTGTGGCCGGCTTGACGAGGCTGTGCAGCGACTCATCGCGTGGCAGTTCATCAGGCGAGCGGGGCCGGGTCCGCTCGCGGCAGAAACGGGGAAGCAAAGGCACCCCATGGCGGGTTAACAGGGCGGCACGGCAAGCGGCTCAGGGCTAGTCGGCGCAGCGGTTTGAAGTGGGAGGCCGGTTCACCGGCGGAGGCGGAGTCGCAGTCACAACAATTTGGTGGTTCATGGTGTTGGGCGGTTTGGAGCGAGACCAGGCATGGCTTGGCATTGACTCGTCACAGAAAAATCGCCCCATTGATAACCCGGCCTCTACGGACATGGTGCTCGAAGTCAGTGGAAGAGGCAACAACCGGGGCGTGGCGTGTCAAAAGCGGGCGGTTTACAAGTACGACGACTCAGCCAACAGTTCTGGAACCCAGCAGAGCGACATACGAGGTTAGGCGCGGCAGCGCACGAGTACGGCGACTCTGTCGGCGGCTTCGAGAACCGAACGGTGATTTGGCCGGAACAGCTCTTGGCGGAGTGAGCGACAAGATGGGGGCGCAAGGCCAATCGTAGCCAGAAGTGACCAGGGCGCGGCTGGGTCAGAGTAGTCCGGCGGCTCGATGATGCCGTGAAGTGGCGGTTTGTAGCGACCTGACCCAAAATCGGTCAAATCTCTGTGTCTGTACCATCCCAAGATCATGCTGGTACTCACAGTACATCGATAAAGTAATCAAAGTTCAATCACACCTGAATATCATTACACGATTCTCATATAGAGTCTTTATTACAAGGGAATAAATTCGGGTCAAGGCCAACTCATGAGAAATAAACTACTAATGCTGCGGAAGCGTCGAAGTAAAGCGAGTCCATCCGACTCCAAAGGGCAATCGCCAAGCGCGGAGCGTAGCCTCACTCCTGATCGGAAAATACCCGCAACATAAGACATTGCATCCATGTAGGTCAGCTTTTTGAATAAGTGGCAAGTCATGAAGAATAACAATAATAAAGTTACTATCACTATATGCATTTTTGGTGTGGAGCTCTAAGTTTCATCATTTTGCGAAAAGCAAATTTTTCCCTACTACAAAGGGACTTGCCGGCAAATTACTACAATTGTTGGTAGTTATTGAGATGGTTCCGCCAACCAATATCTCATTCCCAAATTATTAAGTCATAAACCCTCAAATTAATTCATTAGTTTTAGTGTTGAGATTTCGAATACTTCCAAGTTCGAGGCTCAAATTGTCCGTAATCGGGACACGGCTAATCGATTAGATCTTTAACTCTGCAGAGGTTTTGACTTTCCCCGCAAGAATCATTCCTCCTTTAAAGTCTTCGCACTTCATGGTGTTTGAAGACGGACTAATGAAACAGGGTCTTCCAAAGAGTTCTTCCGCTACCGCCGGTACCCATCCAATCCTATGTTTTTCTACATCTCGTAGTACCGCCCAACCAGCGTCACTACTAGGGTCAACCCAGCCAGAGCCCATAATGGCTTGCGGCTGCACAGGTAAGCTTCCGGTCATGGGGCATCCATCCTTCTCTTCGTGGCTGGGTGAAGCTTTCCGCAAGATGTCATGGCACTTCTCCATGCATCCCGGCCAACCACTGGGTTCTCCAGGGTGCCCGTCAACCGTCCTCCACCCAGTAGTGAATTTCCAAGTCCATCTTGATCATTGTAGTTCATGGGGTTGTCATCATCATTGACTCTCACATCTTGCTTATGAATTTCACTCAACCAAAACCCGTCTACGAGCATAGCAAAGTAAACTACTTCGTCCCGGGGGTCATGGTAACAAGGGGATTGGTTCATCCTACCACATGATACTACTCAAGATTAATAACTTCAAAATTTCAACTACTGCATGCATGGTGGGGTGGTGACAATTCTAATGCATAAAAACATATGTATAGAAATAACATGATCAAAACTTGCCTTGCTGATGATCCTCGTAAGCAAAAGATTCGTAGTAGCAAGCTTCGCACTCCGGAAACTCTACCGAGACAAACAATGATCACAATAAGCATATAGCATAGGATCACATAATACAATAGCATAACAATAGCAACATAACACACCAAAACAACCAAATCAAAATCCAAAGGGAAAACTCAAAGAAAACCAACTCAAGTCTTTCCTACTTCAAACAACAACTAAAAGTAGTTTTATATAATAAAAATTTTCTAACATAACCTAATCATGGTTTTATGTTAACTTAACAGAAAAGATTTCACTAATCAACTAGGAGCAAAAAGAATTAATTTAAAAGCTATTATAAAACTCCTTTAGGCCTAATTCAATTTCTATTAGGAAAAATAAAATAAAACTTTTATTAATTATAAATAAAAGTTCATCCTATAAAGTGACAGAAACTATCCTAGAATAATCAATCACATGTTAAAAATAAATTTATTTACTAATTAAAACAATAGGAAAACAGTAGCTAGTTAATTAATTAGGATTAACAAGATTCTGCTTAAAACTATTTATTTATTAATCCTAAAATACCCAAATTAATTTTTATGGTTTGGCAATGTCAAAATAAAGTTGGGACAAAAGAATCATCCAAAATAATTTTTCTAACTCAAGTTATAGCAGATTTACTATTCTGGCTAAAACTAAAATAAAGCATTTTTAATTAATTTTAACATAGCTAAATATATATTCTACAGAAACTATAGAAAATTTGCAAACCAACAAAAAAATAATCACCTAAAAATAATAAACAGAATAAAAGATATGAATTTTTCAAAACAGGAACTATTCTGTTAAAAACAGAAAATGAAATTAAAAGAAAAAGGGCCGAATGGGCCTAAACTGTGCACTGGGCGTAAAATAACCTAAACGGGCCCTAGGGTTAAACTAAAACGGGTCGGGCTAATAAAAATAAACCCTAATGAAAATAAACCGTAAACTAAACTGGCCGAACCGGGCGGTTTTTATAAAAAGAAATACCCCTTCGGGGTTCTAATCTACACCGTCCATCACGCATCGGACGGGGGAGGGGATTCCGGCGACTAACCGGAGCTCGGCGGCGGCGGCGGCGGCGACGACGAGTGCGGCGAGGGCTCCGGGCGCCGGGAGGTCGGGGAGTGGCCGGTCGGCTGCGGACGAGGTCGGGAGGCGACTGGTGGAGTCGGTGGGGGTCGGGAGTGGCTAGGGCGGCGACGGCGACGAGAATGGCGGCGGAGCTTGAACTGGCCCGTGAGCTCGAGCGAGAGGAGGAGGGGTCCGCGAGGGGCTATGGGGAAAATGGGGTGGGCGCGGCTTTATATAGGCGGGGCCTCGCCTGCAACGGGGGGGGGGGGGCGATCGGAGGGGATCGGGATCCCGGATCTCGCGGGATCCGGCGATCCGCGGCGGCGACGGCGTGGCGTGGGGCGGGGGTTGACGATGGGGCGGGTCCCGCTGTTAGTGAGAGAGGGAGGAGTGGGGAGCGAGCGGGCGACCGGCGCCAAGGGTTTTCGGGTGAGGGGGCGAGTGAGGCCGGCTCGGTCGGCGCTGGGCTGGCCTCTGGGCCGCTCGGTGGGCCGGCCGGTGGGGTTTTTCACTGCTGGCTGGGCTGGGGGGCCTAAGCCTGGCGCTGGGTGGGTTTCTTTTTTTTTTTAATTTATTTTTTTAAAATAAAACAAAACAGAGTATAACTTTTAAAATATAAATATTTTATATAGGGTATATATATACCAAAATTATCAGGGGAATATTCCCTATCATTTGAACATTTTTCCAAAGGCAAAATCCAAACTTTATAAAAATCCATTTTTTTTCAAATTCAAATAAAATTCAGATTTGAATCCAAAACGTTTGGCAATGTTTTCCTCTGATATTTTTGGAGTGTCATGTCTACTCCTCTCATACTTTTGATCAAGTATTTATCAGGCATAGTTTTTGAAATGTTTCCCACTTGCCAAAGTTTGAATTCAAATTCAAAACTCCAAATCCTCTGAAACTTCAAATAGCATTCAAATTCAAACAGGATGCATAGGATGCTTAGCTATAATTGTAAAACATTCCAAATAGGAAATTTGGGATGTTACACGGTTCATAGCGGCTGCTTAAACCAAGGCCATTGCTGGTTGGAGGCTGTTGCATGTTGGGAGAAACCTTTGACTGTGGCAAAGATTTGAAAAAAATGGGGTCAGGGTGGCTAGAAAGGCTGGCCATCACGTCATCGTTCGAGGGCGGCTTCAGTAGGGGCGGTCCGGAGTCCTGAGTTTTTGGTTGAATCGGCCTCCGGGTCGTGCGAGGTCAGAGATGGATCCTGGCAGAGGCGTCTTACAAGCGGCAACTCGGCGGCCGACGGGTTGGCTTGGTGATTTGATCAGTCCGGCTCGCAGGCAGCGGCTCGCGTGGTGAAAGGTGTTGCAGGAAGGTTGAGAGCAAGGCCGGCCTAGCGCGGCCTTCACCGAGGACATGAGGCGCACGGTGGCGCAAGTCATTAAGCGCCGAACCAGCGGGGCGGTTTAGTAGCGGCTGCAGGGTGGCCTGATGGTAACTTGTAGAAAAAGCCTGAGGCCACGGGCCCGCCCGACACAGCCCATTAGTCCGGCCCATGTCTAATAGGCTGGACGCCCGAGGACCCCTTAGTCCAGGACTCCCTCAGTAGCCCCTGAACCAAGCTTTAATGACGAGGTGTCCAGCGCGCAGATTGTCTTCGGCATTGCAAGGCGGGTTCTCCTTTCCGAATACTCCAAGGTAGTCTTCGGACGCAACGAACGTGTCCGGATCTGCAACACAAGTACCACAAACACAGCCATAGAGAGTATAATATTTCATGAGTCCCATCCGCTGACAACTTTTCGCAAGCTGACATCACACCTGCCCGGTCATCATTTCGAGCGTTTTCGTATGCCATTTCGCGTTTCGAGATGCGGTTTCTATTGGCACGTCTTGTCAAAGCAGAGATCGTGTCCCCTTATTGTGGGATTCTCATCAATACGGGCGTGGCTATTCCAACCGTGTCGTTTATACAGCCCTTGGGAATAGGCTAGTGTTAAGGCGAGTGGCGAGGCGTTCGATATTCACTGCCTTTATAAGGGGATAAGGATTCCCCTTCTTCACCCACGCCTTCATTCTTCTTCTGCCCTTCCATTCTCGAGCTCCAGCGCCCAAGTTCTCGTCCTTTCCACCCCGAGCAAGCTCTCAACCATGTCTGGCTCTGGAGGGCAAGGCAAGTGGATGGCCTCATCTGTCAAGGAGAAGGACATCGCCGAGCTCCGGGAGGCCGGGTATCTGGCGAAGGAGATCGCCCACTGCTACCTCTTGAGCACTGCGTTGGATTTCCATGAAGAGGAGAGGATGATGCAGAAAATTAGCGTAAGTATTTCCCTCAGTTTTTGAGAACCAAGGTATCAATCCAGTAGGAGGCCACGCACAAGTCCCTCGTACCTGCACAAAACAATAGCTCCTCGCAACCAACGCGATTAGGGGTTGTCAATCCCATTAGGTCACTTACGAGAGTGAGATCTGATAGAGATGATAAATAATATTTTTGGTATTTTTGGTATAGAGATGCAAAGTGAAAAGTAAAAGGCAAAGTAAAAACAAAGCAAGTATTAAAGTGATCGAGATTGATATGATGAGAATAGACCCGGGGGCCATAGGTTTCACTAGTGGCTTCTCTCAAGAGCATAAGTATTCTACGGTGGGTGAACAAATTACTGTTGAGCAATTGATAGAATTGAGCATAGTTGTGAGTATATCTAGGTATGATCATGTATATAAGCATCACGTCCGAGACAAGTAGACCGACTCCTGCCTGCATCTACTACTATCACTCCACTCATCGACCGCTATCCAGCATGCATCTAGAGTATTAAGTTAAAAACATAGTAACGCCTTAAGCAAGATGACATGATGTAGAGGAATAAATTCATGCAATATGATAAATACCCCATCTTGTTATCCTCGATGGCAACAATACAATACGTGCCTTGCAACCCTTTCTGTCACTGGGTAAGGACACCGCAAGATTGAACCCAAAGCTAAACACTTCTCCCATTGCAAGAACTACCAATCTAGTTGGCCAAACCAAACGGATAATTCGAAGAGACTTGCAAAGATAACCAATCATACATAAAAGAATTCAGAGAAGATTCAAATATTATTCATAGATAATCTGGATCATGAACCCACAATTCATCCGTCTCAACAAACACACCACAAAAAGAAGATTACATCGAATAGATCTCCACGAGAGAGGGGGAGAACATTGTATTGAGATCCAAAAAGAGAGAAGAAGCCATCTAGCTACTAGCTATGGACCCGAAGGTCTGAAGTAAACTACTCACACTTCATCGGAGGGGCTATGGTGATGATGTAGAAGCCCTCCATGGTGGATGCCCCCTCCGGCGGAGCTCCGGAACAGGCCCCAAGATGGGATCTCGTGGATACAGGAAGTTGCGGCGGTGGAATTAGGTTTTTGGCTCCTGTTCTGATCGCTTGGGGGTACATAGGTATATATAGGAGGAAGGAGTACATCGGTGGAGCAACAGGGGGCCCACAAGGTAGGGGGCGCGCCCCCCCACCCTCGTGACCGCATCTTTTGTTCCTTGGCGTAGGGTCCAAGTCTCCTGGATCACGTCCGGTGAGAAAATCACATTCCCGAAGGTTTCATTACGTTTGGACTCCGTTTGATATTCCGTTTCTTCGAAACACTGAAATAGGCAAAAAAACAGCAATTCTGGGTTGGGCCTTCGGTTAATAGGTTAGTCCCAAAAATAATATAAAAGTGGAAAATAAAACCCAATATAGTCCAAAACAGTAGATAAAGTAGCATGGAGCAATCAAAAATTATAAATACGTTGGAGACGTATCAGGCACTCCCAAGCTTAATTCCTGCTCGTCCTCGAGTAGGTAAATGATAAAAAGAGATTTTTTTATGTGGAGTGATACTTTGGCATAATTTCAATGTAAATCTTCTTAATTGTGGTATGAATATTCAGATCCGAAAGATTCAAGACAAAAGTTCATATTGACATAAAAATAATAATACTTCAAGCATACTAACTAAGCAATTATGTCTTCTCAAAATAACATGGCCAAAGAAAGTTATCCCTGCAAAATCATATAGTCTGGCTATGCTCCATCTTCCCCACACAAAATATTTAAATCATGCACAACCCTGATGACAAGCCAAGCAATTGTTTCATACTTTAACATTTTCAAAACTTTTTGAATCTTCACGCAATACATGAGCGAGAGCCATGGATATAGCACTATATGTGGAATAGGATGGTGGTTGTGGAGAAGACAAAAAGAGGGAAGATAGTATGACATCAACGAGGCGTATCAATGGGCTTTGGAGATGCCCATCAATAGATATCGATGTGGGTGAGTAGGGATTGCCATGCAACGGATGCCCTAGAGCTATAAGTATATGAAAGCTCAACAAAAGAAACTAAGATGGTGTGCATCCAACTCGCTTGCTCACGAAGACCTAGGGCATTTGAGGAAGTCCGTCATTGGAATATACAAGCCAAGTTCTATAATGAAAGATTCACACTAGTATATGAAAGTGACAAAATGAGAGACTCTCTATCATGAAGATCTTGGTGCTACTTTGAAGCACAAGTGTGGTAAAAGGATAGTAGCATTGTCCCTTCTCTCTTTTTCTCTCATTTTTTTATTTGGGCCTTTTCTCTTTTTTTATGGCATCTTTTTTTTCAGTTTTCTTCTTTTTTTATTTTTCGTCCGGAGTCTCATCCCGAATTGTGGGGGAATCATGGTCTCCATCATCCTTTCCTCACTTGGGACGATGCTCTAAAAAATGATGATCATCACACTTTTATTTTTCTTACAACTCAGCAATTACAACTCGATTCTTAGAACAAAATATGACTCTATATGAATGCCTCCGGCAGTGTACCGGGATGTGCAATGACTCATGAGCGACATGTATGCAAGAATTATGAACGGTGGCTTTGCCACAAATACGATGTCAACTACATGATCATGCTGGTAATATGACAATAATGGAGCGTGTCATAATAAACGGAACGGTGGAAAGTTGCATGGCAATATATCTCGGAATGGCTATGGAAATGCCATGATAGGTAGGTATGGTGGTGTCGGGGAGGCTGATCGTAACCCACGAACACCTATGGAACCTGGCGGACCGAGTCCCTTGTGGTTCGGTGGGAGGGTGGAGATTGCACGAAGAGCAGATCGAGGCGATGCACACGAGCAGTTTACCCAGCTTCAGAGCTCTCCGGAGAGATAATACTCCTACTGCTGCTTGTCTGATTATCTTGTGTTCTTGCTAGGGAGCAATGAGAGCTACGAAACCTAGCTTGAGTGTCTCTGGTCTCGAATGTGTCGAATCCTAACTGAGCCGAACCCTTTCTACGTTGCACATGGGCCTCCTTTTATAGGCTCAAGGGGTCACCACAGGTGGCAACGTAAACAAGGGCAAAAAATGGGAAAATGAGTTACGGTTGGTACAACTACTTGTACAGTGTACTCTACCTAACTCCGACGGCAAGGGACAAAAGCATTAAATGCCCGTCCATGTCGCCTAAACAGTGCAACAGGGACCGTCAGGAGCGCCACCGTTCGCCACGATGGCCTTCTTGTCAGCGCCGCTTATCGCTGCTCTCCGCTGGCCGCACAACCCCTTGACACGCGTGCCTGGAATAGCCCCATGGCGACACGTTGGCGGATGAGCTGGAGCGGAGATGAAGAGAGGTTGCCTGCCGCGGCAAGCGCCTTGCCGCGGCTGAACCCTTGTCGCACTCGGAAGCTTGTCGCTCACCGAGCCTTCCCGGCAAGCTCCTCTTGCCGGGGTCTTGTTTCCTTTGTGCCTTGAGTGGCCTTCCCGGCAATCTCCTCTTGCCGGGGCCTTGAATACTTTGTTCTTGAATGGCTCCAAAGGAGCCGCGGAGGACCTTGGCGGTCACTAGGCAAGCCTGTCGCGGGGTGCTGCAACTGCCCGTGCACGAGTTCGGGATACTAGGGTACCCCTACTCTAGTACACTGACAGGTGGCTGTTTTGAGGAACATATATGGTGGGTGTATGATACCGGCGAAAAGTGCGCGGTATTAGAGAGGCTAGCAATGGTGGAAGGATGGGAAAAAGTGCGTATAATCCATGGACTCAACATTAGTCATAAAGAACTCATATACTTATTGCAAAATCTAGAAGTTATCAAAGCAAAGTATTACGCACATGCTCCTAGGGGGATAGATTGGTAGGAAAAGACCATCGCTCGTCCCCGACCGCCACTCATAAGGAAGACAATCAATAAATAAATCATACTCTGAGTTCATCACATAACGGTTCACCATACGTGCATGCTACGGGAATCACAAACTTCAACACAAGTATTCTTTAAATTCACAACTACTCAACTAGCATGACTCTAATATCACCATCTTCATATCTCAAAACAATTATCAAGCATCAAACTTTTCTTAGTATTCAATGCACTCAAAAGAAAGTTTCACATATCTTGAATACCAAGTATATTAACATTAAGCAAATTACCATGCTATTAACGACTCTCAAAATAATCTAAGTGAAGCATGAGAGATCAATAGTTTCTTTAAAACAAATCCACCACCATGCTCTAAAAGATCTAAGTGAAGCACTAGAGCAAAAATTATCACGCTCAAAAGATATAAGTGAAGCACTATGAGCAAAACTATCAAGCTCAAAAGATATAAGTGAAGCACATAGAGTATTCTATCAATTTCCAATTCATGTATGGCTCTCTCAAAAGGTGTGTACAGCAAGGATGATTGTGGTAAACTATCAAGCAAAGACGCAAATAATACAAGACGCTCCAAGCAAAACACATATCATGTGGTGAATAAAAATATAGCTCCAAGTAAATTACCGATGGAAGTAGACGAAAGAGGGGATGCCTTCCGGGGCATCCCCAAGCTTTGACTTTTTGGTGTCCTTGGATTATCTTGGGGGTGCCGTGGGCATCCCCAAGTTTAGTCTCTTGCCACTCCTTGTTCCATAATCCATCAAAAGAATTTACCCAAAACTTGAAAACTTCACAACACAAAACTCAATAGAAATCTCGTGAGCTCCGTTAGAGAAAGAAAACAAAAGACTACTTTAAGGTACTATAATGAACTCATTCTTTATTTATATTGGTGTTAAACCTACTGTATTCCAACTTCTCTATGGATTATAAACTATTTTACTAGCCATAGATTCATCAAAATAAGCAAACAACACACGAAAAACAGAATCTGTCAAAAACAAAACAGTCTGTAGTAATCTGTAACTAACGCAAACTTCTGGAACTCCAAAAAATCTACCAAAATTAGAAGACCTAGAAATTTTTTTTATTGATCAGCAACAATAGGAATAAGTATTTTATCACTTTCTGGTGATTTTTAATAATTCGAGAACTGAGCGCAAAGTTTCTGGAAATTACAGCAAGATCAAATAACTATCATCCAAGAAGATCCAATAGGTCTAGCTTGGCACAAACACTAACTAAAACACAAAACCACATCTAAACAGAGGCTAGATGGATTATTTATTCCTAAACAGAAGCAAAAACTAAAAACTAAAAATAAAACTGGGTTGCCTCCCAACAAGCGCTATCGTTTAACGCCCCTAGCTAGGCATAAAAGCAAGGATAGATCTAGGTATTGCCATCTTTGGTAGGCAATCCATACGTGACTCTCATGATAGATTCATATGGTAATTTTATTTTCTTTCTAGGAAAGTTTTCAATGCCTTTCTTTAATGGAAATTGGAATCTAATATTCCCTTCCTTCATATCAATAATTGCACCAATCGTTCTAAGGAAAGGTCTACCAAGAATAATAGGACATGAAGGATTGCAATCTATATCAAGAACGATAAAATCTACGGGCACATAATTCCTATTTGCAACAATAAGAACATCATTAATTCTTACCATAGGCTTTTAATAGTGGAATCCGCAAGATGCAAGTTTAGAGAGCAATCATCAAAGTCACATAAATCTAGCAAATCACACAAAGTTTTGGGAATAGTGGAGACACTAGCACCCAAATCACACAAGGCATGAAACTCATAGTTTTTAATTTTAATTTTAACAGTAGGTTCCCAATCATCATAGAGCTTTCTAGGGATAGAGACCTTCAACTCAAGTTTTTCATCATAAGATTGCATCAAGGCATCAACAATGTGTTCAGTAAAGGCCTTATTTTGACTATAAGCATGAGGAGAATTTAGCACGGATTGCAACAAGGAAATACAATCAATTAAACAGCAATTTTCATAATTAAATTCCTTGAGATCCAAAATAGTGGGTTTAGCAACATCTAGGTTTTTATTTCTTTCAATCCCACATTTATCAATTTCATCATCAAGATCTAAAAACTCCGAATTCTTAGAACGCCTTCTAGGTAAAGGAAGACCATATTCAGTTTCATCAAGATTCATATTGCAAAACAAAGATTTAATGGGGGACACATCAATAACTTTTAGATCTTCATCTTGATTTTCATAGGAATTGGAAGAACACGCTTTAATAAAGGCATCTTTGGAAGCACGCATCCTAGCGGTTCTTTCTTTGCACTCATCATTGGAAATTCTCATAGCTTTGAGAGACTCATTGATATCATGCTTAGGAGGAATAGATATAATCTTTAAAGAATCAACCTCAAGAGAAATTCTATCAACGTTGCTAGCCAACTCATCAATTTTAAGCAATTTCTCCTCAAGCAAAGCATTAAAATTCTTTTGTGAATTCATAAACTCTTTAACACTACTCTCAAATTCAGAGGGAATCTTATTAAAATTTCCATAAGATTTGTTGTAGGAATTTCCATAATTATTAGAGGAATTACTAGGATAAGGCCTAGGATTAAAATTCCCTCTATACACGTTGTTACCAAAATTATTCCTACCAACAAAATTCACATCCATAGATTCATTATTATTCTCAACCAAAGTAGACAAAGGCATATCATTATGATCAGAAGAAACACTCTTAGTAGCAAATAATTTCATAAGTTCATCCATCTTTTCACTCAAAACATTAATTTCTTCTATCGCATGCACTTTTTTATTAGTAGATCTTTCAGTGCCATTGAGAATAATTAACCATAATATTATCTAGAAGTTTAGTAGCATCTCCTAGAGTGATTTCCATAAAAGTGCCTCCTGCGGCCGAATCTAAAAGATTTCTAGAAGCAAAATTCAATTCGGCATAAAAGTTTTGTATAATCATCCACAAGTTCAAACCATGAGTAGGACAATTACGTATCATTAATTTCATTCTCTCCCAAGCTTGTGCAACAAGTTCATGATCGAGTTGCTTAAAATTCATAATATCGTTCCTAAGAGAGATAATCTTAGTGGGAGGAAAATACTTAGAGATAAAAGCATCTTTGCACTTGTTCCAAGAATCAATACTATTTTTAGGCAGAGATGAAAACCACGCTTTAGCACGATCTCTAAGAGAAAAAGGAAATAGCTTCAATTTAACGACATCATTATCGACATCTTTTTTCTTTTGCATATCACATAAATCAATGAAGCTATTCAGATGAGTAGCGGCATCTTCACTAGGAAGGCCGGCGAATTGATCTTTCATAACAAGATTCAACAAAGCAGTATTGATTTCACAAGATTCAGTATTGGCAAGAGGAGCAATCGGAGTGCTAAGGAAATCATTATTATTGGTATTGGTGAAGTCACACAATTTGGTTGTATCTTGAGCCATCGCCACAAATAAGCAATCCAACACTCGAGCAAACAAAAGGCAAGCGAGAAAAGGCAACGGGAAAAAGAGGAGGAGATTGGGAAAGAGAGGGCGAATAAAACGGCAAGGGTGAAGTGGGGGAGAGGAAAACGAGAGGCAAATGGAAAATAATGTAATGCGGGAGATGGGATTGTGATGGGTACTTGGTATGGAGCTTGACTTGCTCTTACGTGAGCCTCCCCGGCAACGGCGCCAGAAATTCTTCTTGCTACCTCCTGAGCACTGCGTTGGATTTCCCCAAATAGGAGAGGATGATGCAGCAAAGCAGCGTAAGTATTTCCCTTAGTTTTTGAGAACCAAGGTATCAATCCAGTAGGAGGCCATGCACAAGTCCCTCGTACCTGCACAAAACAATAGCTCCTCGCAACCAACGCGATAAGGGGTTGTCAATCCCTTCACGGTCACTTACGAGAGTGAGATATGATAGAGATGATAAATAATATTTTTGGTATTTTTGGTATAGAGATGCAAAGTGAAAAGTAAAAGGAAAAGTAAAAACAAAGCAAGTATTAAAGTGATGGAGATTGATATGATGAGAATAGACCCGGGGGCCATAGGTTTCACTAGTGGCTTCTCTCAAGAGCATACGTATTCTACGGTGGGTGAACAAATTACTGTTGAGCAATTGACAGAATTGAGCATAGTTATGAGTATATCTAGGTATGATCATATGTATATAGGCATCACGTCCGAGACAAGTAGACCGACTCCTGCCTGCATCTACTACTATTACTCCACTCATCGACCGCTATCCAGCATGCATCTAGAGTATTAAGTTAAAACAGAGTAACGCCTTAAGCAAGATGACATGATGTAGAGGAATAAATTCATGCAATATGATAAATACCCCATCTTGTTATCCTCGATGGCAACAATACAATACATGCATTGGAACCCTTACTGTCACTGGGTAAGGACACCGCAAGATTGAACCAAAGCTAAACACTTCTCCCATTGCAAGAACTACCAACCTAGTTGGCCAAACCAAACGGATAATTCAAAGAGACTTGCAAAGATAACCAATCATACATAAAAGATTCAAATATTATTCATAGATAATCTGGATCATAAACCCACAATTCATCGGCCTCAACAAACACACCGCAAAAAGAAGATTACATCGAATAGATATCCACGAGAGAGGGGGAGAACATTGTATTGAGATCCAAAAAGAGAGAAGAAGCCATCTAGCTACTAGCTACGGACCCGAAGGTCTGAAGTAAACTACTCACACTTCATCGGAGGATCCATGGTGATCATGTAGAAGCCCTCCGTGGTGGATGCCCCCTCCGGCAGAGCTCCGGAACAGGCCCCAAGATGGGATCTCGTGGATACAGGAAGTTGCGGCAGTGGAATTAGGTTTTTGGCTCTTATTCTGATCGTTTGGGCGTACGTAGGTATATATAGGAGGAAGGTGTACGCCGGTGGAGCAACAGGGGGCCCACGAGGCAGGGGGCGCACCCTAGGGGGGTGCGCCCCCCACCCTCGTGACCGCCTCTTTTGTTCCTTGGCATAGGGTCCAAGTCTCCTGGATCACGTTCGGTGAGAAAATCACGTTCTCGAAGGTTTCATTCCGTTTGGACTCCGTTTGATATTCCGTTTCTTCGAAACACTGAAATAGGCAAAAAAAACAGCAATTCTGGGCTGGGCCTCCGTTTAATAGGCTAGTCCCAAAAATAATATAAAAGTGGAAAATAAAGCCCAATATAGTCCAAAACAGTAGATAAAGTAGCATGGAGCAATCAAAAATTTTAGATACGTTGCGGACGTATCACCCACCGGCTTCCGACCAAGGGACAAGTCGTCCCTACACCGAAACCCAACGAGAGGGTGGTGTTCCTCCCTCATTTCGTCTGCGGGCTAGGGCTTCCACTCCACCCTTTCGTCTGCGGGCTTATGTTCTATTATGGGCTAGATGTCCATGATCTAGCCCCGAACTCTTTCCTCAATATCTCGGCATTCATTGTCGTGTGTGAGGCTTTCCTCCGCATCCAGTCCCACTTCATTCTATGGCTCAAGATCTTCAACGTAAAGCCGAAGGTGGTGGATGGCCAACACGCGGAGTGCGGAGGAGCCATGGTGAGCAAGATGCCCAATGTCACATGGCCCAAAGGCACGTTTGTGGAGACTGTCAAGGAGTGACAGAAACCGTGGTTCTATATCACAGAGCCATGCGACGCCACCTGGGCCGCGGCTTCCGAGTTCAAGTCTGGAGCTCCAACGCGGCTGACCTCCTGGATGGAGAAGGGCCCCAATTGGTCTTCGTCGGATGAGCTGATGGCACTGCAAACGTGCGTCCAAAGCATGGTGGATAAAAACATCAAGCTCGTCGACGTGATCCAGGTTATGCTAGTTCTCCAAATCCTCCCCTGCCAAAGCCGAACTTCCCCTCTATGGGAATTCGATCTGGAGAAGCACCAGACCTTGGAGAGGCTCTTCGGAACCACTCACGAAGACGCCTGGAAGATGCTTTTCAAGGGCGACGAGAAACCGCCGGCCATAGACTTGGACCATGGGCACGATCTTGCCCACCCCGCTAATGCGGTAAGTATTTCACCTCCCAAGGCGTACCCTCTACTTGTTTGTCCAAGGAAGGCAACTAAACTTTGCAAATTTATCCTTTCAGGAATGGACGGAGAAAGCGGAGCGGATTCAATGTCCGGCTCCGCTACCCGAAGAACCATTCGTCCCGCTCCTGGCGAAGATGCTGGTCCCGGCACCCTATCAGCCGCCGGAGAAGAAGGCCAAGGGGGCCGGGGTGGCCCCCGCCGCAAGGGCACTTCAGACGTGATGTCCGAAGACAAGACTCACTCCTCTGCCGCCGAAGATGACGATGAGGAGGAGGAAGAAAGCAACCCTCCCCCTGATGGGGGGAGGAAGAAGAGGGCGGCCTCCACAAATCTGGAGGCAGAGGCGCCCAAGAAGGGGAAAGGATCCCTTGCGGATAAAACCACGTGGGACGTCGACAGCAGTCCAGAGCGACGCCCCCGGAATAAGCCCCTGGCCGCATCGTAAGTACTGACAGACTCGTATTCGTTCGTGTACCCGGCCTCTCTTCTTCATTGTATTAACATAGTTAATTGTGCCATTGCAGTCTGGCCCATGATAGCTCCCAGCGATCCTCATCAAGAGGTTCGCTGGATTCAAAGGCGATGGCTAGTGAGTCACCGCCGGCCGCTTACTCTCCCACGGCCAAGGGCGACGCTGAGGTGCTGTCACGAAGGACTTTCCCAGGCCAGGGAGAGTCTCAGGAGGCCGTCAGGGTGGCGCCAGAGGGCGAAACCTCGGCCGCCGGACACATGGGGGAGCAGTCCCCCATGGAGACTGGTGATGGGGGCCATGCTCAGTTCGGCCCCCAGTCGTATACGACGCCGAAGATCTATACGGCTCCGGAGTCCGGCCAGCAACCTGCCGGACAATCTTCTGGAAGCGCTACGAGGCGCTTCCATTGTGGAAGAACACCGTATCCTTATGGGTACCGTGATTGAGAGGGTTCAGTCCGTTGAAAGCGGACTGACCGAAGCCTGCAGCGGCCTGCTGACAGGTTTTGAGGTAAGCGACGCAAAAAGAGAAAATCCCAATATAGACAGCATCCCCTGAGACACTGTCCGGTGTTCGGAAAGCTAGGCCGAATAGAGGATCAATTCATTTTTGCAGGAAAGTAACTAAATGTGTCTTGTATGAATGTGCAGGCGTCATTGCTAGCCACGACCTCACACGCTGCCGAAGTCTCCGGACTAAAGCAGAGACTGGAGCGGGCCGAGGACGAGCTCAGCCAAGCGAGGAAGCAGCTAGCCGACCAGCAAGGTATGTAATGACTCGCTGTATATTCGGAAAGAATAAATGATGTGCATTGACCATAGTGTTATGATATGTGTAGGAGCGATTACCGAGGTCGAGGCCCTTAAAAAGGCCCTGGCCGAAGCCGAGGAGAAAGCTGCCAAGGAGCAAGCTGCCCGTAAGAAGCTCAAGGCCAGGGTCAACGAGGTTCAGCAATGCCTCCAGGACGCTGTGAAGAAATGCGAGGCCTTGGAGTGCGATGTTTCGGCTCGAGAGGCCGAACTCGCCAAGGTTCGCCAGAGCGCGGAAGAAGCCCGGGTTGAGGCCCAGGGCGCCTTCCAGGAGATCCAGGAGGTCAAGAAGATCGCGAAGGGTAAGGCGTTCAGTATGCAAAGCAAGTATGTGAAGAAGAAGTATGTCTTACTAACCCGGATTCGGAGTTCTACAGGGGCGTTTGCGGATCTGCCGCGCAGTGTGTCGGACGCTGCGGAGTTCTTCCGAGCCGAAGAAGGGAGCTCAACGGAGAAGTTGTTCTGGTCGCAATACCTTGCGCCAGAATATCCAGTGCCCTTCACCGATCAGCTAAAACAGCTGGTCGAGCTGGATAGGGTGGCCGAACTGGCCATGAAGGATTTAATAATCCGGCTGTGGCCTGCCGAAGATATACCCAGCAGCTACTTTGGCCTCGTGAAGCGGCTAGTGAACGCCTGTCCTTGACTTGACGTCATCAAGCAGTCGGTCTGCATCGAGGGCGCGCGCATGGCCTTTGCCCGCGTCAAAGTCTGGTGGGCGAAGATGGACGCCGTCAAGCTTGTGACCGAAGGGCCGCCTGAGGGCAAGGAGCCCCGCACTCCTGAGCGATATTTTGAAGACGTCCTGGAGGGGTCTCGCATTGTGGCTACGCAATGTGCAAAAGACATTATCTTTGAATGAATACATTCATGTTGTCTCTGCCTTGTATTATAAAACAAAGTTGTTATGTAATATAATTTTTGTTATGTTTTTTTAAATTACCTCCTGTGCGTCCATTTTGTATGAAATCTGAGAGTTGGCCAGTGTCGGCTTCTACCCCCATGTAGGTAGTACGGGGGTGTTCGGGATGGAATCTAAACACTCTTTATCCAATTGTTTGGTCCTTGAAGGAGGTGCTTAGCACAACGAACCAGGCAATCAGACTATGCGACTTTAGCACTCTCACTTAGCCATAGGAGTTTGACAATAAAAAATGTGGGCGCAGCCCCTAGTATCTGAACTAGAATGCTATAAGCACCTGATCAGGTAAGTACCGATCCTTCGCGTAATGCGGAAAAAATCAACGATTTGAAACCTCCGAAGAGCTGACCGGCTCTCGCTGCATCATGACAGTCAGTTTTAGGCTTTCTCTACTAAGGTGCTCCTTCGGGTAAACTAGGGCACAATTGCAGTAGTGCTCCCTTTACTACCTTAGCCGATATAGTGGAACATAAGGTAGCAAGCACAGGAGGCGGGCAACCCAACTATCGACCAAAGACATGATTCGGAGCCAATGCATATAGTGGTAAATTCGGGGTGCCGAACTATACTGTAAAAGTGTTCGGACTTTGTTGCCATAGTGTGGCGCGCTATGACGCCCCTGGCAAAATTGAAATGTACCATAGTGTACGGATGCTATCTGACAAGCTTAAAAAAAAGAAGGAAAACAGAAAAGGAGCAAAGGCAATGAGCGGGGGCCCTAAAATTTTCGCCGCAAACTGTTTCCATTATAATTTGATTAATACATCAAAGCGCATTGATACAAATAGTGCGATAAGCAACAGGCTATTTAACATGCCACGACCAAGGTAGAGCTGCGTGTGGGCCCTGGAAATAGGTAGAGTGGTCGTTAAAGAAACCACCTAGAAATCCCCCTCTACGTCCAAGCTGACTGCCGACTTGGTTTTTTGTCCTTCGAGAGGGCCTGCAATCAAGCCATCAGGGAAGGCCTGTGGAAAAGAAACCTAAAAACAAGAAAGGAAACAGTGAGAGTATATGTGTCTAGGAGCGGTCGAACCGTATTGTGGATCACAAGCTAGTTATGCTCCGTCTATGCCCATGGTATTTTGAGTGCGTAGTTATGTACGCGCGGTGCGAATGCCGCCACTTGATCGGGACTAGGACGGAGGACAAATTGCTAGTCGAGCTTCTGACGAGCTGAGCTATCCTGCTGCAAAATAGTCCGGGCCCTTTTGATAGTGTCCGGGACCTCGGCTGCTGAATTAAGGTTCTTCTTGAAAAGGCTGCTCTGTACATCTGCCGCTAAGGCGACGGTGTGCTCCTCGGTGCGGAGGGACCATTCCGTGTTTCCATTGACTGTTATGATGCCGCGCGGTCTGGGCATCTTGAGCTTGAGGTAAGCATAATGAGGCACCGCATTGAATCGAGCAAATGCGGTTCGTCCGAGCAGTGCGTGATAGCCGCTGTGGAAAGGGATGATATCAAAGATTAATTCCTCACTTCGGAAGTTGTCCGGAGATCCGAAGACAACCTCTAGCGTAATTGAGCCTGTGCAGCGGGCCTCTACACCTGGTATGACTCCTTTAAATGTAGACTTTGTGGGCTTGATCCGTGATGTGTTAATGCCCATTTTGCGTACCGTATCCTAATAGAGCAGATTGAGGCTGCTGTCGCCGTCCATGATGACTCGCGTCAGGTGGAATCCGTCAATGATTGGGTCGAGGACTAGTGCAACTGAACCGCCATGATGGATACTGGTCGGATGATCCCATCGATCGAAAGTGATCGGGCATGATGACCATGGATTAAATTTTGGGGCGACTGGCTCTATCGCATAGACGTCCCTGAGCACGCTGATACGTCCTTTTTGCATCATGCGTTTATATCAATATTTATTGCATTATGGGCTGTTATTACACGTTATGTCACAATACTTATGCCTATTCTCTCTTATTTTACAAGGTATACATGAAGAGGGAGAATGCCGGCAGCTGGAATTCTGGGCTGGAAAAAGAGCAAATATTAGAGACCTATTCTGCATAGCTCCATAAGTCCTGAAACTTCACGGAATTCATTTTTGGAATTAATAAAAATACTGGCGAAATAATCCACCAGAGGGGGCCCACACCCTAGCCACGAGGGTGGGGGGCGCGCCCTACCCCTTGGGCGCGCCCCTCTGCCTCATGGGCCCCCTGGCAGGCCTCCGGTGCCCATATTATGCTATATGAAGTCTTTCATCTGAGAAAAAATCATAAGCAAGCTTTTGGGAAGAAACTCCGCCGCCACGAGGCGGAACCTTGGCGGAACCAATCTAGGGCCCTGGCAGAGCTGTTCTGCCGGGGAAACTTACCTCCGGGAGGAGGAAATCATCGCCATCATCATCACCAATGATCCTCTCATCGGGAAGGGGTCAATCTCCATCAACATATTCACCAGCACTATCTCCTCTCAAACCCTATTTCATCTCTTGTATCCAATCGTTGTCCCGAAGCCTCAGATTGGTACCTGTGGGTTGCTAGTAGTGTTGATTACTCCTTGTAGTTGATGGTAGTTGGTTTATTTGGTGGAAGATCATATGTTCAGATCCATTATGCATATTAATACCCCTCTGATTATGAACATGAATATGATTTGTGAGTAGCTACGTTTGTTCCTGAGGACATGGGAGAAGTCTTGCTATAAGTAGTGATGTGAATTTGGTATTTGTTCGATATTTTGATGAGATGTATGTTGTCTTTCCTCTAGTGGTGTTATGTGAACGTCGACTACATGAAACTTCACCATTATTTCGGCCTAGAGGAAGGCATTGGGAAGTAATAATTAGATGATGCGTTGCTAGAGTGATACAAGCTTAAACCCTAGTTTATGAGTTGCTTCGTAAGGGGCTGATTTGGATCCATATGTTTCATGTTGTGGTTAGGTTTACCTTAATACTTCTTTTGAAGTTGCGGATGCTTGCAATAGGGGTTAATCATAAGTGGGATGCTTGTCCAAGAAAGGACAGCACCCAAGCACCGGTCCACCCACATACCAAATTATCAAAGTAACGAACGCGAATAATATGAGCGTGATGAAAACTAGCTTGACGATAATTCCCATGTGTCCTCGGGAGCGCTTTTCTCTATATAAGAGTTTGTCCAGGCTTGTCCTTTGCTACAAAAAGGATTGGTCCATCTTGCTGCACTTTATTTATACTTGTTACTTGTTACCCGTTACAAATTACCTTATCACAAAACTATCTGTTACCGATAATTTCAGTGCTTGCAGAGAATACCTTACTAAAAACCGCTTGTCATTTCCTTCTGCTCCTCGTTGGGTTCGACACTCTTACTTATCGAAAGGACTACGATAGATCCCCTATACTTGTGGGTCATCAAGACTCTTTTCCGCGCCGCTGTCGGGAGTGAAGCGCCTTTGGTAGGTGGAATTTGGTAAGGAAAATTTATATAGTGTGCTGAAATTTAGTGTTACTTGTTACTATGGAGAACAATCCTTTGAGGGGTTTGTTCGTGGTATCTTCACCTCGTCCGAAACCAAAATTTGTTACCCCTCAACCTACTGAACCTGCTGAAAATGTTTACTTTGAAATTCCTTCGGGTATGATAGAGAAGCTGCTAGCTAATCCTTTTGTAGTAGATGGAACATTGCATCCCGATTTAAACCTAATCTATGTAGTTGAAGTTTGTGGATTATTTAAGCTTGCAGGTATGCCCGATGATGTTATCAAGAAGAAGGTCTTCCCTTTATCTTTGAAGGGTGAGGCATTGACATGGTATAGGCTATGTGATGATATGGGATCATGGAACTACAAAACGGTTGAAATTGGAATTTCATCAGAAGTTTTATCCTATGCATCTTGTTCATCGTGATCGTAATTACATATATAATTTTTGGCCTCGCGAAGGAGAAAGCATCGCTCAAGCTTGGGGGAGGCTTAAGTCAATGTTATATTCATGCCCCAATCATGAGCTCTCAAAAGAATGATTATTCAAAAAAATTATGCTCGGCTCTCTCTCAATAATCGCTCCATGCTTGATACTTCTTGTACTGGCTCTTTTATGATGAAGACTATTGAATTCAAATGGGATTTATTGGAAAGAATTAAACGCAACTCTGAAGATTGGGATCTCGATGAAGGTAAGGAGTCAGGTATAACACCTAAGTTTGATTGTGTTAAATCTTTTATGGATACCAATGTTTTCCGTGAATTTAGCACTAAATATGGACTTGACTCTGAGATAGTAGCTTCTTTCTGTGAATCCTTTGCTACTCATGATCTCCCTAAGGATAAGTGGTTTAAATACAATCCTCCCATTGAAGTAAAAGTAGTTGCACCTATTAAAGTTGAATAAAAGACTATCACTTATAATGATCCTATTGTTCCTACTATTTATGTTGAGAAACCACCTTTCCCTGTTAGAATAAAGGATCATGCTAAAGCTTCAACTATAGTCAACAAAAGTAATATTCACAAACCCCCTGAGCAAGTTAAAGTTGAACCTAATATTGCTATGGTTAAGGATCTCTTGGCTGATAATATCGATGGGCATGTTATTTACTTTCAGTGAAGAGACTGCTAGAATTGCTAAATTGGTGCTAAAGATAAACATAGACCTGTGGTAGGCATGCCTGTTATTTATGTTAGAGATCATTGTTATCATGGCTTATGTGATATGTGTCGGGGAAGCTGATCGTGGCCCACGAACACCTATGGGACCTGGGTCCCTTGTGGTTCGGAGGGGGGCGGAGATTGCACAAAGAGCGGATCGAAGCGATGCACACGAGCAGATTTACCCAGCTTCGGAGCTCTCCGGAGAGATAATACTCCTACTGCTGCTTTGTGGATTATATTGTGTTTTTGCTAGGGAGCGATGGGAGCTACAAAACCTAGCCTGAGTGTGGTCTCGTATGAGTAGAATCAGCTAAGCCGAGCTGAACCGAACCCTTTCTACGTTGCACTTGGGCCTCCTTTATAGGCACAAGGGGTCACCACATGTGGCAAGTAGACAAGGGTAAGATAGTAAAACAGAGGTTGGTACACCGCTTTGTACAAAGGTACTGATGATCTATACCTAACTCGACGGCAAGGGACAAGAGTCATAAATGCCCGCCTCCGCGCTCAACAAAGGTAACAGGACCGCTGGCGCCTCCGCTTGCCACGATGGTAGCTTGTCAGCGCCGCTTATCGCTGCTCCCGCTGGCTGCGCAGCCGTCGCCGACACGCTGCTTGGGAAAACCCCATAGCGACACGCTGGCGGATGAGCTGGAGCGAGATGAAGAGAGGTTGCTCGCATGGCGAGCACCTTGCTGCGGCAAGGTTCTTGTCGCGCCGGGAGCTTGTCGCCACCAGCCTTCCGGCAAGCTCCTCTTGCCGGGCCTTATTTCCTTCGTGCCTTGAGTGGCCTTCCCGGCAAGCTCCTCTTGCCGGGGCCTTGATTGCTTTGTTCTCGAATGGCTCCAAGGGAGCTGCTGAGGATCTTGGCGGTCACCAAGCCAGCCCTGCCGCGGGGTGCTGCAACTGCTCATGCACGAGTTCGGGGTGCTAGGGGTACCCCTACTCTAGTACACCGACAGGAGCCCCCGGGCCTGGGCCACACACGGCGCCAAGCTTTGTTGGACCAGGCCCAAAACAGTGCACGGGCGCGCGTGGTCTTGATTACGCTGTTACTCGTCTTGGACCCACCACGCCTCCCATGAACGTCACGCACCGGACGTGGCGTCGTGGGGAAGATCGTGGGGGTTTCTTTAATGGAAAAAAATCGGAACGCCCGTCCCCTCTCCCCTTTATAAGCAGGGGGAACATGGGCAGGATGCCCACTTGCCCTTGCTGTCACATCAGAAAACCCCCGTCGCTTCCCCCTTTCTTCTCGAGCGCAAAGAGAGCGAGGCTCCGCCCCCTCAATTGCCACCGGTGCCACCAACGCCGTCGACCTCCTCCACCACCTCTCCCCATGGCTCCGAAGGCCGACAAGGGAAAAGGCGTGAAATCGGCCGAGGCGCAACGGCTCACGGCGCTGCGGAAGGAGCAGGCCCTCTTCGATCCCCTGCTTGACAGGAAGGAGCTGCGGGAGCTGTACTATCTCTTCTGGTCGATGGAGACCCGGGCGCACCCGCGCACGAGAGTCATCTCCGCCGCCACATCCGAGAAGATTTCCATAGGGTACCCTTTCTTCACGCTTTTCTTCCACTGCGGGCTCTGCTCGCCCTTTTCTGAATTCTTCTGTGATGTCATGAACACTTATGGCCTCCGCCTCCTTGATTTCACCCCCAACGCCGTCCTCACCTTGGCTGCTGCACACCTCTGCGAGAACTTTGTCGTGGTCCACCCAAATGTAGCACTCTTCCGCCATTACTTCATGCCCCCAGAGAGAGAGGAGAGCCGCTTGCCGGAGGGATTGCATGGGTCTCTAGGATCGGCAAGAAGGAAGCGATCTTGGCGGAGAGTTGCGTAGCAAGTGGGAGGAGTGGAGAGCTGACTGGTGTTGGATCTTAGAAGAGGAGCCACAGCCTTTCACCGCCCTGCGCCAAACTCCCATATTGCGCGGCAATGACTGGAGTAACTTGGCGCCGCAGGACGACAAGTTGAAGATTGCCGTGACTAGGATTTTATGCCTCCGCAAGCAGGGCTTACCGTGAGGAGCAGTTGGCGCGACTTCCCACGCCGCCGCATTGCGCCCTTGCAGGAGAGGAGGAGGCCTGCTTGGGAATTCCAAATGTGGCGGACATCATGAGGCTGCGCCCGGTCTGAACTGGAATTTTACTACCTTGAGCTGGACGGCATGCTGCGGGAGTTGTTCAAGCTCGATGCGGATCACCCCAGTGGTGCATGTTTCGAGGGGAGTCGTGCCCTTGTGCAACAACTCGTCGCTGACAGCATCCGCGATGATGTTGCCAGCGATTCCCACGGAATCGTTCCAACTTGGCAGGAGCCCGCCGACGACGTCGTGCAGCAGTTCTTCGACAACTTGGTGGAGGTGCCGATTCGCGCCGACGAGCAGAGACGGCTCACCCACGACACCACCGATCAGGAGATGGCGCGCATTGCCACAAGGTTGGAGGAGGCGGCAGAAGCTGCCGCTGCCGGCGTGTTTGGGTTTACCGTCGAGGAGGCGGAAACAGCCGAGGCGGCAAGCCTTGCCGACCGAGAAGAGCTTGCCGGTGAGGAGGAACAGGCCGAGCCCGACGTTAATCCGGAAGAGCCGGCCGGCGGCGCTTCCCCTCCGCCGTCAAGCAGCTTGCCGCAGGAGGAGCCCGCGGCCCCGCCAAGGAGACGTCTCCGCAAGACCGAAGAAGTGGCGGGGCGGCAGACGGCACGATAGCCGCCTCGCCGCCCGACGCGCTCCACCGCGGCAAGCACTGTTGCCGCGGGAGCGCCTCCTGCCGCCACAGCAACGGGAGCGGGGTCTTCTGGAGTCGCGGCCCATGCATCCGCCAAGTGTCCGAGGGAATCTTCTCCTCCAATTCGTCGCGCCGGAGTGGAATTTGATCTCTCCGCCCTCAGCTCCGAGGAAGAAGAGGAAGAGTAAGATCTTGTCGCTGCTACTTGTAATTCTCCAATTTATTGCTTTATTTTATATCCGATCGGCTTCACTCAACCTTCTCCTTCTTGTGAAGCTAGCTCAGAGGGCGTCGAAGAGGGCCAAGACCCCGGTGGTTGTTGTCCCAGATGATTCCCCTGTGGCGACAGGGGGCACGTCTGGAACTCCCTTGTCGGACCCGGCAACCCTTCAACAGAGCAGCCCCCAGCACAGCTCCCAGCGTAAGTGTTTGGTATACTTCTCATGGTTAGGTGTGCTTGGGTGCTTCTCCGTCACTGATATCTGGTTTGTTGAATTGTGTAGGAGCAGAGCAGCCTCATTAGGAAGCACCAGAGGTCACTCTCAACGTTCTGCTTGCTTCAACTACGCCGCCAAGGGAGAACTCTCCGCCAAGGGAGCGCTCTCCGGCAAGGGAGGCCTCTCCGACAAGGGGTGCTTCCCCGACAAGGACCTGCGCCGACGACCCTCCGGCCAGGAGACCGCGCAACAGATCCCATTGCGGTGATTTTCTTGTTTGAAAACATCCCTTGGATTCTCTTTTCTTCTGTTCTTCTCTTTCGAACATTTGCTTGACTTGTTCTTTCTTTTTCTGACCATCAGATCCATCCGCCGAAGATCCGATGGAGACTGAGGCTGCCGGCGAGGAGGACGCTCACGGCGACAATGTCGACGCCGCCAACATGGAGGAGGAGGCTGGCGCCGACGGGCCTGGCCGCAGGAGGCCGCCAAGGCTGCCGGGCGCAGGCGGGGAGGAATCTGGCGATCGCACTGACAGCCCTGAGGCCGCAGGAGCGCCAGGCGCTGCACCGACCGCCGATCCTCCCGCCACCAATGCCGCACCAGACTCCGAAGAGCCCCAGCCCGGCGCCTATCTGAAGGCCGGCGAGGGTGTCTTTATCAAGCTCCCCGGGCATCAAGCCTGTGGCACCACCAAGGGGAGACCTTCGACGCGGTGCTGCTTGCCTCCGCCGGGCTGTCGCTGGTCGATGCTCCGAGCAGCAGCAGCGGTGAGCCTGAGGAGGAGGAGCTGCTAAGGCGATTGCTGTCGCTCTACCGCGCCCGACAAGCCAAGCTGGTGTCCAGGGAGGCGCTTGTCGCGAGGGCGGGAGCTGACTTGGAGAAACGCACGGAAGAGCTCCGGCGTGCCAACAAAGAAACTCTCCGGGATATAGCAGAGGCGCGGGAGCAGCTTGCTGAGGAGCGCACGATCTTCATCTTGGAGAAGGGCGAGGTCGAGGAGCAGCAGAGGCTTGCCGGCGAGAAGCTCTCCGCGCGAGAAGGTGAGCTGGCGCAACGGAAGATCAACCTCGACAGCTATGAGGAAGATCTCGCCGTGCGCGAGCAAACGATTGGCGGACCACTTCAGGAGGCAAAGGTTGCTGCTGCGGCTGCCGAGGCCGCCAAGAAGGAATTGGAGACGAGGATGG
Organism: Aegilops longissima; assembly: GCA_021605205.1. Lineage (NCBI taxonomy): Eukaryota > Viridiplantae > Streptophyta > Magnoliopsida > Poales > Poaceae > Aegilops > Aegilops longissima. The sequence goes on from CM038676.1 coordinate 57,394,173, forward strand.
CTCAGCTGGAGTCCACCCTCCAGAAGAGCGCCGAGGAGGTCGCCGGGTTGAAGCGCGAGCGCGAGAAGGACGCCTACACCCTTGGCGAGCTGCAAGGTCGCTTTGCTGAAAAGATCAAGGAGATTGATGCCGCCAAGGACTCCAAGGCGGATCTGGAGCTGAAACTGACCACCTTGACGGAGACGTTGGAAGGCGCCAAGGAGCGGGAAGCGGGCCTGCTGGAGAAGATCAAGGCCAATGAGGAACTGCTGTCGAATGCTGTGACCGCCTGTAATAATCTCGTAGACAGCATAATGCATCGGATGAAGGTCTTGTGGACACCGCCGCTGGCATCCATAACGAGCTGATGGAGCTGGGAATGGTGGATCTTGGGTACTCCACCGACGAGAACCTAAAACCCAGCGTCAAGCTCAGCCTATTCTTCAAGGGCGTGCTGATGGGTCTCCAGCGGCTCCGGGAGGAGATCCCAAAGCAACTGGCGGAGGAGTCGCGCCAAGTTTGCGCCGGGGCTCTCCAGAAGGTGTTGATGAATGTGGCCTTCCGCAACCCAGGCGTCAATTTCACCAAAGTCCTCAAGTCCCTGCCTCCATCTGTTGACGTTGAAGCGCTCAAGGCCCTTGTCGCACCCATTGTGGACAGGGTGAGTGGAGTCAAGAGGCTCGATGGCGACCGCGTGGATTAGGCCGCCAAGCTTATCTTTCTCTTGTCGCTGTAGATCATGTTTAGGCGAAAGATTTATTAGATCTGTGACAAGTTATTATGTAATATACACTATCTTAGGCAATCGAATGCTATGTTATTTCCTTTACTCAATTTCTTCCCTTGTATGTTTATGCCCTACGCTTTTAGGGGAACTTGTCGGTGCGAACACCTTTGCCGCGAGCGCTGAGTGCGGAACTTCAGCAGCCTGCTGGTGATGCCGCCTCCGACAAGCAACCTTGTCGCAACTAGTTGCAGCACACTTAAGTTGTTCAGCGGACTCGAAACAAAGTAAGGGCGCAAGCTAGTCGCGAGTCGGTTCCTCCGCGCACAGGTTTTCCATACAAAGTACTATCGTTCGAGGAAGATAACTTAAAAATTTAAAACTGGTCGTTTAAACTTAGCAACTTAGCTTCTTTGTGGTCCATTTCCCAGCAAGGCGACAGTTCCTCGAGCGACGCTTGGCGGCCCACACCATTATCTTCTCCTTCCCCCCCGGTTAACTTGTGGGTGGATGAACCTTCTTCTTGTTTAAGAAGAAAGAAGAGAAAATAAAGTTATGGAACCTAGTGGCTCGTCATCGCTTACCGGGTGTGGATGCTGCACAAAATGTTAGTAAACACATGCATATAAGATTATGAGAGCATGTATTGACAAGTTGTGCGCAACACATAGGCTTTACTGATGCACGGGGTCTGCGCCCGACTTTGTACAAAGGATTACATGCAACAGCGGCAAGACTTGTACAAAAGGGTGGTTGTCGGAACGGGTTCCGGCGACCGCGCCTTATGGGTAAAACTTGCGAAGATGCTCTATATTCCAGGAATTGCTCACCGGAACGCCATCTTCGGTCTCAAGGCGGACATCGCCGGGCCTAGTGACTCGTTTCACCCGATAAGGGCCTTCCCACTTCAAGCGCCAACTTGTTGGAATTCTTGGCGGATTGAACGCTACGGAGAACAAGGTCGCCTTCCTCAAGCTTCCGCATTAACTTTGCGGCTATGGTAGCGACGCAAAGCTTGCTGGTAACGAGCAGCTCGTACAGCAGCCTGAAGACGATCCTCCTCGAGGAGCAGCGTGTCATCTTGTCGCAGCTGCTCTTGCTCAAGCTCATCATAAGCGAGCACTCGAGGTGACCCGTATACGAGTTCCGTGGGGAGAACTGCCTCTGCTCCATAGACTAGAGCAAAGGTGTCGCCGCTGGCTCGACGGCATCGCCCTGATCGACCAAAGAACCACCGCAGCTCCTCGATCCAGTTTCTTCCGCACTTGCGCAGGCCCGTCGAAAGTTCTGGTCTTGAGTCCCCGCATCACTTCAGTGTTTGCTCTCTCTCGCTGACAGTTGCTTCTCGGATGAGCAATGAAGCTAAAGCAGATCTTGGCGCCAAGATCTTGGGCGTCTTGCATGAAGGTGCGGCTTAGAACTGTGTGCCGTTGTCGGTGATGATCCTGTTAGGAATCCCAAAACGGCAAACAATTGACTCAAGAACTTGATCGCTGATCGGCTGTCACCTTCCTCACTGGTTCCACTTCGCCACTTTGTGAACTTGTCGATGGCAACGCATAAGTACTCAAAGCCCCGACAGCTCGGGGAAGGGGCCGAGGATGTCGAGCCCCTGCATCAAAAGGGCCAGGATAAAGGGATCGTCTGGAGAGCTTGAGCTGGTTGGTGTATCTGTTTGGAATGGAACTGCACGCTTCACACTTGGTTACTTGTGCAGTTGCATCTGGAGGGCTTCGCCGAAGAAACCTTGCCGGAAAGCTTTGCGGCAAGTGCTCTCGCGCCAATGTGGTGACCACATATGCCTCCATGTATCTCTCGCCAACAGCTTCATCCATCTTCCCGCAAATGCACTTCAATTTCACTCCATTGAGTCTTCTTACATACAAGATGTTGTCAACAAACTGGTACATACTTGACTGCCGGCTACTTTTTCCGCTTCTTCTTGCTCTTCGGAAGTTCTCCTGTCTCAAGGAAATGGTCGATTTGTTGCGCATATACCGGAGCCTCGTGGCTCGACAACAAGGACTAAAGGCTCGTCTACCATCGGGAACATTAGCTTCCACGGCAAGAACCTGCGCTTCTGCCGGAGTTGATGATCCTCGCAAGCTTGCCGGAACAAAGCTTGTCGGGAGCTCGCTTGAACGAAACAAACCATTGTGGTTTGTCGGAGCGCACGCTCCTCGCTGATATTTGCATTGATTTTAGGGACCTTCTTGGCGGCGGCTCCGTGGAGCTCTGCGGAAAGTAGTCGCTGAAACCAACTTTTTCTTCTTGCTTTGTCCAGCTTGATGGTGTTACGGTTGGCTGAGTCAGCTTGAGCACAAAAATTTCTGGTTCCATTGTGTAACTTAAGTGCGGCACATTTGGAGAGGCCATCAGCTATATCATTCGAGCTCTTGGAACATGTTCCATTTGCAGGCCTTCAAAGTGCTCTTCTAGCTTCCTCACTTCATTGACGTAGGCTTCCATCAACGGACTCTGATAATCTTTATTTACTTGGCGGACGACAAGTTGCGAGTCCCCCGACAATGAGCTTCTTGATCCCAAGGTCTACCGCAATCCTTAGACCGCAAGCAAACCTTCATATTCTGCAGATTGTTTGTTGCTTGTTCCTTGGGAAAGTGCATCCGGACTATGTACTTGAGGTGCTCTCCGGTGGGTGCGATAGCAGCACGCCGCACCGGCGCTTTGCAGCGAGAAGGCACCATCAAAGTACATCAGCCACTCTTATCCGCCTCTTTGACGGGATGCTCGCCTCGAATTTCTTCATCTTATGCTACGCCCATTCCGCTATGAATTCTGCCAATGCTCTGCTTTGGATAGTTGAAGTGCTTTCAAACTTGAGACCAAAGCTTGACAGTTCCAGTGCCCACTCGACAATTCTGCCTGTTGCTTCTGGATTTTGCAATATCCTCTTCAGCGGAAAGCGAGTGACAACTGTTATCTCATGTGCTTGGAAGTAATGGCGCAGCTTTCTCGAGGCCATGAGGAGGCCGAAAAGCAACTTCTGCACACCAGAGTACCTTGACCTAGCCCCCTGTAAAAGGGAACTGACAAAGTAGACTGGGCGTTGCACCATCCTTTTTTGTGTCCTGTCGCAACCCTGCGCCGATCTGTCCTTGTCGGGACCAGAGCTTGACGGCGAAGTCCCCTGCTTGTCGCTGGATGCACCCGCCTCGGTTACCGGCTCATCATCTGCTTCCCTCTCCGCTACTAACGCAACACTAACCACTTGATTGGTTGCCGCTATATACGGTAGCAACTTCTCTTGTGGCCTAGGTGCGACAAGTATTGGAGTGGAGGACAGGTATATCTTCAAATCCTGCAGTGCAGCCTCCGCTTTAGGAGTCCATTTCATTGGACCTGCCTTTTTCAAAATCTTGAAAAATGCCAGGGCGCGCTCAGCAGACTTAGAGATAAACCTGCTGAGAGCAGCCACGCAACCGGCAAGCCTTCTGACATCCTTGACGCGCTTCAGTGCTTCAATCTGCTCAATGGCCTTAATCTTGTCGGGATTGGCTTCGATTCCCCGCTGAGAAACAAAGAACCCGAGAAGCTTGCCGGAAGGGACTCCAAACACACACTTCTCGGGGTTGAGCTTAAGGTTGATCTTGTGCAGATTTGCAAAAGTCTCATCCAAATCCTGAATCAGAGTTGCTTTGTCCTTGCTCTTGACCTCTATGTCATCCATGTAGGCTTCTACATTTCTGTGTATTTGCGGCTCAAAAGCATCATGGACTACTCTTGCAAAAGTTGAACCAGCATTCTTCAAACCAAAAGGCATCCGTATGAAAAAGACGCGCTACATGGTGTAATGAATGCGGTTTTCTTCATCCTCTTCGCCATGAAGATCTGATGATACCTGAATGTGCATCAAGAAATGAAAGCAAATCACATCCAGCCGTGGAGTCAACAATCTGGTCAATACGTGGCAAAGGAAATGGATCCTTGGGACAAGCTTTATTAACATCTCGTGAAGTCAATACAAAGTCTCCATTTCCCATTTGCCTTGCGATAACTACCGGATTGTCCAACCACGTGGGATGGAGGACTCCTCGACAAGGCCTGCTGCTTCCAACTTCTTGATTTCTTTCGCTATGAATTCTTGGCGCCCACTACCTGCTTCCTAAATTTTTGCTTGACGGGCCGCGCGTGAGGACAGACAGCTAGGTGGTGCTCAATTACTTTCCAGGAACACCGGGATGTCAGATGGTTGCCATGCAAACACATCGACATTCGCCCGCAGGAAAGCAACGACCTCGCCTTCCTATTTAGGGTCAAGTGTGGCACTGATGGTGAAGGTACCACCAGTGCCGTCCTCCTTGGCGGGCATCTTCTTGGTCTTCGGCGGAGCTGCCATCATCTTCTTGCACTTGTCGGTGGAGCTCGATGGTGCGTCCTCAACGGTAGCGCAGCACTCCGAAGAGGTGCGCTTGCCGGAGTGGGCATCAGAACTCTTGCCGGACTTGGTGGTCTTCTTGTTCCCCCCGGGAGCTTCAGCGGCAAGTGGTTTGCTATCGGTTGCGCTTCGATCCCGGTAAATCTTGTCGGCGCAGATAAGCGATCCTTCTTGTCGCCATGGACAGAAATGACGCTTATCGGGCCAGGCATCTTGAGTAAATTGTAGGCGTAATGAGAGGCTGCCATGAACTTGGCGAGCGCTGGACGGCCAACTATGCCATTGTAGGGCAATGGGAAATCGGCAACGTCAAACGTGACCCTCTCAGTTCTGAAGTTGAGCTTGCTGCCAAATGTTACCGGCAACGTGATCTTCCCTTTGGGCTTGCTCCTTCCTGGGTTGATTCCTTGGAATGTGCCAGCCTCTTCGAGCTCGCTGTCAGGGATTTGAAGTTTCTGAAGCACTGCAGAGGAGATCAGGTTCAGGCCGGCCCCGCCGTCAACCAACATCTTTGTGACCTTGAGGTTGCGGATAGTTGGTGATACCAACATTGGCAAGCACCCGACCGCAGTGATGCGATCAGGGTGATCCTCAATGTCAAAAATGATGGGCGTGCTGGACCACTTCAGAGGTTCGCGCGATTTAATGGATGGTTCTGCTGCGTTAACCTCACGCATCCATTGCTTAAGTTGGCGGTGCGAGGTATGCAGAGAAGCACCACCGTCAACGCAAAGGACCTCCGTTGCCTTCTGAAACTCTTGCTCGTCAACCTCATCGTCTTCCATGTCTTCATCATCTTCATCTTCGTCTTCTTCCTTGTCGCGGCCGCGGGGAGGTCTGTCACCTTGCCGCTGCTTGGCCTTGCTGGCGTCCTCCCGGCCGGTCTCTTCTTACTTGTTGCACTTGCACCTTCCTGGCCTTCTCCTTGTCTCGCCTTCAGATTCAGCTCTCTGCAGCTCAACAAGCTGCTCGACTTTCTTGCAGCTCTGGAGATCGTGGCCCTTGGTGCGGTGGATCTTACAGTACTGCTTGTTGGAGCTGTCAGGCTTGTCGGCGGCTGCCACAGCTTGGCGGTCGGTGTCAGCGGCAACCTCCTTGCCGGAGCCGCTAGCCTTAGCCTTGCCGGCCCCACCTCCGTTGCCGGACTGCTCGACAACTAGTACTTCTTGGTTTTTCTTCTTTCTTTTGTTTCGCCGCCGGCTCTTCCTTGCCGGGGCGGTCTCCTCACTATCAGACTCTGCTCCCACATTCTCTCCTGGGAGTCTTCTTCCTTCTTCAGCGCGTGCACACTTGTCGGCTAGGGCGTAGAGCTCGCTGACGCCTTTCACTTTGCACATCGCCATCTCCTCCCTCATCCTGCGGTTTCGCACATTCTGATGGAATGCACTGATCACCGCGGCAGGGTGGACATCCGGGATGTTGTAATGCACACGGCTGAATCTCTGCATGAATTTGCGCAGGGACTCTCCTTCCTTCTGGGCGAGCAGGTGAAGGTCACTCTCTTGGCCATGAGGCTTGTGGCCGCCTGTGAAGGCGCCAACAAACTGGTGGCGCAAATCTGCCCAAGAAGAAATAGAGCTGTCCGGCAAGTGCATGAGCCAGGATCTGACGTTTGGCTTGAGCACCAGAGGGAAATAGTTGGCGAGGATCTTGTCGTCTCGTCCCCCCGCAGCCTGCACCGCGATGGTGTAGATGCTGAGGAACTCCGATGGGTGTGTCCTGCCATCATACTTCTCCGGCACATCTGGCTTGAAGTTTTTCTTGTCGGGCCACCGGACTTGCCGCAGCTCACGAGTGAACGCAGGGCAACCTACCGCATACGGTAAGTCGCCTGGTTCCCCTGGCGCATGCATATCGACAGTGGGCCCGGCGCGCTGGTCGGATTGACGACGTGCTTCTCTTCGGTGCTCGATACGGGTTCGAGCGTCTTCTTCTTGCCGTTCTCGAAGAACTTGGCGCTGGTCGTGACGAGCTCGCGGATCCGACGACGCTGTGGAGTCGCTGTCGAGGTGGATCCGGCGAGTCGGCGATCTTGGCCTTCGGGAAGGGGAGTGTACGGTGGCTGCACCCCCGCAAGTCTCGTCGCCATCAGCTCGTGCCTTGTCGCCTTGCCGCGGCTGCGAGGCGCTTGGTTGCCGTGGGACGCCGCCGCTGGCAAAGCCGATGAGGCTCGATTGTAGCCCTCCACCGTCGACCTTTTTCGCCGTTGGAGGGTAGTCTAGAAGTAGCTGGGCTCTCGCCAAGGCTTCGCTGGTGTGGTGGGTGGCAGTGGCGACGAGTGAGGAACGGATGTGCTCGGACTCCTAACCAAGTTAGAGGAGCAGCATCCCGCCTAAGCGATCAGACCACTCGTACCAGCATGCTGGTGTGCATGCGGTCTCGAGGCCTCGGAATCTCCAGCTTGGCCTTAATGCAACGAGCGATGGTGCCGCGAGCATCATGACGCTGTCGGTCCCGCGCCTCCCCGAGAAGGACGCGGTGCTGACTCGGACGCCGACGCCTGCGCTGCCTTGTCTTTGGACCTGGCGGCATTGTGGGCTCTCTCGGCGACGCCTGTTCCTCCGCTAAGCGTTTCCCCACCACCTGATAGCTCCGTGGTGGTGGGTTCGACGCGACGGTTTCTATCGCTGTCAAGACTTCTTCTTCGGCGCCATGTTGACGAAGATGTTGATGAAGAAACTGCTCGTGTGAACGCCGGATCGGGTTCACACAGCCTCGACGCCCCCTACCTGGCGCGCCAAAGATGTCGGGGAAGCTGATCGTGGCCCACGAACACCTATGGGACCTGGGTCCCTTGTGGTTCGGAGGGGGGCGGAGATTGCACAAAGAGCGGATCGAAGCGATGCACACGAGCAGATTTACCCAGCTTCGGAGCTCTCCGGAGAGATAATACTCCTACTGCTGCTTTGTGGATTATATTGTGTTCTTGCTAGGGAGCGATGGGAGCTACAAAACCTAGCCTGAGTGTGGTCTCGTATGAGTAGAATCAGCTAAGCCGGAGCTGAACCGAACCCTTTCTACGTTGCACTTGGACCTCCTTTTATAGGCACAAGGGGTCACCACATGTGGCAAGTAGACAAGGGTAAGATAGTAAAAACAGAGGTTGGTACACCGCTTTGTACAAAGGTACGATGATCTATACCTAACTCGACAGCAAGGGACAAGAGTCATAAATGCCCGCCTCGATCGCTCAACAAAGGTAACAGGACCGCTGGCGCGCTCCGCTTGCCACGATGGTAGCTTGTCGCCGCTATCGCTGCTCCCCGCTGGCTGCGCAGCCCGTCGACACGCGTGCTTGGGAAAACCCCATAGCGACACGTTGGCGGATGAGCTGGAGCGGAGATGAAGAGAGGTTACCTGCCGCGGCGAGCACCTTGCTGCGGCAAGGTTCTTGTCGCGCTCGGGAGCTTGTCGCTCACCAAGCCTTCCCGGCAAGCTCCTCTTGCCGGGGCCTTATTTCCTTCGTGCCTTGAGTGGCCTTCCCGGCAAGCTCCTCTTGCCGGGGTCTTGATTGCTTTGTTCTCGAATGGCTCCAAAGGAGCTGCTGAGGATCTTGGCGGTCACCAAGCCAGCCCTGCCGCGGGGTGCTGCAACTGCTCGTGCACGAGTTCGGGGTGCTAGGGGTACCCCTACTCTAGTACACCGACATATGGGTGCTAGAGCTAGTGCAATACCTCATTCTTTATACAAAGAAATTATGCATGATATTGCACCTGCTGAGATAGAAGAAATTGATGTTACAATTAAGCTTGCCAATAGAGATACTATTTCACCGATTGGGATTGTTAGAGATGTTGAAGTCTTGTGTGGGAAGGTTAAATGTCCTGCTGTTTTTCTTGTTCTTGGTTCCCCACAAGATAGCTTTTGTCCCATTATATTTGGTAGACCCTTCTTGAACACCGTTAATGCTAGGATAGACTGCGAAAAGGATGTCGTTACTATTGGTTTGGGTGATATGTCTCATGAGTTTAATTTTGCTAAATTTAGTAGACAACCCCGTGATGAGGAATTGCCTAGTAAATATGAAATTATTGGTCTTGCTTCTATTGCCGTGCCTCCTAGTGATCCTTTAGAACAATATTTGCTAGACCATGAAAATGATACATTTATGAATGAAAGAAGGGAAATAGATGAAGTATTCTTTAAACAGGGACCTATTCTGAAGCACAACTTGCCTGTTGAAATCCTAGGGTATCCTCCTCCACCCAAGGGTGATCCCGTGTTTGAGCTTAAACCATTAATTACCTGATACTCTTAAATATGCTTATATTGATGAAAAGAAGATATATCCTGTTATTATTAGTGCTAACCTTTCAGAGCATGAAGAAGAGAAATTATTGAAAACTCTGAAGAAGCACCGTGCTGCTATCGGATATACTCTTGAGGATCTTAAGGGCATTAGTCCCACTCTATGTCAACACAAAATAAACTTGGAGAAATACGCCAAGATCACCAACGGCGACTAAATCCTAAGATGAAAGAAGTGGTAAGAAAGGAAATATTAAAGCTCCTTGAAGCAGGTATAATTTATCCCGTTGCTGATAGTCAGTGGGTAAGTCCTGTCCATTGTGTCCCTAAGAAGGGAGGTATTACTGTCGTTCCTAATGATAAAGATGAATTGATTCAGCAAAGAAATATTACAGGTTATAGGATCGTAATTGATTTCCACAAATTAAATAAAGCTACTAAAAAAGATCATTACCATTTGCCTTTCATTGATCAAATGCTAGAAAGATTATCCAAACATACAAATTTTTGCTTTCTAGATGGTTACTCTGGTTTCTCTCAAATACCCATGTCAGCTGATGATCAAGAAAAGACCACTTTTACTTGCCCTTTCGGTACCTTTGCTTATAGACGTATGCCTATTGGTTTATGTAATGCACCTGCTACCTTTCAAAGATGCATGATGGCTATATTCTCTGACTTTTGTGAAAATATTTGTGAGGTTTTCATGGATGATTTCTCTGTTTATGGATCCTTTTTTGATGATTGCTTGAGAAACCTTGATCGAGTTTTGCAGAGATGTGAAGAAACTAACCTTGTCTTGAATTGGGAGAACTGCCACTTTATGGTTAATGAAGGTATTGTCTTGTGGCTAAAATTTCTGAAAGAGGTATTGAAGTTGACAAAGCTAAAGTTGATGCTATTGAAAAGATGTCGTGTCCCAAGGACATTAAAGGTATAAGAAGCTTCCTTGGTCATGTTGGTTTTTACAGGAGGTTCATTAAGGACTTCTCAAAAATTTCCCGGCCTCTGACTAACCTATTACAAAATTATATAACTTTTGTCTTTGATTATGATTGTGTGGAAGCATTTGAAATACTTAAGAAATCATTAATTTCTGCACCTATTGTTCAGCCACCTAATTGGAATTTACCCTTTGAAATTATGTGTGATGCTAGTGATTATGCTGTAGGTGTTGTTCTAGGACAAAGAGTTGATAAGAAATTAAATGTTATTCAATATGCTAGTAAAACTCTAGACAATGCCCAGAGAAATTATGCTACTACTGAAAAAGAATTTTTAGCGGTTGTATTTGCTTGTGATAAGTTCAGACCTTATATTGTTGATTCTAAAGTCACTGTTCACACTTATTATGCTGCTATTAAATATCTTATGGAAACGAAAGATGCTAAACCTAGACTTATTAGATGGGTTCTCTTGCTACAAGAATTTGATTTGCATATTATTGATAGAAAGGGAGCTGAGAACACCGTTGTAGACAACTTGTCTAGGTTAGAGAATGTTCTTGATGACCCACTACCTATTGATGATAGCTTTCCTGATGAACAACTAGCTGTCATAAATGCTTCGCGTACTGCTCCATGGTATGTTGATTATGCTAATTATATTGTTGCTAAATCTATAGCACATAGTTTCACATACCAGCAAAAGAAAAAGTTTTTCTATGATTTAAGACATTACTTCTGGGATGACCCACACCTTTATAAAGAAGGAGTAGATGGTGTTATTAGACGTTGTATACCTGAACATGAACATGAACAGATCCTACGCAAGTGTCACTCCGAAGCTTATGGAGGACACCACGCTGGAGATAGAACTGCACATAAGGTATTGCAATCCGGTTTGATTATATGGGACCGTTTCCTTCCTCTAATGGATATGCACATATTTTAGTTGCTGTTGATTACGTTACTAAGTGGGTAGAAGCTATTCCAACTAGTAGTGCTGATCATAACACCTCTATTAAGATGCTTAAAGAAGTTATTTTTCCGAGGTTTGGAGTCCCTAGATATTTAATGACTGATGGTGGTCCACATTTTATTCATGGTGCTTTTCGTAAAATGCTTGCTAAGTATGATGTTAAGCATAGAATTGCATCTCCGTATCGCCCACAGTCTAGTGGTCAAGTAGAACTGAGTAATAGAGAGCTCAAATTAATTTTGCAAAAGACTATTAATAGATCTAGAAAGAATTGGTCCAAGAAACTTGATGATGCATTATGGGCCTATAGAACTGCATATAAAAATCCTATGGGTATGTCTCCGTATAAACTGGTTTATGGAAAAGCATGTCACTTACCTCTGGAACTAGAACATAAGGCATATTGGGCCATTAAAGAGCTCAATTATGATTTCAAACTTGCCGGTGAGAAGAGGTTATTTGACATTAGTTCACTTGATGAATGGAGAACCCAAGCCTATGAGAGTGCCAAACTGTTTAAAGAAAAAGTTAAAAGATGGCAAGACAAAAGGATACAAAAGCGTGAGTTTAATGTAGGTGATTATGTGTTGTTATTCAACTCTCGTTTAAGATTTTTTGCAGGAAAACTTCTGTCTAAATGGGAAGGTCCTTACGTTATCGAGGAGGTCTATCGTTCCGGTGCCATAAAAATCAACAACTTCAAAGGCACAAACCCGAAGGTGGTGAACGGTCAAAGAATCAAACATTATATCTCAGGTAATCCCGTAAATGTTGAAAATGATATTATTGAAACTGTAACCCCGGAGGAATACATAAGGGACACTTTCCAGAACGTTTCAGACTCCGAAAAGGAATATGTATGTGGTACGGTAAGTAAACCGACTCCAAAACAGTTCTAATGGCAATTTTTCTCCGTTTCGGAATATTTAAGAAAATAGGAAAATAAGAAGTAGTCCGGGAAGTACACGAGGCTTCCACGAGGGTGGAGGGCGCGCTCTACCCCCCTGGGCGCGCCCCTGCCTCGTGGGCACCTCGTGTGCTCTCCGGACTCTGTTTTCTTGCACGATACTTCTTTTGGTCGGTAAAAATTCATTATATAATCTCCTGAAGGTTTTGACCACCGTATCACGCAAATATCCTCTGTTTTTGTTTCGAGCTGTTTCTGCCACAGGTTTGGAGCAAGATGTCATCTCAAGATTCCGATGGAGAGAGCTATGTCTCACATCTCGTTGCTGACCCAAAGATCTATGGGGATCTATCTCCTTGTGGTCGAACGACAGATGATGAAGAGGATGCTCATTTGATGAGGATCAATGATTCAAGTTCGGAGGAGGAGGATGTCCCTCTATCTTAACCTGGGGATATGCACGTGAAGTTCAAGAAGTCTAGTCTTCCTAAGAGGGCTAAACTGTCTAACGACCAATCTATTCCTTCTCGTTTTCGGCAGAAAAGCAAAGGAGATTTATGTGACAAGATCTTGAAGCTGGAAACGGAATTCGATGACCTAAAGGAGGAAATTGCTCTTCTCAAGTACAATATGAAAAAGATGAAGGCACAGTTATCCCCGTCACCACCACCTCCGAGGAAAGAGACATAATCACATGGGTATGGGCACTCCCCTTGGCAATTGCCAAGCTTGGGGAGGTGCCCCGGTTTCGTATCACCATCACACTCCTATCTTTACCGTTTTTCTTATTTCGATCCTTTTGGAAATATCTTGATCTAGTAGAATAAAGTTTTAGTATGATTTAGTTTTGAGTTTTGCTTTATGATCCTTCTATGTAATCGAGTCCGTGAGCTATATATAATAAAGATTAGTGTTGAGTCAAGGGCTTGATTATTTTGCTATGATCGTGAGGGAATTAAAGAAAAAGAAAGAATAAAAATAAGCAAAGAGATCATATTGATCTTGTGGAGAGTAATACTTCACATGTAAAGAGTATGATGTTTAAAAGTTGTTGAGAGTTGACAAACATAGTTTTGGTCATAGTTGCAATTAATAGGAAGTAATAAAGAAAGAGAGTTTTTCACATATAAATATACTATCTTGGACATCTTTTATAATTGTGAGCACTCATGAAAGTATGACATGCTAAAGAGTTGATGTTGGACAAGGAAGACAACGTAATGGGTTATGTTTTCTTATATCCGAAATAAAGTATATTGTCATGGATCATCCAACATGTTGAGCTTGCCTTTCCCTCTCATGCTAGCCAAATTCTTTGCACCAAGTAGAGATACTACTTGCGCGTCTGAATACCCTTCAAACCAGTTTTGCCATGAGTGTCCACTATATCTACCTATGGATTGAGTAAGATCCTTCAAGTAAGTTGTCATCGGTGCATGCAATAAAAATTGCTCTTTAAATATTTATGATTTATTAGTGTGGAAGAACTAAACTTTATATGATCTTGTGGTGTGGAAGAAATAAAAGCGACAGACTGCATAATAAAGGTCCATATCACAAGTGGCAATATAAAGTGACGTTATTTTGCATTAAGATTTCGTGCATCCAACCATGAAAGCGAATGACAACCTCTGCTTCCCTCTGCGAAGGGCCTATCTTTTACTTTGGTCTTATTCATTATGCAAGACTCATGGTGATCTTCACCTTTCCTTTTTACATTTTATCCTTTGGCAAGCACATTGTGTTAGAAAGATCCTGATATATATATCCAATTGGATGTAAGTTGACATGAATTATTATTGTTGACATTACCCTTGAGGTAAAAGGTTGGGAGGCAACACTATAAGCCCCTATCTTTCTCTGTGTCTGATTAAAACTCCATAAACATAAGTATTGCGTGAGTGTTAGCAATTGTGAAAGACTAAATGATAGTTGAGTATGTGGAGTTGCTGAAAAGCTCTTATATTGAATCTTTCCGATGTTACAATAAATTGCAATTGCTTCAATGACTGAGATTATAGTTTGTTGGTTCTCAATAAAGTTTCTGATTCATACTTGACATTGTGAATAGATTGTTACTTGAGCATAAGAAATCATATGACAATAACCATATATGTTGCTGTTATAAGAATGATCATGATGCCCTCATGTTCGTATTTTATTTTATCGACACCTCTATCTCTAAACATGTGGACATATTTATTGTTATCGGCTTCTGCTTGAGGACAAGCGAGGTCTAAGCTTGGGGGAGTTGATACGTCCATTTTGCATCATGCTTTTATATCAACATTTATTGCATTAGGGGCTGTTATTACATGTTATGTCACAATACTTATGCCTATTCTCTCTTATCTTACAAGGTCTACATGAAGAGGGAGAATGCCAGCAGCTGGAATTCTGGGCTGGAAAAGGAGCAAATATTAGAGACCTATTCTGCACAGCTCCAAAAGTCCTGAAACTTCACGGAAGTCATTTTTGGAATTAATAAAAAATATTGGCGAAAGAATCCACCAGAGGGGGCCCACACCCTAGCCACGAGGGTGGGGGGCGCGCCCCTTGTCTCGTGGGCCCCCTGGCAGGCCTCTGGTGCCCATCTTCTGCTATATGAAGTCTTTCCTCCGAGAAAAATCATAAGCAAGCTTTCGGGAAGAAACTCCGCCGCCACGAGGCAGAACCTTGGCGGAACCAATCTAGGGCTCCAGCAGAGCTGTTCTGCCGGGGAAACTTTCCTCTGGGAGGGGGAAATCATCGCCATCATCATCACCAATGATCCTCTCATTGGGAGGGGGTCAATCTCCATCAACATCTTCACCAGCACCATCTCCTCTCAAACCCTAGTTCATCTCTTGTATCCAATCTTTGTCCCAAAGCCTCAGATTGGTACCTGTGGGTTGCTAGTAGTGTTGATTACTCCTTGTAGTTGATGCTAGTTGGTTTATTTGGTGGAAGATCATATGTTCAGATCCATTATGCATATTAATACCCCTCTCATTATGAACATGAATATGATTTGTGAGTAGTTATGTTTGTTCCTGAGGACATGGGAGAAGTCTTGCTATAAGTAGTGATGTGAATTTGATATTCGTTCGATATTTTGATGAGATGTATGTTGTCTTTCCTCTAGTGGTGTTATGTGAACGTCGACTACATGACACTTCACCATTATTTTGGCCTAGAGGAAGGCATTGGGAAGTAATAAGTAGATGATGGGTTGCTAGAGTGACAGAAGCTTAAACCCTAGTTTATGATTTGCTTCATAAGGGGCTGATTTGGATCCATATGTTTCATGCTATGGTTAGGTTCAACTTAATACTTCTTTTGTAGTTGCAGATGCTTGCAATAGGGGTTAACCATAAGTGGGATGCTTGTCCAAGAAAGGACAGCACCCAAGCACCGGTCCACCCACATACCAAATTATCAAAGTAACGAACGCGAATCATATGAGCGTGATGAAAACTAGCTTGACGATAATTCCCATGTGTCCTCGGGAGCGCTTTTCTCCATATAATAGTTTGTCCAGGCTTGTCCTTTATTTATACTTGTTACTTGTTACCCGTTACAAATTACCTTATCACAAAACTATCTGTTACCGATAATTTCAGTGCTTGCAGAGAATACCTTACTAAAAACCGCTTGTCATTTCCTTGTGCTCCTTGTTCGGTTCGACACTCTTACTTATTGAAAGGACTATAATAGATCCCCTATACTTGTGGGTCATCACGCACGCTTGCGCTCCCTCTTGGGGATGTGTGTAGCATATATCATACTCACCGTTTTGACCTGAAGGGGAAACTTCTTTTGTCCCCCTGTGTTCGGTTGTCGGGGCTCCTCATCATCGTCCTCGCTTTGCGATCCCATTTCCCTGTTCTCGGTGTTTAACCTGCCGGCCTGTTTAAAAACCCAACAACCTCTGTTGGTATGATTGGCTGGTTTGTCTAGGGTGCCATGGATCTGGCACGGACAATCGAGTATGCGGTCCAAGCTGGATGGTCCCTGATTATTTCTTTTATATGGTTTCTTCGGCTGACCGGACTTGGAGCCACTGAATCCGGCATTGACTGTCGTGTCATCGGTGTTTTCACCATTGCTTCGGCGTTTGTGTCTGCTCCGTCGGAGCATGCCGTTGCTATTTTTGACCTCGGAGGTGCCCATTTCACTTGCTGTGTTTTTGCTATGGGCCAGCCAACTATCCTCACCCGCACAAAAGCGGGTCATGAGCGCCGTGAGGGCTGCCATGGACTTTGGCTTTTCCTGGCCGAGGTGGCGGGCGAGCCATTCGTCACGGATGCTATGTTTAAAGGCCGCTAGGGCTTCGGCATCTGGACAGTCGATGATCTGGTTCTTTTTAGTTAGGAACCTAGTCTAGAACCTCCTGGCTGACTCTCCAGGCTGTTGGACTATGGGACTTAAGTCATCGGCATCTGGTGGCCAGACATATGTACCTTGGAAGTTGTCAAGAAAGGCTTCTTCCAAGTCCTCCCAGCTGCCAATAGAATTTTCAGGCAGACTGTTTAACCAGTGCCGAGCTGCCCCTTTGAGTTTTAGTGGGAGGTATTTGATGGCGTGAAGATCATCCCCGCGGGCCATGTGGATGTGGAGAATAAAGTCCTCGATCCATACCGCGGGATCGGTTGTTCCATCATATGATTTGATATTTAAGGGTTTAAACCCTTCTGGGAATTCATGATCCATTACTTCCTCAGTGAAGCAAAGAGGGTGTGTGGCGCCTCTATATCGGGCTGTGTCACGACGTAGCTCCGATGGAGTCCGTCTGTGGTTTCCGACCCGGGCGTGACTAGGTTTGTCATGTGCGAATAAGTAGCTGTCATCGCGTGTCGAGGCACGTCCTCGCGATCCATAGATCGATCTTGTATGTCCTGCTCTCTACTGTCCAGGTCCTGCCGAAGGTCATATGTGTAACCCCGAGCTATTTTATCCCTACCTTTACGGCGAGGTGGGGCGGTCTGGTGTTCGGCTTGAGTTGCCGCTTTATACCGACCGCGTGGTGGTCAGTCAGCCCCATTGCACGATGATGGTATGGGCTCCAGCGCCTCGTCATCGAACTGAGGTAGCAATTTGTGCTTCGGATAGCTTTTGGCTAGGCTCTTAAGGCCGTATTCTTCGGCTTCCAGGATATCAGTCCATCTATCATTGAGCAGATCTTGATTAGCTTGAAGCTGCTGCTACTTCTTTTTCAGGCTCCTTCAAGTGGCTATCAGCTGGCGCTTAAAGCGCTCTTGCTCGAGAGGTTCCTCGGGCACGATAAAATCCTCGTTGCCAAGGCTCACCTCATCCTCGGAGGGTGGAAGATAAGTGCTGCCCTCCGAGTCGTCGTTTATGGCCTGTTCATCAAGGCTGACTTGCCCATCTTCCTGATCGTCCTGTTCGATCGTTTGTTCGTCGGGATCTTCCCTGTCTTCGGCACCGTCCGGGGTGTGATCGTCTCCTGTGTCGGTGTTGTTGTCCTTGCTGCGGCGGGATTTAGAGCGGCGCCGATGACGCCGGCGCTTTGGTTGTGTCTTGGGAGGCTCATCCTCGACTAGATTTTCCTTGTCCTCGCCGTTATTCTCTTTGGGTGTATCCACCATGTATATGTCGTACGAAGAAGTGGCCGTCCAACGTCCGGTAAATGGCGGGTTTTGGCCATGCTCCTCATCTGCATCGTCGTCCATACCGTCAATGTCTTCGGAGCCGTAATCAAGCATGTCGGTTAAGTCCTCGACAGTGGGTATGTAGTGGGTCGCGGGTGGGAAGCAAAATTCCCCATCATCAGCCTCCAGTTTGAACCGGACATAGTTCGGCTGTGAGTCCCCTGCTAAGGACAGATTTTTTAAAGAGTTCAGCACATCGCCTAGAGGCGAGTGCCGGAAGATGTCCGCTGTGCTGAATTCGGCGATCGATGACCGATCCAGCTCGACATAAGTGGACGCAATTGGTTTGGAACTTATCACCGGAAACAAGTCCAATGTTCCGGAGACACAGACATCACCCGAGGTTAGGTCTGCGTGTGGCTCCAATGTCGCGGAGTCTGCAGCTTCCATGGCGGGGTTGAGCCTCCCGTCCTCGGATGGCGCGGTCTGCTCTGGATCTAAAGCCGGAGCTGTTACAGGTGCAATTTCCTGAGTATGGTCTGATGACAGATTTAAGTCATGCTCATCGTAAGGATAGGGAGCGGTTGCCGTGGTCTCGAATCCACTGAAGATCAAGTCTCCGCGGATGTCCACGACATAATTCAACCCCCAAACCTGATCTGATGGCCAGGGCGTAGCTGTCGATCTGCTCCAGATGGCCGAGCGAGTTGGCCCGCAGCGCGAAGCCGCCGAACACGAAGATCTGTCCGGGGAGGAAGGTTTCCCCTTGGATAGCATCATTCTTAATGTTTGAAGAAACCATCGAACCTCTTGGGAACGGCACAGTGGAACTCTCAATGAAAGCACCAATGTCGGTGTCAAAATCAGCGGATCTCGGGTAGGGGGTCCTGAACTGTGCGTCTAAGGTTGATGGTAACAGGAGACAGGGGACAGAATGTTTACCCAGGTTCGGGCCCTCTCTATCGAGGTAATACCCTACTTCCTGCCTGATTTATTTGGATGAATATGAGTGTTACAAGAGTTGATCTACCACGAGGTCATAATGGCTAAACCCTAGAAGTCTAGCCTGTATGACTATGGCTATGAGTATTAGTTTCCGGACTAAGCCCTCCGGTTTATATAGACACCGGAGGGGACTAGGGTTGTACAAAGTCGGTTACAGAGAAAGGAATCTTCATATTTGGTCGCCAAGATTGCCTTCCACGCCAAGGAGAGTCCTATCCGGACATGGGAGAGAGTCT
This sequence comes from Aegilops longissima, assembly GCA_021605205.1. Taxonomy (NCBI): domain Eukaryota; kingdom Viridiplantae; phylum Streptophyta; class Magnoliopsida; order Poales; family Poaceae; genus Aegilops; species Aegilops longissima. The sequence continues at coordinate 57,413,182 of CM038676.1, forward strand.
TCGGTCTTGTATCTTCACAACCCATTAGTCCGGCCCATGTCTAACAGGCCGGACACCCAAGGACCCCATAGTCCAGGACTCCCTCAGCGAACGTTCCCTGGGAGGAGGACGGGAGATGAACGCATTTTCCCCGCAGTTTTAGTTGCGATGTCAGATCGAACGGTCACAGTTTCGGGAATGTTATCAGGTGAACGAGCCCAATTTTTCGTATCTTCCTATATATATAAAAGTATGCTACTTGGTGTCAGCTTAGTCAACAAACGATTGTGAACCTTGACCTTTGGATTTACATTCAACGTCTGTCATATTTCTTCAGTCTCTTCTTCCTCCAGCCGTCAAAGCCAAACCAGCGCCGGCGGGACCGCCTGCTCCCGCCTCCCACGGCTGGCTGTGTGCCTGCCAAGACGATCATGGCCACATCGCACCCTAAAACTCTGCGATCTTCCCTGCTCCTGTTTGTTCCCGTCCGAGGCCTCACCATCGTCCTCCGCTTTGGTTCGCTCACCGCGGCACTGCCCTCCGGTGTTGTCAACATGGTCAACAACCGAGAGGAATAAGGAGATGACTGTACATAGTGAGGATGACAGTAGGGACCCAGCAGCGCGTGCAGTAATTTTGTTTTTTCGGGAAGGAGAAGGGTATCAACTGGGTTGTTCGGGAGCTGTGGCCCGTCTAGCACATGACCAGCCCAGTTTGTTTTTCCCTTTCTGAAAATGGCTAGCCTAGCTATTTTGTTTATTGCAGAATAACCAACGTAGGCCTACTTGTTTTCTACGCCTCTTTGGGCCGAAATCTTTCAAGACGAGGAGGATGCATTTTGCCCGTAAAATGGGCTATAAGTAATAAGAAATGGGCTATAAGTAATATTAAATGGGCTATAAAATGAAAAAATACAGCAAACAGGCAATTAGTTCCAAAATATTTTTTTCTTTCGGATTTTGATATTTTAAATTTCATTATTTTTTTGCAGGTAAAATTTCATTGGATTTAAATTAAGGTATGTTTAGTTTTTAAATTAATTTGAATCTGGCTAGATATTTCTGGCTGTAGGCTGTTTGGGACAGATTTGGAGGCTGACTTGTGGGTCTACTAGGTTGACGTGTACGAAACGCTTTATCAACTTAGTCCACAAACGATTCTAGCAGCAGTGACCGTTGGATGTTAATCCAACGGCCGTGCTACTTCATCAATATCTGATATTGTTGCTCCAGCCGCCCAAACCAGCGCCGGTGGGACTGCCTGCTCCCACCTCCCGTGGCCGGCTGTGCTGCTACACCGACCGCAACGCCCCACCCTACTCCATTGCTGGCCAGGCCATTCCTCTACTCACCCACACCTCCTGTTATTTTCCGGCGATGGCAGCCGGACCAGTAAACCCTTGTACTCCCCACGCGTGGGCAACCACTGCCGAGTCTTCCCCGGCTCCGTGCCGTTCCCTTCCTAGGCCTCGCCGTCGTCCACCGCCCTGGTATTATCGGCGCACCGTGGTCAACATGGTCAATGAACGACATCCATCGGACGTGGACTGTACGTGGAGAGGCTGACAGCTGGGTCCACGGCCGCACACAAGGAAATGCCTCCTTATTACGCGCAAAATAATGACTCCTCCACCTGACATCTGGGACCCACCGAAGGGCCTCTGTATTTCGTGGAAAAAATGTCCCCCCCTCGCTGACAGGTCGGACCCACCAGCTATATCTTCGCACGCAAGGAAGTGCCTCCTTATTACGCACAAAAAAAATGAATACCCCCTGCTAGCTGGGACCCAGCATAGTGGGAGGCTTACATGTGGGCCTACTAAGTTGACGGGGACGGAGGGCTTTGTCAACTTAGTCAATATGAACGATTCTAGCTCCAGTGACCATACAATGTCCATCCAACGGCGTAGTGCTTCTTCAACCTCTACTCTTCTTGCTCCAGCCGCCCAAAGCAGCGCTGGTCGTGCCGCCTGCTCCTACCTCCCGTGGCCGGCTGTGCTACCGCGGAGGCCTCAACGCCCCCTACTACTCCCACCGCTGGCCAGGCCCTGCGGCGACGGCAGCCTCACACCGTAGCCGAACCAGTGAACCTCAGATTCTCTCCACGGGCATCCATCGCCGCTGTTTTCTTGGCTCCACGTCGTCCCCTTCCTAGGCCTCGCCGTCGTCCACCGCCTTGGTGCTCTCGGCGCGGCATGGTCAATGTAGTCAATGAATGACTTCCATCGGAAGAGTACTGTACGTGGAGAGGCTGAGAACTGGGTCCACGGCCGCAGCAAGGAAGTGCCTCCTTATTACGTGCAAAATAATGATTCCTCCACCTGACAGCAGAGACCCACCGGACGGGCCATCGTCTTTCACAAAAAATGTTTCCCCCTGACTGCTGGGACCCACCAGCTACATCTTCGCACGCAAGGAAGTGCCTGACAGCCGGGACCCACCCCGTCGAAGCGTACGTAGCGTTGTCATTCTAGTCGCGAACATGTATGTACATACGATCGGTCTGTTTGCAGGCTGCAGCGATGAACCGTGGCCGTGCAAGGAAGGGCACGTGTCGTAGTAGAGGCGCGCATGTGTCGTAGTAGAGGCACGCACGTAGCATGTACACATACATACAGTGGCCAGGGTGCAAGAAAGTAAATACGGCCACGTACGTACATACGGGCGGGGTCTCGAACACCTACTCGTGCATACGTACGGCCAGGGCTTGTGTACATGGCTGGGTCGGAACGGAGAAACTGCATCGTCGTCGTGTTCATGTTAGCCAACCGGCTGGGCCGGAATGGAATGCGTCGTCATGTTCATCTGGAGCCAACCGGCTTGGATGGAACAGCCGATGGAAAACGAAGCCTGGCGTACCGCAGAACGGAGGAAACGGCCTTGTGTTCGACCGGCCATGGTCGAAACAGGATCTTGTTCATCGGGAGGGGTCTGGCGTACCGCAAAACGGAGGAAACAGACTTCTATTGGATATCCTACGGTCGAAACGGGGTCCTGTTGACCGGGAGGGGTGTGGCGTACCGCAAAACGAAGGAAACGGACTTGTGTTGGAGTGCTACGGTCGAAACGGGGGTCCTGTTCATCGGGAGGGGTGTGGCGTACCGCAAAACGGGACTCCATGGGATATTGTTCATCTCCACCGTCGACCTCCTCCAGCATCCATTTGTTCATCCACCGTCAACCTCCTCCAGCCTCCACCTGCAACTATTCATCCACGGGCTCCTGTTCATCCAGCCTCCACCGTGCGCTCCTCCATCGGCTACTGTTCAACCAGCCCTCTCCACGGGGTCCTGTTCAACCACCCCTCCACGGGCTACTGTTCATCCAGCCCTCCACCGACTACTGTTCAACTAGCCCTTCACCGGCTACTGTTCAACCTTCCCTCCATGGGGTCCTGTTCATCCAGCCCTCCACGGGGTCCTGTTCATCCACGCCCAACCGGCTCGATCGATCGGGGTCCTGTTCATCCAGCGGCAACACGGGGTCCTATTCATCCAACCCCCCACCAGGAACTGTTCATCCAACCCCCCCAACAACGCTCACTGTTCATCAATGGAAGGAGGCAGCAGGTTCGATCGGCTTCAGTTAGCACTAGTAGCGAATGAAGGAATCGCTCGATCGGTTTCAGTTAACAACCATCGATCGATCGCCGGGTTCGAGAACGCGTAGCTGCGCAAAGGTAATCGCCGTTCAAGAGGCTAACGCCGCCGGGTTCGTTAGAGCCCAAAGCTCGCGACCTCGCAGACGTCTGCGACTGAGAAACACGACGCCGCCCCGACCACCCACCGTGAACTGAACTCCACGATATTTTCTGCGCGCTCGCTTCTACCACGGTTTTTTCCATCATGGATGGCCCAAAGAATGTCATGCAGCTGCGTCTCCGCCCGCCCAGACTAAAAGCCCATTTTCTGTCATGATTTTTGTCATAGAAGTAGGAGCCCACCACATCTATGATGATACCGGGTTTTGTCACAATTATCGTCATAGAAGTGTCATAAGTATGACAGAAAAAAATTCGTTCGGCCCAAAATGTCACGGGTGTGTCCTTTTTTTATAGTGATATACTCAAAATGTCTGGGTATCATAATCACTTGACTCAACTGGGAGTTAATCTTCCGATTGATAGTGTCATTGACAGAGTTCTTCAATCACTGCCACCAAGCTACAAAAGCTTCGTGATGAACTATAATATGCAAGGGATGGATAAGACAATTCCCGAGCTCTTCGCAATGCTAAAGGCTGCGGAGGTAGAAATCAAGAAGGAGCATCAAGTGTTGATGGTCAACAAGACCACTAGTTTCAAGAAAAAGGGCAAAGGGAAGAAGGGGAACTTCAAGAAGAATGGCAAGCAAGTTGCTGCTCAAGTGAAGAAACCCAAGTCTGGACATAAGCCTGAGACTGAGTGCTTCTACTGCCAAGGGACTGGTAACTGGAAGCGGAACTGCCCATAGTATTTGGCGGATAAGAAGGATGGCAAAGTGAAAGGTATATTTGGTATACATGTTATTGATGTGTACCTTACTGATGCTCGTCGTAGCGCCTGGGTATTTGATACTGGTTCTGTTGCTCATATTTGCAACTCGAAATAGGGGATACAGATTAAGCGAAGATTGGCCAAGGATGAGGTGACGATGCGCGTGGGAAATGGTTCCAAAGTCGATCTGATCGCTGTTGGCACGCTACCTCCACATCTACCTTCGGGATTAGTTTTAGACCTGAACCCTTGATGAGTGCTAGCGTTAAGCATGAACATTATATCTGGATCTTGTTTGATGCGAGACGGTTATTCATTTAAATCAGAGAATAATGGTTGTTCTATTTATATGAGTAATATCTTTTATGGTCATGCACCCTTGATGAGTGGTCTATTTTTATTGAATCTCGATAGTAGTGATACACATATTCATAGTGTTGAAGCCAAAAGATATAAGTTTAATAATGATAGTGCAACTTATTTGTGGCACTGCCGTTTAGGTCATATTGGTGTAAAGCACATGAAGAAACTCCATGCTGATGGGCTTTTGGAATCACTTGATGCTTGCGAACCATGCCTCATGGGCAAGATGACTAAGACTCCGTTCTCCGGAACAATGGAGCGAGCAACAGAGTTGTTTGAAATAATACATACTGATGTATGCGGTCCGATGAGTGTTGAGGCTCGCGGCGGGTATGTTATTTTCTAACCTTCACAGATGATTTGAGCAGATATGGTATATCTACTTGATGAAACATAAGTCTGAAACATTTGAAAAGTTCAAAGAATTTTAGAGTAAAGTGGAAAATCATCGTAACAAGAAAATAAAGTTTATACGATCTGATCGTGGAGGTGAATATTTGAGTTACGAGTTTGGTCTTCATTTGAAACAATGAGGAATAGTTTCGCAACTCACGCCACCCGGAACACCATAGCCTAATGGTGTGTCCGAACATCGTAACCGCACTTTATTAGATATGATGCGATCTATGATCTCTCTTACTGATTTACTACTATTGTTTTGGGGTTATGCTTTAGAGATGGCTGCATTCACGTTAAATAGGGCACCATCTAAATCTGTTGAGACAACACCATATGAACTGTGGTTTGGAAAGAAACCCAAGTTGTCGTTTCTTAAAGTTTGGGGCTGCGATGCTTATGTGAAAAAGCTTCAACCTGATAAGCTCGAACCCAAATCGGAGAAATGTGTCTTCATAGGATACCCAAAGGAGACTATTGGGTACACCTTCTATCACAGATCCGAAGGCAAGATATTTGTTGCTAAGAATGGATCCTTTCTAGAGAAGGAGTTTCTCTCGAAAGAAGTGAGTGGGAGGAAAGTAGAACTTGATGAGGTAATTGTACCTACTCCCTCATTGGAAAGTAGTTCATCACAGAAATCAGTTCCAGTGATTCCTACACCAATTAGTGAGGAAACTAATGATGATGATCATGAACTTTCTGATCAAGTTACTACCGAACCTCGTAGGTCAATCAGAGTAAGATCCGCACCAGAGTGGTACGATAATCCGGTTATGGACGTCATGTTACTTGACCATGACGAACCTACGAACTATGAGGAAGCGATGATGAGCCCAGATTCCGCGAAATGGCTTGAGGCCATGAAATCTGAGATGGGATCCATGTATAAGAACAAAGTGTGGACTTCGTTTGACTTGCCCGATGATTGGCAAGCTATAGAGAATAAATGGATCTTCAAGAAGAAGACTGAAGCTGATGGTAATGTTACTGTCTACAAAGCTCGACTTGTTGCGAAAGGTTTTTGACAAGTTCAAGGAGTTGACTATGATGAGACTTTATCACCCGTAGCGATGCTTAAGTCTGTCTGAATCATGTTAGTAATTGATGCATTTTATGATTATGAAATTTGGCAAATGGATGTCAAAACTGCATTCTGAATGGATTTCTGTAAGAAGAGTTGTATATGATGCAACCAGAAGGTTTTATCGATCCAAAGGGTGCTAACAAAGTGTGCAAGCTCCAGCGATCCATTTATGGACTGGTGCAAGCCTCTCGGAGTTGGAATAAACGTTTTGATAGTGTGATCAAAGCATATGGTTTTATACAATCTTTTGGAGAAGACTGTATTTACAAGAAAGTGAGTGGGAGCTCTATAGCATTTCTAATATTATATGTGGATGACATGTTGTTGATTGGAAATGATATAGAATTTCTGGATAGCATAAAAGGATACTTGAATAAGAGTTTTTCTATGAAATACCTTGGTGAAGCTGCTTACATATTGGGCATCAAGATCTATAGAGATAGATCCAGACGCTTAATTGGACTTTCACAAAGCACATACCTTGATAAGATTTTGAAGAAGTTCAAAATGGATAAGTCAAAGAAAGGGTTCTTGCCTATGTTACAATGTGTGAAGTTGAGTGAGACTGAATGCCCAACCACTGCAGAAGATAGAAAGAAAATGAAAGTCATTCCCTATGCCTCAGCCATAGGTTCTATCATGTATGCAATGCTGTGTACCAGACCTGATGTGTGCCTTGCTATAAGTATAGTAGGGAGGTACCAAAGTAATCAAGGAGTGGATCACTGGACAGCGGTTAAGAACATCCTGAAATACCTATAAAGGACTAAGGATATGTTTCTCGTTTATGGAGGTAACAAAGAGCTCGTTGTAAATGGTTACGTCGATGCAAGCTTTGACACTGATCCGGATAACTCTAAATCACAAAACGGATATGTATTTATATTTAATGGTGGAGCTGTCAGTTGGTGCAGTTCCAAACAGAGCGTCATGGCGGGATCTACGTGTGAAGCGGAGTACATAGCTTCTTCGGAAGCAGTGAATGAAGGAGTCTGGATGAAGGAGTTCATATCCGATTTAGGTGTCATACCTAGTGCATCGGGTCCAATGAAATTCTGACAATACTGGTGCAATTTCCTTGGCAAAGGAATCCATATTTCACAAGAAGACCAAGCACATCAAGAGACGCTTCAATTTCATCCGTTATCAAGTGTCGGAAGGGGACATAGAGATTTGCAAAATACATAGGGATCTGAATGTTGCAGACCCGTTGACTAAGCCTCTCTCACGTGCAAAACATGATCAGCACCAAGACTCCATGGGTGTTAGAATCATTACTATGTAATCTAGATTATTGACTCTAGTGCAAGTGGGAGACCGAAGGAAATGTGCCTTAAAGCCAGTAATAAAGTTGTTATTTACATTTCCTTATATCATGATAAATGTTTATTATTCATGCTAGAATTGTATTAACCGGAAACTTAGTACATGTGTGAACACATAGACAAACAGAATGTCCCTAGTATGCCTCTACTTGAGTAGCTCGTTTATCAAAGATGGTTAAGTTTCCTAGCCATAGACATGTGTTGTCATTTGATGAATGGGATCACATCATTAGAGAATGATGTGATGGACAAGACCCATCTGTTAGCTTAGCACTATGATCGTTTAGTTTGTTGCTATTGCTTTCTTCATGACTTATACATGTTCCTCTTACTATGAGATTATGCAACTCCCGAATACCGGAGGAACACTTAGTGTGCTATCAAACATCACAACGTAACTGGGTGATTATAAAGATGCTCTACAGGTGTCCCCAATGGTGTTTGTTGAGTTGGCATAGATCAAGATTAGGATTTGTCACTCCAATTGTCGGAGAGGTATCTCTGGGCCCTCTCGGTAATGCACATCACTATAAGACTTGCAAGCAATGTGACTAATGAGTTAGTTGTGGGATGATGAATTACGGAACGATTAAAGAGACTTGTCGGTAACGAGATTGAACTAGGTATGGTGATACCGACGATCGAATCTCGGACAAGAAACATACCGATGACAAAGGGAATACCGTATGTTGTTATGCGGTTTGACCGATAAAGATCTTCGTAGAATATGTAGGAGCCAATATGAGCATCCAGGTTCCGCTATTGGTTATTGACCGGAGATGCGTGTCGGTCATTTCTACATAGTTCTCGAACCCGCAGGGTCCGCACGCTTAACGTTCAATGACGATTGTATTATGAGTTATGTGATTTGATGTACTGAAGGTTGTTCGGAGTCCCAGATGAGATCACGGATATGACAAGGAGTCTTGAAATGGTTGAGACATAAATATTCATATATTGGAAGGCTACAGTCGGACACCGGAATGGTTCGGGTCGTTTCAGATAAGTTTTGGAGTACCGGGAGTTACCGGACCCCCCCCCCACCCCGGGGAAGTTATTGGGCCTCATGGGCCTTAGTGGAGAAGAGAGATGGCTGGCCAGGAGGTGGCACGCGCCCCCTTGCCCCAATCCGAATTGGACAAGGGGAGGGGTGGCGCCCCCCCTCCTTCCTTCTCTCCTCCTCCTCTTTCCCCCCTTCTCCCACTTGGAATAGGAAAGGGGGCGAATCCTACTAGGTTTGGAATCCTAGTAGGACTCCCCCCCCCCACATGGCATGCCTCCTCCTCCCCCTCCTTTATATACGTGGGGACGGGGGCGCCCAAAGGCACAACAGACAATCTCTTAGCCATGTGCGGTGCCCCCCTCCACAGTTTTACACCTCGGTCATATCATCGTAGTGCTTAGGCGAAGCCCTACGCCGGTAACTTCATCATCACCGTCACCACGCCTTCGTGCTGACGGAACCCTCCCTCGGCCTCAGCTGGATCTAGAGTTCGAGGGACATCACCGAGATGAACGTGTGCATATCGCGGAGGTGCCGTGATTTTGGTACTTGGATCGGTTGAATCGCGAAGACGTTCGACTACATCAACCGCGTTACTAAACGCTTCCGCTTTCGGTCTACGAGGGTACGTGGACACACTCTCCCCGCTCGTTGCTATGCTTCTCCTAGATAGATCTTGCGTGATCGTAGGATTTTTTTTTTGAAATAATACGTTCCCCAACAGCTAGATGGCTTCCTCTCTCTCTTTTGATTCTAAATACAATGGTCTCTTGGAGATCCATATGATGTAACTCTTTTGGCGGTGTGTTTGTTGGGATCAGATGAATTTGAGTTTATGATCAGATCTATCTTTTTATCCATGAAAGTTATTTGAGTCTTTTTTATCTCTTATATGCATTCTTGCTTATAGCCTCATATTTCTTCTCCGATATTTGGGTTTTGTTTGGTCAACTTGATCTATTTATCTTCGTAATGAGTTCCATTTTACGGTGCTTGATCCCAGTGATAGAAGGGAAACCGACACGTATGTATAATTTCTATTAAGAATAACAAGATGGGGTCTATTTCTACATAAATAGATCTTGTCTACATCATGTCATCGTTCTCATTGCATTAGTCCATTTCTTCATGAACTTAATACACTAGATGCATGCTGGATAGCGGTCGATGTGTGGAGTAATAGTAGTAGATGCAGGCAGAAGTCGGTCTACTAATCTTGGACGTGATGCCTATATAATGATCATTGCCTGGATATCGTCATGATTATTTAAAGTTCTATCAATTACGCAACAGTAATTCGTTTACCCACTGTTTGATATTTTTCTCGAGAGAAGCCACTAGTGAAATCTACGGCCCTCGGGTCTCTTCGTTATTATATTTGCCTTCGCGGTCTATTTTTATTTGCTTTTATTTTTCTGATCTATTAAACCAAAAATACAAAAATACCTTGCTACGCTTTATCTTATTTGCGATCCATTTATTCAATCTATTACAACTTTCTCACGTCCACTTGCCAATTTCTGGCGCCATTGCCCGAAAGGGATTGACAACCCCTTTAACACGTTGGGTTGCGAGTATTTGTTATTTGTGTGCAGGATTTGTTTACGTAGTGTTGCTTGGTTCTCCTACTGGTTCAATAACCTTGGTTTCATCACTGAGGGAAATACCTACCGTTGTTGTGCCGCATCATCCCTTCCTCTTTGGGGAAATACCGACATAGTTCTAGCAGACATCAAAAATAATTTATGGCGCCGTTGCCGGGGAGACATCATCAACATCTACCAGGTTCCTAATCAAAAAAATTATCTCCTTGCAGTTTACATTATTTGCCATTTGCCTCTCGTTTTCCTCTCCCCCACTTCAAAAAAATTGGCGTTTTATTGGCCCTCTTTTTCGTTCACCATTTTCTTGCTGGATCTATCTGTGTTCTTGCTTTTTAGTCATAATGGCTAGCGTGACGACTCCTCCTTTGTCACAAGATTTTGAAGTTTTACACTTCAAGCAACGACAAGGAGAAAATTTGAAAGATGCTTGGTATAGGCTGATGGAATCCTATTGAGTTTGCAACTTAAAAGGGGATGCAAAGATTTTGCTTCATAATTTTTACATAGGATTGGGTTTGCATCATAGACAACTCTTAGATTTTGCCGCTAAAGGAAATTTTATTGAGCTTGATGCTAATGCTACCTATGAAATATTAGAAGGAACTCTGGGGGTTCCACCTCAAAAGAAGGGGTTTTGTTTCACCTTGGAGGGAGTTCAAATGTTGGACAAACTTGGTGATTTGCACAAACATATGGTTGAATTGAAAAAATATAATGAACCCCTCAAACATCTTAATGGTAGTATCAATCACATGAATACTTTGATTACTCTTTGCAATGAGCGATTGGATATTTTAGATCTCAAGTTGGTTTCTTTTCCTGAGAATTTAGGGAAGCACAAAGAGCCTCCCGGGTTTGAGAAATCCCTTACAAAAGTTGCCAAGACTACGAATGACAATACATATATCCGTGCTTTATGCTTAGCTAAGGGCGTAAAACGATAGCGCTTGTTGTGAGGCAACCCAATGAATAAAATTTATTTTTGCCTTTTGCTTTCTATTCTTGAGTGTTTGCACAATTATGATACTGTTATGATTGTGTTTTTTGTGTTTTAATTAGTGTTTGTGCCAAGCAAAACCTTTAGGATCATGTTGGGTGATAGTTGATTCGATCTTGCTGAAAAACAGAAACTTTGCACACCAGTCACAGAATTATTAAAAATCACAGAAGCGTGATAAAATACCAATTTTTTGCAGAAGATTGATATACAAATTGCCTACGTTTTCCTAATTTTTTAGCATTTTTGGAGTTTCAAAAGTATTTGAAATATCCAGATTGCTACAGAATGTTCTGTTTTTGCAGATTATGTTTTCTTTGCGTTGTGTGCTTGTTTTGATGATTCTATGGTTTTCTCTGAAGTGTTTTTGCCATAGAAAAGTTGGAATACAGTAGATATAATGCAAGAATAAAATATGAATGGGTTTGCAACAATTCTTATAGTAGTGATTTGTTTTCTTATACTAACGGATCTCACGAAGGTTTTGTTGAGCTTTGTGTGATTGAAGTTTTCAAGTTTTGGGTGATGTTACGATGGATGAAGGAATAAGGAGTAAGAAGAGCCTAAGCTTGGGGATGCCCATGGCATCCCAAGCTATTATCCAAAGAGAAGCAAGCAACTAAGCTTGGGGATGCCTGAGTGGCAAACCCTCTTTCTTCTAACGACCATCGGTATTTTACTCGGAACTATATTTTTATTCGTCACATACTATGAGTTTTGCTTGGAGCATCTTGTATGATATGAGTCTTTGCTTGTTTTGATTTTTGTTTTAAGTCATGAATCCTTGCTGGACACACCTATTTGAGAGATCCAAAATTATGCCATGACTTGTTAGAATTGCTCTCTATGCTTCACTTAAATCTTTATGAGCTATGGAATTGCTCTAGTGCTTCACTTATATCTTTTTGAGCACGGTGTGCTTGGTTATTTTTGAAGAAATGATATCATGCTTCACTTAGATCTATTTGAGAGTTAGTAAAAAAAATTAAGAAATTTTCTCTTGATTCACTTAAATTATTTTGAGAGAAACAAATATTATGCTGATGATCTTAACTTATATTTGTTTGAGCTTATTAAAAGCAACATATGAAAATTAGTCCCAAAGTAATAGATATCCAAGAAGGATATAATAAAAACTTTCATGAAGATCATTGGACAAAATAAACTAGATTCCTTGTAATAGTTTTGAGATATGATGATGTGATATTGGTGTTAAGGTTTGTGATTCCCTATGCAAGCACGAAAGTCAATAGTTGAGCAATGAAATTACATCATACTTGTGGTGCATTATTCGGTGTTAATTATGCTTAATGCTCGCTTATGAGTTTTTTCGTTTCTTGGTTGGTCGCTTCTCAATCTTTCGCTAGCTTTCATTTTGCACTAATTATGATCTCTACTTGTGCATCCAAAATCTTTTAAAATAGTATTGCCACATGAGTCCACCATACCTACCTATATGCGGTATTCTTTTGCCATTCTAAGCAAATTTGTATCTGCCATCTCTAATTTTCAAAATTAATTTCTCTTTTGTGTGCTCGTACTGCTCATGAAATGGTAGGGGGTGGCTAATATGTTTTCATGCTAGATGTGTTATTCTCACAATGAGTGTTTATTCACTTGTCATTGCACGAAAGTAAGGAAAAGGTATTAGGGATGCCTAGTCCCGAAATGAAAAATGAATTTACTTTATGTTGTCAAATAATAAATTCCTTGACAAGTGTTGGTATGGAAGGCACCCGTGGATACGGCTAGCCATGGAAAGTGAAAGTATGGTTGAAAAAGGAATAAACTTTAACTTCTGTTCGGGAACCACTGAAAGTGCGTTATATCGACTAGAGGGGGGGTGAATAGGCGATTTTTATGAATTCTTCACTGAGGAATTTGCCGGTGAGGAAATTCCTTGGCGAAGAAATACTTGCAGCGGAATAAGTGCTCAGAAGTAAGAGTAACAGAATACACGCATAGTCATCATGATGAAATGAAGACTAGCACAGAGTACAGAAAGCGTAATCACAGGATAACACAAGATGAAGACAAACAAACTGAAGAAATTGAACTGAGGAAATTGAGAAAATCTTCAGTCAAAGTCTTCAAACACAGATATGAACAAACACTCAACACAGTAATGAGGAAATGAAAGGGTTGAGGAAATAGAACCAGTTAGGTTGGTGAAGACAATGATTTGGTAGACCAGTTCCAACTGCTGTCTCGGTTATGCGTCTGGTTGGAGCGGCTGAGTATTTAAACTCAAGGACACACAGTCCGGACACCCATCCATCGAAAGCACGCAGCTCAGACACCAAGTCCTCACCAGATTCTCCTTGAACTAAGGTCACGCAGACCTCGTCCAATCACTCGTGGTAAGTCTTCAGCGACTTCCAAACCTTCACATACTTGGTCACTCGGCGATCCACAATTCCTCTTGGATGCTCTAGACCTTGACGCCTAACCGTCTGGAAGAAGCACAGATTCAAAGGTAACAAGCGCCGGGTCCACGCAGGATCAATTTCTTGATGATGCTCAATCACTTTGGGTTTGTTGGGGTTTGGTTTTGGGTTTTCCTCACTTGATGATTTTCGCCAAAGTCCTCAGAGGATGGGTTGCTCTCAAATGACAAGTGTCAAGTTCTCTCGAGCAGCCAACCAGCAAGTGGTTGTAGGGGCGGCTATTTATAGCCTAGGGAGCAGCCCGACATGATAAGACATAAATGCCCTTCAATGATATGACCGTTAGGTGGATAACATATTTGGGACAGCGGTAGCAGAAGACAAAGAACGGTCGGAAATTTGAACATCAAATTCCTCGGGCTATCATGTTCCTCTTTGTGTAGGCAATTCACACCTGGCGAATTCCTAACTCCTCGGTCGAACAAATTCTCAATGACCGTAAGAGCTTCGTCTCATCCATCAAGAGATTGACTGAACTGTATGAGATTTCCAAAAGCTTCACTCAAGGGATTGGTAGGTGTAGGATTTTGAGTTGAGCATCAAATGGAAATTTTTCCTTAGTATTTCCTCGACCCCTTTAACAAAGACAGTGTTTCCTATGACTCAAGAAAGAGAAAATGAAACTACGAAAACAAAAGTCTTCACGCTTCATGTTCCTCAAATGAATACCAAGTCTTCAAGGTCACACCAATTTCTTCACTTTCAAAGTCTTGAAAGTCTTCGAATATCAAATTCTTCATTGAAGAACTTCATTTTAGGGGTCGACTTTCCTTTGTAAATATCAAACTCCTCATAGACTTATAGGCCTGTGTACACTCACAAACGATTAGTTACTTAACCTATAAGTCTTCAATACACCAAAATCACTAAGGGGCACTAGATGCACTTACAATCTCCCCCTTTTTGGTGATTGATGACAACATAGGTTAAGTTTTCAACGGGGATAAACATATGAAGTGTAAATACTGATAATGAGGAATTTGATTGCAAGATATAGAAGAACTCCCCCTGAAGGTGTGCATAGTGAGGAATTTGCTTTTGAGGCAATTGCACATTTGAAGAAATGAATCATGGAGATCTCCCCCTATATATTGTAATTCATACACGCATTTAACATATAGTATGAAGAATTTGAAATGCATGATGAAATATGGTGCTTGGTGTTATGCAATGTAACGCATCAAGAGTATCAGAGCCCAAAGGCCAAATTGGATCAGAGCATAACTAATATCAAAACTACTGTAATCAGAGCATAGAGCAAAAGCATAATGCATCAAAAGTATCAAAGCACCATCGGGTTTAAGATTACAACTCGATCCAATAAAAGGTTTCAGAAGAACGAGAGTTGTAACTTAATAAAATACTGTATATAGACAAAAAATAGACCCGCTTGAAGACTAACTCAAATTTCTCCCCCTTTGTCATCAAATGACCAAAAAAGGATCGAAACTGAGGACTAAAGCTCTTGAAGAATTTCAAGTTGAAGACGGAGCGCCAGCATTGTTGGGGTCGGTTGTTGAAGTAGGACCAGCAGCAGTGTCTTCCAAATCTTCATTTTCATCAGTGTCGCGAGATGAAGAATAGGAGCTGGCCACCAAGGAAGGAACTTTGACCTTCTTGAATTTCTTCGGAGGAGGTGCAGACCAGTCAAATTCTTCCTTGAGTCCCATTGAATGCAGTTCTTCTTCACTGTATACATGTGAAAGAACAGCCCAGGTGCGCTTGAAGGTTTCATGCAGGTAGTAGTGGTTTTTCTTCACTGCATTGTGTGTTGAGGTCATGTTGTAAAGAAGAGTACCAAACTGACGTTTGACCCACTTATGATTACGATCAACCTTCTGATGAAGACTGAGGAGTAATTCACGATCAGTCATCACCCTGGGTGCAGTAGCTTGAGGACTTTGCTTGACTGAGGTATTTGCTGCTGAGTCATGTGTGGCAGAGTCATCATTGGTGGAGTAGGATGCTGCTTTGCGAAACTGTCCATCCAATGGACGAATGCCTTCATCTATCACAGCAGCTTGTTCTGCAGCCTTGGTTTTCTTCACATCAGAAGCAGATGGAAGAATTGGAGTTGGAGTTGGAGTTGGCGCAGGAGGAGCTGAGGAATTTGGTGCAGTTTCTTCAGGAGCAACTAATGCAGTTCCCCTATCTTGAGCAATTTCTTCAGGCGCACCACTAGTGGGTGCCCTGGCAGTTTCTTCAGCGGCTGGAATGGGATCATCAGCCCTGGAATCAGCATTTTCTTCAGCAAGCTGAACGACATCAGCGGTGCTGGCATTTTCTTCAATAGGCTGAGCAGAGGCTCCAGCCTGAGGAATGTCATGTTGCATTGGGGAAGCAACACTTGTGAATTTCTTCGACAGGTTGACGAATCTGGTCTTGGCTCCTTGCCAATCAGCATAGTAGGAATCGAAGTTTTTGCTGAGATCTTGAATCTCTGTTTGGACCTTGAGAAGCTCCTCAGGTGTCATCTTGACAACGTTTTTCTTCAGGAACTTCTCCTTCCTGTATTGAGCCTTTTTGATTTCCCTCGCCTTCTCAAACTTCCATTTTTCTTCAGTGATGAAGTGAGTCAGCGCATGACTTTGACCAGGTGTCAGATGAAGATCGGGCAGAGGGGTATTGGGATCATTGTGCCAGAGATCAATAAAGTCGAGGACTTTCTTCGGATCCAAAAGCAGTGGCACAGATGTACCTTTGGCTCTAGCGGCCTTCACTTGACGGTCTCTGATGATTTCTTCAAGTTCTTCATCAGATGCCTCATCATCAGATGGTACATGGAATACAACCAGTTTCTTCCTTGGACTAGGCCGTGGACCTCGTCCAGCTGTTGCCTTGGTCTTCAGCTGAGCCGGGCCAGATGAGGAAATTGGAGCAGCTGAGGAACTTGCAGAAATGCCTGAGGCAATTGAAAAACCAGTGGTCCTTTGACATGTAGCTAGGTGTCACAGAACCCAAGGTTTGGACGAGCTGTTGAGGACTTTGGTGGAACGGCAGCGGTGTGAGGAAATTGCTTGGAAGGTGTCATTGAGGAACTTGGCCGTGAGGGCACGAGATGATGAAGCACTTGGCTTATGAGCAGGCTTCTTTTGCATTGATTTCCTCGGTTTGACCGAGACCTCGATGGCGATGAGCAGCAGCAGAATCCTCATTGAATTTCTTCTTTGCTTCCTTTGCTTGCTTTGCCAATTTTGCTTGGCGTTTAGCCCATTCATCGTGAAAGTCCTCACGCGCTTGATGCTAGTGGGATCAGCTATTTGGCCAGGTGCCAAAGGATCTCTTGGGCATGGAGGATTTAAAGTTTAATTTCTTCATGTACTTAGGAGTTACATATCTGTATTCCTTCCATTCCCGTGCCCATCTCCGTTCAATCTTCTGAATACGCACCTTGCGTTGATTTTTGCTTTCTTCATCCGGAGTGCAATAGTCAGCATATATTTCCTCAGGGATTTCAAACGCTGTCATAACCTCAGGTTTCTTTCCTCCCTTCTGCGGCTTCTTACCGTCTGCCATTTTCTTCAGTTGAGGAAATTGAACAATTGAGTTCTCTGAAGAAGTGTGCAGTTTTTCTTCGAGGAACGCTGCAAATGAGTTAAGTTGATGAGAACCTAGGGATTCAGCAGCGGACATTTGTACCTGTGAACAGAGTATAGGTGCGAGGAATTTGGAGAGGTCATATGTTCTCGTAAGGTTTTCAAAAGAACAAGTTTTGAGGATTTTGACCAGATGAGCCTTGAAGAATTTCACTAAGCGTTCTTTGTCTTAGGTTCCAGAGTTGTATAGATCGAGGATCCACACAATTGAGGAATCTTGAAGAAAATCATTGCTTAGAGAAACGAATCAAGAGATTTGAGGTGTTCATATGTGTGAAGAATTTGAAGAATAAACACCTTTGAAGAATTTGAAGAAGATTTGAGAATCAAAGCGAGTAATAAAAGTTACTTTTAATTTACCCGAAGTGAAGAACACGACGAACTGAGGTGAACAGTTGGGAAGTTCGTCCGTTCAGATCTTCCACGCCCTAACTTGGCAGAGGAAATCAGCTACGGCGACGGCGGAGTGAAGATTTTCCACGGTCGGCGTGAGTACGTCAGCAAAGAGGTCAAGGCAGTGAAGCTTTTCCTCACCGGCGACGATGGAGTAGCGGCGGCGCTAGGGTTTTGAGGAGCTCGAGCGGGAGAGAGAGTCGAGCGAGTAAAAGAGTGAGGAAGGAGAGAGGGTATTTATAGACACGGTGAAAAACGGATCGTCCAAGATTTAGGACGAACGTGCCTGACCGCTTCCCTTCTCACGACATGTGTCACCCACGTACTGTGTAGTGGAGATCGTGTACGATCGTGGGTGAATATAATAATGCATCGTGGGATGCGGAACGGTTTGAGAGGTAAAAGCGAAGGTTTGAATAAGATTCGTTTTTTTTAAAATTCCGTTGCAATTTCTTCAGCTGTCAAGGACACAGTGAAGTTTTGAACGAGTTTCATAGTAGAACGCACATGAAGAATTTGTGAATGGATTGGGTTGAGTATAGCATAGAGGGGAAGGGTCCGATCACATTCACTTAGCAGAAAAAGCGACTTGAAGAAATAGCCATAAGTGAATGCTGTAGAGGACATAAACTCATATATATATATATATAGCCAATGAAGAAAGACGACGGAAACAGTGAGGATTTTGTAAAGTTGAAGAATTTGAAAAACTGAAGAATTTCAAAACTGAGGAAAAACTCAAATTGAAGATTTTCAACTTTGGTGGTGGCGTGACCCACCAGATAAGAATGATGATTTCAGACACCGCGTACAATTGTCATAGGGTTACGAGAATCAAATTCTTCATTAATTTCTTCACACTTAGAGTGTTATTCTTCATTGATTGAAGAAAACGTTTCTTCATGTGTTGCACATCTAAGTCATCAATTTTGCATAAGTGTTAGGATGTGTGTCCTTTTCAAAGAACATTCAAGATTCTAAGATATTTAGCTCACACCGCAACTTGCTAAATCTCTTCTCATCCAAGGGCTTAGTGAAGATATCAGCTAGCTGTTCTTCGTCTTCACGTGCTTTCGATGGAGATGTCGCCTTCAACACATGATCACGAAGAAAATGATGACGAATTTGAATGTGCTTTGTCTTCGAGTGCTGAACTGGGTTGTGAGCAATCTTGATGGCACTCTCATTGTCACAGTAGAGAGGCACATTCTTCACGTTGATGCCGTAGTCCTTGAGGGTTTGCTTCATCCATAGTAATTGAGCACAACACGAGCCAGCAGCAATGTATTCAGCTTCCAAGTGGACAGCGATACACGTTCTGTTTCTTCGAGGACCAATGGACCAAAGATCGTCCGAGGAAATGACAAGTACCAGATGTTGACTTGCGGTCCACACGATCACCAGCATAGTCAGAGTCAGAATATCCAATGAGATCAAAAGTAGAGCCCTTGGGGTACCATAATCCTAGTGTTGGTGTGTGAGCTAGATATCAAGAATATGCTTCACAGCCTTATGGTGTGATTCCTTCTGTAGCTTGAAATCGGGCACACATGCAAACACTAAGCATTATATCTGGCCTAGATGCACATAAGTACAATAAAGAACCAATCATGGAGCGGTATACCTTGTGATCAAGTCAATACCATTTTCATCGATTGCATAGATGGCCATTTGTGGGCATAGGAATTTTGACACCTTTGCAATCTTGCATGCCGAATTTCTTCAGACATCTTTGAGGTATTTCTCTGAGATATGAATATGCCATTGTGTTGTTGACGAATTTGAAGACCTAAGAAGAATTTCAACTCTCCCATCATAGACATTTGATATTCTTCACTCATCATATAGGCAAATTCATCACTATAACGTTGGTCAAGACAGCCAAAGATAATATCATCAACATATATTGGCACACAAACAGTTCACCATCATATGATTTAGTAAAGAGAGTAGGATCGAGTGAACTGGTGTGAAGCCATTCTTCACGAAGAATTCCTTCAATGTATCATACCACGCCCGAGGGGCTTGCTTGAGGCCATAGAGGGCCTTATTTAGTCCAAGACTTTGTCGATTCTTTGGATCTTCAAAACCTGGGGTTGAGCAACATATACTTCTTCCTCAAGCTTACCATTGAGGAATGCACTTTTCACATCCATTTGATATAAAGTGATATTGTGATGGTTAGCATAGGCGTAGTAATATGCTAATAGACTCAAGTCTAGAAACAGTGCAAAAGTTTCATCTAAATCAATTCCTTCAACTCGTGTAGCCTTGAGCTACTAGTCGTGCCTTATTCCTCACCACAAGACCATTTTCATCTTGCTTGTTGCGGTAGATCCACTTTGTGCCAATGATATTATGCTTGCGAGGATCTGGACGTTTGACCAGTTCCCTGACGTTGTTGAGCTCGAATCGATGTAATTCTTCTTGCATGGCCTGAATCCACTCCGCTCTAGAAATGCTTCATCTACCTTAGTGGGCTCTGTGATAGAGACAAAAGCATAGTGCCCACAAAAGTTAGATAAATGTGAAGCTTTTGAGCGAGTGAGAGGACCTGGCGCTTCAATGTCATCGATAATCTTGTCAACTTGCACTTCTTTTGCAACACGAGGATGAGCTGGTTGTCGTCGAGGAATTTGATCATTTTCCTCAAAGACCATTTTCTTCAGATTATCTTCAGTGCATCTGCTCGACGTTCTTCGGCAGACAGAATGAATTCTTCAGCAGTTCCTTGAAGAGGGATGACATCCTCGGTTGCCTTGAACCTGATAGAATCCTCGGTGCTGGTTCGTCTAACACGAAGGTAGGTGCTCTCTTTGCGAGCCATTAGTTTCATCGAACCGCACATCTACTGATGTCAACAATCTTGTGAAGTGCGATGTTGAAGACTCAGAGGTGTGCGAGTCCTTTCGTAACCAAGCATAAAACCTTCATGTGCTTTGGTGCAAATTTAGAGTTGTGGTGAGGATCTCTAATCCAGCATTTAGCAATCAAGACTTTGAAATAACTTACATTAGGTTTCTTGTCCGTGAGGAGTTCATAGGCAGTCTTTTTGAAGAATTTGTGAAGATATACTGTTGATGATGTGGCACGCAGTGTCAATTGCTTCAATCCGAAACGACTAGGAGTTTTGTATTCATCAAGCATAGTGCGAGCCATCTCAACAAGAGTTCTGTTCTTGCGCTCCACGACGCCATTTTTTGAGGAGTATAGGGAGCAGATAACTCATGAGTAATACCAAGTTCATCAAGATAATCCTCAAGTCCGAATTCTTGAACTCAGTTCCATTGTCACTCTGATGTGCTTGATCTTCACACCAAAGTTGGTTGAAGCCCTCGAGGAAAATCGCTTGAAGATTTCCTGCACTTGATTTTTGTAAGTAACAATGTGTACCCATGTGTAACGAGAGTAATCATCAACAATAACAAAGCCATATAGTGATGCTTCATTAACGACAACTGAGTAATGATTGGGACCAAAGAGGTCCATGTGAAGCAATTCAAGGGACGAGTAGTGGTCATGATAGTCTTATTTGGATGCTTGGCCTTGGTCATTTTTCCAGCTTCACAGCTCGCATAAGTGATCCTTGAGGAATTTGACATTCTCAATGCCAATGACATGCTTCTTCTTCAAGCGTGTGCAAATTCCTCATGCTGCGTGACCAAGTCGTCGATGCCATAGCCAGCCTTCGAAGCTTTTGCAAGTAGACACACGGCTGGTTGTGGACCTGTAGAGAAGTCAACAATATACAAGTCTCCTCTCCTAAAGCCTTCAAGACTTTGGAATTGTCACTTCCATAATCACAACACAACGATACTTGCCAAAGATAACAACCATATCAAGATCACAAAGCATTGAGACTGACATGAGGTTATATCCTAAAGACTCAACAAGCATGACTTTGTCCATGTGCATGTCCTTAGAGATAGCAACCTTACCAAGTCCCAATACCGACTTTTGCCTTTGTCGGCCAAAGATGATATGCTTCAGATGTGACGGTGATAAGGTAGCATCCATCAATAGATTCTTGTCACCAGTCATGTGATTTGTACATCCACTATCGAGAACCCACTCAGTGGCTTTGGGTTGATCATCCTGCAGATGAATTAGTATAACTTACGATCTCATATACTTCATCGGTGAAGAATATGATATCAAGTTCATCGATGAATTTCATCATCAAGATTCAGATAAGCAAGATGAGGACGTGTGAAATGAAAGTTCATTTCATCATGATTAGCCTGCGTCCTTTCAGGAATTTTGTGAGGCCCCCAGCAAATTCTTCAGACGTTGAGGCACGTCTGGACACCTGACCCTGCAGAAGAGATTAGTTCTTTTTCTTCACCACCCACATCTGAAGGGGTGGCAAAGAGTTCATCATTCTGCGAGCACCATACGAGAATGGTGGCATAGAGGCCAAACCAGTTCGTTTCACATAAGAGGGGTTAGGGTAAGCATATGAATAAGCAGAGAAATTCTTCGAGGACTTATGAACATATTGGTTTGAAGAATAATGCACATATTCATAGCCCTTAGCTCTACCTGCAAACAGAGTTGTTAGCACGATGATAATCATATGAGGACTTTGATCCTTTTGAGGAATTTGATCCACGTGAGGAATTTGGTCCGTATGAGGACTTGGATCCATATGAAGAATTTGGTCCATATGAAGAATTTGATCTGGAGTTCCTATTCTTCACGGTGTGGTGTCATGAGGACATTCACTGAAGACTTTCAAGGCACTTCTTGGGAACCCAGATTTTCTTCATAGGGGAACCGTTCCTGCAGATTAGTGCCAACATATCTAGCAAATACTTCACCATTCTGATTTTTGAACAGTTTATAGTTTGAGTCAAATGACTCATCGCAGAATGAGGAAATTCACATGTAAAGTCAGATAAGGTAGATGGATCAGCTGGAGGTCCCTTTGCAGCAACCCATGAGGTTTTGGGATACCGCTCAGCTTCCAATACGCTCCATCAGATTGAGTTTACTCTCAAAGGCAATACCCTCTTTCCTAGGGTTCCTATTGAGGATCTGCTTTTAAGCACATCACAAAGAGTCTCGATGCCCTTTGAGGCTTTTGTACATGCTGTCATGTACAATTCCTTCATCCTGCATCGTCAAGGATACTAGCAATGTCCTCGATGAGGAATTAGTGATAGCAGAGGCAGGTGAAGAATTTGTAACAGTTGAAGCATTTGAACATTCAGTGAAGAATTAGCAGATTCACGTTCAATGCACTTTAAGCATGGAGGAACAAAATCTTCTTGAGAAGCGCTGATTTGTTGAGCAAGTAATGAATCGCGCTCCTTCTGAAGATCTTCATAACTCTCTATTAGCTTCTCAAGATCTTGCTTTCTTTGAAGAAATTCATAAGAAAGTTTCTCATGATCAGATAAGAGAGTGTTATGATGACCTTGAAGGCTGTCAAGCCTAGACTGAACTCTCTGAAGATTTTTAGTCAAGGCTTGAGTGCGATCCATTTCTTCACCTAACATATCATCACTCTTATCTAGCATGTTTTGAACCTTTTCAAAAGCCCTTTGTTGTTTTATAGCAATCTTAGCAAGTTTAGAGTAGCTGGGCTTGAGATCCTCATCAGATTCATTTTCACTAGATTCAGAGGAGGTGAAATTGAGTACCTTGGCACCTTTTGCCATGAAGCAATAGGTGGGAGCGTAGTCATCATTTTCCTCATCGGGCTTGTCGGTGAGTCAGTTTCTTGATGTTGAAGATGGACTTGCTAACTAAGGCGTAGCAAGAGCCAGACTAGCCACACCAGATTCGGATTCTTCAGACTCCTCCTCTTCCTCATTTTCCTCAGATTCAGCTTCAGAGTCCATTTCCTTGCCAATAAATGCCCGAGCCTTTTTGGAGCTGCTCTTCTTGTGAGAAGAAGGTTTTGAGGATTTTGATGATGAAGATTTTGATGATTTCTTCTTCTTCTTCACGTCATCAGAACTGTAATCCTTGTGTTTCTTCTTTCTTAATTCCTTTTCCCATCGAGGACAATCTTGGATGTAGTGACCAGGTTTCTTGCATTTGTGGCAAAGTCTTCTTATAGTCACTAGATGAGGAATCACTGCTTCTTGAGGATTTTCCAAAGCGACCACGCCTTGTGAATTTCTGGAATTTCTTCACGAGCAAGGCTAGCTCCTAGCCAAATTCTTCAGATCTCCAAGGCTACTACCGAGTCTTCACTCTCAGATTCGAGATACAGCCTTGGCCTTGAGGCACGTGTTTTTCCATAGCCGTAACCATAGAGATCTCTCTTTTCAGAAGTGGAACTCGTGAGTATTTAGCCTTCGAGGATATCAGCAGGATCAAGAGACTTGTAGTCAGCTCGTTCTTGTATCATCGGTGCGGAGTATCAAATGAGGAATCAAGCGATCTTAGCAATTTCTTCACCACCTCATGGTCGGTGATGTCGGTGGCACCCAAGGCTTGAAGCTCATTTGAGATGTCGGTGAGGCGATCAAGGTTTGTTGAACATTTTCGTTGTCGAGTCTTTTGAAGCGGTTGAAGAGATTCCGAAGAACATCGACTCGAGAGTCACGCTGAGTTGAGACACCTTCATTTACTTTGGACAGCCTGTCCTAGATGAGTTTGGCAGATTCCAAAGCACTCACTCTTCCATATTGACCTTTGCTCAGATGGCCACATATGATATTCTTCGCTTGAGAATCGAGTTGCTTGAATCTCTTCACGCCAAGATCATTGAGTGGGTGTGGTGAGGAAACACCTTTCGTCACAACATACCGTAGATCGTTGTCAATTGCTTCAAGATGCATTCGCATTTTGTTCTTCCAAGGGGTAGTCCGTCCCATCAAGGTAGGACACCCTGCTGAGACCTTGATCATACCTACGGTCGACATAACTAAAACTCCAGGTGGTTAAACCAAAATCACACAGAACAAGGGAGTACCCCGCTCTGATACCAATTGAAAGTGCGTTATATCGACTAGAGGGGGGGTGAATAGGCGATTTTTATGAATTCTTCACTGAGGAATTTGCGGTGAGGAAATTCCTTGGCTAAGAAATACTTGCAGCGGAATAAGTGCTCGAAGTAAGAGTAACAGAATACACGATAGTCATCATGATGAAATGAAGACTAGCACAGAGTCTGAAAGCGAATCACAGGATAACACAAGATGAAGACAAACAGATCAAGAAATTGAACTGAGGAAATTGAGAAAATCTTCACCAAAGTCTTCAAACACAGATATGAACAAACACTCAACACAAGAATGAGGAAATGAAAGGGTTGAGGAAATAGAACCAGTTAGGTTGGTGAAGACAATGATTTGGTAGACCAGTTCCAACTGCTGTCTCGGTTATGCGTCTGGTTGGAGCGGTGAGTATTTAAACTCGAGGACACACAGTCCGGACACCCCATCCGAAAGCACGCAGCTCAGACACCAAGTCCTCACCGTATTCTCCTTGAACTAAGGTCACGCAGACCTCGTCCAATCACTCGTGGTAAGTCTTCAGCGACTTCCAAACCTTCACATACTTGGTCACTCGGCGATCCACAATTCCTCTTGATGCTCTAGACCTTGACGCCTAACCGTCTGGAAGAAGCACAGTCTTCAAAGGTAACAAGCGTCGGATCCACGCAGGATCAATTTCTTGATGATGCTCAATCACTTTGGGTTTGTTGGGGTTTGGTTTTGGGTTTTCCTCACTTGATGATTTTCGCTCAAAGTCCTCAGAGGATGGGTTGCTCTCAAATGACAAGTGTCAAGTTCTTCGAGCAGCCAACCAGCAAGTGGTTGTAGGGGCGGCTATTTATAGCCTAGGGAGCAGCCCGACATGATAAGACATAAATGCCCTTCAATGATATGACCGTTAGGTGGATAAGATATTTGGGACAGCGGTAGCAGAAGACAAGAACGGTCGGAAATTTGAACATCAAATTCCTCGGGGCTATCATGTTCTCACTGTAGGCAATTCACATCTGGCGAATTCCTAACTCCTCGGTCAGAATAAATTCTCAACGACCAAAAGAGCTTCGTCTCATCACATCAAGAAATTGACTGAACTGTATGAGATTTCCAAAAGCTTCACTCAAGGGATTGGTAGGTGTAGGATTTTGAGTTGAGCATCAAATGGAAATTTTTCCTTAGTATTTCCTCGACCCCTTTAACAAAGACGGTGTTTCCTATGACTCAAGAAAGAGAAAATGAAACTACGAAAACAAAAGTCTTCACGCTTCATGTTCCTCAAATGAATACCAAGTCTTCAAGGTCACACCAATTTCTTCACTTTCAAAGTCTTGTA
The DNA here is from genome assembly GCA_021605205.1 of Aegilops longissima. Lineage (NCBI taxonomy): Eukaryota > Viridiplantae > Streptophyta > Magnoliopsida > Poales > Poaceae > Aegilops > Aegilops longissima. The sequence continues at coordinate 57,439,128 of CM038676.1, forward strand.
AAGTCTTCGAATATCAAATTCTTCATTGAAGAACTTCATTTTTAGGGGTCGACTTTCACTGTAAATATCAAACTCCTCATAGACTTATAGGCCTGTGTACACTCACAAACGCATTAGTTACTTAACCTATAAGTCTTCAATACATCAAAATCACTAAGGGGCACTAGATGCACTTACAACCACCTATGATACATCTAGCATGGAAAGTATTGGGAACTACTCGATCATTCTTGTTGACAGGAAAAGCATGCCTCCCAAAATGTTTTATCTCTATCTTTTTCGCTTTGAGATCTGGCACCTCTACAAATTCCTATTTCCCTCCGTGAAGGGCCTTTCTTTTACTTTATGAAATTTTTACTTTTTATTTGAGTCTCCATCTTAGCTTATAAAGAACCAACTAAGGGGCACTATGATCGTTCTTGAGCATTGGGTGTAGCTAATATGCGAGTGCCTTTCATGAATGGATCAATGATTGAGCATAATGGGCTAGGGATAACTTATTTTAGCTTTGATATTTTGAAAGACATGGTTGCTTGTTGATATGCTTGAGTATTGAAATTATCATGTCAAAACTAGACTATTGCTTTGAACCATATAAAAGTCCAAATGTCCACGCTACAAAGAAATAATATGTGATGAACATGTTATGCAGCATTCCGCATCAAAAATTCTATTTTTATCATTTACATACTCGAGGACGAGCAGGAATTAAGCTTGGTGATGCTGATACATCTCCAACGATCTATAATTTTTGATTGTTCCATGCAGTTATATTATCATTCTTGGATGTTTTACAATCATTTTATAGTCATTTTATATCATTTTTTCTTACCAACCTATTGACATAGTGCGCAGTGCCAGTTGCTGTTTTTGCATGTTTTTTATATCGCAGGAAATCAATACCAAACGGAGTCCAAATGTAGCGAAACTTTTTGTGGATTTTTTGGACCAGAGTACATCCAGTGGGCCAAATAAATACCGAAGAGGGAGTCCGAGGTGAGCACAAGAAACTAGGGCACGCCTGGAGGCTTGTTGATATGCTTGAGTATTGAAATTATCATGTCAAAACTAGACTATTGCTTTGAACCATATAAAATTCCAAATGTCCATGCTACAAAGAAATAATACGTGATGAACATGTTATGCAGCATTCCACATAAAAAAATTCTATTTTTATCATTTACATACTCAAGGACGAGAAGGAATTAAGCTTGGGGGTGCTAATTGATGCGGAGCATCCCTCACTCATCCCCATGGACGCACCTACATCTTCCTCAATACCACGTGGACCCATGACTCGAGCCCGAGCTAAGGCTATCGAAGATAAGGTGAATTCGCTCCTCTCCGAACTCCCTCTTCCTACTCACGAGACATGGCTACTACCTCATTCGGAGAATCTATGTGTAATCAGGTACATGGAGGTGAGCCAAGGATCAACTACTTGCAAGAGCCAAGACGGCGAGGACCCCAAGCATATTGAAGAAGAAGAAGAAGAAGAAGAGATGCTGTTGAAGGTACAGGAATCGGACGTCCGACCAAGCCCGGACGTCCGACGAGTCCCAGGACCCGGACGACCGGACTCTCCGGACGTCCGGCACTTTGCCACCCGAACCAAAACTACGGACGACCGAAGCCTCCGGACGTCCGACCGATGCATGCCCGAACCGAATCTACGGACGACCGACAACTTCCGGACGTCCGGACCGTCACGAAGCTCCGGACGACCGACCCTCTCCGGACGTCTGACGCGCCCACGACAGAGCTGATTCTACGGACGCCCGAGCCCGTCCAGACGTCCGGACCGTCCCGAGCCTCCGGACGTCCGACGCCTGTGTGTTGACTTCGTTTGGGGCCGCAGCCCTTGTACCCCTTCGCCCCCTAGACTATATATACTCTTTCTTCCCCACCTTTATAGGGTTAGCATTGGTTTAGCTCATGTTTGTGTGAGAGCCTTGCTCATCCACTTGGTTACTTCTCCTCGGAGCTCAGGACCTCTACGGAGAAGATCCCCCAAGCGGATACAAGACCCCCTCCTAGGGTGGACCCCATCAAGACCTCCTCTCGGAGAAGAACGGCTACTCGTGTATCTTTCCTTTGTTGATTTTGAATCTTGTGCTACCTTATGTGTTTGATGATCTAGCCCTTGTGTGATTGATACTTGTCGGTTTAGTGTTCCTCTTGTGTGTGTGTTTCCCCGTGTTCTTCCGCTTGTTCGTCGTGTTTCCCTCGTAGGGTCCCCTCCAAACGTGAAAGATCTCCGCTTAGGGTTCCGCCCTACATCATCTTGGTATCATGAGCCACGTTGATCACGTTTTTGGAGCCCCTGCCCCTCTTTTTCTAGCTTGATTTTGTTGTTTTCATCCTAATTCCAAAAATTCCCCACCAAAAATAGCCCCAATTTTTTTATTGTGATTTGTTTGTGAGTTGAGATTTTGTTGGATTTGGTCCATGGATTTGAGTTGCTATGTGTGGATCTAGCTTTTCCCACCCTCCCCACCCTTTTCCATCCACCAAATCTCTCGATTTCGACCTCACCATTTCCTTCATCCCCGAAATCTCGCAGTTCATCCCGAGCCCGATTTTCGCCCAGGCTCCAGACGACCGGAAAAGGTCGGACGTCCGACGAAGTCCGGACGACCGTAAAAGCCCGGACGTCCGTAAAACCCTGACGAAACTGAACTTTGTCAGCTCGCCACCACCACAACCCCAAATTCCACCACCACTTCCAAACCCACATACTCCACCATCTTCCCCAATACCTCCTATGACGATTTTGACACAATTTGGTCTTTGAGATTTTGAGTTGTGGATCCCGTATACTTTTGTGTTTCGGCTATCTAGGTACGGTTCAATTTCATCATCACCACAGCCCAACTTCGCAAGGGTCTCATCATCGCCAAGGACGGTAACTTCGACGACATCTTTGTCAAACATTGCATTTGCATTGATACCCACATTGTCCCTACTTTTGCGTAGCTTACCCATCGAGACTATGTAACGCCCCGGATGCAACTTTCCATATTCGTAACTCCAACTCTTGCCTTTTTCGGAGATGCGATATTTTTATTTCCTTCGTGGTTGGGTTTTGTGTTTTGTTTTACATTTTGTTCATGTCATGCATCTCATCTCTTTGCATCATTTGCATTGCATCATGTCATCATGCCATCATATCATTAATTTTTTTTAAACTCTACTAAATAAACCGTATGGATTTTCGGTCCATTTAAATCGAGGGATATTCACAATGGTGATTTCTCTTTATAACATATACTCCCAATATTATTAGGGAGCTATAATAAATATTCCATTAACTGGAAATCACCCATAACACATTTGCATTATTTGTCAACTCTACTTTTATCCGACTCAACTCTTTATCCTTCCTTTTCGACCTTTTAGTAAAATTGAGTTGCAATTTTACTTCTCCACAAATGTTCCAAATCAGCCCATAAATCACATCTACGGTGTAGGGCCATCTCCTATAATTTCAACCCATTTGGAGTTCATTCGAATGGGTTTCGAAATTCAAACATGTCGAGTTTAATTCAACATGTGTGGATTTTACATTCTCTAAAAATCCTCAGGCCATTTTTTTTTAAAATTCCTCATATTTTTGTGAGCTCGGGAAAATTGTCCGCATGCGCAAACTCTTTCCCTAACCTTCTCTTCTTTTCTTATCTCTAATTCTTTTCTGCTAGAAAATATAAGAGAGAGAGAGAGAGGTAAGCCCACAAGGCCTCCGCCATTTCCTCTCCACTGCCTTTCTAAGCGGCCCAAGGCCCAACCGCCCGCTGAACCCTAGGCCCCTAGCCCAGCCTCCCCTCGATCCATCTCTCCCTCTCGGTCCCTGCCCGCCGTCGCACACCCGCAGCGCGAGGAGGCCGCGCTCGACCCCGCTCTCCTCCTTTCTCCTTGATCTCCTCCTCTCCCTCTCATCCTCCCACGCCGGCGACCCCTCCGCCGCCTTGCCGCCTTCCCCGCACCCTTTCTCCACCCGAGCGGCTCCTCCTCACCTCGTCTCCCTCATCGTGGCTGCCCACGAGGCTCCTGCCGCTGGCGCCTCTTCCTGGCCGGATCCGCCGCCATCTCTCCCTCCTGCCGCCTCGTCCCGCCTTGCGGCTCCACCTCCTCGCCGGCCGGCCGCAGCTCGCCGCGCCCCGCCTCCTCTTCTCTGTGTTCGCGCGCCCGCAGCGCTCGGCCTCCTTCCACGCGCCATGTCCGCCTCACCTCCGCTGCTCCGCCCCTACCGATCCTCTGCACCTTCCCGTCGGCCCTGCTCCTTCCCTCGCCGTCCCGACCAGCAGCAGGAAACCAGGAGCTCAAGCCCTGCCATGGCCGCCGCCCGTTCGTCGCCTCCGGCCGGATCCAGCCGCCCTCGGCCTCCCCTCGAGCACCCGAGGCCCTGCGAGCCTCCCGCTCGCCCGCATCTGCCTCTGCTTCGTGCCACTCATCTTTGGCGCCATGGCCTCTGCCTCCTTTGGATGACCCGTGGCTGCCGTGCCTCACAGCGTTCTCTCCGCTGCCGCATCTTTGTTGACGTCAAGACCGTGGGCGCCAAGTTCGTCTTCCACTATCATCTCCGAGGATTTCTCCAAGTACCGCATCGGACGCCAAGTACGACTACACCATGGTGATACGTGAACAACTACACACCTACAACTAGTGTACCTCTACATCCTGGAATCGCGAAGTACCACACCGAAACGCAAGTACAACAAGGAACCCCGAAGGACTTGGATGCGCCAAGTTCCTATTTGTCCACGATGATTACGCAAGACCCCGAGATCGACTTCATGACTCACAAGTACCATGACGACCGCCAAGTTCCACTACCGTGAACGTTTTGGAATTGCCAAGTCAGACTACAACGCGAAGACCATGTACCACTACCGTCGCGAGTACCTCTACCGTCGTCCCGAAGACGTTGGATTCATCAAGTTCCAAATTGTGTTCAGGGAAGATCAGTTCCAAATTCGAAATATGCATATGGGGTTTTACCGGAATTGTTGTTTGATGTTCCGGCCTCATTTAAACTTGCCTAAATAGTTAGTTTACTTATGCTTAACCTCTTGCCATGTTTAATAACATTTAATATTGTTGAGTACATAACCGAGAGAGAAACTAAATAATTGATGTGGTAGCCATCAATATGCAACTCGTTGCATATTGAGCTCCACTTTATTTGTAGTGTTGTTTGTTGCACCTTGCCATGCCATGCTATTTAAACCGGACATGCATCATACTCGCTTGTGCATCATGCCATGTTTATGTGATGGTTGTTTTACTATGTTGTTTGCTTCTTTCCGGTTTGCTTCTCGCTTAGCTTCGGTTTCGTTTCGGAGTTGTGAGGATTCGTTCGACTTCGTCCGTTTGTCTTCTTCATGGACTCGTTCTTCTTCCTTGCGGGATTTCAGGCAAGATGACCATACCCTCGAAATCACTTCTATCTTTGCTTGCTAGATGCTCGCTCTTTTGCTATGCCTATGCTACGATGCCTATCACTTGCTTATCATGCCTCCCATATTGCCATGTCAAGCCCCTAACCATCCTTTCCTAGCAAACCGTTGTTTGGCTATGTTACCGCTTTGCTCAGCCCCTCTTATAGCGTTGTTAGTTGCAGGTGAAGATGAAGTTTGTTCCTTGTTGGAACATGGAGATGTTGTTCCTTGTTGGAACTGTTGGGGAACGTTGCAGAAAATTAAAAATTTTCTACGGTTTCACCAAGATCCATCTATGAGTTCTACTAAGCAACGAGTCAAGGGAGAGAGTTTGCATCTACATACCACTTGTAGATCGAGTACGGAAGCGATTGAGGGAGTGGTGATGATGAAGACGTTCCCAACGTGATTCCGATCACCGATGACCAAGTGCTGAACGGACAGCACCTCCGCGTTCAACACACGTACGGGACGACGGCGTCTCCTTCGTCTTGATCCAGCAAGGAGGAAGGAGAGGTTGAGGAAGATCACTCCAATGGCAGCACGACGGCGTGATGCAGAAGGAGGGACTGTACTCCGGCAGGGCTTCGCCAAGCGTATGCGGAGGAGGAGAGGTGTTGGGGAGGGGAGGGGCTGCGCCTTCAATGGTGTTTGCAGCCCTCCCCTCTACCCCTCTATTTATAGGGGAAAGGAGGAGGGGGCCGGCCCCCTAGATCCATCTAGAGGGGGGGGCGGCGGCCAAGGGAGGGGCTTGCCCCCAAGGGGCGCCCCTTTAGGGTTCCCCTCAACCCTAGGCGCATGGGCCAAGGGAGGGTTGCGCCCAGCCCATGAGGGGCTGGCTGCCCCACGCAGCCCAAGTGGCCCCCAAAAGGGTGGCCCTCCGGTGGTCCTCCGGAACCCTTCGGTGGACCCTCCATAAACCGATATGACCCAAACTTTTCCGTGTCCGCTTGATGACTTCCCATATATAAATCTTTACCTCCGGACCATTCCGGAACTCCTCGTGACGTCCGGGATCTCATCGGGACTCAACAACATTCGTAATCACATACAAGTCTTCCTATTAACCCTAGCGCCACCGAACCTTAAGTGTGTAGACCCTACGGGTTCGGGAGACATGCGAACATGACCGAGACGCTCTCGGTCAATAACCAACAGCGGATCTGGATACCCATGTTGGCTCCCACATGCTCCTCGATGATGTCATCGGATGAACCACGATGTCTAGGGTTCAGCAACCCGTATGCTATTCCCTTTGTCGACGGTATGTTACTTGCCGGAGACTCGATCATCGGTATCCCAATACCTCGCTTAGTCTCGTTATCGCAAGTCACTTTACTCGCATCAGTAATGCATGATCCCGTGACCATACACTTGGTCACTTTGATCTCATTATGATGATGCACTACCGAGTGGGCCCGGTGATACCTCTCCGTCATACGGAGTGACAAATCCTGTCTCGATCCGTGTCAACCCAACAGACACTTTCGAGATACCTGTAATGCACCTTTATAGTCACCCGATTACGTTGTGGACGTTTGGTACACCCAAAGCATTCCTACGGTATCCGGAGTTACACGATCTCACGGTCTAAGGAAGAGATACTTGACATTGGAAAAGCTCTAGCAAAAACGAACTACACGATCTTTGTGCTATGCTTAGGATTGGGTCTTGTCCACCACGCCATTCTCCTAATGACGTGACCCGTTGTCAATGACATCGATGTCCATAGTCAGAAACCATGACTATCGTCGACCAACGAGCTAGTCAACTAGAGGCTTACTAGGGACATATTGTGGTCTATGTATTCACACGTGTATCACAATTTCCGTATGATACAGTTATAGCATGAATAAAAGACAATTATCATGAACAAGGAAATATAATAATACTTTTATTATTGCCTCTAGGGCATATTTCCAACAGTCTCCCACTTGCACTAGAGTCAATAATCTAGTTTACATTGTGATGAATCGAACACCCATAGAGTTCTGGTGTTGATCATGTTTTGCCCATGAAGAGGTTTAGTCAACGGATCTGCGACATTCAGATCCGTATGCACTTTACAAATTTCTATGTCTCCATCCTGAACATTTTCACGGATGGAGTTGAAGCGACGCTTGATGTGCCTAGTCTTCTTGTGAAATCTGGGCTCCTTGGCAAGTGCAATAGCTCCAAGTGTTGTCACAGAAGAGTTTGATCGGCCCCGACGCATTGGGTATGACTCCTAGGTCGGTGATGAACTCCTTCACCCAAATTGCTTCATCGCTGCCTCCGAGGCTGCCATGTACTCCGCTTCACATGTAGATCCCGCCACGACGCTCGCTTGCAGCTGCACCAGCTTCTTGCTCCACCATTCAACATATACACGTATCCGGTTTGTGACTTAGAGTCATCCAGATCTGTGTCGAAGCTAGCGCCGACGTAACCTGTTCTGACGAGCTCTTCGTCACCTCCATAAACGAGAAACATGTCCTTTGTCCTTTTCAGGTACTTCAGGATATTCTTGACCGCTGTCCGGTGTTCCTTGCGGGATTACTTTGATACCTTCCTACCAAACTTACGGCAAGGTTTACATCAGGTCTGGTACACAGCATGGCATACATAATAGATCCTATGGCTGAGGCATAGGGATGACACTCATCTCTTCTTTATCTTTTGTCGTGGTGGGCATTGAGCTGAGCTCAATCTCACACCTTGCAACACAGCAAGAACCCTTCTTGACTGGTCCATTTTGAACTTCTTCAAAATCTTATCAAGGTATGTGCTTTGTGAAAGACCTATGAGGCGCCCTCGATCTATCTCTATAGATCTTGATGCCTAATATATAAGCAGCTTCTCCAAGGTCCTTCATTGAAAAACACTTATTCAAGTAGGCCTTAATGTTGTCCAAGAATTCTATATCATTTCCCATCAAAAGTATGTCATCTACATATAATATGAGAAATGCTACAGAGCTCCCACTCACTTTCTTGTAAACGCAGGCTTCTCCATAAGTCGCAGATAAACCCAAACGCTTTGATCATCTCATCAAAGCGAATGTTCCAACTCCGAGATGCTTGCACCAGCCCATAAATGGATCGCTGGAGCTTGCATACTTTGTCGACATTGTTAGGATCGACAAAACCTTCGGCTGTATCATATACAGCTCTTCCTTAAGATACCCGTTAAGGAACGCTGTTTTGACGTCCATCTGCCATATCTCATAATCATAGTATGCGGCAATTGCTAACATGATTCGGACGGACTTAAGCTTCGCACGGAGAGAAAGTCTCATCATAGTCAATCCCTTGAACTTGCCGATAACCCTTAGCGACAAGTCGAGCTTTATAAATGGTGACATTACCATCCGCGTCCGTCTTCCTCTTAAAGATCCATTTGTTTTCTATCGTCGCCGATCATCGAGCAAGTCACCAAAGTCCACACTTTGTTTTCATACATGGATTCTATCTCGGACTTCATGGCTTCTAGCCATTTGTTGGAATCTGGGCCCGCCATCGCTTCTTCATAGTTCAAGGTTCATTGTTGTCTAACAACATGATTTCCAAGACAGGGTTGCTGTACCACTCAGTGCGGAACGTGTCCTAGTGGACCTCTGAGTTCAGAGCAACTTGATCCAAGTACCTTGATCATCATCATGAATTTCCTCTTCAGTTGGTGTAGGCATCACAGGAACATTTTCCTGAGCTGCACTACTATCCTGTTCAAGAGGTAGTACTTCATCGAGTTCTACTTTCCTCCCACTTACTTCTTTCGAGAGAAACTCTTTTTCCAGAAAGGTTCCGTTCTTGGCAACAAAGATCTTGCCCTCGGATCTTAAGTAGAAGGTATACCCAATGGTTTCCTTAGGGTATCCTATGAAGACGCATTTTTCCGACTTGGGTTCGAGCTTTTCAGGTTGAAGTTTCTTGACATAAGCTTCGCATCCCCAAACTTTTAGAAACGACAGCTTAGGTTTCTTCCCAAACCATAATTCATACGGTGTCATCTCAACGGACTTAGACGGTGCCCTATTTAAAGTGAATGTAGCTGTCTCTAGAGCGTATCCCCAAAATGATAGCGGTAAATCAGTAAGAGACATCATAGACCGCACCATATCCAATAGAGTGCGATTCGACGTTCGGACACACCGTTCTGTTGAGGTGTTCCAGCGGCGTTAGTTGTGAAACGATTCCACATTTTCTTAAGTGTGTACCAAATTCGTGACTTAAATATTCTCCTCCACGATCTGATCGTAAGAATTTTATCTTTCGGTCACGTTGATTCTCTACTTCATTCTGAAATTCCTTGAACTTTTCAAAGGTCTCAGACTTGTGTTTCATCAAGTAGACATACCCATATCTACTCAAGTCATCGTGAGAGTGAGAACATAACGATACCCTCCATGAGCCTCAACGCCATTGGACCTTTTACATCGGTATGTATGATTTCCAACAAGTTGGTTGCTCGCTCCATTGTTCCGAGAACGGAGTCTTGGTCATCTTGCCCATGAGGCATGGTTCGCATGTGTCAAATGATTCATAATCTAAAGACTCCAAAAGTCCATCAGCATGGAGCTTTTTCATGCGCTTGACACCAATGTGACCAAGGCGGCGAGTGCCACAAGTATGTGGGACTATCGTTATCAACTTTACATCTTTTGGTATTCACGCTATAAACATGTGTAATACTACGCCGAGATTCATTAAGAATAAACCATTGACCATCGGAGCATGACCATAATACATATCTCTCATATAAATAGAACAACCATTATTCTCGGATTTAAATGAGTAGCCATCTCGCATTAAACGAGATCCAGATACAATATTCATGCTCAAACTTGGCACCAAATAACAATTATTAAGGTTCATAACTAATCCCGTAGGTAAATGAAGAGATAGCGTGCGACGGCGATCACATCGACTCTAGAACCATTCCCGACGCAAGATCGTCACCTCGTCCTTCGCCAGCTTCCGCTTATTCCGCAGCTCTGCCTGTGAGTTACAAATATGAGCAACGGCACGGTATCAAATACCGGGAGTTACTACGAGTAATCGGCAAAGTACACATCAATTACATGTATATCAAATATACCTTTGGTGTTGTCGGCCTTCTTGTCCGCTAAGTATTTGGGGCAGTTCCGCTTCCAGTGACCCCTCCCCTTGCAATAAAAGCACTCAGTCTCGGGTTTGGGTCCATTCTTTGACTTCTTCCCAGCAACTTGCTTACCGGGCGCGGCAACCTCCTTGCCGTCCTTCTTGAAGTTCTTCTTACCCTTGCCCTTCTTGAACTTAGTGGTCTTATTGACCATCAACACTTGATGTTCTTTCTTGATTTCAACCTCGGCTGACTTCAGCATAGAGAACACTTCAGGACTGGTCTTTACCATCCCCTGCATGTTGTAGTTCATCACAAAGCTCTTGTAGCTTGGTGGGAGCGACTGGAGGATTCTGTCAATGACCGCCTCATCAGCAGGTTAATGTTCAGCTGGGTCATACGGTTGTGCAACCTGGACATCTTGAGATGTGCTCACCGATGAACTATTTTCCTCCATCTTACAACTATAGAACTTGTCGGAGATGTCATATCTCTCGACCCGGCGTGAGCTTGGAAAACAAGTTTCAGCTCCTCGAACATCTCATATGCTCCGTGGTGCTCAAAACGCTTTTGGAGCCCCGGTTCTAAGCTGTAAAACATGCCGCACCGAACGAGGGAGTAATCATCAAGACGAGACTGCCAAGCATTCATAATGTCTTGGTTCTCTCGACGGAGCGCCACCTAGCGGTCCTTCTAGGACATATTGTTTCTGGCAGCTATGAGGATGATCTCAAGTTCCGGACCCAGTCCGTATAGTTGCTGCCATCATCTTTCAGCTTGGTTTTCTAGGAACGCGTTGAAGTTCAAGTTGACATGAGCGTTGGCCATTTGATCTACAAGACATATCATTCAAAAGTTTTAGACTAAGTTCATGATAATTAAGTTCATCTAATCAAATTATTTAAATGAACTCCCACTCAGATTTGACATCCTCTAGTCATCTAAGTGTTACACGATCCGAGTCGACTAGCCCGTGTCCGATCATCACGTGAGACGGACTAGTCTCGTCGGTGAACATTCTCATGTTGATCGTATCTTCCATACGACTCGTGTTCGACCTTTCGGTCTCCGTGTTCCGAGGCCATGTCTGTACATGCTAGGCTCGTCAAGTAAACCCTAAGTGTTTCGGCGTGTGTAAATCTGTCTTACACCCGTTGTATGTGAACGTAAGGATCCATCACACCCGATCATCACGTGGTGCTTAGAAACCATTTAACTTTGGCAACGGTGCACAGTTAGGGAAACACTTCTTGAAATTGTTGTAAGGGATCATCTTATTTACTACCGTCGTTCTAAGTAAACAAGATGTATAAACATAATAAACATCACATGCAATTATATAGTAGTGACATGATATGGCCAATATCATAAAGCTCCATTGATCTCCATCTTCGGGCTCCATGATCATCTTGTCACCGCATGACACCATGATCTCCATCATCATGATCTCCACCATTGTGCCTCCATGAAGTTGTCACGCCAACGACTACTTCTACTTCTATGGCTAACGCTTTTAGCAACAAAGTAAAGTAAGTTACATGGCGTTCTTCAATGACACGCAGGTCATACAAAATAAAGACAACTCCTATGGCTCCTGCCGGTTGTCATACTCATCGACATGCAAGTCGTGATTCCTATTACAAGAACATGATCTCATACATCACAATATTTCATTCATCATTCATCACAACTTGGCCATATCACATCACATGTCAATTGCTGCAAAAACAAGTTAGACGTCCTCTAATTGTTGTTGCATCTTTTACGTGGCTGCAATTGGGTTCTAGCAAGAACGTTTTCTTACCTACGAATAACCACAACGTGATCTTGTCAACTTCTATTTACCCTTCATAAGGACCCTTTTCATCGAATCCGCTCCAACTAAAGTAGGAGAGACAGACACCCGCCAGCCACCTTATGCAACTAGTGCATGTTAGTCGGTGGAACCGGTCTCACGTAAGCGTACGTGTAAGGTTGGTCCGGGCCGCTTCATCCCACAATACCACGGAAGCAAGATAAGACTAGTAGCGGCAAGTAAATTGACAAGATCCACGCCCACAACCAAATTGTGTTCTACTCGTGCAAAGAGAACTACGATAGACCTAGCTCATGATGCCTTTGTTAGAACGTTGCAGAAAATTAAAATTTTCACGGTTTCACCAAGATCCATCTATGAGTTCTACTAAGCAACGAGTCAAGGGAGAGAGTTTGCATCTACATACCACTTGTAGATCGAGTACGGAAGCGATTGAGGGAGTGGTGATGATGAAGACGTTCCCAACGTGATTCCGATCACCGATGACCAAGTGCTGAACGGACAGCACCTCCGCGTTCAACACACACGACGGGATTTACGCGTCTCCTTCGCCTTGATCCAGCAAGGAGGAAGGAGAGGTTGAGGAAGATCACTCCAATGGCAGCACGACGGCGTGATGTCAAGGAGGGATCAGATTCGCAGGGCTTCGCCAAGCGTATGCGGAGGAGGAGAGGTGTTGGGGAGGGGAGGGGCTGCGCCTTCAATGGTGTTTGCAGCCCTCCCCTCTACCCCTCTATTTATAGGGGAAAGGAGGAGGGGGCCGGTGTAACACCCCGGATACAACTTTCCATATTCGTAACTCCGACTCTTGCCTTTTCCGGAGATGCGATATGATATTTCCTTCGTGGTTGGGTTTTGTCTGTTGTGTTGCATTTTGTTCATGTCTTGCATTTCATCTCATGTCATCATCTGCATTTCATCCGCATGTTTTTCAAAACTTGCATCCGTTCGGGTTCCGCCGGTTCTCTCCGTTGTCCGTTCCGAGTCCGGATACACTCGCACGCGCCCGCGGCACCTCCGAAATATTATTTTATAAGTGGCATAATAATGTTCTCGGAATGGGTTGCAACTTGTCATGCGGTCTTATTATAGTGTAGGCAGGCCGCCTGCCAAGTTTCGTCGCATTCGGAGTCCGTTTGATAGCCCAACCGTTAAACATAGCGGTACCGTTGCCGGTTTAATCGTCGGACGTTTCGGTCTCCGAAACTGTCGCCGGGCTACCCTTCTCTTCTCTCTTACCAGTCCAAGGCCTCTCTTCGCAGCTCACACCCACTCTAATCCAGCCCAACAACTCCTCCTCGTGTCTGGAGCCGTCCGATCATGATCCGAAGGTCCCGAAACCCCCTCCTAACCCCTCAAACCCTAGCCCTACCTATAAATGGAAGCCCCCCTTCCATTTTTGGCAGCAGCCGAACCCCCCTCCTCGAGCCCCGCGCCACCAACCTCCCTCCATTTCCACTCCGCCGCCTTTCCCCTTCAAATCCGGCGCCTCCCCAGCCTCCTCTCGCCACTTGGCAAGCCCCTAGTGGCTGCGCCGCCACCAGCCGCCGCTCCCCTCCAACCGGGCGTCGCCACGTCCTCCCCCGCGCCCCACTTCGCCGCGGCTCGGCCAGGCCCATCCGCTGCCCGCCCGGGCCGACGGGCCCGACGCCGCTCTGCAGCCGACCGAGCCGCCCGCTCCTCCCACCTCTCGCGCCCTCCCGCTCGATCCCGATGGGATCGGGAGCGCTCGCCGCCGCCCCCTGGCCGAAGCCATCTGCCGCCGCCCTCGCCGGAGATGAGTTCCCGGTGACCCCGTCCCTCTGCTCCTCCACCTTGCTCCCTCTCTCTCCCGTCATCTCTCTCTCTCTCTCTGAACCAGGATGCCGCCGCCATGGCCGCCCGAAGCTTCCTCGTCGCGCCGTTCCTCTGTCCCGCGCCGTGGATCCCGCGCCGAGTCCCTGCATCGCCGGAGCTCCGTCCAGCCGCCCTTCCCGGTCCCCGCCGAACCCTCGCTCGCCGCCGGCGAGTTCGTCGCGGTGCGCCGCCGCAGCGGATCGGGAGGAGCCCGATCCAGCTCGCCCCGCGCCGCCGTTGACCGCACCCGCGTGGGCCTCCCCAGCGCGCAGCCGAGGCCCAGCCGGCCTGTCCCTCCGGCCCCCTTCCTCACCGAACCGGGCCAAGGCCCATGGTGAGCTGCCTCCCCGAGCCCCCTGTGCACGTTGGGCTAGCCGGATTCGGCCCGTTGCATTTTTTTTCCCGTCTTGCGATTTTTGCTATTTATCCAGGGAATTACAGATTTACAGATTGCCCCTCAAGTTCATGCATGTAATAACTAATTAACCGTGCATCGGTTTAAAATAATTTATATATGTAATATGCTCAGAAAATTGTGTAGATTAATAATTTGCCATTTTCATCCATGTTTAAAATGTTTAACTTGCTGCTTATTTAAATTTGCTAATATGCCATGCTAAAATGCTTTAATTCATAATTAAATAACCGTAACTCGGAATTAAATGTTCTTTATATGTAAATGGGGTGGAAAAATGCCTAGATTAACATGGTCCACTTTATGTTGCTGTTTAACAACTCTAAAATTGTGTTTAGGGCAGAACAGTACCGAATCTAAAATATTGCTCATGGGGATTTTCCGGAATTGTTGTTTCTTATTTCCGGCCTCATTTAAACTTGCCTAAATAGCTAGTTTAATTATGCTCCACCTCTTGCCATGTTTAACAACATTTAATATTGTTGAGTACCTAACCGAGAGAGAACTAAATAAGTGTTGTGGTGTTCGTCAATATGCAACTCGTTGCATATTGAGCTCCACTTAACTTGTAGTGTTGTTTGTGCATATTGCCATGCCATGCCTCATTAAACCGGACATGCATCATATTTGTTTGTGCATCATGCCATGTTTATGATTGTGTGTTTACTATGTTGTTTGCTTATTTCGGTTTGCTTCTCTCGTTAGCTTCGGGTTCGTTCCGGAGTTGTGAGGATTCGCTCGACCACGCCTGCTTTTCCTCTTCATGGACTTGATCTTCTTCCTTATGGATTTCGTGCAAGATGACCATACCCTCGAAATCACTTCTATCTTTGCTTGCTAGATGCTCGCTCTTTTGCTATGCCTATGCTACGATGCCTACCACTTGCTATATCATGCCACCCACATTGCCATGTCAAACCTCTAACCATCATTTCCTAGCAAACCGTTGTTTGGCTATGTTACCGCTTTGCTCAGCCCTCTTATAGCGTTGTTAGTTGCGGTGAAGATGAAGTTTGTTCCTTGTTGAACATGGAGATGTTGTTCCTTGTTGGAACATGTTTACTTGTTGGGATATCACAATATATCTTATTTAATTAATGCATCTATATACTTGGTAAAGGGTGGAAGGCTCGGCCTTATGCCTGGTGTTTTGTTCCACCCTTGCCGCCCTAGTTTCCGTCATATCGGTGTTATGTTCCCGGATTTTTGCGTCCCTAACGCGGTCGGGTGATTTATGGGACCCCTTGACAGTTCGCTTTGAATAAGACTTTTCCAGAAGGCCCAACATTGGTTTTACATTTGCCTCACCTAGCCTTTTTCCCTTGGGAGTCGCAGATCCCGAGGGTCATCTTTATTTACCCCGGGCCAATGCTTGTCTAAGTGTTGGTCCAAACTAGAGCCACTTGCGGTGCCGCCCGAGGCAACTTGGGGTATCGTCGGTTGTCCGACGATCGCTCATCCGGTCGTGGCCTGAGACGAGAGACGCGCGGCTACTATCAGGGTGTCGGCACGCCGGGAGGTCTTGCTGGACTTGTTTTATTGCTGTGAAATGTCTTGTAGCTGGGATTCCGAGACTGATCGGGCTTCCCGGGGAGAAGGTCTATTCCTTCGTTGATCGCGAGAGCTTATCATGGGCTGTTGGGACACCCTGCAGGGTTTGAACTTTCAAAGCCGTGCCAGCGGTTATGTGGCAGATGGGAATTTGTTAATGTCGGTTGTAGAAAACCCGAAGTTGATCTTAATTAAAATACACCAACGCGTGTGTAACGTGATGGTCTCTTCTCGGAGTCCGGGAAGTGAACACGGTGTTGGAGTTATGTTTGACGAGGTTGTTCTAGGATCACTTCTTGATCATAGTTGTTCGACCGTGCTTTTGCCTTCTCTTCTCGCTCTCATTTGCGTATGGTAGCCACCATATATGCTAGTCGCTTGCTGCAGCTCCACCTCACTACCCTGTCCTACCTTTAAGCTTAAATAGTCTTGATCTCATGGTGTGAGATTGCTGAGTCCCCGTGACTCACAGATACTTCCAAAACAGTTTGCAGGTGCCGATGAAACCGTGCAGGTGATGGACCCGAGCTCAAGGAGGAGCTCGATGAAGATCTTGTTCTTTGTGTTGTTTCGTTTCAGTTGATCAGTAGTGGAGCCCAGTTGGGGCGATCGGGGATCTGTGTAGCATTTGGGGTAGTCTTCTTTTATTTTGGTTCCGTAGCCGGACCTTGATTGTATCTGTATGATGTAATGTTTTACTCATGTATTGTGTGAAGTGGCGATTGTAAGCCAACTATGTATCTCTTTTCCCTTATGTATTACATGGGTTGTGTGAAGATTACCTCACTTGCGACATTGCTTTCAATGCGGTTATGCCTCTAAGTCGTGCTTCGACACGTGGGAGATATAGCCGCATCGAGGGCATTACAAGTTGGTAATCAGAGCCTTCCCCGACTTAGGAGCCCCCTACTTGATTGTTTGCTGACGTTGTTGAGTCTAGAATGGAAAATGTTTTGAGTCTTAGGATTATATATATCGGAGAGTAGGATTCTTTTTACTCCTCAGTCCCTTCGTCGCTCTGGTGAGGTATCCTGACATAGAGTTTTGACTCTTCTCTTCTCAAATTTCACTAAAAAAAATTTTAGGATCACGCGGGTATCTTGGAATCGTTCCGATGGTTTTGTGACGAGAACATTGTTCTTGGTGCCTCGACATTTAGGGTTGTGGCAGTGTCCCGGGAGTTGAGCTCCGAGGTGTTGTCGTCACAATTTTATCGTTGCAGATTCTCGAATACCGAGTTTTGCCGACATCGAAAATCTCTTTTGTGCAGTTGTAGGTGAGATAACCTCGATAACCCAGTACTGGGGCGAGCTCGAGAGTATTGCCATGACTCGTATAACGGGTGCTTTTCGAAGGTCGAGGTAAACGATTTCCGAAGGTTTCTTGGTTATGTGTTGAAGGATGGATACAACTGGATCTAGGTATTGTTAGTTTGGGTGATATATTTTGTGTCCCCCAGATCCCCAACACCAGATTGCATAACCGAAAGTTTCGGAGTTTATAGGTGGGAATTCAAGTAGCTCCTAGAATATCTTTTCGACAGATGCATGATATGAGACTGGGTAAATCTCTATCATATGTATTTGTTCCGGCTTATTCTGCAAGCCAAATCCTTTGTTTTTGTTCCGTTTTGTGGTATTCAAGTTGCTTCAATGCCAAGTGTTGATTCCATACCTTTCATAAACGGTGTTCTCATATTGCTATGTGAATACTAATCCTTCTTGATCACTGAGCTTGTCATGTCAATTCTTTTCTCAACCGGCGTGCTTCTCTTCAAGTAAATCCGATCATTGCAACATTCGCAAGATCAATTCTAAGCTTTTTCTCAACGGTGTTCGTTTCATCCGACCCAAGTTGTTTTTGTTTTCCCGCCCTCCCACCCTTTTTCTTCAAGGACTCAGATTTCTTAATCAAGTATCAATTTTATTGAGTGAAGTTTCTTCATTCTTTTCCTTTAATGTTTTATCAGGTGATTTCTCATGAAGACGCTAAGGAAGCTTCAACATTATCATTGTTCCATTCTAATTTTCTTCTCCGGTGGATTTAGTTCAAGATTTCGGTGTTGATCTTATCCCTTTTCCTCTTTTCACAATGTTTTCTCATGCCGGAGCACCTCTTAATTTTTCACTTCTTGTTATTCATTTGTTTCCGGAGTGATGAAGATATCTCAGAAGATTCTAGTTTCCATTCTCAATTCACTCAAGTTCTTTTGAGGAGGCTATCTCATTCAAGCCATTTAATTCTACCGGTGCAATATCTATTTCAAACAATTGTTCAACGGTGGTTCTTTTGAGTGGGCCCTAACCCACAGGTCTTTTCCCAGGATCTTACCTAACTCTTCTAATTTTCAGGAGCTATTCCCAAATTCTTTCAAAGTTTGATGTAAGGATGAATTATCATCAGTCAAATGTCTTTCTCCAAGATCTTTCAAATTCTTTTCATCGTTGGTTCAACCTTTCTAATTTTCATTCCGGAGTGCCTCAACAATTCATGGTGGTGTTTCTCGTCGTCATTCTCGAATTTTGAAGACCAAAGAAGAGTTTCTTTTAAATCTTGCTCCATTCTCTTCAAGATTCATGGTTCTAGTTTGATGCCATCCTCTCATAATTGTTTTAGATTGTGAGAATTCTTTTCACCCATCCGGAGCAATTCAGAAGTCTTTTCAGTTTCATTCTTCTGAGCCCATCATCTCAGAATTATTCATTCAAGCGTTCAACTCTTGTTTTTCCAAATCTTACCGGTGCATCATTCAAGTATTCACTAATCAGTTCATGATCTCTCCGTTCTCATGTATCTAAATTCTCTCAAGTATCTTCGTTCATTTCTAATTCCTTACGGTGAATTGTGCCTTTTCTTTGTTCATTTTCAATTCTTACGGTGGTTCGTTCAAGATTTCACTTCCTTCTTTATCATATCAATTCATTTGTTGTTTCCAAATCCCACCGGTGTTTCCATCAATACCTTCTCAAGTTTGCGCTATATCTCTATCTGTAATCATTTTTCAATGAGAATAAGTAGTATGCCAAATCCATTGCTTGCCATAATTTTAATTGGTGAAGGATGAGCATAATGTAATTCTTATTCTTGTTTCATCGAGTAAGTTCAATTCCTTATTCCGGAGGTTCATCAAAATTCTCGATTTTAGTTGTTCATCTCTTCTTTCCGGAGTTTGTTCGTCTTATCACATTCTCGGTCCGAGATGCTTCATCTTTTCTTTTCCGGAGTTCAAAGTTTTCTCATTATATCATTTCAAAGCTTCATCTTATCACTGCAAGGCTTCACCTGGTGTTTTCAACTTCTCTTTTCTCTCTTTCATCCTTTCTTTACCGGAGTTCTTATGGAGTTTCTTCATGGTGTTTCATCAAGTATTCTTTTCATTCTTCAATTGTTCTTCAAGATTTCTCTCGGAGTTAAGATCCGCCAAGCTATACTCTAAAATAAGCATGGTGTTCAACACATGTATTGTTTTGAGGAGTTCAAGAATTCTTCATCTTGCATTCCAAAGTGCAATTCTTTCTATCATTATATTTTGAGGTGATGTTATGTCATTCTTGACAATTTCCTTCATGCTTCATGATTCACATGTTGTCAAGAACGAGGTATTTTTAAATCCATCAATCTCTTCGTTGGAGTTATCTTGGTATAGATTTCACCTAAAGCCTTCCCTAAGGAATGTTGATATTGTGGTGCTTATCAATGATCCAAGTTTTTAACTATCCTCTCGGCGAAAGCAGTTTTCATCTCTTCGTTGATCTCAAGCAAGCAAGTTAGTGGCAGAATTTCACCTCATAATTTTGAGTTGTTTCCATAAGCCCACTACAAGTTTATTCTTTTCATTGTTGATTTTTCAACAACTACGTTCTAGCCTTCCTCGTAAGGATGTTTCTTTCAAATTCATTTGTGGTAGAAGTTGTCATTTTCTTCTCCGTCCCTTTATCCCAACAATCTAGATTCTATTCTTTCGTTCCGAAGGCATTGTGATGTTGCTCTCTTCGACCCATCGTCTCGTTTTGTCAAGATCATGTTCTTTTTCTTGCATTATCCATTTAACCGGAGTGTTGTGTCATCTCTTCAAGTTCTTTTCATCTTATCAAGTTTTCCTTCCATTTACAGTCGGTGTGCTGTCCAAATTATATCAATCCTATTCCATATCTATCTAGTTTTAACCGGAGTGGTTTCAGTATCTATCTTATCACTAAACCCCTTGGTTCTCGTCGTATCCCTTGTTCCTCTTTTCTAACGGAGTGTTTTCAATTTTGCTCATCTTCGTTGTTTTCTTTCTTTCATTTTGCTCAATATCTCAAGGTTCATGGTTTCACTCTTTTGTCAAAGAAGCAACTTAGTTTTACCGCTTATCTTCCTCTTCCTTTTCCCTCCGGTGCCATCCTAGATCTCGGGACGAGATCCTCTCGTAGTGGTGGAGTGTTGTAACGCCCCGGATGCAACTTTCCATATTCGTAACTCCAACTCTTGCCTTTTCCGGAGATGCGATATTTTTATTTCCTTCGTGGTTGGGTTTTGTGTTTTGTTTTACATTTTGTTCATGTCATGCATCTCATCTCTTTGCATCATTTGCATTGCATCATGTCATCATGCCATCATATCATTAATTTTTTTTAAACTCTACTAAATAAACCGTATGGATTTTCGGTCCATTTAAATCGAGGGATATTCACAATGGTGATTTCTCTTTATAACATATACTCCCAATATTATTAGGGAGCTATAATAAATATTCCATTAACTGGAAATCACCCATAACACATTTGCATTATTTGTCAACTCTACTTTTATCCGACTCAACTCTTTATCCTTCCTTTTCGACCTTTTAGTAAAATTGAGTTGCAATTTTACTTCTCCACAAATGTTCCAAATCAGCCCATAAATCACATCTACTATGTAGGGCCATCTCCTATAATTTCAACCCATTTGGAGTTCATTCGAATGGGTTTCGAAATTCAAACATGTCGAGTTTAATTCAACATGTGTGGATTTTACATTCTCTAAAAATCCTCGGGCCATTTTTTGTTAAATTCCTCATATTTTTGTGAGCTCGGGAAAATTGTCCGCATGCGCAAACTCTTTCCCTAACCTTCTCTTCTTTTCTTATCTCTAATTCTTTTCTGCTAGAAAATATAAGAGAGAGAGAAGAGAGAGGTAAGCCCAGCCAGGCCTCTAGC
Source organism: Aegilops longissima (assembly GCA_021605205.1). Classification (NCBI taxonomy): domain Eukaryota; kingdom Viridiplantae; phylum Streptophyta; class Magnoliopsida; order Poales; family Poaceae; genus Aegilops; species Aegilops longissima. Next base: position 57,460,443 of record CM038676.1, read on the forward strand.
CATTTCCTCTCCACCAGCCTCTCTAAGCCGGCCCAAGGCCCAGCCGCCCCGCTGTAACCCTAGGCCCCTAGCCCAGCCTCCCCTCGATCCATCTCTCCCTCTCGGTCGCTGCCTGCCGTCGCACACCCGCAGCGCGAGGAGGCCGCGCTCGACCCCGCTCTCCTCCTTTCTCCTCGATCTCCTCCTCTCCCTCTCGTCCTCCCACGCCGGCGACCCCTCCGCCGCCTTGCCGCCTTCCCCGCACCCTTTCTCCACCCAAGCGGCTCCTCCTCACCTCGTCTCCCTCGTCGTGGCTGCCCACGAGGCTGCTGCCGCTGGCGCCTCTTCCTGGCCGGATCCGCTGCCATCTCTCCCTCCTGCCGCCTCGTCCCGCCTTGCGGCTCCACCTCCTCGCCGGCCGGCCGTAGCTCGCCGCGCCCCGCCTCCTCTTCTCTGTGTTCACGCCAGCAGCCTCGGCCTCCTTCCACGCGCCATGTCCGCCTCACCTCCGCTGCTCCGCCCCTACCGATCCTCTACACCTTCCCGTCGGCCCTGCTCCTTCCCTCGCCGTCCCGACCAGCAGCAGGAAACCAGGAGCTCAAGCCCTGCCATGGCCGCCGCCCGTTCGTCACCTCCGGCCGGATCCAGCCGCCCTCGGCCTCCCCTCGAGCACCCGAGGCCCTGCGAGCCTCCCGCTCGCCCGCATCTGCCTCGCCCGTGCCACTCATCCTTGGCGCCATGGCCTCTGCCTCCTTTGATGACCCGTGGCTGCTGTGTGCCCACAGCGTTCTCTCCGCTGCCGGCATGTTGACGCCAAGACCGTGGGCGCCAAGTTCGTCTTCCACTATCATCTCCGAGGATTTCTCCAAGTACCGATCGGACGCCAAGTACGACTACACCATGGTGATACGTGAACAACTACACACCTACAACTAGTGTACCTCTACATCCCGGAATCGCAAGTACCACATCAAACGCAAGTACAACAAGGAACCCCGAAGGACTTGGATGCGCCAAGTTCCTCTTTGTCCACGATGATTACGCAAGACCCCGAGATCGACTTCGCGGACTCACAAGTACCATGACGACCGCCAAGTTCCACTACCGTGAACGTTTTGGAATTGCCAAGTCAGACTACAACGCGAAGACCATGTACCACTACCGTCGCGAGTACCTCTACCGTCGTCCCGAAGACGTTGGATTCATCAAGTTCCTCCCCGAAAACGAACGTGTACAACTACCTTCGCCATGTGAACAACGACTTCCACTACGCCGCACGACTACTTCCCCTCGACGATCATCGCGAGAACGTCTACTTCCCTCTTAAACGCATTCCGCCCGAACGCACGCTTCAAAGGTATAACCGCCGAGAACGACCGCCCGTGAACGAATGCATATGTTGTATGAGATGCCCGCTTGCACCGTGTCCAAATTGTCGCCGCTTGTTCCTCCTCGTTGCCATGCCATCGTCTCGTGGGAACCCGTAACCGGAACACCCCACCATCTTGCTCAACTCGCTTCGTCACACTTTCGCTTGCACCGACATCTCGATGAGTTGTCGGAACCGAAATGTTGCCGTGGCACCATTTTCGTTTCGCCGCCGTGGCACCCTTTCGTTCCGCCATGGTGACCAAATGCTTCATAATGCTCTTGTCAACATTTTCATAAAATTGCTTAAGACTTGCACATGTCATCCGCATCATGTTTAACAACATTTAAATGTTTATAATTGCTGTTTGCATTATTTTGCATAATTGCCATGCTAAAATGATTTATTTCATAACTAAATAACCGTAGCTCGGATTTAAATAAATTACATATGTAAATGGGGTAGAAAAATGCCTAGTTTAACATGGTGTATTTTATTTGCATGTTTAACAACTTTAAAATTGTGTTCAGGGAAGATCAGTTCCAAATTCGAAATATGCATATGGGGTTTTACCGGAATTGTTGTTTGATGTTCCGGCCTCATTTAAACTTGCCTAAATAGTTAGTTTACTTATGCTTAACCTCTTGCCATGTTTAATAACATTTAATATTGTTGAGTACATAACCGAGAGAGAAACTAAATAATTGATGTGGTGTTTCGTCAATATGCAACTCGTTGCATATTGAGCTCCACTTTATTTGTAGTGTTGTTTGTTGCACCTTGCCATGCCATGCTATTTAAACCGGACATGCATCATACTCGCTTGTGCATCATGCCATGTTTATGTGATGGTTGTTTTACTATGTTGTTTGCTTCTTTCCGGTTTGCTTCTCGCTTAGCTTCGGTTTCGTTTCGGAGTTGTGAGGATTCGTTCGACTTCGTCCGTTTGTCTTCTTCATGGACTCGTTCTTCTTCCTTGCGGGATTTCAGGCAAGATGACCATACCCTCGAAATCACTTCTATCTTTGCTTGCTAGATGCTCGCTCTTTTGCTATGCCTATGCTACGATGCCTATCACTTGCTTATCATGCCTCCCATATTGCCATGTCAAGCCCCTAACCATCCTTTCCTAGCAAACCGTTGTTTGGCTATGTTACCGCTTTGCTCAGCCCTCTTATAGCGTTGTTAGTTGCAGGTGAAGATGAAGTTTGTTCCTTGTTGAACATGGAGATGTTGTTCCTTGTTGGAACATGTTTACTTGTTGGGATATCACAATATATCTTATTTAATTAATGCATCTATATACTTGGTAAAGGATGGAAGGCTCGGCCTTATGCCTGGTGTTTTGTTCCACTCTTGCCGCCCTAGTTTCCGTCATACCGTGTTATGTTCCCGGATTTTGCGTTCCTTACACGGTTGGGTGATTTATGGGACCCCCTTGACAGTTCGCTTTGAATAAGACTCCTCCAGAAGGCCCAACATTGGTTTTACCATTTGCCACCTAAGCCTTTTTCCCTTGGGTTCTGCAGACTCAAGGGTCATCTTTATTTTAACCCCGGGCGGTGCTCCTCCGAAAGTGCTGGTCCAAATTAGAGCCACTTGCGGTGCCGCCCGAGGCAACTTGGGGTATCGTCGGTTGTCCGACGTACTGCTCATCCGGTGTGCCCTGAGAACGAGATATGTGCAGCTCCTATCGGAATTTGTCGGCACATTCGGGCGGCTTTGCTGGTCTTGTTTTATTGCTGTCGAAATGTCTTGTAGTCCGGGATTCCGAGACTGATCGGGTCTTTCGGTAGAAGGAATATCCTTCGTTGACCGTGAGAGCTTATCATGGGCTAAGTTGGGACACCCTGCAGGGTATTATCTTTCAAAGCCGTGCCAGCGGTTATGAGGCAGATGGGAATTTGTTAATGTCCGTTGTAGAAAACCCGGTTGACCTTAATTAAAATACACCAATCGTGTGTAACGTGATGGTCTCTTCTCGGCGGAGTCCGGAAGTGAACACGGTGTTGGAGTTATGTTTGACGAAGTAGTTTCAGGATCACTTCTTGATCATAGTTGTTCGACCGTGCCTTGCTTTCTCTTCTCGCTCTCTTTTGCGATTGTAGCCACCAGTTATGCTAGTCGCTGTCGCAGCTCCACCTCACTACCCTGTCCTACCTTTAAGCTTATATAGTCTTGATCTCGCGGGTGTGAGATTGCTGAGTCCCGTGACTCACAGATACTTCCAAAACCAGTTTGCGGTGCCGATGAAACCGTGCAGGTGGCGCACCCGAGCTCGTGGAGGAGCTCAATGAAGATCTTGTTCTTTGTGTTGTTTCGTTTCAGTTGATCAAGAGTGGAGCCTCAGTTGGGACGATCGGGGATCTGTGTAGCATTTGGGGTAGTCTTCTTTTATTTTGGTTCCGTAGTCGGACCTTGATTGTATCTGTATGATGTAATGTTTTACTCATGTATTGTGTGAAGTGGCGATTGTAAGCCAACTATGTATCTCTTTCCCTTATGTATTACATGGGTTGTGTGAAGATTACCTCACTTGCGACATTGCTTTCAATGCGGTTATGCCTCTAAGTCGTGCTTCGACACGTGGGAGATATAGCCGCATCGAGGGCGTTACAGACTAGTTGTTGAGTATTGCAGGCAACGTGACTTGTGCACATTAGGGATCATACTCCATAGCATACATACCATACCACCATGGTGCATATCTTGGGATCCACTTGTGTGTCACAAAGTTGTCATAGCATACACAATTGCTATCTTGGTTCGTGAAGTTTTGCATGAGAAAAGAGCTCAAAAGTGAAAGAGCCACCCACGCTTTTAAGAAAAGAGGAAAGATAAGCAAAGAGCTTATGAGCAAGAACCATAGCATCATACTACATTAAGATTGTCATATTGGATCATCTTGGATCATAGCACCGAAATACCATACATATAGCATACGTGGGATAGAGATAGTTGCATTTTTGCCTAGTAGGTTGTGCACAAGTTCCGTATCCGCCTATTGTGCAATCGTGCTAGCGTCTCTCTAGTATTGTGCGACAAGAGCATTTTCGTGGATTCCACATTTTGGCTCACTTTTGGTTTGCACAATCCCACTTATCTATTTGCGTGTGTGTTTCCGTGTACCACTATTTGCTTGGTCTACTTGTTGCATTTGCAAATTTGTGTACCTTTTCCAACATTATTGACACTCACTTACAATTGCATCAAATTTTGTGCCACCATCCTCACCAAGCTCCACCATAAGCTTTTATTTGTGTACGTGTGAGAACCGACAAGGATTGGTACCAATAGTGCTATTTCATTGTCCGCATTTGAGTGAACTTGATTCATCATCAACATCGGTCAAAGGTACATTGGTATAAGTTCTTCTCCTTCTACCACTCACATATTTTGCTTGGAATGATGGATAGGGCAAGTACTTCTACCAACCCACTCTTCCTCGAGCAAGACGATGACATGTCATCATACGTCACCAAGAGCCACCTCTTTGGTGCACAACGAGCATTGCACCAAGAGCAACAAGCAATGAGCGACCGCATCGACAACCTCGCCATCGACTTGCGACTCTCCGAGCAACGTACAAGAGACTACTTCAACAACAAGTTTGACGCTCACAAGAAAGAGAATGATGCAAGAATGGACAAGATCCGCGCCTTAATGAGGAACCGGCACCATTCCACTTCTTCATCCTCAAAACAGAGCCGCTCGAGTCGACACTCCGACGACACCTTCTACGACTCAAGTACACCTACTTCGAACACTCTTCGTCGTGCCGCACGTCAAGACCGTCATGCATCTCGCAACCCGCTACATGAGAAGCATTCACAAGAGCAAGTTGATGAGCAAGTCCCTCGTCCTCAATCAAACCAAGACGCTTTTGCCCAAGCTCAAGAACGACAACGACTATGGCGCCAAGAGGAAGAACGAGCGCGTCTACACCAAGACGAACAAGACGCCAAGGCTCAACGTCTTCAACAACAACAACGAGAAGCGCAAGCTCTTGAGGCGCAACGTGCCCTTCAAGAATCAAGTCGAGCCTTCGCCAACCGCAATCGCGAACGGCGCAATCAAGAGGAAGCCCTTCGAGAACAAATCCAAGAGAGGAACTACCAACCTCATGGACAACGTCAAGTTCCTCAAGCTCCTCCACAAGCTTGTCAAGTTCCACCTCAACCTCAAGTTCAACAAGAGCAAGTTGATCATGGTCTTCCTCCACGCCAAGAGCAACATGAAGATGATTGCAATCCACGTCAAGGGCGTCATCATCACCATCGCCAACAACACAATGAAGAGCAACGATATGGAAAGCTGAAATTCAACATGCCCAAGTTCAATGGAAAGAATGACCCCGAAGAGTACCTCTCATGGGCATTGAAGGTTGACAAAATCTTCCGGTTGCACAACTACGATGAAGAGAAGAAAATCTCTATGGCATCACTTGAGTTCCAAGACTATGTGCTCATATGGTGGGAACAAATCATTGAGCGGCGACAAGCAAGAGGTGAACCTCCAATCACCACTTGGGCTTAAATGAAGGATGTCATGCGAGCACGTGTTGTGCCAACATACTACAACCGCAACCTCTTCAAGAAACTCCAACTCCTCAATCAAGGAACAAAGAGTGTTGAAGAATACTACAAGGAAATGGAGATAGCCATGATTCGAGCCAATGTCAAGGAAGATGATGAGCAAACTATGGCACGTTTCTTGAATGGACTCAATCATCCCATCAAGAAGATCGCCGACTTCCAACCATACTCCACCCTCATTGAGCTCGTGCATCAAGCTACAAAGGCGGAACGTCAAGTGCAAGATGACTTCAAGTACGCCAAGTACTCGTCCAAGACCTACGGCTTCTCCAACAACCAAGCTTCAACACCTCCTCCAACATCTACATCAACCAAACCTTCTACAAACAATGACGACAAGTCGAGTTACAAGAGAAATTCGACAAGTTCAAGTCGTCCTCCTCCTACTACAAGCACCTCCAAGACGCGTGCTTCATCATCTACTCCGACCGATGAGACCATCAAAACAAGCTCCTTCAAGTGTTTCACTTGCGGCGGCCGAGGCCACAAGTCCTACGAATGCACCAACAAGCGGACCATGATCCTCAACGACGACAGCACCTATGACTCAATGAGTGATGAGGAGATGGAAGCCCTTGAGCAAGTGGCCATGCACCGGCGAGTGAACGAAGATGAAGATGACCAAGTCTTTTGCGATGAGGATTCGAGCCCCGCCCTCGTTGTCTCCAAGGTCTTGACTCTTCAACATCAACAAGAAGATGGCCAGAGATGCCACATCTTCCACACAAAGGCTGGCATCAACGGAAGGTCCGTCAAGGTCATCATCGATGGAGGTAGCTGCCACAACTTGGCAAGTGAAGAACTATGTTCAAAACTTCAATTGGTCAAGAGGAAGCACCTGCACCCCTACAAGGTTCAATGGCTAAGTGACTCCGGCACTATACGAGTCGAGCATACGGTCCAAGTCTCCTTAAAAATTGGTGCTTATGAAGACACGTTGGAGCGTGATGTGGTCCCAATGACCGTTTGCCACCTACTCCTAGGTCGACCATGGCAATTCGACCGTGGTGTCATCCACAATGGGTGCACCAATCACTATAGCTTCAAGATGAAAGGGAAGGAATATGTGCTACGACCTATGTATCCTAGTCAAGTGATAGCCGACAAGCAAGCCACCCATCATAGAGACAAGAGTGAGAAAGTGATCCACCAAAAAGTGAGTGAGAGCCACAAGCCAAACTTGAGCGCCTCTTCGCATACAGAGAAAAACCTCATCCTATTTGCCACCAAAAGTGAGATGAGAGAAGTGTGTGAGAACCCATCTAGTGTGATGCACTTTGTCCTTGTGTGCAAGGATGGAGACCCAACAACTAACACCTCTCATGAGCTACCTTTAGTGTTTAAATCTCTTTTGTAGGAATTCCAAGATATTTTCCCCGATGAGCTACCTCCGAGTCTATCTCCTCTTCGAGGCATTGAGCATCGAATCGACCTCATGCCCGGAGCGCCTCTACCAAACAAAGCTCCATACCGAGTCAATCCCGAAGAAACCAAGGAGATTCAACGGCAAGTACAACAACTCATCGACAATGGTCATTCTTCTCTTCGTTTGTTACTTCTGCAAGAGGCTCATGGAGGCGGACTCATGGGACACTTTGGACGCGACAAGACATTCGCCACGCTCTCCAAGAACTACTTTTGTCCCAAGATGTTCCGCGACGTCTCACGCTTCACCAACCGTTGCTCTACATGCTGCAAAGCTAAGACTAAAGCTCAATCCCATGGTCTTTACATGCCCCTCCCTATTCCTTATCAACCTTGGGAATACATTAGCATGGATTTTTTACTTGGTTTGCCTAGAACTCAAAATGGAAAGGATTCCGTGTTTGTTGTTGTGGATAGATTTTCTAAGATGGCAACAAGATAGACGATGCTTCACATATTGCAAATCTCTTTTGTAGGGAAATCTTGCGACTCCATGGAGTACCAAAGACAATCGTCTCCGACCGTGACATCAAGTTCTTGAGTTACTTTTGGAAGACCCTATGCGCCAAGCTCGGAATCAAGCTCTTGTTCTCATCCGCATACCATCCTCAAACCGACGGCCAAACGGAGGTGACGAACCGCACACTATCCACTCTAGTTCGTGTCTTGATCAAGAAGAACATCAAGGAGTGGGAAGCATGTCTACCCATCGCCAAGTACGCCTACAACCGTGCAAGACATTCGACTACCGGCAAGTCCCCCTTCGAGGTCGTCTACGGCTTCAACCCGTTGTCCCCATTGGACATTCTACCTCTTCCTCTACAAGAGCGCACCAACATGGATGCGAGTGCACGGGCAAGCTACATCAATAAGATGCATGAGGATACAAGACAAACTATCGAGCGCCAAGTACAACGACTAGCGACCAAGCTCAACGTCAACAAGCAACCCATGGTCTTCAACATTGGTGATCTAGTGTGGCTACACCTTCACAAGGACCGCTTCGCCAAAGAACACAAGTCCAAGCTTCTTCCTAGAGCCGATGGACCTTTCAAGGTGCTAGCACGCTCAACGACAATGCCTACAGGATCGACCTACCTCGAGACAAGTACAATGTGAGCGACATCTTCAACGTCAAGGACCTCGCACCATACCATGGAGATGAAGCTTTTGATCCGAGGTCGGATCTCTCTCAAGGGGGGGGGAGATGATGTGGAGCATCCCTCACTCATCCCCATGGACGCACCTACATCTTCCTCAATACCACGTGGACCCATGACTCGAGCCCGAGCTAAGTCTATCGAAGATAAGGTGAATTCGATCCTCTCCGAACTCCCTCTTCCTACTCACGAGACATGGCTACTACCTCATTCGGAGACTCTATGTGTAATCAGGTACATGGAGGTGAGCCAAGGATCAACTACTTGCAAGAGCCAAGACAGCGAGGACCCCAAGCATATTGAAGAAGAAGAAGAGATGCTGTTGAAGGTACAGGCATCGGACGTCCGACCAAGCCCGGACGTCCGACAAGTCCCAGGACCCGGACGACCGGACTCTCCGGATGTCCGGCACTTTGCCACCCGAACCAAAACTACGGACGACGGAAGCCTCCGGATGTCCGACCGACGCACGCCTGAACCGAATCTACGGACGACCGACGACTTCCGGACGTCCGGACCGTCACGAAGCTCCGGACGACCGACCCTCTCCGGACGTCCGACGCGCCCACGACAGAGCTGATTCTACGGATGCCCGAGCCCGTCCGGACGTCCGGACCGTCCCGAGCCTCCGGACGTCCGACGCCTTCCGGACGTCCGACGCCTATGTGTTGACTTTGTTTGGGGCCGCAGCCCTTGTACCCCTTCGCCCCCTAGGCTATATATACTCTTTCTCCCCCACCTTTCTAGGGTTAGCATTGGTTTAGCTCATGTTTGTGTGAGAGCCTTGCTCATCCACTTGGTTACTTCTCCTCGGAGATCAGGACCTCTACGGAGAAGATCCCCCAAGCGGATACAAGACCCCCTCCTAGGGTGGACCCCATCAAGACCTCCTCTCGGAGAAGAACGGCTACTCGTGTATCTTTCCTTTGTTGATTTTGAATCTTGTGCTACCTTATGTGTTTGATGATCTAGCCCTTGTGTGATTGATACTTGTCGGTTTAGTGTTCCTCTTGTGTGTGTTTTTCCCCGTGTTCTTCCGCTTGATCGTCGTGTTTCCCTCGTAGGATCTCCTCCAAACGTCAAAGATCTCCGCTTAGGGTTCCGCCCTACATCACTAATACATCTCCAACGTATCTATAATTTTTTATTGTTCCATGCAGTTATATTATCATTCTTGGATGTTTTACAATCATTTTATAGTCATTTTATATAATCTTTTTACCAACCTATTGACATAGTGCCCAGTGCCAGTTGCTGTTTTTGCATGTTTTTTACATCGCAGGAAATCAATACCAAACGGAGTCCAAATGCAGCGAAACTTTTTGTGGATTTGTTTGGACCAGAATACATCCAGTGGGCCAAATAAATACTGAAGAGGGAGTCCGAGGTGAGCACAAGACACTAGGGCACGCCTGGAGGCCCAGGCGCACCCTGGTGGGTTGTGCCCACCTCGGTGGCCTCCCGCACCGCCTCTTTGCTCCATAAATAACCCAATATTCCAAAAACCCTAGGGGAGTCGACGAAAATCAATTCTAGCCGACGCAAATTCCAGAACCACCAGATCCAATCTAGACACCATCACGGAGGGGTTCTTCATGCCCATTGGTGCCTCTCCGATGATGCGTGAGTAGTTGTTTGTAGACCTACGGGTCCGTAGTTAGTAGCTAGATGGCTTCCTCTCTCTCTTTTGATTCTCAATACAATGGTCTCTTGGAGATCCATATGATGTAACTCTTTTTGCGGTGTGTTTGTTGGGATCCGATGAACTTTGAGTTTATGATCAGATCTATCTTTTTATCCATGAAAGTTATATGAGTCTTCCTTGATCTCTTATATGCATGATTGTTTATAGCCTCATATTTCTTCTCCGATATTTTGGTTTTGTTTGGCCAACTTGATCTATTTATCTTGCAATGCGAAGAGGTCCTTTGTAATAGGTTCGACCTTACGGTGCTTGATGGGGAACCGACACGTATGTATCGTTGCTATTAAGGATAACAAGATGGGGTCTATTTCTACATAAATAGATCTTGTCTACATCATGTCATTGTTCTTATTGCATTACTCCGTTTCTCCATGAACTTAATACACAAGATGCATGCTGGATAGCGGTCGATGTGTGGAGTAATAGTAGTAGATGCAGGCAGGAGTCGGTCTACTAATCTTGGACGTGGTGCCTATATAATGATCATTTCCTAGATATCTTCATGATTATTTGAAGTTCTATTAATTGCCCAACAGTAATTCGTTTACCCACCGTTTGCTATTTTTCTCGAGAGAAGCCACTAGTGAAATATACGGCCCCCAGGTCTCTTCTTTATTATATTTGCCTTCGCGATCTATTTTTATTTGCTTTTATTTTCAGATCTATAAACCAAAAATACAAAAATACCTTGGTGCGCTTTATCTTATTTGCGATCCATTTATTCAATCTATTACAACTTTCTCACATCCACTTGCCAATTTCTGGCGCCGTTGCCCGAAAGGGATTGGCAACCCCTTTAACACTGAAAGTGCTAGTTATCGACTAGAGGGGGGTGAATAGGCGATTTTTATGGAAGTCTTCAAAACATGGCATCTTTGAAGACAAACTGTTGAAATGAACCTATATGATATGCAGTGGAAGATGAACTACACTAGACAAGCCATAGTCAAGTAAGCAATACAGTTAAAGCACGAAGACTGGCAGTAGCTAGGTAGTATGGATCAGAATGGAAGACAATATGAAGCCAAACAGATAGTAGTCTTCACACAGTGAAGTCAATCAGATCAAGCAAGCAAGCAATGACTTCACGAAGACAAACTGAAATGTAAAGGAAGAAGGGGATATAACCAGTTGCTTGGTGAAGACAAGGATTTGGTAGACCAGCTCCAGTTGCTGTGACAACTGTACGTCTGGTTAGGGAGGCTGAGATTGAACTCAAAAGACTGTGTCTTCACCTTAATCCCCTTGAGCTAGGTACACCCAGTCCTCACCCAATCACTCTGGTAAGTCTTCAAGGTAGACTTCCAAACCTTCACAGACTTCGTACCGGCAATCCACAATGACTCTTGGATGCTCAGAACACGATGCCTAACCGGCTGGAGGATGCACAGTCCTCAAGTGTAATAAATCTTCAGGTCACGCGGATAGAAAGACTTCAATGATGCCTAACACTCTTTGGCTCTGGGTGTTTTGGGCTTTGTCCTCGTAAGGATCTCTCTCTCTCTCTCTCAAAGGCTTTGGAGGTGGGTTGCTCTCTAACGACAAAATCCGTGCACTAACTCTGAGTAGCCACCAATTTATGGTGTAGGGGTGGGATATTTATAGCTAGGAGGCAACCCGACATGATATGTCCAAAATGACCCTGGGTCACTAAGGAACCGACACGTGTCCAACGGTCGGACTTCAAACACACGCGACAGCTTAGCTTGGGCTAGAAGCAAAGCTCACTCATCCACCTCTGGATAAGATTTTCTCTCATTGTCTTTGCTCGAAGACATATGATTTTGGTTGAGCATCACTTTAGTCATCTGACTTTGTTCACATGGACCCCACTTAACAGTACGGTGGTTCCTATGACTCAATAAAGAAGAAAAGGAAATTACGAAACAACTATGTCTTAGCACTCCATAGTCTTCAAGAGAATGTCTTCAAAAGTCATTATCTTCATCGTGAATGTCTTCACGAACCACCATTGTCTTCAATGTCTTCATACATTTTTAGGGGTCATCTCTGGTAGGTAAACCGTATCAATGAGGGAATACTACCTGTGTTATTCTGCAATTCTCACAAACACATTAGTCCCTCAACCAAGTTTGTCATAAATACTCCAAAACCAACTAGGGTTGGCACTAGATGCACTTACAAACACGTCGGATTGCGAGTATTTATTATTTGTGTGCAGGTGCTGTTTACGTAGTGTTGCTTGGTTCTTCTACTGGTTCGATAACCTTGGTCTCATCACTGAGAGAAATACCTATCTTTGCTGTGTTGCATCATCCCTTCCTCTTTGGGGAAATACCGACATAGTTCTAGCAGACATCAGACGACTAGGAACATCCCTCGCTTGAAGACGTGCAGGTTCTAGGCTATCATTGGCCTCCCTTCCTTGCTGAGTACGGATGCTGGCGCAAGGACAACTACGACTAAACAGTTTTGTATATTGAGTGTGGGAGGCCATTGGGACCTCCCCAACTCTATATAAGAAGAGGGTCATGGTCATTAGAGGGGGTCGAACTCTTTGATAGCCACCCATACTAGTGAGAAGTAAGAGAAGGAAGGAAGCAGGAGAAGGGTGCTCGGGGTAGCTAAAACATTCCCGAGCACCATCTGTATCAACCATGAGCACACATCTCAAGCTTGTAATCCGCTATACCATCATCCATCAAACATTCATTAAGCAGGAATAGGTATGACACCTCTCGGTGGCCTAAACCTGGGTAATTGCTTGTGTCACTACTTATTTTGTTCATGGAATTCTTAGCCCATGGCTGAATCATAAAAGGGGTTCTCCTTGACCTTAGATGGCGAGGGTTTCACCATCGACAAACATACATAGAGTAACCTGGAATAATATACACTAAATCGGTATTTTTTTCTTTCTTTATCCTACGCATTCCCTCACTCAACTTCCTTGTTGTTTTTTCACCCATATATTCCAAATTTGTAGCATCTTGCAGTGATATGGAAATGAATCATTTTTGTTTAGCATATTAAAGTGTACACTCTTGGCTTTAAGTTCCCCAAATTACAAGGAAATAAAATATCCAACCGGGGTATTGGATAATCCATTAGGGTATAACATCTGATAATACCAAATCTTCCTTCGAATGTTGTCAAGGATGGGCCATTTACAAAGGTGCTGAGATTGGACTGGGAAGGTGGAGATAATAGGTGAAGGTATATATGAGACATGATTCATGTTGAACCCCCTAGAATATGTATGTCCCTGTCGTAATGCACAAATAGTTAGCTAGTCTTAGTGTAGGATGAGTTAGCCTGAAAAACACGCTCCAGCAGATCTCAATTCTTTAATAATTTGTTGGTGATAAAAAAATACCTCATCAGATCCAAAGAGGAGCATGGGCTGCGGCGATGCGCAGAGCCAGTTGTAATGTTTAAACAAGGAGAAAAGACTCTCTAAGGGCCTCTTTCATTCAAAGATCTTTCATAAAAAAATAGAAAGATAGAAATGTTTCCTATAAAAAGATTAACATGATTGAAATTTTTTTCCTAGATGTTTGATTTGTTGGGTTGAATTTTAGAAGATTTTTTCTAAAGATTGCTTGTGCTACGTTTCATAGAAATTTTAGCGTTCACTCAAACCTTTTGCGAATTTGATGAACACCTTTTTTTGAAAATGATGAACAAATTTAAAAGGATAAATAAATAAATAAATTTTGATTAACTTTTTTAAATCCCAGTGAACAAATTTTAAATTTGATGGACATTTTTGAATTTAATGAACAAAAAAATGCTGGTGGATTTGAAAAGAAAATTATCAACAAAAGGAAAACAGAAAAGAAAATAAATAAATAAGGGAGGGGTAGACGCTACCTCGATCGCGGGCGCCCTACATGCCAGGAGCTCCTATTTCGCGCGTGGGGCAGTGGCAAATATGCCAGCGCGCACCCACTCCCCTCCCGCGCGCCCCTCATGTGCTGGCCCATAAGAGGGGTTGGGCTCCTCAGTTTTTATGCCGTATTTTTCGCTTTTACCCCCCCGCCCACTTGTTTTTTCTTCTTTAAAACAATTCAGAATATGAAAAATGTTCAAATTTTATGGCAAAAAATTTAATTTTGGGGAAATGTTCCAGAAATCATAACATGTTTGTGATTTAGCAAAAAATCATGATTTAAAAAAATGTTTGCGTATTGAAAAAATGTTCATGGATTAAAAAAATCATAAATTTCAGAAAAGATGTTTACTAATTCACAATTTGATGAACAGTTTTTGAACTTGATGAACAAAAACTGTATTCAAGAACATTCTTCTTTGAAAATGGATAAACAAAACAAAATTAAATGAACATTTTTGAAAAATCAATTTTTTTAATTTGATTAACATTTTTAAATAAAAGGTCAACACATTTGAATTTGGTGAACATTTTATATTTCGATTAACATTTTTGAATTTGATAAACTATTTTTAATTTGGTGAACACTTTTCAAATTCAATGAACAAAATTTGAATTCAATGAACATTTTTTAATCCGATGAAAAAATAATGTTCACGAATTTTAAAATAAAATTCACAAAAAAGGTGAAGAAATAAAAAATAAAAGACAATAAAAAGCAGAAAAGAATACAAAAAGGAATAACAAAAAAGAAAAAAAAAGAAATCTTGGTTCAGGAAAAGTTCTAGAACCTTCCTAATACGAGGCGAGAATGCATGTGAAAATCCCGGAAAAACTACGCTGACCCATGTGCGAACAATTCAGCATGGGGGTACGCGTTAGGGCGTAGACAACGCCCTATGCTCCAAATAGGAGCCGCCCTACGCAGCATATATGATTTCCTCTTGAAATCACTAATTGATAAGTACTCCTTCCAAAGATTACTTTCGTTCTCGGGAGTTTTCCATTTTTTCATAGATCTATTTATTCAAAATGTTTCATATCTTAAACAGTGCGTCGAAATCACGAACCTTTTTCACTCTTCGATTCCTCGCATCGAGTTCTTAAAAATTAGATCCCATGTTGATAGGTTTTGATGAACTTTCTTCATGAAAAAATTGAACGAAAAAACCGAATCGGGTGTACATTGTTTTTCCTTTTCAAAGGCTGCTTTCGAGAGGCACGGCCATGCCTCTCGCGAAAGAAAAACCGTCGCTTCTAGCCCAAACCGAATTGGACTAGGGTTGGGGGATTCCCCACACCTGGCGCGTCCTCCTAGGGCCGACCACCTCTTCCCTCCCCTCCTTTATATACGTGGCCAGGGGGCACCCCATAGACACACAAGTTGATCTTTTAGCCGTGTGCGGTTCCCCCCTCCACAGTTACACACCTCGGTCATATCATCATAGTGCTTAGGCGAAGCCCTGCGCCGGTAACTTCATCATCATCATGACCACGCCATTGTGCTGACGGAACTCTCCCTCGGCCTCAACTGTATCAAGAGTTCGAGGGACGTCACCGAGATGAACGTGTGCTGATCGCGGAGGTGTCGTGCGTTCGGTACTTGGATCGGTTGGACCGCGAAGACGTTGGACTACATCAACCATGTTACTAAACGCTTCCGCTTTCGGTCTATGAGGGTACATGGACACACTCTCCCCGCTCGTTGCTATGCTTCTCCTAGATAGATCTTGCGTGATCGTAGGTAAACTTTTTGAAATACTACGTTCCCCAACAGGAGCCGCCCCCACCGCGATGCCCGACGGTGCTGCCGTCCCCCACCTCGACGACCTACGGCGCTGCCGTTCACCATGGTGCTGCCGCCGGGTGGATGCTATGAAGGTATCAGGCCATAGCTAGTAGGCCTCCAACGGCGCCAATGTAGGCGTCCACCTCGCCGAAGCTCCCCTGTGAGGAATGGGTTGTTGCTCCTTCCAACCAAATTTATCAGATTCGTTGTGCGAGCTTGTGATGTAGAGACGAAATGTCTGAATGCAGTTTTGATATTGTGAGGTGTTATCACTCAGCATGAAAGCATTTCTGATTATCTTTATTTAGACTTGTTGAGTAACGTGATTGTATTAGGAAACATAGGTTAGATTAGGAAATATTCTGGCTTGCCTTATACTCCAAGTAGATCATGTACTCCAATATATATGCCCATGAGGCTCAAGCAATAGATCAAACTATTCCACCAAATCCCCCTCTCCCTTCTAACTTGGTATCTATCGCAAGTCGATCCTAAACCCTAGCCGCCGCCGAATCCGCACCTGCGCGCTGCCCCCGGGGCGGTCAGCCTCCATGACCGCCGCCGGGGGCCGCGCCACCCGTACCTAGGGTTCGTCCGCCGGTCGTGTTGACCGGCTGCCCTAGAGAGTCTTTTCCCCGATCCTTTGATCCGGGTTTTCTCTCTCTCGCTAGTCGCTTTGATCGACGTCTACTTTTTGGTTTTCCAGTCTATGTGATCCGGTTTGCGTCGCCCACCGCCGCCGTCGACCCCCGTGCGCCTCTACTCCAGCACCGGTGCGATTGGCCAGCTTCTTCACCGACCCGGCGGCCTCGCACGCCGTCCGTGCGTCTGCCCATCGGTCACCCCGATGCGGCGGCTCGAAGGCCGTCCACGATCGGCCCGCCATCGCCCGACCAGGCGGCCTCGCGTCATGCGGCGGCCCTTCACCGCCGTCGTTCGCGCGACGGCCCGCCCGTTGATCTACGCTGGCCATCACCGCCCTGCTCCGACCGGGACTTCTGCATCACCCCGACCCGGCGGCCTCGCTCCATGCGGTGGCCAATCATAGCCGCCCTGCCGCCCGTCGCCGCCGGCTTCATCTCGGACTCCGCCGCCACCACGCCTCCGCCGAGCGGCGTCCCAGACCTCGCGCGCGATCGGCTTGATCACCCGCTCGCCGCCGCGATCCGCCTCATCTACGCCGCGCGACCGACCTGGCCCGTCGGTCACGCGCGCCTCCGCAGGTCCCGTGAAGATCGTCCCCGAGTTCAGCGCGCCTCTCCACTGATCGAGCATCGGCCTGCCGCCGCGTTGCCCCGTCGGGCCGCAGCGCCGCCGCCCCTTGGTTCTTCTCCCGGCTGCACCAACCCGCGTCACCACTGCGTTGCCCCTTCGGGCCGTAGTGCCGCGGCCCACAATCCACCGCCGCCCGAGGCCGTCCGCTCCTGGTCATCCCCGTGGCCACACCAACCCTCGCGCCGCCGCTGCGTCGCCCCGTCGGGCCGTAACAAGCGTGGCACGCGGACCACGCAGCCGTCCCGAGGCCGTCCCCGCGGTTGCACCGACCCACACTCGTCCGTTGCGCCGCTCCTACGGGCTGTCGCGCGCGGCTCGCGGTCTCCGCAGCCGCCCCGAGGTCTAACCGCTGTCGCCCCCGACCTGCCCGCCGCCGCTGCGTCGCCCCTTCGGGCTGTAGCGCCGCGGCCCGCGGTCCACTCCGCCGTCACCTCGTGATGACCTCCCGTGGTATGCGCCGCACCGTCTCCCTTGGTGCGGGTACGCCATCGTCCGCGCCAGTCTTTGTCACGTTGTCAGGGTTTTCCGCCTACCTCGAGCACCGCCGCCGCGCTCCTTATCAAGCTGCCGCCGCCGTCAGGCCGCCGCCGCCGCTTTTCTTTGGCCGCCGCCGCCGCTACCCCGTAGCCGCCGCAGCTGCCCGTCCACCTCCTTCGTCTTCATCCAGCACCAGCCCGTCGCCAGCGTCGCCGTCATCTACCCCGACCGCTTCATCTACTCCAACAACCGCGGGCGACATTGGCCCCGCTCCGATTGGCGCCGCAACCATCGTTGAGTCCTTCTCTGCTGTCCTCTCTGACTTCTTCGACATGGCGTACAGCTTGTGCAGGTCCCAGTCTATGCATGCCCGGTGCTGGCAACACCGACGCGTGCCTTCGTCCACGATGTGTCCCCAGGCCTGGCAAGCCTGGCGCGGCGCTTCGTCAACTTCGTCTTCGTCCGTCTACGCATGCCAGGTGCTGGCAACACCGGTGCGTGCCTTCGTCCACGATGTGTCCCCGGGCTTGGCAAACCCGCCGCGACGCGTCATCAACAACATCATCTTCCTAGCGCACCCCTACTTCGACACCACTGCGCCCATGCTAACTCAACGCCCACTTGCGCCCGCGGCTCCACGGCGACTTCCTCGACACCGGCCACCCTGACTCGAATCGACCACGGCATTCTTCACACGGCTACCTCGACCACGGCTCCACCACCCACGCTCTCGGCTACCTCGACAAACGGCACAAATGGCTATCGCATTGCTTGAGCAACCTCGTCGGTTTTCACTCCAGTCACGACTTCCGCGATGCGTCGACCGTTACGACTGTGGGGGGTGTCCGTCGGCTTGCCTTCGGATTCTTCTCCAGTCTCACCGTCTGCTGCCATTGTTGGATCATGGGGGATGTTAGTAACGTGATTGTATAAGGAAACATAGGTTAGACTAGGAAATATTCTGGCTTGCCTTGTACTCTAAATAGATCATGTACTCCTATATATATATGCCCATGAGGCTCAAGCAATAGGTCAAACTATTCCACCAAATCCCCCTCTCCCTTCTAACAAGACTGAATGGTGCTCCAATGATGTAATCTGAGTACAAGACAAAATCTTCTGAATACAAGCGTGTGTTGGATGGAAGTTTACACAGAAGTCAGTGCAAGGGTGTATGTTGGGTGAGCAGGAGTCACAGTAGCTGACGAAACAACAAACAAGAGAACTCAATCCAGATGCTTCAAAAGTACAATTGAAGAAGGACAACTATGAGGGTTACCTTGATTCAGTTAGTGCTAGTTGAACCATCAGGTGGAGGGCTATGAGGATGTTGTGGCCATAAGACTATGACGCCATACGTGTACAATCAGTACATGAAGCAGATGCCGCTATACTATGTTGCTTACCTGTGCAGGGCTAAGACGAGGTTGAGGCATGGAAGGGGACGGAGGTGCAGCGAGATCTTGGAGAGGCGGTGTCGATGCATCTTCTAAAGGGCGACTCAAAACCAACAGAGTGGCAGGGATCATGGCCGGTGGAGGGAAATAGTTCACGACTGGCAGAGGGCTCTTCGTGGCCGGCGGAGGGAGACAGTTTACGGTCGACAGGGTGGCCGTCGTGGCCGGCGTAGGGCAAGTCTCCATCCCGTTGATGAGTTTGAAGATGAATTGATCATAGTCGAAACGTCAAGGAGCTGGTGCATAAAAGAAGGGGTTATCTGTTAATTCGTGCTTAAGTGGCTGGTGGTGGTTCCACCTAAGATCTGTGCGGCTCCTTATTGATCCGATGGCCCACGAGATGAGTTTCCAGATTTTCATCGAATCAGCCTTTTCACTTGACTAGTCAATGTGTACGTGCAATGCACGTTAATTTGAAAGTATATTAAGTGCATGCAAATATTAAGTAGGATTTTTTTGCATGTTATTATGTGATTAGCACTATATTTGACAAAAAATAACTGCATGCTAAATGTGTTGAGAGCTCGACATTAAAGCAATCTAGGTCGTTGGATTGACATGATTTGTTGACCGAGATTAATTGGATCTGCCCCATTGGGTCTCTTTATATTAGTATAGATACTTCGCCAAAAAAAAAGAGAGAGAAACTTCTTCACACAGTTCCCCTAAAAAAAACTTCGGCTTGCTCGGCTCGACTCAACCCCTCCTCCACCAGAATGCCCCACGAGGAGAAACGACCGGCGTCGGCGATCCCAGGCGGCTGTCCCCGGCGGCAGCAACCGACGACTCTTCTACCCCCTCCCCCCTCCAGATCTATTAAGGTGAGCCTTTATCCTTCCTCGTCTCTTCCAATTTATTTTCTCTTCTCCCGGGATTAATGTTGGGTAACGTAGTAATTTCAAAAATTTCCCTACGCACACGCAAGATCATGGTGATGCATAGCGACGAGACGGGAGAGTGTTGTCCACATACCCTCGTAGACCGAAAGTGGAAGCGTTATGACAACGCGGTTGATGTAGTCGTACGTCTTCACGATCCGACCGAACCAAGTACCGAATGCACGACACCTCCGAGTTCAGCACACGTTCATATCGATGACGTCCCTCGAACTCCGATCCAGCAGAGCTTTGCGGGAGAGTTCTGTCAGCACGACGGCGTGATGATGGTGTTGATGATGCTACGGACGCAGGGCTTCGCTTAAGCACCGCTACGATATTACCGAGGTGGAATATGGTGGAGGGGGGCACCGCACATGTCTAAGAGATCAATGATCAATTGTTGTGTCTCCAAGGGGTGCCCCCCTCCCCGTATATAAAGGAGCGGAGGAGGGGGAGGGCCGGCCCTCTCCATGGCGCGCCCTAGGGGAGTCCTACTCCCACCGGGAGTAGGATTCCCCCTTTCCTAGTAGTAGGAGTAGGAGAGAAGGAAAGGGAAAAGAGAAGAGAAGGAGGGGGCGCCGCCCCTGCCCCTAGTCCAATTCGGACTAAGCCTTGGGGGGGGGGGAAGCCTCCCCTCTTTCTTTCCCCTAAAGCTGAATAAGGAACATATACTCCCCAGCGAATTCCCGTAACTCTCCAGTACTCCAAAAAATACCCGAATCACTCGGAACCTTTCCGATGTCCGAATATAGTCGTCCAATATATCGATCTTTACATCTCGACCATTTAGAGACTCCTCGTCATATCCCCGATCTCATCCGGGACTCTGAACTACCTCCGGTACATCAAAACACATAAACTCATAATACAAATCATCACCGAACATTAAGCGTGCGGACCCTACGGGTTCGAGAACTATGTAGACATGACCGAGACACGTCTCCGGTCAATAACCAATAGCGGAACCTGGATGCTCATATTGGCTCCTACATATTCTACGAACATCTTTATCAGTCAAACCGCATAACAATACACGTTGTTCCCTTTGTCATCGGTATGTTACTTGCCCGAGATTCGATCGTCGGTATCTCAATACCTAGTTCAATCTCGTTAACGACAAGTCTCTTTACTCGTTCTGTAATGCATCATCCCGCAACTAACTCATTGCTTACATTTCTTGCAAGGCTTATAATGATGTGCATTACCGAGAGGGCCCAGAGATACCTCTCCGACAATCGGAGTGACAAATCCTAATCTCGATCTATGCCAACCCAACAAACATCTTCAGAGACACCTGTAGAGCATCTTTATAATCACCCAGTTACGTTGTGAAGTTTGATAGCACACAAGGTGTTCCTCCAGTATTCGGGAGTTGCATAATCTCATAGTCATAGGAACATGTACAAGTCATGAAGAAAGCAATAGCAACATACTAAACGATCAAGTGCTAAGCTAACGGAATGGGTCAAGTCAATCGCATCATTCTCTAATGATGTGATCCCGTTAATCAAATGACAACTCATGTCTATGGCTAGGAAACTTAACCATCTTTGATTCAACGAGCTAGTCAAGTAGAGGCATACTAGTGACACTCTGTTTGTCTATGTATTCACACATGTACTAAGTTTTCGGTTAATACAATTCTAGCATGAATAATAAACATTCATCATGAAATAAAGAAATAAATAATAACTTTATTATTGCCTCTAGGGCATATTTCCTTCGGTCTCCCACTTGCACTAGAGTCAATAATTTAGTTCACATTGCCATGTGATTTAACACCAATAGTCCACATCACCATGTGACCAAACACTCAAAGGGTTTACTAGAGTCAATAATCTAGTTCACATTGCAATGTGATTAACACCCAAAGAGTAATAAGGTATGATCATGTTTTGCCTGTGAGAGAAATTTTAGTCTACTAGTCTGCAACATTCAAATCCGTATGTATTTTGCAAATTTCTATGTCCACAATGCTCTCCACAGAGCTACTTTAGCTAATTGCTCCCACTTTCAATATGTATCTGGATTATGACTTAGAGTCATCCAGATCGGCGTCAAAGCTTGTATCGACGTAACTCTTTACGAAGAACTCTTTATCACCTCCATAATCGAGAAATATTTCCTTAGTCCTCTAAGGATAATTTTGACTGTTGTCCAGTGATCTACTCCTAGATCAAAATTGTACTCCCTTGCCAAACTCAGGGCAGGGTATACAATAGGTCTGGTATACAGCATGTCATACTTTATAGAACCTATGGCTGAGGCATAGGGAATGACTTTCATTCTCTCTCTATCTTCTGCTGTGGTCGGGCTTTGAGTCTTACTCAACTTCACACCTTGCAACACAGGCAAGAACTCTTTCTTTGACTGTTCCATTTTAAACTACTTCAAAATCTTGTCAAGGTATGTACTCATTGAAAAAACTTTATCAAGTGTCTTGATCTATCTCTATAGATCTTGATGCTCAATATGTAAGTAGCTTTACCGAGGTCTTTGTTTGAAAAACTCCTTTCAAATACTCCTTTATGCTTTCCAGAAAATTTCTACATTATTTCCGATCAATAATATGTCATTCACATATATTTATCAGAAATTTTGTAGTGCTCCCACTCGCTTTCTTGTAAATACAGGCTTCACCGCAAGTCTGTATAAAACTATATAATTTGGTCAACTCATCAAAGCATATATTCCAACTCCGAGATGCTTGCACCAGTCCATAGATGGATCGCTGGAGCTTGCACATTTTGTTAGCACCTTTAGGATTAACAAAACCTTCCGGTTGTATCATATACAACTCTTCTTTAAGAAATCCATTAAGGAATACCGTTTTGACATCCATTTGCCAGATTTCATAAAATGCGGCAACTGCTAACATGATTCGGACAGAATTTTAAGCATAGATCCGAGTGAGAAAATCTCATCGTAGTCAACACCTTGAACTTGTCGAAAACATTTTGCGACAATTCAAGCTTTGTAGATAGTAACACTACTATCAGCGTATGTCTTCCTCTTGAAGATCCATTTATTCTCAATGACTCACCGATCATTGGGCAAGTCAATCAAAGTCCATACTTTATTCTTATACATGGATCCCATCTCAGATTTCATGGCCTCAAACCATTTCGCCGAATCTGGGCTCATCATCGCTTCCTCATAGTTCGTAGGTTCGTCATGGTCAAGTAACATGACCTCCAGAACAGGATTACCGTACCACTCTGGTACGGATCTCACTCTGGTTGACCCACGAGGTTCGGTAGTAACTTGATCTGAAGTTACATGATCATCATCATTAGCTTCCTCACTAATTGGTGTAAGAGTCATAGGAACATATTTCTGTGATGAACTACTTTCCAATAAGGGAGCAGGTATAGTTACCTCATCAAGTTCTACTTTCTTCCCACTCACTTCATTCGAGAGAAGCTACTTCTCTACAAAGAATCCATTCTCAGCAATGAATATCTTGCGGATATGTGATAGAAGGTGTACCCAACTGTTTTTTTGGGTATCCTATGAAGACACATTTCTCCGACTTGGGTTCGAGCTTATCAGGTTGAAGCTTTTTCACATAAGCATCACAACCCCAAACTTTAAGAAACAACAGCTTAGGTTTCTCGCCACAGTTCATACGGTGTCATCTCCACGGATTTAGATGTTGCCCTATTTAACGTGAATTTAGCTGTCTCTAATGCATAACCCCAAAATGATAGTGGTAGATCGATAAGAGACATCATAGATTGCACCATATCTAATAAAGTACGGTTATGATGTTCAGACAAACCATTACACTGTGGTGTTCCAGGTGGCGTGAGTAGTGAAACTATTTCACATTGTTTTAAATGAAGGCCAAACTTGTAACTCAAATATTTTACCTCTGCGATCATATCGTAGAAACTTTTATTTTCTTGTTATGATGATTCTCCACTTCACTCTGAAATTCTTTGAACTTTTCAAATGTTTCAGACTTGTGTTTTATCAAGTAGATATACTCATATTTGCTCAAATCATCTGTGAAGGTCATAAAATAATGATACTTGTCATGAGCCTTAATACTCATCGGACCGCATACATCAGTATGTATTATTTCCAATAAGTCAGTTGCTCGCTCAATTGTTCCGGAGAATGGAGTCTCAGTCATCTTTCCCATGAGGCATGGTTCGCAAGCATCAAATGATTCATAATCAAGTGATTCCAAAAGTCCATTCAGCATGGAGTTTCTTCATGCGCTTTACACCAATATGACCTAAACGGCAGTGCCACAAATAAGTTGCACTATCATTATTAACTTTGCATCTTTTGGCTTCAATATTATGAATATGTGTATCACTACTATCGAGATCCAACAAACCATTTTCATTGGGTGTATGACCATAGAAGGTTTTATTCATGTAAACAGAACAACAATTATTCTCTAACTTAAATGAATAACCGTATTGCTAAACATGATCAAATCATATTCATGCTCAACGCAAACACCAAATAACACTTATTTAGGTTCAACACTAATCCCGACAGTATAGGGAGTGTGCGATGATGATTATATCAATCTTGGAACTACTTCCAACACACATCGTCACCTCGCCTTTAACTAGTTTCTGTTCATTCTGCAACTCCCGTTTTGAGTTACTACTCCTAGCAACTGAACTAGTATCAAATACTGAGGGTTGCTATAAACACTAGTAAACTACACATCAATAACATGTATATCAAATATACCTTTGTTTACTTTGCCATCCTTCTTATCCGCCAAATACTTGGGGTAGTTCCGCTTCCAGTGACGAGTCCCTTTGCAGTAGAAGCACTTAGTCTCAGGCTTAGGTCCAGACTTGGGCTTTTTCACTTGAGCAGCAACTTGCTTGCCGTTCTTCTTGAAATTCCCCTTCTTCCCTTTGCCCTTTTCTTGAAACTAGTGATCTTGTCAACCATCAACACTTGATGTTTTTCTTGATTTCTACCTTCACCGATTTCAGCATCACGAAGAGCTTGGGAATCGTTTCCGTTATCCCTAGCATATTATAGTTCATCACGAATTCTAGTAACTTGGTGATAGTGACTAGAGAACTCTGTCAATCACTATCTTATCTGGAAGATTAACTCCCACTTGATTCAAGTGATTGTAGTACTCAGACATTCTGAGCATATGCTTGATGACCCGCAAGTATACGGGATAGTTGTAGCCTCTTTCGATAAGTAAGAGTGTCGAACCCAACGAGGAGCTAAAGGTAGAACAAATACTCTCTCAAGTCCTATCGGCCACTGATACGACTCTACGCACGCTTGACGTTCGCTTTACCTAGAACACGTATGAAACTAGAAGTACTTTGTAGGTGTGATAGGATAGGTTTGCAAGATAAAAAAGAACGCGTAAATAAAAACTAGGGGCTGTTTAGATAAAGATGCAATAAAGTAAATATAGCGAGTGTGGAAAAGTGGTGGTAGGAGTTGTGAAATTGCCCCTAAGCAATTGACTATGTTACTAGACCGGTAATCACTATTGCAATTCTATTTGAGGGAGAGGCATAAGCTAACATATCATCCCTTACTTGGAATTCTATGCACTTATGATTGGAACTCTATCAAGCATCCACAACTACTAAAGATTCATTAAGGTAAAACGCAACCATAGCATTAAAGCATCAAGTCCCCTTTTATCCCATACGCAAACAACCTACTTACTCGGGTTTGTGTTTCAGTCACTCACGCAACCCACCATAAGCAAATCATAAACATATTGCAAAACGTACAACGGGAATCCCTCACGCTTGTGCGACACGGAGGGCACAATAGGACAGCACCAATAATAAAACATGCAACTCAAACCAATCATAGCAATTCATCAATCACCGATAGGACAACGAAAATCTACTCAGACATCATAGGATGGCAACACATCATTGGATAATAATATGAAGCATAAAGCACCATGTTCAAGTAGATGGTACAGCGGGTTGCGGTAGAGTGGACCGCTGGATATAGATGGGGGAAGGTGATGGAGATGTTGGTGAAGATGACGGCAGTGTTGGTGAAGATCGCGGTGATGATGATGGCCCCCGGCAGCGCTCCGGCGCCACCGGAAGCAAGGGGGAGAGAGGCCCCCTTCTTCTTCTTCTTCCTTGACCTCCTCCCTAGATGGGAGAAGGGTTTCCCCTCTGGTCCTTGGCTCCCATGGCTTGGGTGGGGCGAGAGCTCCTCCGAGATTGGATCTATCTCTCTGTTTCTGCGTTCTGTAATTCTGCCCTGGCACCATTTCGTTTATATCTGGAGATCCATAACTCCGATTGGATTGAAACCTTCGCCCAGATCGTTTTCCAAAAATTAGCTTTCTTGCGGCCAAAGAAGGGCATCAACCGCCTTATGGGTGGCCCACGAGAGTGGGGGCCGCGCCCCCTGGAGTGGTGGTGGGCCTCTATCTCGTGACCACCTCGGGCATCGTCTCGCGGTGATTCTTCCTCCTAAAAATCACAAATATTCCAAAATAATTCTCCGTCCGTTTTTATCCTGTTTGGACTCTGTTTGATATTGGGTTCTGCAAAACAAAAAACATGCAACGGACAGGAACTGGCACTGGGCACTGGATCAATATGTTAGTCCCAAAAAATAGTATAAAAATTTGCCAAAATTATATAAAAGTTGAATAATATTGGCATGGAATAATCAAAAATTATAGATACGAAGGAGACGTATCAGCATCCCCAAGCTTAATTCCTGCTCTTCCTTGAGTAGGTAAATGATAAAAAAGATAATTTTTGATGTGGAATGCTACCTAGCATAATCTTGATCATATGTCTAATCATGGCATGAATATTAAGACACGAGTGATTCAAAGCAATAGTCTATCGTTTGACATAAAAACAATAATACTTCAAGCATACCAACCAAGCAATTATGTCTTATTGAAATAACATAGCCAAAGAAAGCTCATCCCTACAAAATCATATAGTCTGGCTATGCTCCATCTTCACCACACAAAATGTTCACATCATGCACAACCCCGATGACAAGCCAAGCAATTGTTTCATACTTTTGACGTTTCTCAAACCATTTCAACTTTCACGCAATACATGAGCGTGAGCCATGGACATAGCACTATAGGTGGAATAGAATATGATGATGGGGGTTATGTGGAGAAGACAAAAAGACAGAAAGTCTCACATCAACGCGGCTAATCAACGGGCTATGGAGATGCCCATCAATTGATGTCAATGTGAGGAGTAGGGATTGCCATGCAACGGATGCACTAAGAGCTATAAGTGTATGAAAGCTCAACAAAAGAAACTAAGTGGGTGTGCATCCAACTTTCTTGCTCATGAAGACCTAGGGCATTTGAGGAAGCCCATCGTTGGAATATACAAGTCAAGTTCTATAATGAAAATTCCCACTAGTATATGAAAGTAACAACATAGGAGACAATCTATATGAAGAACATGGTGCTACTTTGAAGCACAAGATATGAGACTCACTATATGAAGAACATGGTGCTACTTTGAAGCACAAGTGTGGAAAAAGAGATAGTAACATTGCCCCTTTTTATTTTATTTTTTTTATTTTTTTTCTTTGGCCTTTATTTTTTTATTTTTGGCCTTTCTTTTTTTCTTTTTGGGGACAATGCTCTAATAATGATGATCATCACACTTTTATTTACTTACAACTCAAAATTACAACTCGATACTGGAACAAAGATATGACTCTATATGAATGCCTCCGGCGGTGTACCGGGATGTTCAATGATCTAGCATAGCAATGACATCAAAAAATGGACAAGCCATGAAAACATCATGCTAGCTATCTTACGATCATGCAAAGCAATATGACAATGAATGCTCAACTCATGAATATGATGATGATGAAAGTTGCATGGCAATATATCTCGGAATGGCTATGGAAATGCCATGATAGGTAGGTATGGTGGCTGTTTTGAGGAAGATATAATAAGGCTTATGTGTGATAGAGCATATCGTATCACGGGGTTTGGATGCACCGGCGAAGTTTGCACTAACTCTCGAGGTGAGAAAGGGCAATGCACGGTACCGAAGAGGCTAGCAATGATGGAAGGGTGAGAGTGTGTATAATCCATGGACTCAACATTAGTCATAAAGAACTCACATACTTATTGCAAAAATCTATTAGTCATCAAAATAAAGTACTACGCGCATGCTCCTCGGGGGTAGATTGGTAGGAAAAGACCATCGCTCGTCCCCGACCGCCACTCATAAGGAAGGCAATCAATAAACACCTCATGCTCCGACTTCGTTACATAACGCCATACGTGCATGCTACGGGACTTGCAAACCTCAACACAAGTATTTCTCAATTTCACAATTACTCAACTAGCACGACTCTAATATCACCATCTTTATATCGCAAAACTATTGCAAGGAATCAAACATATCATATTCAGCGATCTACAAGTTTATGTAGGATTTTATGACTAACCATGTGAATGACCAATTCCTGTCATCTCTCTAAAAAGATATAAGTGAAGCAAGAGAGTTTAATTCTTTCTACAAAAGATATTCCCACGCTCTAACAAATATAAGTGAAGCAAAAGAGCATTCTACAAATGGCGGTTTTCTATGTAAAGAGAAACAGGCAATCCAACTTCAAATGATATAAGTGAAGCACATGAAGCATTCTATAAAGCCACACTCAAAAGATTTAAGTGAAGTGCAATGAGCATTCTATAAATCAACCAAGGACTATCTCATGCCAGCATGGTGCATAAAATAAAAGTGAAAACTAAATGCAAAAGACGCTCCAAGACTTGCACATAATGCATAAACGAAACGAATTCGAAAACATACCAATACTTGCTGAAGAAAGAGGGGATGCCTTCCGGGGCATCCCCAAGCTTAGACGCTTGAGTCTCCTTGAATATTTACTTGGGGTGCCTCGGGCATCCCCAAGCTTGAGCTATTGCCTCTCTTCCTTCTTCTCACATCGAGACCTTCTCGATCATCGAACACTTCATCCACACAAAACTCCAACAGAAAACTCGGTAAGATCCGTTAGTACAATAAAGCAAATCACCACTCTAAGTACTGTTGCAAACCAATTCATATTTTGTTTTTGAATTGTGTCTACTGTAACATAACTTTTCCATGGCTTAATCCACTAATATAAATTGATAGTTTCATTAAAACAAGCAAACTATGCATCAAAAACAGAATCTGTCTAAAACAGAACAGTCTGTAACAATCTGAACATTCACCATACTTATGATACTTGAAAAATTCTTCCAAAATTAGGAAAAATAAAAAATTTGTATAGAAAGACAGTTCAAGAAGAATCAGAACCAATCAACATTCCAGTTAAAAATGAAAAATCGCGCAATACAGCCAAAGTTTCTGTCCTGCACCGTACAAACCAACAAGCATTGTAAACATCCTAAAGGCAAACCTTAGCACATTGTTTTTATAATACAATGGAATTGTACAAGGGGATAATTATTTTTTTAAAATTTTTTCTGTAATCAAGATTCACAAAGTTGCCGTGAGCATGAACAAAGTTCAAGGCTAGCTCCCACTTCAACAATGCTTGTCTCTCTCACTTTCACTTTCCTTTTTGAAAAAAGTTTTGGGTTATCCTCTTTATTTTTTTTTATTTTTAAACTATATGAAAGCACTCAACAGCAATAAATGACTCTCTAAAACTTCCGGGTTGTCTCCCTGGCAGCGCTTTCTTTAAAGCCATTAAGCTAGGCATTTAGTGCTCAAGTAATGAATCCACCCGGATCCCAAGGTATATCAAAGCCAATTTTAATTAACAATGACTTGTAATTTAGTAGTGAGCACAAAGTAACATATATCATGTAATGACGAAGTCTAACTCTCTTCCTATGCATCGGCATGTCATAAAAGAACAATTCATGCACACCAAGTAAAGGAAAATGCATAGTATAAGCAGTTTCTTGCAATTCTATCGTGTTGGAAACATAGAGAGGTGGAGAAATAGTTCCTCTCTCATAATAATTGCAAGTAGGAGCAGCAAGCACATGCATATTACATTCATCAAAATCGTCATGTGCAATAGTAAAAGGCAACCCATCGATATAATCCTTAATAAGCACAAACTTCTCCGATACATTGTAGTTTGGAGAATTCAAAAAGATAATAGGACTATCATGCGTGGGTGCAATAGCAACAATTTCATGTTTAACATAATGAACTATAGCAAGTTCATCTCCATAAGCATAATTCATATTGGCATCTTGGCCACAAGCATAGCAAGCATCGTCAAAAAGGGATATTTCAAACAAATTCAAGGGATCATAGCAATCATCATAGCAATCATCCTTCGGTAAGCACGAAGGGGAATTAAACAATGTATGAGTTGAAGAGTTACTCTCATTAGAAGGTGGGCATGGGTAGCTAATCCGCTCTTCCTCCTTTTGTTCTTCACTCTCCTCATCATCTTTTTCATCCAATGAGCTCACTTTTTCATCAATTTCTTCTTCCATAGCTTCCTGCAAAATATTAGTCTCTTCTTGGACAGCGTTGACTTTCTTCATAAAAGCATTAATATAGTAATTGTATTCATAATTTTCATAGCAATATCCAAGTATAGCAAGATTTTCCGGCCTATAACCATCATCATCAAAAGCTTCATACTTTTCAAACAAAGCTTCAATATCATAGGCAGCCTTAAAAGCAACAAATTCTTCTATTTGTTCCACATCATAGTAATCATATATACCATTAGCATAAGAAGCTAAGGTTTCATTATCGTTAAATTTGCATGAAATGGGGAGGTGTGGAGCCTCCATCCTAGAGCAACAAGTAATATCATATCTCAAGCATAGGTTCCAGGCATACCAACGCAACATAATAAATTGATCCCATAATAGTTTCCCTTTTTGTGTCGAGCGATAATCCCTAAAGTATTCACGTTGATCCAACGTGTCTCCCATTATAAAGTTGAATGGGGTTTTCTCAGGATTATCAAAGTACTACATAATATCTCTCACATAATGAGAATCGGGGGTTTTAGGAGTTACCCCATCTACATGAGTAGCAAGTACCTCTAATTTTTTTGGTATTTTGTGTTCCATATCCATAACTAAAGATAGAGAACAACTAAGAACAGCAAATAAAAATTACTTAGTGATAAAGCAAACAAGCACACACGAGAATATTCACCCCACGCTATGACTCCCCGGCAACGACGCCAGAAAAAGGTCATGACCCGCAAGTATACGGGATAGTTGTAGCCTCTTTCTATAAGTAAGAGTGTCGAACCCAACGAGGAGCTAAAGGTAGAACAAATACTCTCTCAAGTCCTATCGGCCACTGATACGACTCTACGCACGCTTGACGTTCGCTTTACCTAGAACACGTATGAAACTAGAAGTACTTTGTAGGTGTGATAGGATAGGTTTGCAAGATAAAAAAGAACGCGTAAATAAAAACTAGGGGCTGTTTAGATAAAGATGCAATAAAGTAAATATAGCGAGTCTGGAAAAGTGGTGATAGGAGTTGTGAAATTGCCCCTAAGAAATTGACTATGTTACTAGACCGGTAATCACTATTGCAATTCTATTTGAGGGAGAGGCATAAGCTAACATATCATCCCTTACTTGGAATTCTATGCACTTATGATTGGAACTCTAGCAAGCATCCGCAACTACTAAAGATTCATTAAGGTAAATCCCAACCATAGCATTAAAGTATCAAGTCCCCTTTTATCCCATACGCAAACAACCTACTTACTCGGGTTTGTGTTTTAGTCACTCACGCAACCCACCATAAGCAAATCATAAACATATTGCAAACCCTACAACGGAATCCCTCACGCTTGCGCGACACGGAGGGCACAATAGGACAGAACCAATAATAAAACATGCAACTCAAACCAATCATAGCAATTCATCAATCACCGATAGGACAACGAAAATCTACTCAGACATCATAGGATGGCAACACATCATTGGATAATAATATGAAGCATAAAGCACCATGTTCAAGTAGAGGGTACATCGGGTTGCGGGAGAGTGGACCGCTGGATATAGATGGGGGAAGGTGATGGAGATGTTGGTGAAGATGACGGCGGTGTTGGTGAAGATCGCGGTGATGATGATGGCCCCCGGCAGCGCTCCGGCGCCACCGGAAGTAAGGGGGAGAGAGGCCCCCTTCTTCTTCTTCTTCCTTGACCTCCTCCCTAGATGGAAGAAGGTTTTCCCCTCTGGTCCTTGGCTCCCATGGCTTGGGAGGGGCGAGAGCCCCTCCGAGATTGGATCTATCTCTCTGTTTATGCGTTCTGTAGTTCTGCCCTGGCACCGTTTCCTTTATATCTGGAGATCCGTAACTCCGATTGGATTGAAACCTTTGCCCAGATCGTTTTCCAAAAATTAGCTTTTTTGCGGCCAAAGAAGGGCATCAACCACCTTACGAGTGGCCCACGAGAGTG
Source organism: Aegilops longissima (assembly GCA_021605205.1). Taxonomy (NCBI): domain Eukaryota; kingdom Viridiplantae; phylum Streptophyta; class Magnoliopsida; order Poales; family Poaceae; genus Aegilops; species Aegilops longissima. The sequence goes on from CM038676.1 coordinate 57,492,807, forward strand.
GGTGCCGCGCCCCCCTGGAGTGGTGGTGGGCCCCTATCTCGTGGCCACCTCGGGCATCGTCTCGCGTTGATTCTTCCTCCCAAAAATCACAAATATTCCAAATTAATTCTCCGTCCGTTTTTATCCCGTTTGGACTCCGTTTGATATTGGGTTTCTGCAAAACAAAAACATGCAACATGATAGGAACTGCATGAGCAATCGGATCAATATGTTAGTCCCAAAAATAGTATAAAAAGTTGCCAAAAGTATATAAAAGTTGAATAATATTGGCATGGAACAATAAAAAATTATAGATACGACGGAGACTATCAATGCTCACTAGCTGAGCTATTCTCCTCCATCTTGTAGGCAAAGTACTTGTCAAAGGTCTCATACCTTTCGACATGGGCATGAGTCTAAAATACTAATTTCAACTCTTGGAACATCTCATATGCTCCTTTGCGTTCAAAACGTCTTTGAAGCCCCGATTCTAAGTCGTAAAGCATGGTGCACTAAACTACCAAGTAGTCATTATATCGAGCTTGTCAAACGTTCATAACGTCTGCATCTGCTCCTGCAATCGGTCTGTCACCTAGCGGTGCATCAAGGACATAATTCTTCTGTGCAGCAATGAGGATAATCCTCAGATCACGGATCCAATCCGCATCATTGCTACTAACATCTTTCAACTTAGTTTTCTCTAGGAACATATCAAAAATAAAACAGGGGAGCTAAACGCGAGCTATTGATCTACAACATAGATATGCTAATACTACCAGGACTAAGTTCCTGATAAATTTAAGTTCAACTAATCATATTACTTAAGAACTCCCACTTAGATAGACATCCCTCTAATCATCTAAGTGATCACGTGATCCATATCAACTAAACCATGTCCGATCATCACGTGAGATGGAGTAGTTTTCAATGGTGAACATCACTATGTTGATCATATCTACTATATGATTCACGCTCGACCTTTCGGTCTCAGTGTTCCGAGGCCATATCTGCATATGCTAGGCTCGTCAAGTTTAACCCGAGTATTCTGCGTGTGCAAAACTGGCTTGCACCCGTTGTAGATGAACGTTGAGCTTATCACACCCGATCATCACGTGGTGTCTCGGCACGACGAACTTTGGCAACGGTGCATACTCAGGGAGAACACTTTTACCTTGAAATTTAGTGAGAGATCATCTTATAATGCTACCGTCAATCAAAGCAAAATAAGATGCATAAAGGATAAACATCACATGCAATCAATATAAGTGATATGATATGGCCATCATCATCTTGTGCGTGTGATCTCCATCTCCGAAGCACTGTCATGATCACCATTGTCACCGGCACGACACCTTGATCTCCATTGTAGCATCGTTGTCGTCTCGCCAACTATTGCTTCTACGACTATCGCTACCTCTTAGTGATAAAGTAAAGCAATTACAGGGCGATTGCATTCCATACAATAAAGCGACAACCATATGGCTCCTGCCAGTTGCCGATAACTCCGATACAAAACATGATCATCTCATACAATAAAATATAGCATCATGTCTTGACCATATCACATCACAACATGCCCTGCAAAAACAAGTTAGACGTCTTCTACTTTGTTGTTTCAAGTTTTACGTGGCTGCTACGGGCTGAGCAAGAACCGTTCTTACCTATGCATCAAAACAACAACGATAGTTCGTCAAGTTAGTGTTGTTTTAACCTTCACAAGGACCGGGCGTAGCCACACTGGGTTCAACTAAAGTTGGAGAAACTGACACCCGCCAGCCACCTGTGTGCAAAGCACGTCGGTAGAACCAGTCTCGCGTAAGTGTACGCGTAATGTCAGCCCGGGCCGCTTCATCTAACAATATCGCCGAACCAAAGTATGACATGTTGGTAAGCAGTATGACTTGTATCGCCCACAACTCACTTGTGTTCTACTCGTGCATATAACATCTACTTGTGCTCATTTTTTTGCCTAAAGCAAATAAATCCTCAAAACCAAAATTTGATTTATTTATAAAATCTTCATTTTTCCTAAATGTTGGGAAAGTCATATTATTCCCTCTCTTAAATTTTTTGTATCGGAAAAACTTTATGAAGATAATTAAATAAATCCAAATGATCCTATTTTCAAAATTTGAGAAATCCCAATATGAAAATAATGAAACTTCCAACTCTCTCCGAGGGTCCTTGAGTTGCGTGAAATTTTCTAGGATCGGAAAAATGCGAGAAAATATGATATGCATGATGACCTAATGTATAACATTCCAAATTGAAAATTTGGGATGTTACAGTATAACAACATACGTTGTTCCCTTTGTCATCGGTATGTTACTTGCCCGAGATTCGATCGTCGGTATCTCAATACCTAGTTCAATCTCGTTTTCGGCAAGTCTCTTTACTCGTTCTGTAATGCATCATCCCCCAACTAACTCATTAGTTACATTGCTTGCAAGGCTTATAATGATGTGCATTAACGAGAGGGCCGAGAGATACCTCTCCGACAATCAGAGTGACAAATCCTAATCTCGATCTATGCAAACCCGACAAACACCTTCGGAGACACCTGTAGAGCATCTTTATAATCACCCAGTTATGTTGTGACGTTTGATAGCACACAAGGTGTTTCTCCGGTATTCGGGAGTTGCATAATCTCATAGTAATAGGAACATGTATAAGTCAGGAAGATAGCAATAGCAACATACTAAACGATCAAGTGCTAAGCTAACGGAATGGGTCAAGTCAATCACATCATTATCTAATGATGTGATCCCGTTAATCAAATGACCAATCATGTCTATGGCTAGGAAACTTAACCATCTTTGATTCAACGAGCTAGTCAAGTAGAGGCATACTAGTGACACTCTATTTGTCTATGTATTCACACATGTACTAAGTTTCCGGTTAATATAATTCTAGCATGAATAATAAAAATATATCGTGAAATAAGGAAATAAATAATAACTTTATTATTGCCTCTAGGGCATATTTCCTTCAGTTAAACCCTAGCTAGCTAAACTTTCCTCCCTGATCAAACCCTGGCGACATTTACTTGTCAGCTAAGGAGGGAAGATGGATTCTGCTAAGGAGATTCTCCGGCGGTAAGACCATCCACATCCAGTCACTCCATCTCTTTCGACCATCCCCACATTTCATCACGTGGCGCTTATCAAGTCTATAAACAAATACTAATGAGAAAATGAAAATTATAGTGAACTAAAGAAAACATAGGATAGAGATCCTAAAATCTAAAAAAGGGCATAATAGGGCTATACGGATTCGAACCATAGACCTTCTCGGTAAAACAGATAACGGATTATTATCGAAATGATTTGAACTGTTTCAAAGACCCAACATGCTTCTTTTGCATTGGGCTCTTTCATAAACTGATTTAAAGATCAGTTAGCCCACCATAGTTTTTCTTTACGGAAAGATAATGAGATGGCTCCCTGTGCTCTGATTGATTTTTTGTATTATGATCTATCTAGGAGCAATACCAAAGTGTTTCAAAGGAGGATTACCCTGACTTAGGTCTGCCTCCGGTCTAAATTAAATCAACCTAAGTGAAATGGAGTCTCTATCGTTCCACTGCAAGAGTTAACTATGAGACTTCATACACCTTAAAGTTCATAGAACAAAAAGAAGTTTTTTGGAGGTCCTTATCCTCATTACGCCTAGCATTTAGTGGGCTGGATATTTAGTGGGCTGGATACTTACACTACACTTTGCTGCATCAACCTCTCCTCTTCAAGGAAAACCTACGCAAGCTCAATACATAGCAAGAAGGATTTCTGGCGCCGTTGCCGGGGAGGCTTCCACCAAGTCAACTCAAGATTCGACCTCCCGCCAACGTGCGATTTCTGGCGCCGTTGCCGGGGAGGTCTTCGCTCAAGTCAAGACATACCAAGTACCCATCACAAACCTATCTCCCTCGCATTTACATTATTTGCCATTTGCCTCTCGTTTTCCTCTCCCCCACTTCACCCTTGCCGTTTTATTCGCCCTCTCCTTCCCAATCTCCTCCTCTTTTTCCCGTTGCCTTTTGTTTGCTTGTGTGTTGGATTACTTGTTGCCATGGCGCAAGATAATACCAAATTGTGTGACTTCTCGAATACGAATAATAATGATTTCCTTAGTACTCCGATTGCTCCTCTTAATAATGATGAGTCTTGTGAAATCAATACCGCTTTGCTGAATCTTGTTATGAAAGATCAATTCGCCGGCCTTCCTAGCGAAGATACCGCTACTAACCTAAACAACTTTTTTGATTTGTGTGATATGCAAAAGAAGAAAGATACAGATAACAATGTTGTCAAACTGAAGTTATTTCCGTTTTCACTTAGAGATCGCGCTAAAGTTTGGTTTTCGTATTTTCCTAAAAATAGTATTGATTCTTGGAACAAGTGCAAAGATGCTTTTATCTCTAAGTATTTTCCTCCCGCTAAGATCATCACTCTTAGGAACGATATTATGAATTTTAAACAACTTGATCATGAGCATGTTGCCCAATCTTGGGAAAGAATGAAATTGATGCTTCGCAATTGCCCCACTCATGGTTTGAATTTATGGATGATCATACAAAATTTTTATGCCGGTTTGAACTTTGCTTCTAGAAATCTCTTAGATTCGGCCGCGGGAGGCACCTTTATGGAAATCACGTTAGGAGATGCTACAAAATTACTTGATAATATTATGGCTAATTATTCTCAATGGCACACCGAAAGATCTTCTAGTAAAAAAGTGCATGCTATAGAAGAAATCAATGTTTTGAGTGGAAAGATGGATGAACTTATGAAGATGCTTGCTACTAAAAATACTCCTCTTGATCCCAATGATATGCCTTTGTCTTCCTTGATTGAGAATAATAATGAATCTATGGATGTGAATTTTGTTGGTAGGAATAGTTTTGGAAACAATGCTTATAGAGGAAATTTTAATGCTAGACCGTTCCCTAGTAATCCCTCTAATAATTATGGAAATTCCTACAATAATTCTGATGGTAATTTTAATAAGATTCCCTCTGACTTTGAGAATAGCGTGAAATAATTTATGATCTCTCAAAAGAACTTTAATGTTATGCTTGAAGAAAAATTGCTCAAAGTTGATGATTTGGCTAGGAACGTTGATAGACTTTCGCTTGATGTTAATTCTCTTAAACTTGGATCTTCTTATCCTAAGCATGATATCAATGAGTCTCTCAAAGTAATGAGAATTTCCATTGACGAGTGCAAGGAAAGGACCGCTAGATTGCGTGCTAAGAAAGAAAGCTTTATAAAAGCGTGTTCATCTAGTTTCCGTGAAAATAATGATGAGGATCTTAAAGTTATTGATGCGTCTCCGATTAGATCTATGTTTTGCAATATGAACTTTGATGATTATGGGAATGATGATGAATCAACTTTTCCTAGAAGGCGTCCCAAGAATTCGGAATCTTTAGGTCTTAATGTCAAATCTGGTAAGAGTGAGATTGGAGAATCCTCAACTTCTAACAATGTTGAACCCACTATCTCAGACTTCAAGGAATTTAATTATGATAATTGTTCTTTAAAAGGTTGTATTTCCTTGTTGCAAGCCGTTGTTAATTCTCCTCATGCTTATAGTCAAAATAAAGCTTTTACCAAGCATATCTTTGATGCCTTAATGCAATCTTATGATGAAAAACTTAATTTGGAAGTTTCTATACCTAGAAAACTTAATGATGAGTGGGAACCTACTATAAAGATTATAATTAAAGATTATGAGTGTTTTTCTTTGTGTGATTTGGGTGCTAGTGTTTCCACGATTCCGAAAACTTTATGTGATATTCTAGGTTTCCATGATCTTGATGATTGCTCTTTAAATTTGCACCTTGCGGATTCCACCATTAAAAAGCCTATGGGAAGGATCAATGTTGTTCTTATTGTTGCAAATAGAAATTTGGTGCCCGTAGATTTTATCGTTCTTGATATAGATTGCAATCTGTCATGTCCTATTATTCTTGGTAGACCTTTCCTTAGAACGATTGGTGCAATCATTGATATGAAGGAAGGGAATACTAGATTCCAATTTCCATTAAAGAAAGGCATGGAGAACTTTCCAAGAAAGAAAGTTAAATTACCTTATGAATCTATCATGCGTGCTACTTATGAGTTTAGTGCCAAAGATGGCACTTCTTAGATCTATCTTCGCTTTTATGCCTAGCTAGGGGCGTTAAACGATAGCGCTAGTTGGGAGGCTACCCAATTTTCTTTATGTTTTTTTGCTTTTGCTTCTGTTTAGGAATAAATAATCCATCTAGCCTCTGTTTAGATGTGGTTTTATCTTTTAATTAGTGTTTGTGCCAAGTTAAACCTATTGGATCTTCTTGGATGATAGTTATTTGATCTTGCTGTAATTTCCAGAAACTTTGCGCTCAGTGCCCGAATTGTTAAAAATCAGCAGAACGTGAAAAAAAGTGATTCCAATTGCTCCTGATCAATAAACAAATTTTCTAGTTCGTCTAATTTTGGTAGATTTATTGGAGTCCAGAAGTTTGCGTTAGTTACAGATTCTACAGACTGTTCTGTTTTTGACAGATTCTGTTTATCGTGTGTTGTTATCTTATTTTGATGAATCTATGGCTAGTAAAATAGTTTATAATCCATAGAGAAGTTGGAATACAGTAGGTTTAACACCAATATAAATAAATAATGATTTCATTACAGTAACTTAAAGTAGTCTTTTGTTTTATTTCTCTAACGGAGCTCACGAGATTTCTATTGAGTTTTGTGTTGTGAAGTTTTCAAGTTTTGGGCAAAGCTTTTATGGACTATGGAATAAAGGGTGGCAAGAGCCTAAGCTTGAGGATGCCCATGGCACCCCAATATATTCAAGAATATCCACAAGCCTAAGCTTGGGTATGCCCCGGGAAGGCATCCCCTCTTTCGTCTTCGTTCATTGGTAACTTTATTTGGGGCTATATTTTTATTCACCACATGATAAGTGTTTTGCTTGGAGCGTCGTGTGTTATATTAGTCTTTGCTTTTTAGTTTACCACAATCATCCTTGCTGTACACACCTTTTGAGAGAGCCATACATAAATTAGAATTTGATAGAATACTCTATGTGCTTCACTTATATCTTTTGAGCTTGATAGTTTTGCTCATAGTGCTTCACTTATATCTTTTGAGCGTAATAATTTTTGCTCTAGTGCTTCACTTAGATCTTTTAGAGCACAGTGGTATATTTGTTTTAAATAAACTATTGATCTCTCATGCTTCACTTAGATTATTTTGAGAGTCGTTAATAGCATGGTAATTGCTTAAATATTAATATACTTGGAATTCAACATATGTGAAACTTTCTTTTAAGTGCGTTGAATACTAAGAAAAGTTTGATGCTTGATAATTGTTTTGAGATATGAAGATGGTGATATTAGAGTCATGCTAGTTGAGTAGTTGTGAATTTAAAGAATACTTGTGTTGAAGTTTGTGATTCCCGTAGCATGCACGTATGGTGAACCGTTATGTGATGAACTCGGAGCATGATTTATTTATTGATTGTATTGCTTATGAGTGGCGGTCGGGGACGAGCGATGGTCTTTTCCTACCAATCTATCCCCCTAGGAGCATGCGCGTAATACTTTGCTTTGATAACTTCTAGATTTTTGCAATAAGTATATGATTTCTTTATGACTAATGTTGAGTCCATGGATTATACGCACTTTTTCCCATCCTTCCACCATTGCTAGCCTCTCTAATACCGCGCACTTTTGGTCGGTAACTTACACCCACCATATATCTTCCTCAAAACAGCCACCATACCTACCTATTATGGCATTTCCATAGCCATTCCGAGATATATTGCCATGCAACTTTCCACCGTTCCGTTTATTATGAACGCTCCATCATTGTCATATTGCTAGCATGATCATGTAGTTGACATCGTATTTGTGGCAAAGCCACGGTTCATAATTCTTTCATACATGTCACTCTTGATTCATTGCATATCCCGGTACACCGCCGAGGCATTCATATAGAGTCATATTTTGTTCTAAGTATTGAGTTGTAATTGTTGAGTTGTAAGTAAATATAAGTGTGGTGATCATCATTTTCTAGAGCATTTTCCCAAATGAGGAATAAAAAAAGGCCAAATAAAATAAAATAAAGAAGGCCCAAAAAAAGAAATAAAAAGGGGCAATGCTACTATCCTTTTCTTTCCACACTTGTGCTTCAAAGTAGCACGAGTCTCTTAGAGCATTATCCCAAGTGAGGAAAGGATGATGGAGACTGATTCCCCCACAAGTCGGGATGAGACTCCAGACGAAAAAATAAAAAAAGAGAAAAAAAGAGGCCATAAAAAAAGAGAAAAGGCCCAAAGAAAAAAAAGAGAGAATAAGAGAGAAGAGGCAATGTTACTATCCTTTTACCACACTTGTGCTTCAAAGTAGCACCAAGATCTTCATGATAGAGAGTCTCTCATTTTGTCACTTTCATATACTAGTGGGAATTTTTCATTATAGAAGTTGGCTTGTATATTCCAATGATGGGCTTCCTCAAAATGCCCTAGGTTTTCGTGAGCAAGCGAGTTGGATGCACACCCACTTAGTTTCCTTGGTTGAGCTTTCATATAGTTATAGCTCTAGTGCATCTGTTGCATGGCAATCCCTACTCACTCGCATTGATATCTATTGATGGGCATCTCCATAGCCCGTTGATACGCCTAGTTGATGTGAGACTATCTTCTCCCTTTTTGTCTTCTCCACAACCACCATTCTATTCCACATATAGTGTTATATCCATGGCTCACGCTCATGTATTGCATGAAGATTGAAAAAGTTTTGAAAATGTTAAAGTATGAAACAATTGCTTGTCTTGTCATCGGGGTTGTGCATGATTTAAATATTTTGTGTGGGGAAGATGGAGCATAGCCAGACTATATGATTTTGTAGGGATAACTTTCTTTGGCCATGTTATTTTGAGAAGACATAATTGCTTAGTTAGTATGCTTGAAGTATTATTATTTTTATGTCAATATGAACTTTTGTCTTGAATCTTTTGGATCTTAATATTCATACCACAATTAAGAGGATTTACATTGAAACTATGCCAAAGTATCACTCCGCATCAAAAATTCTCTTTTATCATTTACCTACCGAGGACGAGTAGGAATTAAGCTTAGGGATGCCGATACGTCTCCAACGTATCTATAATTTTGATTGCTCCATGCTACTTTATCTACTGTTTTGGACCATATTGGGCTTTATTTTCCACTTTTATATCATTTTGGGACTAACCTATTAACCGGAGGCCCAGCCTGTAATTGTTGTTTTTGCCTATTTCAGTATTTCAAGAAAAGGAATATCAAACGGAGTCCAAACGGAATGAAACCTTCGAACGTGATTTTCTCACTGAACGTGATCCGAGAGAACTTGGAGTGCAAGTCAAGACGCAACCGAGCCTCCACGAGATAGGAGGGCGCCCCTATAGGGCACGCCCCTGTCTCGTGGGCCCCTCGGGCGGCCATCGACGTACTTCTTCTTCCTATATATACCTACGTACTCTGAAACATCCAGGGGCACCACAAAACACAATTTCCACCACCATAACCTTCTGTATTCGCGAGATCCCATCTTGGGGCCTTCGCCGGCACTCTACCGGAGGGGGAATCAAGCACGGGGGGCCTCTACATCAACACCTTGCCCCTCCGATGAGTTGTGAGTAGTTTACCACAGACCTACGGGTCCATAGTTATTAGCTAGATGGCTTCTTCTCTCTTTTTGGATCTCAATACAATGTTCTCCCCCTCTCTTGTGGAGATCTATTCGATGTAATCTCTTTTTGCGGTGTGGTTGTCGAGATCCGATGAATTGTGGGTTTATGATCAAGTTTATCTATGAATAATATTTGAATCTTCTCTGAATTCTTTTATGTATGATTAAGTTATCTTTGCAAGTCTCTTCGAATTATCGGTTTAGTTTGGCCTACTAGATTGATCTTTCTTGCCATGGGAGAAGTGCTTAGCTTTGGGTTCAATCTTGCGGTGTCCTTACCCAGTGACAGAAAGGGTTGCAAGGCACGTATTGTATTGTTGCCATCGAGGATAACAAGATGGGGTTTATATCATATTTGCATGAGTTTATCCCTCTACATCATGTCATCTTTCTTGAAGCGTTACTCTGTTCTTATGAACTTAATACTCTAGATGCATGCTGGATAGCGGTCGATGTGTGGAGTAATAGTAGTAGATGTAGGCAGGAGTCGGTCTACTTGTTATGGACGTGATGCCTATATACATGATCATGCCTAGATAATCTCATAACTATGCGCTTTTCTATCAATTGCTCGACAGTAATTTCTTCACCCACCGTAATACTTCTGCTATCTTGAGAGAAGCCACTAGTGAAACCTATGGCCCCGGGGTCTATCTCTTATCATATTTGCTTCCAATCTACTTTTATTTGCATCTTTACTTTTTGCATCTATATTATAAAATACCAAAAATATATTTATCTTATCATACTATCTTTATCAGATCTCACTTTTGCAAGTGGCCGTGAAGGGATTGACAACCCCTTTATTGCGTTGGTTGCGAGTTCTCTGTTTGTTTGTGTAGGTGCGTGGGACTTTTGAGGAGCCTCCTACTGGATTGATACCTTGGTTCTCAAAACTGAGGGAAATACTTACGCTACACTTTGCTGCATCACCCTCTCCTCTTCGAGGAAAACCAACGCAAGCTCAAGACGTAGCAGACTCCAGGTCGGAGGCGGGCTCGTTAGCGATGCAAAGCTTGCCGAGGAGGTCGACGAGGCAGCCCTCGGAGCTGGCCGCTCCCGCATCAGGCACGGGATCATCGGAGAAGCTGATCCCGCCAATGAGATTAGCGAGGCAGCTTGCATCGCAAGCGGCTTCCACGCTGCGAAGTGCGTCGACGCAAACACCATCGAGCGTGCCAGGCTGGCTGCGCTCGCCAGGAAGGAAGAGGGTTCCCATCCAGAACGTGTTTCCGGACGAAGGTGCACTTAGCCCCACGGTGGGCGCCAAATTTCAGGGATATCTAGCGACATATGCCCGGGGGTGGCTTATCATGGATGGGGACAGGAGTACGTCGCCGAGCCCTGGAAGCGGGACTGAGCGAGATCTTGAACGCCTACGAGTCTTACCCAGGTTCGGGGCTCTCCATGGAGATAACACCCCTAGTCTTGCTCTGTCGAGTCTCCGCATGATGACTATCATCAGTAAGGTGGCTACAAGGTTGCTCCTTGAGGTTTTCGGCTAGAGGAGGAAGGAGGGCAAGGCTAGCTCTATCTCCTCTCTCTATGTGTGTGTATGTTGGCTAGGGTTCTGAACCCTTTGCATGGGTGAACCTGGGGGGTTTATAAAGGCCTACCTCCCAGCGGTACAATGGTAATCCGGCCGGGTGTAGGACCCGGCTGTTAGTGTCTCTGGGCGCCGGCTTCTCCACCGGCAGCTGGGGCCCGCTGTCTGGTGGGTCCCGTAGGGTGCCACGAACTCGGCCGACAGGTAGGGCCCGCCGCCTGCGGGCCATGCTGACTGCCTTTTACTGTAGCCTCGCCCTTGATGACGGAGGCCTTGTCGGGGGGGGGGGGCGCATGGCTACAGTCCCGCCGCCTGGCGGGCGCTTACTGTAGCCATGCCACGTCTCATTAGATTAATGGTGTGCAGAATCCGAGGGAGGGGAGGGTCGCCTGCTAGATGTCGGCCCGCCCTTGAGGCCACCTGCTCGGGGTCGTCGTCTTCTAGTTGCTCGCGGACAAGTAGGGCCCGCCGCTTGGGGGCCGTGCCGACCGCCCGTTGTGGGAGCATGGCTCTGGCTGACGTAGGTCGCATCATGGACCGCGTGGCAACAGTGCCGCGCCGGGCGAGGGGTGTCCGCTTGGTACACCCGCACTGTGGCCACGCTCGTCCTGTATTCGGAGGTGGTAGGTAACACTGTAGCCACGCCCCTGTCTCGTCATAGTAAATGGGTGCAAACTTTGAGGGGACGAGGGGCCACCTGCTAGGAGTCGGCTCCCTCGTGGCCGCCTTCTGAGAGCACGCCGTCTTCTAGCAGCCGGCCTCCTAGACCAGCCGGCCCAATGAGCCAGCCGTACGTCCGGGAGGTGTGAGGGGCTTTGCTAGCCCCGATGTCTTGAAATGCTATGGGGTGCTCATGGGGCTACCGGTGGTCAATCCGTTAGACAAGTTTGTGAGGTTGAAAATTTTTCTTATGTACCGAATTGGCTTTAGAATTCCCCCCATGAAAATGAGCACGTGTGTCTTTTGCCCTTGCCTTTTCTTCCACATCAAGAGTGCCAATAAGATTGACAATAGTAAACTCTTGCCTCTTGTGCATCAGAGAGGTAGCAAAATTCCTCCACGAAGGTGGAAACTTGGCAATGATGCCCCCGGCAATGAATTTTTCCGGTAACACACAATTGAGATGCTCAAGTTCTTTAGTGACCGACTGAATTTCATGAGCCTGCTCAACAACGGAGCGGTCATCAGTCATCTTGTAGTCATGATACACTATTGTAGGATACTGCTAACGCTACACTACGATCAGAGACCCTTTGCCGAAACTATGTGCGATGCAATAATCGCAAACGGTGGTGTAAAAACACCATCAAAAAAGGTGCAAAACGTTTGCGATGGCGGAGCCATCAAACACGGTTCAGATTTTAGTTGCGTGTGCGATGCAGGGCACACGGTTAATCCATTCCTGCTGTCTGCGATGAGGAAGAACAACAGAAATGGGCAGCCATATCAATGTGTGTGTGATGTAGGACACACAGTTAATCCATTTGAACTGTTTGCGATGAGGTAGAACAATAGAAACGGGTAGCCATATCAATGTGTGTGCGATGCAGAACACACTGTTAATCCATTCGAACTGTTTGCGATGAGGTAGAACAATAGAAACGGGCAGCCATATCAATGTGTGTGCGATATACAGCATACGGTTCACTCGGACGAATTGTTTTTGATTAGGGAACACAACAGAAATGGTTCAACTTAACAAGATGTGTGTGATATGCGGCATACAGTTCACATGGATGAACTGTTTGCCATGAGCCAAAAGAACACAAACGAGTCATGTAAACAAGATGTGTGTGATACGTGGCAAACAGCCAACTCAGATGAACTGTTTGCAATGAGAAATTACAATACAGACGGTCAATACAGTTACTTCATGTGCGATTCTCTGTGTACAATTTTTTTTGAAAAATGCAAACTAGTTGCTTGAGGTGGCTAGGAGTATCGCACACTATGCATCTGTGAGTACTTGTGTGTGATGATTAGTATGTTACACATATGTTTCCTTATGTTAACATGTGTGTGAATTTGCAATATGGAAAATTAATATGCAATTGCCTTCTGGACATCGGGCACACGCTTAAACTCAATGAACTGTGTACGATACTAATACTTGCCATGAAAATTTATGAACTTGGGTAACAGCATTTGAGTAACAAATATATAGTGGTTACACTATTTGACAAAAGGAGGATCTTCGTAACACGGTTTTGACAACCATATGGTCCATATCTACATACTTAACATAGTAACAACTATCATATTTTAAGAGGCTAAGGGCCAACAACCATATGGTCCATATCTACATACTTAACACATATAGTAACAGCTAGCACATTTTAAGAGGCTAAGGGCCAACAACCACAACTATCCACTGGAAGCAGCTTGATCACGGTGAATCGGCATCTCGTCAATGAAAAGTAAGAGCCCTCATGTGCCTTGGTAGAGCATGAGTAGAACAGTGTGTCCAATTTTCCAATATTGATGCATTGCCACGAGAAGAAAGAACTTGTTAATTTGAATGGTTCCATTTCTGCGGGAAATGCAGTACCTTGCAATCACTTTGGCGTTATTAGTAGGCACAAGTGTAATTCGACCACACCGGGAAATCTATCCAGGAAATGCTACAGGGGGCAATTTCTGTTGACATGTAGAATAAAAAACAATTGTAACATACCGTTGAAGATATATATAGTTTATGAGCATCAACGTTAAAATAAGACTTTTTACCAGCGTTTTGTGCACACAATTGGTATTGTTCAGTGTGTGCACCATAGGTCTAATTAATCCCATCCAAAATCCAGCGTTCAAACGGTGTGCTATCTCTGTCGGGTTATCAACAAAGTTTATGACATGATTCAAGTCCTTCCAGTGAAATTTGGTACGCTTAGTAACATACAGATCGTTCACTATGCATCCAACATATCCTGCTTAAAAGTTGGAAAGGTATTATTTATTCAGAACATGGCAGAAGAATATATAGTGCGCATAAATTGGTAAGTAGAATTTGTTACTGCCTAGGAACGGAGTCAGAATATGATATCACAATTGGTTGCTTAAATAGTGATCAATTGGTTGCTTAAATAGTAATATGACAGCATGAAGAAAGTTGAAAGGACACTAACCTCGATCAGACTTTGATCGGCTGATGACGTTGGGGAAGTAACATCCATGTTAATTAGACCAGGCTATGGTGCACGCACTAGAATTTTATTGCCAGCTTTCGGTTCATAACACTTAGACATTTTTCTCCAAAGGTCTGCATTAAAATAGGAGTGACAATCTTTATCAAGTTTTACGCTAACCGTCATTGTAAATCCATGTTGCGTTGTCAATATGACATCCTGGGAGTCATCAGCAAAGTAAAGCCCAAGATTTCCTTCTACTCATATTCTTGCAAATCAAGTGATGTACTGCTTGAAATGAAGATTAAGATCGTAAATTAGATATATTGAAATAACAGAGCAAGATGCAAATATGGGAGTAACTGATAGAACAGATCAATATATGGATGAAAGCAAAGTACAAAAATATAGAATTAAAAATAGATAATGTAACAAAGATTCGATGCAAATATATAGATAATGTAGCAACAGACGGTATATGTTCACAAATTTAGGCCATGCCGACCGTGGTAGGTTGAGATTGAACATACCGAGCGCACCCTGAAGTCATCCGGAATGGTGAGATAGAACTTCGTTTCCGACAAGCCACGACTACAGTTGCTCGATTTGTGCTCGCACTGTGGACACATGAATGAACACCCACGAATCAGCTAGAAAAAAAATGATTCCATGGCGATTTACGCCGGTTGATTAACATCGACGGACGGACTGCGATAAGAGATGAGTGAATATTTCGCTAATTAAGTTGATTACCTTCTCCATGAGAAAAATCCCCGGCCCAATCCCACAGAAAACCCCATTCAACCAGAGTCTAGAATGTCGGTGCAGATAGGCGGCGGAAAGCGGTAGGGGCGAAATCCCGTGCCATTTGGTGCGTGACCTACGCCCGCCGCCAACAGCCGTCGAGCTTAGGGTGCAGAGTTGTGGAGGAGTCCACGACGAGTGAATGGGGACAAAGTGGGCGAGGGCTTTTCTTTTTCCTTTTGCATGTGTGAGTGAACACACACGGTTCGCAGAGGCGATGGAGATGAATTGTGTGCGATAGTAAATCACCAAGATTGAGTGGGAATCCAAATTTCCTTTGTCCTTCATCCATGAGTTTTCTTCCACAATGAACATAAACCCTGCTAATCACCGTGTTCAAATTTGACACTTTTCCGGGTTCATTTACAATATTTAGGGGATTATGTCCATTTTGTAGGCATTAATGCACATAATTCAAATTCAAACAATTGGTTCTTGAAAAGGTGCACAAGAACGGTCTGGAAAAACCATACTCGTGATATTTAGTAATTTCTCAAGCCTTTTACAAGGAATGGGCAGAGATTTCAATGGAATGTGTGGCAATAGTCAACCACAAACGTGCCATTTACTGGGTTATCAACTATAGCACAATGAAATGTGCTTGAAAAACATGACGCCTGGCATGGTGCCATGGTATGGCCTCACCATGCCCTGGTTAAAAGATGAGAAGGTTTGATTTATGTCGTCATCGACGCCCTTCATAAATCGAACCATCACCGAGGAATTTCAACGCTTTAGAGAGGGAAATCACCAAGATTGAAGGGGAATCCAAATTTCTATCCCAGTTTGTCATTCTGTTTTTTTTCAAACGATCAACATACCGCCTCAATCATCCCAAGATCATGCCGCACACACAAGACATTGATGAAATAATCAAAGTTCAATCACACCTGAATTTATTACACGATTCTCATATCGAGTCTTTATTACAATAGAATAAATTCGCCAAGGCCAACTCATGAGAAATAAACTAAGTAAAGCTGCGGAAGCATAGAAGAATAGCGAGTCCATCCGACTCCATAGGGCAATCGCCAAGCGCGGATCGTAGCCTCACTCCCGATCGAATAATCCTCCGCAACATAAGACGTTGCAGCCGTAGGTCAGCATTTTGAATATGCCGCAAGTCATGAAGAGAGAACAATAATAAAATTACTAACACTATATGCAATTTGGCTGTGGGGCTCTAAGTTTCATCATTTTATGAAAAGCCGTTTTTCCCTACAATAATGGACTTGTTTGCAATTACTACAAAATTGTTGGTAGTTATTGAGATGGTTCCGCCAACCAATGTCTCATTCCCAATTATTAAATACTAACCCCTCAATTAATTTATTAATTTTGGTGTTGAGATTTCCAAATACTTCCAAGTTCCAGAGGCTCAAATTGTCCGTGAATCGGGACACGGCTAACCGATTAGATCTTCACTCTGCAGAGGTTTATGACTTTACCCGCAAGAATCGCTCCTCCTTTTAAGTCTTCGCACTTCATGGTGTTTGAAGACGGACGAACGAAACAGGGTCTTCCAAGAGTTCCTCCGCCACCGCCGGTACCCATCCAATCCTACCGCTCTTCTACATCTCGTAGCACCGTCCGCCAGAGTCACAACTAGGGTTGACCAAGCCGAGCCCATAATGGCTTGCGGCTGCATGTAAGCTTCCGTCAATGGGGTATACATCCGCCTCTTCGTGGCTGGGTGAAGCTCCGCAAGATGTCATGGCGCTTCTCCATGCATCCCGCCAACCACCGGGTTCTCCAGGTGCCCACAACCGCCCTCCACCCAAGAGTGAATTTTGAAGTCCATCTTGATCTTGAAGTCATGGGGTTGTCATCATCTTGACTCTCACATCTCCCTTATGATTCACTCAACCAACCCCGCCTCACGAGCATAGCAAAATAAACTACTATCCCGGCAATGGTAACAAGGGAATTGGGTTCATCCTACCTCATGATACTACTCAAGAACATAACTTCAAATTCACCTACTGCATGCATGGTGGGGAGGTATAATTCTAATGCAATAAAATCATAGGTATAGTAAAGAAAATATGATCAATGACTTGCCTTGTCGACGATCTTCAAAGCTAGGGACTCGTGGTAGCAAGCTTCAGACCGGAAATTCTACCGAGGCAAACAACAATCATAATAAGCATATAGCATATGATCACTTAACATAATAGCATGCTAACATAACACACAAAGCAATGGAACCAAAACCCAAAGAAAACTCGAAGAACTCCAAATCAATGTTTTCACCACATCATACAACAACCATGAAGTAGTTTTGCATAACAAAATTTTTCTTAACAGAACCTAAGCATGGGTTTTTGCTAACTAACAGAAAAGAATTCATCATGCAACTAGGAGCAAAAAGAATCACCTTAAAAGCTATTATAAAACTCCTGTTATGCCTAAAACAATCCTAGCAAGTAAAAATAAAATAAAAGTTTTATTTATTGTAAATAAAAGTTCATGCTCTAAAGTTACAGAAACTAATCTAGAATAAACTATCACATAGGAAAAATAAAATTATTTGCTATTTGAAACAATAGGAAAACAGTAGCTAGTTAAATAAATAGGAATAACATGATTCTGATTAAAACTATTTTTTTATTAATTCTAAAATTGCCCAAATAAATACCTACGGTTAGGTAAGGTCAAAACAAAGTTGTGACAAAAAGAATCACTAAAAAATAATATTCCTAACTCATTTTATAGCAGAATTACTATTCTGTCTAAATCTAAAATAAAACAATTTTAAATAATTTTAACATGACTAATTATATTTTCTACAGAAACTACAATAAATTTGCAAACCAACAAAAAAAGAATCACTTAAAAATATTAAGTAGATTAAAAGATATGAATTTTTCAAAACTGAAACTATTCTGTTAAAAACAGAAACGAAAAATAAAATTAAAAGAAAAATCGGGCGCTAATGGGCCTATCTAACGCATCGGCGTTAAATAACTAAACTACGCACGCGGAATAAAACCGAGTCGGGCCGGTCTAATAAAACCCTAACTAAAACCGGAACTAAACCGTAATTAGACCGGCTTTTATAAAAAAAACCGTACCCCTTGGGGATCTAATCTAGAGCGTCGATCTAGATCGAACGGCGGAGGGGAGTCCGGCGACTTACCGCGGGGTCGACGGCGACGGCGGCTCGGGCGGCGATGGTGCGGTGGTCTCCGGTGGTCGGGGACGACGGCGGAGAGGTCCGGCGGGTGTGGCGGTGCGAGGGGATTCCGGTGGTCGACTCGGTGGAGCTCGGGGGCGGTCGGAGGTGGCCGGGGTGGAGCAATGGCGCGGCGGCGGCTCGGGTCTCCGGCGAGGGTTTGCGGCGAGAGGAGAGGGTCGGGCGAGGGGGCGAGGGGAGAAACGGGGCGAGGGGAGGGGTATTTATAAGGGGGGAACGACTTGGACGAGGGGGCGATCGCGGGAGGAGATCGGGAGGATCCCGGATCTCGCGGGATTCCGGCGAGCGGCGGCGGTTGGCGTTGCTTGCGCAAGGGGGAAGAAGGGGGCGGGGTCCACCTGTCGGTGAGAGAGGAGAGAGGCGCGGTCGGTCGGGCGACCGAACGGTAGGGCTTCGGGCGAGGGGGGCGCTGGGCTGCTCTCGGCGCTGGGCTGCTCGGGCGCTGGGGGGCGGGCTGGCTGGGCTGGGTCGGGTCGGCTCTGGTCACTGGCCCTGGGCTGGCCGGGTCGGGCGGGTGGCTTCTGGCTGGCGCCTGGGTCTTTTTCTATTTTTTTTGAATTTTTGAGAGAGAGAAAAATATATAAATATAAATATTTTATATAGGACATATATATATCAAAATGATCAGGGGAATATTCCCTATAATTTGAACATTTTTCCAGGGGCAAAACTCAAACTTTATAAAAAATCATTTTTCTAAAATTCCAAATAAAACTCAAATTTGAATTCAAACTTTTGGCAATGTTTTTCCTCCGATATTTTTGGAGTGTCATGTTTACTCCTCTCATACTTTTCTCAAGTATTTATCGCATTGGTTTGAAATAAATTTCAACCGCCAAACTTTGAATTCAAATTCCAACAACTCCAAAACTTCAAACTTCAAATGCCACTCAAATTCAAACAAAATGCATAGATGCTTAGCTATAATTGTAAAACATTCCAAATAGGAAATTTGGGATGTTACAAACCTACCCATTTTAAGATGAATCTCACCGAGATTCGGGTTGGCTAGCAAATAGGTGCGGTGGTCTCAAGGAGGTCTTCTTCTCGCCCTGTGGCTTCCTCCTCGAGTGATGACTCCACAAAGACCTTGCAAAACTTGATGATCTTGCTGCGGGTGACTCTGTCGCAGTCTCGAGAATTCGGACGGTTTCTCCTTATAAGTCGATCACCGTCGAGCTGTATGGCCTCTAGGGGCACCGTGTCTCTCAACGGAATATCGCCATGTCGGCATGGCATTTCTTCACCGAGAAACATGGAAGACATCATGAACTCCGGACAATCCTTCCGGCAATTCCAACTTGTAAGCAACTTCTCCACGACGTTCGAGGATTTTGTAGGGCCAATGAATCGGGGTGCTAACTTTCCTTTGACACCGAACCTCTTGATTCCACGAAGTGGGGACACACGAAGATATGCTCGGTCTCCCGCTTCGTAAGTTACTTCCTTGCGTTTACTGTCGGCATAACTCTTCTGCCTCGATCGAGCTATCTTGAGCCTATCTCAATCAGCTTGACTTTCTTCGAATCTCTCGATAAGATCGGAACCGAAAAGTGTTCGATCTCCAACACCATCCACAAAGAATGGTGTTCTCGCACCTCCTTCCGTGATAGAGCTTCGAAGGGGCCATCTTCGATCGGTCTCGATAACTGTTGTTGTATGAGAACTCGCGATGGCAAATTATCATCCCAGCTAGACCCATAGTCTAGCACACAAGCTCTCAACATGTCCTCCGTAATCTGGTTGACTCTCTCGGTCTGTCCATCTGCTCATGGATGAAAGGCTGTATCAACTCCAGCCTCGCACTCCAAAGTTTCATGCAACCGATTCCAAAACTTTGAGGTAAATTGTGTTCTCTATCCGACACGATACTCCTCGAACTCCATGCGCATATACGATCCTGGTCATGTATATCTTGGCTAACTTAGCACTGGTATAGGTAGTCTTCACGGAATGAAGTGAGCTACCTTGGTCAATCGATCAACCACTACCCAGATGGAATCATAACCTGAACGGGTCCTGGGTAATCCTGTGATAAAATCCATTCCAAGTTTTTCCCATTTCCACTGGAATCGGCAAAGGTTGAAGTAACCCTGCTGGCTTCGATGTTCTCGCTTTACTGCTGACAAACGTCGACATCGCTACGCACTCGCAATATCCTTCTTCATTCCCGCCCACCGTAAACTTTCCTTCAAATCCAGATACATCTTGGTGTTACCGGGTGAATCGAGTACGGTGAATCATGAGCCTCCTGAAGAATTAGCTTCCTGAGTTCGGGATCATTGGGTACATAAATACGATCCTCGAACCATATAGCTCCGTATTCATCCTTACGAAACCCTTTAGCTTTTCCTTCATTCATCTTTTTCTTTATCTCATCAATTTCCTTGTCCGACTTCTCGGCTTCACGAATCCTTTCGGCCAAAGTGGACTGAACCTCCAGAGTTGCAACATATCCTCTCGAACTATCTCCACCGGAGATCTCTCGAGGTCATCGACTAATTCTCGGGTAATCCTCCCGCTATAAGAGTATTCACATAACTCTTACGGCTCAAAGCATCTGCTACAACATTAGCCTTTCCCGGTGGTAATGCAATTTCATGTCATAGTCCTTGATTAACTCTAGCCATCTCCTCCGCTCGAGGTTCAACTCTTTCTGCGTGAAAATATACTTCAAGCTCTTATGATCTGTGTAAACATCACAACGGTTTCCGATGAGGAAATGTCTCTGTGTCTTGAGTGCATGCACTACGGCTGCTAACTCCAAATCATGTGTGGCATAATTCATCTCGTGAGGTCGAGCTGTCCGGAGGTATAAGCTACAACTTTTCCTTCCTGCATGAGTACTCCTCCGAGTCCCCGACGAGAAGCGCCACAATATACCGTAATCCTTGTGTATGTCCGCAAAATCAGATCGGGCTGTAACCAAACGCTTCTTCAATTCCTAAAACTGGCTTCACAATCCTCGGTCCAAATGTACTTGGCATCCTTCTTCAACAGCTCACCATGGGCTTGGCAATCTTCGAGAAGTTTTCAATAAACCTCCGATAATATCCTCGCGAGTCCGAGAAAACTGCGGATCTCCTTGATCGAGGTGGGCGATCGCCAATCGGTGATCGATTCAACCTTGGCGGGTCAACTGCTATTCCTTCTCCTGAAATAACATGTCCGAGGAATCTGACTTCCTTCAGCCAAAATTCACATTTGCTGAACTTGGCATACAACCGATGTTCTCAAGTTTCTCCGTAACTAGACGCAAATGTTCCTTATGCTCTTCCTCGCTCTTGGAGAATATCAGATATCATCGATGAACACCACGACAAACTTGTCCAGATATTCCATAAATACCTTGTTCATCAAATTCATGAAGTATGCAGGGCATTAGTCAATCCGAATGACATGACGGTATACTCATATAAACCATACCGTGGTGAATGCGGTTTTGGGTATATCTTTTCACGGATCTTCAATCGATGATACCCGATCAAGATCGATCTTGGAGAATACCTTGGCTCCAACTAGCTGATCAAATAGATCATTAATCATCGGCAGAGGGTACTTGTTCTTGATGGTCACATCGCTCAACTAACGATAATCCACAACCATTCTCGTGGTTCCATCCTTCTTCTCTACCAAAAGAACTGGGCTCCCCAAGGTGACGAGCTTGGCGAATATATCCCTTCTCCAATAGCTCATTAATTTGGTTCTTGATCTCTTTCAAATCGCTCGGGGCATCCGATAGGGTCTCTTGGATATTGGGGCTGTGCCGGCAATAACTCAATCAGAAATTCAATGTCTCCGTCCGTGGCATTCTCGTAATTCCTCCGAAACACATCGGGAAAATCTTGCACCATCGGCACTTCCTCCTGAACAACTCCCGTGAGGGAATTCACCGATTCTTCATCGGATACGCCTCGATACATACTTGATCCTCTTCTCTCCCCGGTGGTGAGCAGAATCGACTTGTGGGCACAGCCTATGTTTCCTTCAAACTTCGTCAACCAATCCATGCCTAGGATTACATCCAAGGTCCGGGTTTCCAATACTATGAGGTCTGCGGAAATTTATGGTTTCCGATGTTGAGGGTTGCATGACAGCCTAAGCTCGCCATCATTTCTCCTCCCGCGAACCGACGTGAAGAGGGCTTCTAAGGGTTCTAGTGGGCAACCCGCATTTTTCCACAACTACCCTTGATATGAATGAATGCGTTGCACCGTAATCAAAGAGTACCAATATCTGGATGTGAATTTAATAAAACTTACCAACCACAAGTTGTTCCGGCTGATCATAGACGCCCTCCACGCCAATGTGGTTCACCCGAGCACGAGGAAAAGGGTTGGGCTTCTTCGCTGAGCTTCCATTGCCGCTTCCATTCCTCCGCTTGGCCTCCGGCAGTCGGTGGCATAGTGCCCTGTTTTCCGCACTTGAAACAGTGATGTGACTCAGATCTTTTCGAGCCGGGCAGGACGATGACGTTGCCATTGCCGCTTCCATTGCCATTTCCATTGCCCGACTTGTTGTCCTGGTTGCGGTTGTTCCCATTTCCTCCATGGTTATGTCCTCCATGGTTGTGATGGGTATGCCCTCCCGAGTATGGGGCATAACGGGCTTCGCTGAGCTCCGAGTTGTACTTCCCCGACCATACTTCCGCTATGCTATCAATCTGCTGCTGCTTGCCTTCAAGTATGGTGGCCTTGTCTACCAGCTCCCGGTAGTTATTGAAGGTAGCCACCATTAGCTGCATACCCAGCTCGCCATTGAGTCCTCGAGAAACTTTTCCTGCTTTATGCATCTGTGGCCACATCATCCGGGGCATAGCGAGCTAACTTGTTGAACTCATCCACGCATCGCCCCACAAGACGGTTCCCTTGGCGTAAGTTGCGGAACTCACGCTTCTTCGCACTCATGGCTCCAACTGAAACATGAGCGTGCGGAAAGCTTGCTGGAACTGATCCCACGGATGGTGGCGATGGGATAAGTGGTGGTGTAGTTCTCCCACCAAGAGGCTGCAGGTCCATCAAGTTGATGTGCGGCAAAGCGCACTTTCTCTCGTGATCGGTGCATCCAGCAGTGGCTAACTCCTTCCGACCTTGCGGAGCTAATCATCGGCCACAATCGCTCAAGGCTGCTAGAGAACACCGCGGATTCAGCCTTAGGAAGCGGGTCAAGTTGTCAACAGGGGTGGTGGCGGTGGATTGTTGTTGTTGTTGTTGTTCGTTCGATGAGCATCCGCATGAGGGCATTCTGCTGCTGGATCAGCCGGGTGAGCTCCGCGGAAGTTGAGACCGGGTCACGCCTCGGAGGCATCCGTGTTTTGGAGTGGATGAGAAAATTAGAATAGAACAAGGGTCTAATGAGAAAATATCACTACCCATATGAATGCACAATCATAACCACACCAATCATTTATTCAATCCACTCAAACATGGTTCAATCTCGATTACAAATATCTCACGACTAATCGAAAATAACGGCCTAACTGATCGACGGAAAAATAAAATAACATGGCGGTCGACTAAATGTCTTCATCAATTATCCTTGCGCCCTGGTGCGGTGTCCTCCTCCGTGTGGCGCCCTCTCGATGCGGCGCCTCCTCTTGCGGCTTTCTTGGTGGAGCTCCCTTCATAATCCTGGTCATTGCTCACGAGAGGTCCGCCATCTCCACTCGGAAAAAGGTCTCTCCCAAGTCCATCTTTTCCTCTAATGCGGCAACATCCATCTTCAGCTTGTCGACTCTCTCCATGAAATCCGCGATTTCTTCCTCATGGTCAAGGAAGTCTGCGGTGCCTTCTCCTCCAGCCCAGTTCACGGAACAACAGCCTCTGTGTACCTTCGAAGTTATGGCGAGTCTGGATCTCCCGCTTCGAGGAGACACTCCAAGTCTTGGACATATGAGAGAATGGAGTCGCCCTCACGGACGGATGATATCTCCATTCCTCGCTCTCGCGAGAAATCATGGCGAGGTCTCGATGGATCGAGCTCGCCCTGTACTCTTCTCGAGATGTCCAAGTGCACGATAAATCGCCATGTCTCTTCCGAGGATCCAATTGAAATCGGTAAACTCAAAGTCAATAGGCTCAATGTCCTCCAAGGTCCTCCTCGAATGTGCACCTCAATCAGTAGCGGTATCCGCCGGAAGTGCATTGGTAGGCTTCCGGTGATTGAGGGCAGAGCAATCTTCAGCTTCTTCACGATCTGCACCAGCTTCTTGCCGAAAGGCATCGCCTCATCTGGCTGGCAAAACTCCGTAGCAAAACTGGGGTGAACTCGCGCCATCTAGAATGTTGAAAATCGGAGAGAAGTCGAAATGAACAGGGAGAATTACGGAATGATAAGGACATAAAATAAATAGTCTCTTCCTATGGCTTTCCGATCCTAGGGGTTACGCCCCACGGTCAGCAGGTGCTCGATACCATCTCTCAGAGCGACCCGACCCAAAATCGGTCAAGTCTCTCGTGGTCTGCACCATCCCAAGATCATGCCGCACACACAAGACATTGATGAAATAATCAAAGTTCAATCACACCTGAATTTATTACACGATTCTCATATCGAGTCTTTATTACAATAGAATAAATTCGCCAAGGCCAACTCATGAGAAATAAACTAAGTAAAGCTGCGGAAGCGAGAAGAATAGCGAGTCCATCCGACTCCATAGGGCAATCGCCAAGCGCGGATCGTAGCCTCACCCCGATCGAATAATCCTCGCAACATAAGACGTTGCAGCCGTAGGTCAGCATTTTGAATATGCCGCAAGTCATGAAGAGAGAACAATAATAAAATTACTAACACTATATGCAATTTGGCTGGGCTCTAAGTTTCATCATTTTTAAAAGCCAGTTTTTCCCTACAATAATGGACTTGTTTGCAGCTACTACAAAATTGTTGGTAGTTATTGAGATGGTTCCGCCAACCAATGTCTCATTCCCAATTATTAAATATAATCCCCTCAATTAATTTATTAATTTTGGTGTTGAGATTTCCAAATACTTCCAAGTTCCAGAGGCTCAAATTGTCCGTGAATCGGGACACGGCTAACCGATTAGATCTTCACTCTGCAGAGGTTTATGACTTTACCCGCAAGAATCGCTCCTCCTTTTAAGTCTTCGCACTTCATGGTGTTTGAAGACGGACGAACGTAAACAGGTCTTCCAAGAGTTCCTCCGCCACCGCCGTACCCATCCAATCCTACCGCTCTTCTACATCTCGTAGCACCGTCCGCCAGAGTCACAACTAGGGTTGACCAAGCCAGAGCCCATAATGGCTTGCGGCTGCATGTAAGCTTCCGTCAATGGGGTATACATCCGCCTCTTCGTGGCTGGGTGAAGCTTTCCGCAAGATGTCATGGCGCTTCTCCATGCATCCCGCCAACCACCGGGTTCTCCAGGTGCCCACAACCGCCCTCCACCCAAGAGTGAATTTTGAAGTCCATCTTGATCTTGAAGTCATGGGGTTGTCATCATCTTGACTCTCACATCTCCCTTATGATTCACTCAACCAACCCCGCTCACGAGCATAGCAAAATAAACTACTTCATCCCGGCAATGGTAACAAGGGAATTGGGTTCATCCTACCTCATGATACTACTCAAGAACATAACTTCAAATTCACCTACTGCATGCATGGTGGGGAGGTATAATTCTAATGCAATAAAATCATAGGTATAGTAAAGAAAATATGATCAATGACTTGCCTTGTCGACGATCTTCAAAGCTAGGGACTCGTGGTAGCAAGCTTCAGACCGAAATTCTACCGAGGCAAACAACAATCATAATAAGCATATAGCATATGATCACTTAACATAATAGCATGCTAACATAACACACAAAGCAATGGAACCAAAACCCAAAGAAAACTCGAAGAACTCCAAATCAATGTTTTCACCACATCATACAACAACCATGAAGTAGTTTTGCATAACAAAATTTTTCTTAACAGAACCTAAGCATGGGTTTTGCTAACTAACAGAAAAGAATTCATCATGCAACTAGGAGCAAAAAGAATCACCTTAAAAGCTATTATAAAACTCCTGTTATGCCTAAAACAATCCTAGCAAGTAAAAATAAAATAAAAGTTTTATTTATTGTAAATAAAAGTTCATGCTCTAAAGTTACAGAAACTAATCTAGAATAAACTATCACATAGGAAAAATAAAATTATTTGCTATTTGAAACAATAGGAAAACAGTAGCTAGTTAAATAAATAGGAATAACATGATTCTGATTAAAACTATTTTTTTATTAATTCTAAAATTGCCCAAATAAATACCTACGGTTAGGTAAGGTCAAAACAAAGTTGTGACAAAAAGAATCACTAAAAAATAATATTCCTAACTCATTTTATAGCAGAATTACTATTCTGTCTAAATCTAAAATAAAACAATTTTAAATAATTTTAACATGACTAATTATATTTTCTACAGAAACTACAATAAATTTGCAAACCAACAAAAAAGAATCACTTAAAAATATTAAGTAGATTAAAAGATATGAATTTTTCAAAACTGAAACTATTCTGTTAAAAACAGAAACGAAAAATAAAATTAAAAGAAAAATCGGCGCTAATGGGCCTATCTAACGATCGGCGTTAAATAACTAAACTACGACGCGAATAAAACCGAGTCGGGCCGGTCTAATAAAACCCTAACTAAAACCGAACTAAACCAGAATTAGACCGCTTTTATAAAAAAACCGCACTTTGGGGATCTAATCTAGAGCGCCGATCTAGATCGAACGGCGAGGGGAGTCCGCGACTTCATCATGGGTCGACGGCGACGGCGGCTCGGGCGGCGATGGTGCGGTGGTCTCCGGTGGTCGGGGACGACGGCGGAGAGGTCCGGCGGGTGCGGCGGTGCGAGGGGGTTCCGGTGGTCGACTCGGTGGAGCTCGGGGGCGGTCGGAGGTGGCCGGGGTGGAGCAATGGCGCGGCGGCGGCTCGGGTCTCCGGCGAGGGTTTGCGGCGAGAGGAGAGGGTCGGGCGAGGGGGCGAGGGGAGAAACGGGGCGAGGGGAGGGGTATTTATAAGGGGGGAACGACTTGGACGAGGGGGCGATCGCGGGAGGAGATCGGGAGGATCCCGGATCTCGCGGGATTCCGGCGAGCGGCGGCGGTTGGCGTTGCTTGCGCAAGGGGGAAGAAGGGGGCGGGGTCCACCTGTCGGTGAGAGAGGGAGAGGCGCGTTCGGTCGGGCGACCGAACGGTAGGGCTTCGGGCGAGGGGGCGCTGGGCTGCTCGGGCGCTGGGCTGCTCGGGCGCCTGGTGGGCTCGGTCGGCTGGGCGGTCGGTCGGCTCATTGGGCCGCCTCGGCCTGGCTGGGTCGGTTTGCTCGGCTGGCGCTGGGTCTTTTTTCTATTTTTTTTGAATTTAGAGAGAGAGAAAATATATAAATATAAATATTTTATATAGGACATATATATATCAAAATGATCAGGGAATATTCCTATAATTTGAACATTTTTCCAGGGCAAAACTCAAACTTTATAAAAATCATTTTTCTAAAATTCCAAATAAAACTCAAATTTGAATTCAAACTTTTGGCAATGTTTTCCTCTGACATTTTTGGAGTGTCATGTTTACTCCTCTCATACTTTGTCTCAAGTATTATCAGCATTAGTTTGAAATAAATTTCAACCGCCAAACTTTGAATTCAAATTCCAACAACTCCAAAACTTCAAACTTCAAATGCCACTCAAATTCAAACAAATTGCATAGATGCTCTCGGAAAACCATGCTTGTGCTATTTAGTACATTCGCATGCCTTTTATAATTGTAAAACATTCCAAATAGGAAATTTGGGATGTTACATATAAAGATCTTGGTGGCCAAGGGTTTTGATAATAAATGGATATCCTGGATACAACAATTGTTGTCCTCTGCAACCTCTTCAATCCTGCTTAATGGGGTTCCAGGAAGCCATTTTAAGTGTAAGTGTGGGGCAAAGCAAGGTGATCCTATCTCACCTTTGCTATTTGTGATTACTGTTGATCTGTTACAGACTATGATTAATGATCATCTCAGTAAAGGACTTCTCTCCTTACCCCTAGTAACTCATGAGCCTGACTACCCAGTGGTTCAGTATGCTGATGATACACTGTTGTTTGTGTTTGCTGAGTCAGTTCAGTTTGAGGTGCTCAAATCTGTTCTGAACTCTTTCTCCCTTGCAACTGGTTTGCAGATTAATTACCACAAATCTTCAATGTACCCAATCAATGTGGATGCCACTTCTGCCAATGCTCTTGCTGCACAATTTGGGTGCCAACTGGGGGTTATGCCATTCACATACTTGGGATTGCCAGTGGGCACCACTAGGCCCAAAATTGTGGATCTGCTTCCACTTGTCGACTGTATGGAAAGAAGATTGACTGCTAGCTCATGGTTTCTGCCCCAAGGTAGCAGGTTGCAGTTGGTTAACTCTGTTATCTCTTCATTGCCAATCTTCTTCCTTTGTAGTCTATCAATACCACAAGGGATTTTAAAACACTGGAAAGAATACAGAGACAATGCCTATGGAGAAAATATGGCCAGTAAAAGGGGAATTCTCTGGCTGCTTGGCCCTTGGTCTGTAGACCCAAACTAAAGGGTGGGCTTGGCATACTCAACCTGGGTCTGCAGAATGAAGCTTTGTTAATGAAGTTCCTCAATAAGTTCTATAACAAAGTAGATGTGCCATGGGTTCATTTGATCTGGGACAGTTATTATTATCAGAGGGTTCCTCATGACACTGCTTTGTGTGGCTCCTTTTGGTGGAGGGACATCTGTAAGCTAATGGACAATTTCAGGGCTGTATCTTCAGTAACTATTGGAAAAGGGGACTCTTTGCTGTTCTGGTCAGATTCTTGGGAAGTGGATAACTCTTGCATCCCACTTCAAGACAGATTCCCTGTGCTTTTCTCATCTCGCTTACAAAAGAATTCTCTGTTATGGAAGTGTTGCGATCGACGAGTTTCATAGCATGTTCTCTTTGCCATTATCTGAAATGGCCATAGAGAGTTTAATCTCCTGTCTGGAATATTGTCTGCGATGTCCTTGGATACTGCTTCTAATGATTGCTGGCAATGGAAACATGGGAAGAAAGCTGGGTTCACAGCAAAAAATACTATGACTTGGTTCATGAGCCAATTCCTACCAACCCTCTACTCTGTTGGATCCGGAAATCCTGCTGTACTATGACAATTAAAATGTTTGCCTGGCTGGTCATTATGGACAGAGTAAACACCAAGGATATGATTCAACGCAGGAAGTGGAAGATTAATGATGGGCCTGAATGTGTTCTTTGTCCCACAGGAGCTCTTGAAGACAGGAACCATCTGTTCTTTCAGTGCAACTTCAGCATGAGAGTGTGGAACTATCTACAAATCACATGGCTCAATACTCAGGATATGGTTCAGATTGCACGCCTTGCTAGGAAGGATTTCAATAAGCCTTTCTTCTCTAAGGTGGTTTTCCTAACTTGGTGGAATATTTGGAAAGTCAGGAATGATAAAGTCTTCAGGTATATCAGACCTACCTTCAGGCAGTGGAGAAATGGTTTTGTCCAGGACATCTCTCTCTTGGCTCACAGAATCAAGTCAAGACACGGGGAGGCTTTGATGAAATGGATTGATTTCCTGCCTCCTTGAGGGGTCTTGCATTTGTACTTTCTGTACTTTCTGTACTTAGTTTTTTCTTTCTATGTTTAGACTAGGTTGTACAGTTTTTATTCTTTTCCTTTCTGCCATGTTCCTTCTCTTAAGGAACTCTTTTCTGTACATGCTGTTTCAAGTTTTAATAAAATGCTGTGGGGTGTAAACCCTGCAGTCTTCAGTCAAAAAAAACCATCACCGAGGAAGTTCCATGCTTTCGGGAGGGAAATCCCCAAGATTGAAGGGGAATCCAAATTTCCGTCCTAGTTTGTCATTCAGGTTTTTTACAATGATCAACATACCGCCTCAAATGCAACGTGTTCAAATTTGACATTTTTCATGGCTCGTTTACCATATTTAGGGGATTATGTGCATTTTCTAGGCATTAATGGGCATAATTCAAATTCAAAAGGTGCACAAGAATGCTCTGGAAAACCATGCTCGTGTTATTTAGTACATTCTCATGCCTTTTACAAGGAATGGGCAGATATTTCAAGGAAATGTGTGGCAATAGTCAACCATAAACGCGTCGTTTATGGGTTAACAACTATACAAAAAATGAAACACATGGTTGGAAAACATGACGCCTGGCGTCGTGCCATGGTATAGCCTCACCATGCCCTGGTAAAAATTGGAGAATTTTTTCCTTATGTCGTGATGCACGCCTTTCATAAATCGAACCGTCACAGAGGAAGTTTCATGGTTTCAAGGGGGAAATCACCAAGATTGAAGGGGGATTCAAATTTTCTTTGTCCTTTGTCCACAAGTTTTTTCCTACGATGAACATACAACCCGCAAATCACCATGTTCAAATTTGGCACTTTTCCGAGTTCATTTGCCATATTTAGGGGATTATGCGCATTTCCTAGGCATTAATGCACATAATTCAAGTTCAAACAATCGGTGCATGAAAGGGTGCACGAGAATGGCCTGGAAAACCATGCTCGTGCCATTTAGTAAATTATCATGCCTTTTACAAGGAAGGGACATATATTTCGACGAAATGTGTGGCAATAGTCAACCACAAACGTTTGTTTATTGGGATTTCAACTATAGAAAAAATGAAATAAATGCTTGAAAAACATGATGCCTAGCATGGTGTGCCATGGTATGACCTCACCATGCACTGGTAAAAATTCGAGAAGGTTTGGCTTATATCGTCATGCACGACCTTCATAAATTGAACCATCACCAAAGAAGTCCCGCTTTCGAGAGGGAAATCACCAAGATTGAAGGGGAATCCAAATTTTCTTCGTTCTTTGCCCTGGAGTTTTTTTTTTCTACGACGAACATACACCCTGCAAATCGCCGTGTTCAAATTAGGCATTTTTTCGGGCTCATTTACCATATTTAGGGGATTATGTGCATTTTCTAGGAATTTAGCGCATATAAATCCAATCCAGCTACAGGTGCACGGGTGTGATGTGAGGGACGTGGATTGCCGTTCGATCGCGGTGCATCCTACGGTGCACACGCGTGATCCGCGTGGCTGGGGTTCCGGCCAATCAGAACACGACACACAATAGGCTCAGCGCACACTGTTTTCGGAAGTGACGGAGATGAACCGTGTGCGATAATAAACGAGCAAAATTGTAAGGGAAGCCAAATTTCTGTTGTTGTTTGTCATTGAGCTCTTGAATTCCACCGCACTATACGGCTGCCTGGCCCCTCTGTCCTAGAGCTCTCTCCAGGCGTCGTCCATGGCACCGCGGCGCACAGTAACTAGTAAGGGAGTGATGGCATCCCGCCGCGCCGCGTTCCTCGCCGCCCGCGACTGCACACATGGTAAGGAAGCGATGGCATCTCGCCGCTCCGTGTTCATCACCGCCGACGGCCAGACAGTTACATGGGCGGACTTTGTGGCTGCCATGGCCGAATGGGTGGTCTACCTAGAGGCGGCCAAAGCCGCACAGAAGGAGCGGAAAAGGCAAAAAGCTGTCAAAAAAAGAGAGTCCCGCCACCGCAAGAAAAAAGAGGCCGCACGCCGTGGTGGGGAGAGCTTCGCAGAGATCGAAGCACGGTGGGTTGCCGCCTACAAGGCCGGGAAGGAGAACGCCGGCGTCTGGCCAGCATGCCCTGATGGCAGCATGTGAGAAGTAGTTTAAGTTTCTAGTATTAGAGCAAATTACCAGTAGTACTTTAAGTTTGTAGTATTAACGTACAATGTCGGTAAGAGCACCTTTGAGGGCTTTGAGCGTTGATTAGCATGTGTGCCCGTGTGCGTTTATTTGCGTTAATCATTAGAAGATCACTGATACGTCTCCAACGTATCTATAATTTTTGATTGTTCCATGCTATTATATATTCTGTTTTGGATGTTTATGGGCTTTATTATACACTTTTATATTATTTTTGGGACTAACCTATTAACCGGAGGCCCAGCCCAAATTGCTGTTTTTTTTTGCCTATTTCAGTGTTTCGCAGAAAAGGAATATCAAACGAAGTCCAAACGGAATGAAACCTTCGGGAAAGTTATTTTTGGAACGGAAGCAATCCAGGAGACTTGGAGTGTACGTCAGGGAAGCAACAAGGTGGCCACGAGGCAGGGAGGCGCGCCTGCCCCCTGGGCGCGCCCCCCACCCTCGTGGCTCCCCTGACCAACTTCTTTCGCCTATATATATCTATATACCCTAAAAACTTCGGGAAACAGAATAGATCGGGAGTTCCGCCGCCGCAAGCCTCTATAGCCACCAAAAACCAATCGGGACCCTGTTCCGGCACCCTGCCGGAGGGGGGATCCCTCACCGGTGGCCATCTTCACCATCTCGGCACTCTCCATGACGAGGAGGGAGTAGTTCACCCTCGGGGCTGAGGGTATGTACCAGTAGCTATGTGTTTGATCTCTCTCTCTCGTGTTCTTGAGGTGATACGATCTTGATGTATCGCGAGCTTTGCTATTATAGTTGGATCTTATGATGTTTCTCCCCCTCTACTCTCTTGTAATGGATTGAGTTTTCCCTTTGAAGTTATCTTATCGGATTGAGTCTTTAAGGATTTGAGAACACTTGATGTATGTCTTGCATGTGCTTATCTGTGGTGACAATGGGATATCACGTGATTCACTTGATGTATGTTTCCGTGATCAACTTGCGGGTTCTCTGACCTCGTGAACTTATGCATAGGGGTTGGCACACGTTTTCGTATTGACTCTCCGGTAGAAACTTTGGGTCACTCTTTCAAGTACTTTGTGTTGGTTGAATACATGAATCTGAGATTGTTTGATGCATATCGTATAATCATACCCACGGATACTTGAGGTGACATTGGAGTATCTAGGTGACATTAGGGTTTTGGTTGATTTGTGTCTTAAGGTTTTATTCTAGTACGAACTCTATGATAGATCAAACGGAAAGAATAGCTTCATGTTATTTTACTACGGACTCTTGAATAGATCGATCAGAAAGGATAACTTTGAGGTGGTTTCGTACCCTACCATAATCTCTTTGTTTGTCCTCTGCTATTAGTGATTTTGGAGTGACTCTTTGTTGCATGTTGAGGGATAGTTATATGATCCAATTATGTTATTATTGTTGAGAGAACTTGCACTAGTGAAAGTAGGAACCCTAGGCCTTGTTTCCTAGCATTGCAATACCGTTTACGCTCACTTTTATCATTAGTTACCTTGCTGTTTTTATAATTTCAGATTACAAAACCTATATCTACCATCCATATTACACTTGTATCACCATCTCTTCGACGAACTAGTGCACCTATACAATTTACCATTGTATTGGGTGTGTTGGGGACACAAGAGACTCTTTGTTATTTGGTTGCAGGGTTGTTTGAGAGAGACCATCTTCATCCTACGCCTCCCACGGATTGATAAACCTTAGGTCATCCACTTGAGGGAAATTTGCTACTGTCCTACAAACCTCTGCACTTGGAGGCCCAACAACGTCTACAAGAAGAAGGTTGCGTAATAGACATCAATCACAAAACACACGGTTTCTATGCCGTACCTGTCTGCCTTTTTTGTGTTAATGACCCATAAGTCACTTACCTGTGCGATGTTTCCTAATAAAACAGGCGTACCATTGACCGAAAAAATATCAAGTACACATGTACATTTTTTTCGAGACGGGATCTGCCAACTTTCGTTTTTCTCGCACACGAGTATTTTACGCTCTTTGTCTACGTTGTGTGCTTCCCCCAGCCAAGTTTCAAGTTTCGCAGCCGAATTTTCATTAGGCGCGCGCGATTTTAGAATTTATTCCTCCAACCACATCCCCACCCTCAGTATCTGCTCCTCGCGCCTCTCCCTACCGGCATCTCAAACCGCCGCTGCCGCAACCACAGCTTCAACCACATCTACGTTCTGCTCAGATCCAGTCAGGAACCCACCAATCTCTATCATGGCACCGGCCTGATTGCTTAAATGGCGCATGCGGAACATCCTCATGCCTCCAAATCCCCACCGCCAGGAGCTGATGGCGGTCCATGGCACGATGGCTGCTGTGCGTGTTGACCCGGAGGAACACCTCGCCTCGGCCTCCGCCGCCGTTGCCGACATGGTGCGGGCTCTGGCCTAGATGAAGTCCCCCAGCGACTACCCCCAGAACTTAACAGGTAAGATCTGACCAGCTAAATCTTACCAATACCACTTGCAATGGCTATGATTTGTACAGTTGATGTATTAAGCATGTTCGTGCCTTGTTTATTTCAGTACTACACACTGTGTGATGTTCAAATATTACTGTGTCTAGCTCAATTTCACCAATACCAGCAACAAACTTACAATACATGACTCGGGATATCACTAGAGATGCTGCCCATTTGCTATTTTTAGTGGATGCTAACCCTGTTGTACTTAACATGCCTGTCCATGTACTTACGCAGGGTCATAACGGCCGATGCTGTTGTTTGCCATCGAGGTTAGCTGCATCCCATGTCTTACAGTATTTTACATAATTTGTGCAATTGCAGTTTAACTTCTACCATTTACTGGTTGCCTGTAGGTACACATGTTAGTGGCACTGATCCACGCTTCGACCCGGAGGAACAGCTCGCCTCCGCCGTCGCTGACTTTGGGCGGGCTCTGGCCAAGATGAAGTGCCCCAACAACTACCTCTCAGGACTTACCAAGTATCTACTCACCAGTTCAATCTTACCAATACCAGTTGCAATTAATGGCTATGTTCTGTACGGTCGATGTATTAAGCATGTTCTAGTAAACATGCCTCACACGTTTTTGCTACTTTCCCTACCTTTTTATAGACATCTGGGCCATTCTCTGCTCTGGCAACACCTGCCATGTGATGTTTAACTATGCCAATTGCATTTTTATCAGTACCGGTTTCAATGTCTATTAAGCCTATTGCAATTAACAGTTGAATCCATTTTTAAACAGTTGTATGTCAATGGCTACAAACTTACAAAACATGACTTAGGATGCTGTTAAGCCTGTTGCAATTTACAGCTGTATCCAATTTTTAATCTGTCCATTTGCTACCATGCTACTCTCCGCAATGAAGATATACTAGAGATGTTGCCCATTTGCTATTCTTGGTGGATGCTAATCCTATTCTACTTAACATGTTTGTCCATGTACTTACGCAGGGTCATAACGGCCGATGCTGTTGTTTGCTGTCGAGGCTAGCTGCATCCCATGTCTTACAGTATTTCACATCACTTGTGCAATTGCAGTTTAACTTCTACCATTTACTGGTTGCATGTAGGTACACATGTCAGTGGCACTGATCCACGCTTTGACTCGGAGGAATAGCTCGCCTCTGCCGCCGCTGACTTTGGGCGGGCTCTGGCCAAGATGAAGTGCCCCAGCAACTACCTCTCAGGACTTACCAAGTATGTACTCATCAGTTCAATCTTACCAATACCAGTTGCAATTAATGGCTATGTTTTGTACGATCGATGTACTAAGCATGTTGTATTAAACATGCCTAACACGTTTTAGC
Organism: Aegilops longissima; assembly: GCA_021605205.1. Taxonomy (NCBI): domain Eukaryota; kingdom Viridiplantae; phylum Streptophyta; class Magnoliopsida; order Poales; family Poaceae; genus Aegilops; species Aegilops longissima. The sequence goes on from CM038676.1 coordinate 57,528,710, forward strand.
TATTTTCCCTACCTTTTTATAGACAACTCGGCCATTATCTGCTCTGGCAGCACCTGCCCTATGATGTTTAACTCTGCCAATTGCATTTTTATCAGTACCGGTTTTAATGGCCATTAAGACTGTTGCAATTAATAGCTGTATCCATTTTTAAAGAGTTGTATTTCAATGGCTACAAACTAACAAAACATGAATTAGGATGTTGTTAAACCTATTGGAATTAACAGTTGTATCCATTTTTAATCCGTCCCTTTGCTACCGTGGTACTCTTTCGCAATGAAGATAGCACTACAGATGCTGCCGTTTTATTACCATTTGCTATTTTTGGTGGATGTTAACCATGTTGTAGTTAACATTGGCTTTACATGTACTTACACATGGCTACAATGGAAGATGTTGTTGTTTGCCGTCTAGGTTAGCTGCGTCACATGTCTTATACACCATCTATTCCTAAATATAAGTATTTTTAGGGATTCCAATATAGACTACATAAGGAGCAAAATGAGTGAATCTAGATCCTAATCTGAACTATATCTATAATTTTATATACATCCGTATGTAGTTCATATTGAAATCTCAAAAAAAATACTTGTACTTAGGAACATATGTAGTTATATTTTATATCATTTGTGCAATCTCAGTTTAGCTTCTAACATTTACTGGTCGCTTGTAGGTACATATATGAGCGGTACTGATCCACGCTTCGATCCCTTTTGCGTATGGGGCAATGAGATATTCGTGAACAAGCGTCTAGTGAGGAAACTAAGAAAGATTGTTAGGTGAAAGAAACAGGTGATAGGAATTAAGCTCTTTATTTACACTTGTCGAAGACAATAGTGAACTTTAGGATGGTAAGTAATGTGTTGCCTTTTCCCCCTGCCCACAACAAGTTACTCTATTAGACCTCACTATCTGATATTTTTCTCTTTTCAGTGGTTTCCGAAGCTATTTACTGATGATTACCTTGCAAATTACATGACCGGAGTGGAGGCAACTAAGGTTAAAGTATATAATTCATGCTACCATGATAATGCTCTAGAAGTATATAATTCATGCTACCATGATAATGCTCTAGAAGTCTTCCTGAAGGCGGTGAAGGATGGGCGGGCGATTGTCACAAGGGGTTGGACAAAAGTGGTTCCTGCCTGTGGCATGCAGGAAGGCACATTATGGGCATTCCACTTCTTAAACACTGTCGGCAGTCACAATGATTTACACTTGTCTCTTCACCTTTACCGCCTTTAAATATTATGGTTCATCATAGTTAATTGCTGCCCAATCCTGTAATTACTGAACATATTGTACTGGCAATTTTATTTATGGATTCATTGATGAACCATTGTGCTGAGAATTTGAATTGCACGTTTCATATTTCAAAATTTCCAATTCGAATAATAAATTACAGGCAAAAATAAAAAGATAACAAACGGTCATGGAACTTTACAAACGGTTCTGGCAGTAAAAGTGCTTGTAATGGATAACCCAATGCCACACAGTTTTCTACATCAAATCGTGTGTGGTGTAGTTCATGAAAGCAAACAATTAACCAAGGCAGAGCGTGTGTGATAGTTACACCTTTCACACACGAGCGTATACATAAAACTATGTGGGATGTACATACGAACGGAAACATTTTCCCTGGATTGACTGTGTGGGATGTACATAAGAACAGAAACGTATTTCTTGGATTAACTGTGTGTGATATACATACGAACGAAAATGTTTTTCTGGGATTCACCGTGTGGGATGTACATACCTACGGAAATGTTTTTCTAAGATTCACCGTGTGAGATATACATACCTACGAAAATGATTTGGTTTCGATGCCTCGCCCGGTCGCACACGACTCTAGCCTGTGTCCCACGAGGGCATGTCCCCGACGATTTTTGGGTCGTGTGGGAAAGACCCCCCTATCGCCCACACTCACTCGGCGATGGTTCCAAATACCGTCGCGGAAAGGGATTAAAAACCGTTTGTATAGCACCGACACGTACTAGTGATATTGTTCCATGATATACAACTCACTTCATGCGTCCACGACCCCAAACTTGGCCTCGAGCACATCCCACATATCCTTACCAACCATGATGGTTATGAATGGATAGACAATCTTGTTGCCAAGAACACTCACAACAGCACCTCTGAAGAGGGTGTCTATTGCCTGGAAATCTTTCTCTTGCTCGGCAGTCAGCTCTCCCTCTGGCTTGCCTTTAGAGGCATGAAAACATTTCATGGTGGTAAGCCAAAGAACTGCCCTTGCACACCACCTCTTATAGTTGACACCCTCAAACGGTGCGGGCTTGAGAGTTGCAGCAAAAGCAATAGGATAAAATTGCCTACATATTATAGGTTTTTGGATTGTTAAAAAATTAGGTATTTTTTACTATGTTTAATCCCAAAAAACAATAGGTAAAACATGATCAACATGACAGAGGGAACAATTGAGACATGCAACTGATTCGTGAAACTAGTCATGCAGTTGAGATAATATACAACGAGCAACATATCCATGCCCATCACTAGTAGTAGTAAACCAAATGCTAGCCCTGACAGAGAGGATAAGATGACGTACAAAACAACAGCAGAAGATGCAGACGTGTCGTTCGTCAAGTCGTCGAAGAGGTTGTCGACGTCGGGGAAGAAGTCGTCGTAGGGGAACTCGTCGTCGAGGATGGCGTCGTTCGCAGCCACGATGAACAAAAATCCAGCAGTCGTGCAGAGGCACTCCCCAAAAACTTAATCGCCCTTCTCCCGTACCGGATCACAAGAGGCGGGGTTTCGAAGGCCTGCTGTCTCACTCCCCGGTGCATGCCGGAAAACGAGATGGGAAAGAGTTAAGCGGCGCAATGCTTTGGAATGAGACGAAGAGTCGTTGTGGTCTCGGAATAGCAGAGGAGCGACCTCTTATATACGTAAGAAGAGTTGAAACTGACCCTTCATTAGTAGAAGAGAAACCGGTGCAATAAACACCATTAAATAAATGCACTAAAAACCATTAAGGAGAGAAGAAACGAGCGCGCTAAAACTCACCCGAAGTGTTCAGTTTCTTCTCCCATTTATGCATCAATCGTTTCAACTTTCTTCTCGCGTAATAAAATAGCGCATACATGTGGCATAGGTCAATTTTTCACACAACCTTGTCATGCATGAATGGGCCACATGAGCCTCTAGGATTTACTTTGAATTATTGGCAGAAAATATGAATTATTATATGGGCTAGGCCCAATAATTCCAACAGAACCGCCACCTGCACCTGCTTCGCGCCGCTACTCGTCCGATGTGGCCCTGCAGCCGCTCCCGCTTTGTGTTGCACATGCGTTGTTGTCCGCCAATGCGCTGCTGCTCCCCGCGCCGTCGCCTAACCGGCTGACCCCACAACCACCACCGGAGGAGTAGTTGAGTCAGCGATGCCACCCTCGGAGACAACTCGATGGCGAAGATGAAAACACGTGAGGAGGGGGAGGAGGATCACGCCATTGGAAGGTGCAAGCGAGAAGGGCGGCGCACATTTGAGAGTGAGGGGATTCGATTGGGATCTGTTTCACTTTTTTCAAGCGTGATTGCAGGATGCAGGGGTTGTGGGCGCGGGGTGGGATATGGCCGAGTTTTCATCCGCCCCCGAAATTGCTAAACACACTTTTGATGAGGATTAGTAGTATGTTGACAGTTAGATTAAAAGAAGTGGGTTTAGGCTCTCATTGCTCTGGGTTATTGTGTGTATGTTATGTGGGGTGTGCTTAGTGATGAATATGTTTGCTTGTTTAATAGTAGTATAGAAGTATAGAAATATATTTACCTAATAATAAAGAAAATTGGGTTTCTTTCGTCCGTCATGGCATTTTTCATAAAAGTCCCTCTATTTCAGAGAATTCAACCCGCAGTCCTGTTTTAAGTTAAAACGAATCGTTATTTTCGTATTTTACACAAAAGTCCCTGTCTTTTATTAAAATCAACCCGCCGTCCGGATTTAAGTCACACCCGAACCGTTATTTTACAATTTTTGAAAACCCCCTGATGTTTTAGGTAATTCATCCGCGGATCATATTTAAGTCAAACAAATGCTTTTTAAAATCATCCATATCTTTTAAACCGTAACCCCGATTTGAACATGTTATATATGAATTTGATTAGAAAAATATGTAGAATATGAATATGAGATTATTTTTACCTGTTAAGTATTTTTAAATATTATGTTGAAATATATTTGAGTCAAACCAAATAATTTTCTAAATTATCTGTATCTTTTAAATCGTAACTTCGATTTTAACATATTATATATGAAAATTTATTAGAAAAATGTGTGGAATCTAAATATGATGTTAATTTTACCTGTTAAATATTTTAAAAATATTTTTATGCAAGCAAACTTATAATTTATAGCGCAAGATCCGTTTTTTTTCATACGGCGGCGATCCGGATTGCAAATAAACACCTCACTATAACCATATACGAAAAATAAAACATCGATAACTACACGTGCATACCTATGAAAAATGTCGCAAGGGAAACAACAGATTTCTCATCGCGAGAGTGAGAGAAAGCGAGCGAGAGCGAGAGAGAGAGAGAGAGAGAGAGAGAGGGAGAGGGAGAGGGAGAGGGAGAGGGAGAGGGAGAGGGAGAGGGAGGAGAGACGCCTTAGGATTAACCATATTCAACACACGTTTTTTGTTGTTTTGTGTGAACACCGAGGCCATCGCCGGCAAGGGTGAGAAGGAGGATAAGCGGCAACACAAATATGATGCTTCACAAAAATAAAGGAGATGGACCTATTGTGGTCTTGAGTGATGGTTGTTGAGTTAAGAGTGTATGTTATGTTTTCTCTCCCGTTGCAACGCACGGGCAATTTTGCTAGTATATAAAGAAGTATATCCGAATTCTCACGGTCCTAATAAAAAAAACTAAGGCCTCCTTTGGTTTAGAGGAATTTTGTAGGAATTTCATAGGATAGGATTTCTATAGAAAAAAAGTTCTTTAGAGCCCTTTGATTTGTAAGAATGGAATCCTATTCCTACGGAGGAATTCTTCCTATCCTCCACATTTCATAGGAAAATAAACATTAGTCTAGACTTAATGGAAAAAATCCTATAATATAAATCAAAGGGCACCTCCTTTCCTATTCCTACTCATAGGATTTGAGATACATGTCATCTCATTTTCTATAATTTTTCTATTCCTATTATTCAACCAAAGGAGTCCTAAGACACGAAGGTATCGTCGTCCTCGCAGGCCACCTCAGTTGCCGTCGGCAGGTATCGTTGTGCTCGCGAGCTCGCCTCTGTGTCGATCTCTCCGACCCGCGCGAAACTCTAGATGCGCCACGCCTCCCCGTTGCGAGCCCCCGCCGGAAGATCCAACACTGCAGCTACCGGTGGCCGCGTTACCAATCTAAGCTTTCCATCACGATCTTGACAAGAAATCCCCGCGTTGGTTCGAAGGGGGGATTTCTTTCCTTCTTCTTCTTCTTGTCAATTTTTGATCAATCTCGGTTAATCCCTCCAAAATCTTCTAGTGAATCAAGTTACCCCTAGTTGTTCACAAAAGAACAAGCCCTCAGGGGTTCGAATAGGAGATTTCTGTGCAATCCATCAACAGAAGGAAACCAATTTTTCACCTAGTTGCGGTATTTTGGTTTACTCACATCCATTCTTCTGTCAGGGTAACTGCTGATTCTGTTTCTTTCGCTCTCCCCAGTGCCTCATTATGCTGTTGCCTCTAGCACCGTTGATGCTTGGCTGCTTGCTGTTGGAAACTTGGAATCAGTTGCCGTTCCTTGCAGCGTTCTCGGATTTGACGTCGCCCCTATGCGGCAAAAGTCTCGCCTAGAGTCTGAAACTGAGGTTTGTTGCACGCATGCAGGTCGAAATTGCAGCCTCTAGTAAGGTTAATCGGCCGTCCAACTTCAGGTTAATTCCCTCAGTATTCGGTTCCTCATACCGCATTGTGGGCAGGAGCAGGATGGTTCATCGTCGAATGGTTGCGTAAGGGTTCCGATATTGTAGAGGAGATTCCTATCTTTTGGAAGATCCAATTTCATATAGAAACACACTCTTCAAAACTATTGGTGCACTTGACATCAATTTGTTTTGTTTCTTTGTTTCTGAATCAACTAGCACCTTAGGGTAATGAACACCTTTTTAAAATGGCAGAGTAGATCACCCTTGCCTGATGCAGAATTGCAGAGGTATCACACTGAATGATGACTATTGACTAGGTTCCAACAGCCTCTGCTAAATATGATTCGAGCATTACGCCTTCTTTCATGTTGTCTAGTAGTAGCGCACAAAATTTTGTCATCTCAGCAAGATGCCAAATTGGATTGACATAGTAATCCAATGCTATGTTTCCTTTTTCTTTCAGCCAATGTCACTGAAAACAGTCGACAGAACTGAGGCAGCAGGAGCTCTTCATCACCAAGATAATAGTAAAGGGGCAACTGTTGGATCGCTCACTGGTGATCCCGATGATCCATGGAACCCTCCCCGCCCACCACCTCATCCCTGGATTCTGGCCTTAGAGTGCCCTCATAAGTTTATCGTGAAGGTAAATTAACTTGCCCCCCTCTTCTTATTGCATTCTTTTATAGTGGTTCTTGACTGATTGTTCCTCTCTTTTAGACTTTTAGTACATGCGTCAAATTGCGGATTTCCTTCCTGAAGTCAGAGCCGGAAACATAATCGTCCCAGACCGCACTCCTAAGGTTCTTTATACTTGTTCAATTTCGCATGGCTGACATATCATTTGGCATCTAAGTAACGCTCTTCGTGTTTTCCCTGCAATACTTTTTGGAAGTTATTTTGTATACTTCAACATGATAATTACACCCTCAGCTATTACATGAGTGTAGGTTCCACCCTAAACTCTTGAAACCACCCACAACATTCAGGAAAATTTTAGAAGTCTTGAAATGAGAACTACTATTCTAGATAATGGTCTGAGAACACGATCACACATACTCCATCCGTCCCACAATATAAGATCGTTTTTCAAGCTATGTGGGATGGAGGGACTACATTATATGAAAAATAACTTTCACAAACAAAAAGAGTGTTTCAAGTAACTCAATTTTCACCAAAACATAAAATATCCAGGAAACAAGTAATGTTGTTTTTTCCCACCAAATCTCAAAAAAAAAATCGATGTTTCAGAATTTCTAATAAAAATGATGGAATACCATGAAGGAAGAAATTGTGACATGTCAAACATATGCCAACGATGTAGCCACTTCATTCGAAACTGCTTTCAGATGAACGAAACGATTTTAAGAGCTGAAAATTGAATGATGTTAATAGTTGGGGGATCAGCTTTGGATGATTTAAAAGTTCCACTCACGCAATAGTTGACGGATGGGAAGTGCATGTTTTCCTAATTTCATTAACACAAGATGTCTTCATAGGATATATACTTCTCCTGTTATGTATTGTTAGCAGGATAGCTGAACTGATTGCTTTTCACCTTGTTTAAACATGGATGGATCCATCTAGGAGAGGCGCACAAAGTTTTATGAGATATTTGACCGCTTCATGACCACCTTAGAAAAAGATAGTGCTCTGGGCTTCCTCCGCCTCTTCGATAAGTACAGGCAGCACCTTGTTTATGGATATGTTATCACTCCACAAAGCTTTAACTTAATTATTGCAATGAATGCCCTGCGTTGCGCTAAGTTTGTTTTGAAGGGGAAGGCGCCTAGGCTCTGTGGGATGCGCGCCAACCCCAACTACATTACCAACTTTGGGTTCTTCCCCCTTCACCAAGCTGCTGAGTCATTCTCCGCTGACATGGTTGAGGTACTGCTCCATCATGGTGCATTGGCCAATCTACGCACCTCGGGCGATATAATCATTGAGGGCCTCCTTCCACTCCATGTTGCCATCGAGAACACTTGCCAGCACAAGTATCTGGAGGACAATCTATTAGCTGACCAGAACTATATGAAGGGGAATGTCAAGTACATCTACAAGCTCATATATCTGATTTGCCTGCCTGAGATGGTTTGTTTTAAATCCCTCCAAACATCAGTTACTACTTTGGTTACATAAGATCAGAGAAGAAGTTCAGGTTCATGCCAGATATTTAAATCGGCTGCTCCTACAGTGTTTAAGAACTGACAATCTGTTACTTTGTATAGATCAGCTTGTGAGAAAGAATAGTTTGCCTCTGTACTTTTTTCTGCATTTATGTCTGACTTGAGTAGGAGGCACTGCTTCTTTTGAATTGAAGGAGAAATGAGTCAAATTTGTCTGCAATTACAAGTTTTGTTTAACTTCTCTTGCCGATAAATTAATGTCAATCCTTCTTTATTACATAGAATGTCATCACTTTAAGTTAAAACTGTTATGCATTGGTGACTTATGCAGAAGATCTTCTTGGACACGACTAGGGTGCTTGCAAGTCACACAGATAATGTAGTAGATGAGCTCTGGGATTGCATAAAGCATGTGAAACTTGTCCCTGCAGCTATTTTGCTCTTCGCAGCTCATAGGCATTTCCGCAAGCTCAATGGATTTGATACGATCAAGACTCTTATCGAGGATTCTGTGTTTGACCTAGAAAGGGAGGGTTGTGGATTAAAAAGTGGTAAAAATACTAAGGAAGCAAAGCAGCGGAAGGAGAAGAAAGTACAATTTAGTAATGCATTGGTGCTTGTTAGGATAATTCTCAAAGCTGGTGATGCTCTTGACGAATATATTCAAACTCATTCAAAGGTACCGCGTTTCGTTATATCACATCTTCAATGTTTTAGGTGTCTATTTTTTTCTTCTCTTGAATATATTTTAATATGTTAATGTTAGGATAACTCGTAATATTAATTGTTGAGAGAGAATATTGCATAACATGTCCCTTGCTGACCAATATGTAAAGAACAAAATTTCTATATCTTAATCGTTTTCTTGTGCTGTGCTACTCTCATAGCTTTTTGAACCAAGTCTGTTATCAAATCCAATGCTAATATCCAGTGGACTGCAGTCTAATGACTTGGATTTCCTCCTTTTATGAAATCTGTCCAATATATTCTGAAAAATGTACAATACAAGTATTTTCTGTACATGTAGCAATAAATTTATCATGCAGGGAAAGCCATAGCAACACTATAAAGCTACTCCGTATTTCCTTATATAGTTACTGCCATATGGTAGAAGTTTATTCATATGTGTCTGCTGAGTGCGTCCGAGGTTTCTAGTGGTTGTCTAGGGTATATGGAGCATATCAGTGCATAGCACCTGAGTTAAACCAGATTTTGCATATCTAGTGTTAGCTTGGATACATATCAAGTACAAAAAAACACGCCATAAGTTAGCTTACAGAAAATAATAATTTTGCAGGCATCTCATGAGGAGGTCCTTGCAAAAGTTTCAGAAGTTCTCCAGAATTATGATGTTGGTCCTAGTGGAAAAGTAATCTGCATCGAAGACCTTGTCTGGTTTGATATATTTTTTTAATTTCCTTTTGCGTCTTTTTTTTTGCACATGTAGATGATCTACCTAACAATGTTTTTTAATTATTTCTTCCACATGCTCTTGTAGTCGCCCGTATGCTTGTCCAGTGCCGGACAATGTGTTGCATGAACACGGTGTGTGCTCGTTTCAGAACCTGGTATTTTCGTGCTTCTGTAACAATTTGCAAAATGAGCCATAAAATTTTGTAAATGGAAGCAGGAGAAACAAATTTGATGAATGCAGCCATAGAATCATCTACACTGGAAGTCAAGGCAAAAAATGTATGGATATCTGAACTTGAGTGCCTTTCGACTTTAACCTAAAAAAGGGTCATGTGCATGTTGTTTGATCATGCTGAGTGTATGTTTTTTTTTGTGTCTTCTGTCCATGATATCATATGATTATTTTTACGTGTTAACCAGGCCGCGAAAAGGAAGCCACGCAGAGGACAGAACCTCTGGTACGCAAGGGATCAGTTTCTTCCTGTCTGGAGATCAGTGCTAACATGTCGGTTCAATGTGAGGACCTTTCCATCATATGTACCATGCAAAGAGATGCCAGATACCCGATATGATGGCGTCCAGAAGAAAGCGACTGATCGAAGGTCTTCCTCTAACGTTCGTCTTGGCATGTTGGACTTGTTGGAGAGCAGGTCTTGGAAATTAGCGAGTGTGGTCCGAAATCAGCGAGTAGTCACGGACCCCGAAGGCTGTTTGGCACTGCTGCATCGACTGTCCTGAAGATGTTGAAGCGGGCATGATGATGGAAGGTGTAATAGTTTACTACTCCCTCCGTTCACTTTTGTAAGTCAGCCCAAGTCGTTTTAGACAACTGAAAATGAGCTGTTTTACAAGCTGTCTGAAATGTCTAGAGCGCCTTATAAAAGTGAACAGAGGGAGTAGCATAGTCGAACCGTCAGGCAGGGGTAGGATTGAGCTGAACTAAAAAGACTATTGTGGAAATGGACTTTCGACTGTGCAGGTGCCCAGACGAACAAGCAACCATCATTCTCCCTGCAATCAAGTGCAGGATGGTTCTGTTTTGCCCGCGGCGATGGATGAGTGCTGGATAGGTATCTGTTGCTGTTTGTTTCACTTTCACAAGCAGTGGTATCTTCCCGAAGATGTATTTTTCAGAGGCTGGAGTTAGCCTGAGCCTTGGTCATGTATGAAATATGAAAAACTGTTCGTCAGCGAGACCAGGGAGCTGGGTTGTGTTGAGAGAGCATGGTGTGTTGTTTTCGCATGCCAGATGTGCTGGCTTTACCGCCATCCCATCTGCTTTCCATCTCACCGCCGCCAGGGCACATCGCGGGCAAAGCCCGTGCGGCGCCGGGGCTGGCGGGGAGGCCTGATCGGGGATGGCTTGCTTGTGGAGGAGTTGGAGGACTGTTGCGGGACGATGCAGGTGTGCTCGAGTGACGGTCTTTGTCAGGCAGTGCCTGACGGCGGCCTTGGTCATCCAACGATGTGATCTTCGACATGACGACCTAGGTCATCGAAGAAAAGGCAGTATATGGTCCTGGACGGCGGCAAGCTCGTCATCGGATCCGAACCTGGGTGATTCTTTTTTAGGTTTTTTAGGGTGTCTTCAAGTTTGGTTTGGGGCGGCAAGACGGTGGTTTTCGATGAATCCGTCTGGATTCGACCGGGTTTTGTGGTCTTCGGAGTTTTTACAGGCTTTTATCAGGGTTTTCTTCTCCGGGGTGGTGATTTTCTTCGCGGATCGCAGCTTGCGTCTCCTAGTCTGCATCGACGACTTTCTGGACACTGCTTCTACAAGCTCTTGGGTTTAAAAAAGCTTGGTCCGCCGAGGTGGAGGCCCAGAGATAGCATCGAGCTATGCAGGAGGAAGAAGACTTCGACACCCTCAAGAATTTGAATGCTATTTTATTTTTCTGTATGAATGTATTTGTAAGGACCTGTGATGATTAATACATGACCTGCAAAAAATAGATGATTAATACATGTTTTTGGACAAAGATGATGATGATTAATACATTTTTTTGAGGTGATGATGATTAACCTTCTGTCGACACCGTTAAGAATTGTAACAGTAACTGTTAGCTGTTAGCACGTGGGATGTGAGCTGTCCGGTGGCTTAAAAGGCACGCGAAGGGGAGGAGAGAAGCAAGAAGAATCTTAGCATATGTTGTAGTGGTTAGAACCCTAGCTAGCGAACCAAGTCGGGGTCTCTGATCTCGCACAATTCCTCTAAATTGTATCACTGAATTGCTACAGTTTGCTATGAAATTCAGGAAATCATGATGATCGACTTCCGCTGGTCAATTTGATCCTCACAAAGGTATCAGAGCGCCAGGTTTGGTCCTCGGCGCCGAGTCAACGGCGGCGAATCAAGCTGTGGAGAACAGGAGGTTGGGTTCTCTCGTAAAATCCCTCCCGTCCCTCCCAGTTTGCGGCGGCGGCGTCGTCAGGTGGCGGCGACACGGCGGCGGCAAAGTTCGGGCGCAGATCTCCGAGTCCGATCCGGTTGCTGGGAGATCTCCTCTCGGTAGTGAAATCCTGGGATCTGACGGAAATCTGTGCGTCAAGAGGAAGTTCTGTGAAGCGAGTCTAGCGGAGCAGTCCTCAGTCGCAGATGGCAGACACAAGAGCCAAGGTCCAGATCACGGTGGATCGAGTAGAAAAAGAGGTGGCCGATCTGAGGACCGAAGTAGAAGGTTTACAAGAGCTTAAACAAGAGGTGTCAAAACTCCGGTCTGAGATGGTAACTATGCCAAAGGTAGAGGCCAAACTGTCTGAAATGAACGAGAGAATTCAACAAACATTGTAGTTGATTTTGCAGAAGATGAGCATATCAACGCAGAAAACAGAGCCAGGCTCTTCAGATCTAAAGGCAAAGGAAAATCAGACAGCTGCTAGTGGTCATATTCCAGTGACAATGCAGAACAATGGGCAGAAAGACACAGATAAAGTGATCAGAAATTTAGAGCAAGAGTTCAGAGGACAAGAGCAAGCTCCAGTCACAAAAGCAGCCGGTCAGTCCACTAGATTACCAGTGTCACAGATAGTAACTGACAGCACAAGAGTTAGTGTTGTCTCACAAAAAGAAATTCCAGTTATAGGACAATCTAGAGCTGTTCTTCCAGGGGTCAGTGCAACTGTACAGCCTCATACACTGGGGTTCTCAGGAAACAGTGGGTATTTTGCTCCTGTTAGTGCCCCTCTGTTTTCTCCACCACACACATACAATCCCATCACAGGCCAATACATCAATACATCGACCACAACTCAAGGGGTCTCTCCTGTATACCAGGCAGTGGGAAATCTCTATGATATGCAGAGAAATCAACATGCCACTCAATTAGGAGGTCCATCATACTCTGCAGAAGTAGTTCTAAAAGGGCCAAGGTTGGAAATTCCCCTTTTTAATGGAGAAGACCCTATTGGATGGCTTATAGCCTGGGAAAAATTCTTTGAAATGTCTGGTACTCCATATGAGCAGTGGGTGAATTTGGCTACTGGGCACTTACAAGGTAGAGCCTCTAACTGGCTGAAAAACATTTGTGTGCCATGGCAAATGGTTACTTGGCATCAGTTCTGCCAGATGATTGCTGACAGATTCTCAGAGGCAAATGTTCATGAAGCAGTAGAATTACTGAAAAATATTCAGCAAACCAACACTGTCACTCAGTACATTGACAATTTTGAACAATGTGTTGCACTGGTAAAAAGGGATCATCCCTGTCTCCAAGAAAATTTTCTTTTGAGCTGTTTCATTGGAGGTTTAAGGAGTGACATAAAGCATGAGGTCTGTGGACAAAAACCTACTGGGATTATAGAAGCTTATTGGTATGCAAAAGTATATGAAAAGGCTGCAGCTGCTAGGAAGGTTCAGGGTGTTCCCACTTACAAATCTAGGAATTATTCTTCCTGCTACAGAAATCAATCAGCACCATTACAAGTACAAGTTCCTGCCCTAGAAAAGCCTACTGTTCCTTTTCCAAAGGAGGCTAGAGCTTGCTGGTACTGTAGGGAACCATGGACAAGACAGCACAAGTGTAAAATAGGAAAAACACTACACATTCTGCAAGAACTGGATGAAGATGAGGACAGTGATAATGCAGAAGAAGGAGTAGGTGCAGATCTGACTTATCACACTGCCCCTAATACTCCTGATAAGGAAAAGAGCAGCAATACTGTAGAGAAACCAGCACAGGCCATGCATATTTCTGTACATGCTGCAGAAGGCACTCTTGGACAAAACACATTCTCTTTAATTGTGGAGATTGCAGGGAAGAAAGCTACAACTTTGTTTGACAGTGGATCTTCAGACACATTTATCAGCAAAGACTTTGTAGTAAAGAGCAACTGCTATCAGCAACCAATCCAGCCAAGAAAAGTAACTATTGCTGGTGGAGGGAAACTCATGTCACTGTCCAAAGTGCCAACAAGGGACTTTAAAATTCAAGGGCACACTTTCTGTAGCAGTTTCAAAGTGCTGGAGTTACAATCTTATGACATCATATTAGGAGCAGACTGGATTTACCAGTACAGCCCCATTTGTCTAGATTTAGTGGAAAGACTGTTGGTGGTTACTAAACAAGGACAACCAGTAACTTTATATGACCATTCAATACCAGAAAAACGCTGTGTGTTGTCAGCAGCTAGAATGGAAAAGTTACTACAGAAAGGTGTCATGGGATATATTCTGAAAATCAATGAGATACAAACTGAGAACAACAAAAATCCTGCACCCCCTCCAGTGGCTCTCCAACCTCTGCTGAAAGCTTATGCAGACATATTTGCAGAATCTACTTCACTCCCTCCAAAAAGATCTTATGATCACAAGATTATACTGCAAGAAGAGCAAAACCCCCCAACTTAAGGCCTTATAGACTTCCACACTATCAAAAAGCAGCTATGGAAGAAATCATAAAACAATTGATTAAAAAAAGGAGAAATACAAGAAAGTTTCAGTCCCTTTTCATCTCCTGCAATTATGGTAAGGAAAAAAGATGGTGGATGGAGGTTATGTGTGGACTATAGGGAATTAAATGCTCTTACTGTGAAAAACAAGTTTCCAATGCCCATTATTGAAGATCTACTGGATGAATTACATGGGGCAAAAGTGTTCTCCAAATTAGATCTGAGGTCTGGATACCACCAAATCAGAATGGCAGTAGAAGATATTCCAAAAACTGCTTTCAGAACCCACATGGGTCATTATGAATACACTGTGGTGCCTTTTGGACTGGCTTGTGGACCAGGTACTTTCCAAGGTCTCATGAACAATGTGTGTGAGGAAATAAATAAATCAGAAGGAGAGAAGTGCATTCTGGTCTTCTTTGATGACATGTTAGTTTTTAGTAAGTCCATGGAGAAACATTACAAGCATTTAGAGAGCACCTTCACTGTCTTAAGGAAACATGAGCTCTATGTGAAACAAGCTAAATGGACCATTGCAACAGACCAAGTTGCATATCTGGGGCACATAATATCTGACAAGGGAGTAGCTACAGATCCAGACAAGATAAGGTCAGTGTAGGACTGGCCAGAACCTGAAAATGTCACTAAACTAAGAGGTTTTCTTGGTCTGACTGGATACTACAGGAGATTTGTGAAAGATTATGGTCACATTTGCAGGCCTCTCCATGATATGTTAAAGAAAGATGCCTTCAAGTGGGGACCTGAACAAAGCAAAGCTTTCCACACCCTAAAAGATTCCATGACCACTTGTCATGTGCTTGCTATGCCAGATGTCTCTCTACCTTTCACCATAGAAGCTGATGCATGTGCAAAAGGAATAGGGGCAGTTCTGATGCAAAAAGGAAGACCTATTGCATATCTCAGTAAAAGTTTGGGACCCAAGTCTGCAGCTCAATCTATTTATGAAAAAGAGGCAATGGCAATTTTGGCAGCTCTTAAAAAGTGGAGACATTATGTGTGGGGGAACAAGCTGATCATTAAGACAGACCAACAGTCCTTAAAGTATATGACTACTCAGAGGCTCACTGAAGGAGTGCAACACAAGTTACTTCTGAAACTCTTGGAGTATGATTACTCCATTGAATACAAAAAAGGGAAAGAAAATATTGTAGCAGATGCCTTGTCCAGAAGGGATAGCACATTTCAATTACACAGCCACAGTGTGACGACAGTAATTCCAGCATGGACTGAAGATGTGATGAAAAGCTATCAGGGGGATGCAGACACTGACAAAATCTTGAACAAAGTGGCTGCAGACATGTGATGCCCCCGATTCAATCGTACACTAATCATACACGCAAACGTGTACGATCAAGATCAGGGACTCACGGGAAGATATCACAACACAACTCTAAAACATAAATAAGTCATACAAGCATCATAATACAAGCCAAGGGCCTCGAGGGCTCGAATACAAGTGCTCGATCATAGACGAGTCGCGGAAGCAACAATATCTGAGTACGGACATAAGTTAAACAAGTTTGCCTTAAGAAGGCTAGCACAAACGGGATACAGATCGAAGAGGCGCAGGCCTCTGCTCGATCCTCCTAACTACTCCAGTGTCGTCGCCGCTGGCTGCACGTAGTAGTAGGCACCCCAGTGTAGTAGTCGCCATCGACGGTGGCGTCGCTCCCTGGCTCCATCGTCGGTCGCAGCAACCGGGTAAAGAAAGGGGAAAAGGGGAACAAGGCAACCGTGAGTACTCATCCAAAGTACTCGCAAGCAAGGAGCTACACTACATATGCATGGATATATGTGTAAAGGGCCATATCGATGGGGTGAACTGCAGAATGCCGAATAAGAGGGGATAGCTAATCCCGCCGAAGACTACGCTCGCAGCCTCCGTCTTGCTGACATGTAGAAGAGAGTAGATGAAGTCCTCCAAGTAGCATCGTATATCATAATCCTACCCGCGATCCCCCTCCTCGCCGCCTTAGAGAGCGATCACCGGGTTGTCTCGCACTTGGAAGGGTGTGTTTTATTAAGTATCCGGTTCTAGTTGTCATAAGGTCAAGGTACAACTCAAGTCGCCCTGTTATCAAGATCACGGCTATTCAATAGATTAACTTCCTGCAGGGTGCACCACATAACCCAACACGCTTGATCCCATTTGGCCGGACACACTTTTTCGGGTCATGCCCGGCGCATGAAGATCAACACGTTGCAGCCCCACCTAGGCATAACAGAGAGGCCAAGACGCCGATCTAAACCTAAGCGCCTGTGGGTCTGGGCCCATAAATCTGAGCACACACTTGCGTTATAGGGCGGCCGAAAGCAGACCTAGCCTAGTGGCGTTCCAGTCCAATTCGGCGCGCGCCGCTCAGTCGCTGACGTCACGAAAGCTTCGGCTGATACCACGACGCCGGGATACCCATAACTACTCCCACGTAGATGGTTAGTGCGTATAGACCAAATGGCCAGACTCAGATCAATTAACAAGATCTCGTTAAAGTGTTAAGTATCCACGAACGCCGACCAGGGCCAGCCCCACCTCTCACCCAGGTAGTCTCAACCTGCCCTGTCGCTCTGCCTCAAAGATCCACTCGCGGGTGCTCCACAAGCCGACCCGACTTTAGCCTCCACATGTATCATGTATAAGTATATAGTATATACCCGTGATCACCTCCCGAGTGATCACGGCCCGATAGTATAGCACAGCAGACGGACAAGAATGTAGGGCCACAGATGGAAATACTAGCATCCTATACTAAGCATGTAGGATTGAAGGTAAAGGTAACAACAGTAGTAGCAAGGACAGGCTATGCATCAGGATAGGTATAACGGAAAGCAGTAACAAGCTACACTACTCTAATGCAAGCAGTATAGAGTAGAATAGGCGATATTTGGTGATCAAGGGGGGGGGGCTTGCCTGGTTGCTCTGGCAAGAGAGAGTGGTCGTCAACTCCGTAGTCGAACTGGGCAGCAGCAGCGTCGGTCTCGGTGTCTAGCGGAAGAAGAGGGGGGAGAAACAATGAATATTTAAGCAAACAGATACATGACGATGCATGAAAAAGCAAAGCGTGATGCTAGGCGTGCCCTAACGCGGTATGTGGTGATCTGGGTGAAGGGGAAAACATCAGGAAAGGATCCCGGCGTTTAGCGTTGCAAGAGGAGCCGAGGGGAAAGTTGCGTGTTTGCTATGTTAGGGATGTGTGGCGGACGAACGGGCTGCTTATCCGGAATCGTCTCGTCGTTCTGAGCAACTTTCATGTTTAAAATATTTTAATCCGAGTTACGGATTAAAAGATATGATTTTCTAAAGATTTTATTAATTTCTGGAATTTAATTAATTATTTAAATTAATCCGAAAAACAGATTAATGACATCAGCATGATGTCATGCTGACATCAGCAGTTAACAGAGTTGACTTGGTCAACTGACCGATGGGTCGATGGGACCCACATCATCATAATCGCTTAGATTTAATAAGGGTTTAGGCTAATTTAATTACTATTTAATTAACCTAACTAGTTAATTAAATTAATTAAACCGGATTAAATAACTTAATTAATTCATTAGATAATTAATTCATTAATAATTAATTTTATTAAATCATTTTTATTTTTATTTATTATTTTTAATTTTAATTCCTTTTTTAACGTTTTGTGGTGTGGGGCCCCCTGTCATAGGCATAGGGGCCTTAGCGGTTCAGGCGCTAGTGGGCGCTGGGTCTTGGCGCACTGAAGGGCACTCGCCCAGAGCAGACGAGCAGGCACGGGCACCGAGGCGGCAGGCCAAGACGGCCACCGGCCACCACGACGACAGGCGAGGCGAGGGTGGCGCCGGGCACTTGGCCGACGAGGGGAGGTATGGCGGCGGTCATGGACTGTGGTCGTGTGCAAAGGAGGCGAGTCTGTGGGGTGGCGTGGCGAGACGAGGCGAGCCGCCGAGCACCAGGGGCGTGAGCGTCGATGGCGGCGGCGCCGTTGGCGGCAACGGTGGCGGCGACAGGAGGTGGAGCCGGGGAGGGGGGCTCCAGGCGACGTCGCGGCCTCGCGGGGCACCGGCGCGCGGCAGCAGAGGATGGTGCGAGGGGGGCGCGGCCAGGTCCACGGCAACGGGAGCAGAGGGGGAGAGAAGAGGGGCGGAGGCGAGCGCAGCGGCGGGGCTCACATTGGGACGTAGGGGACGGGGCAGTGTGCTCGGTGGAGGTCGGGGTGGACGACGGGGACGAGCGGCGGAGCGGGAGGCAGTCCGGCGGGGAGGTCCGGCGTCGAGCGGCTTCGGGCGCGGGGCGGTCCCGGCCAGGAGGAGGATGAAGTGGCGGAGGAGGTGGCCGGCGAGCGAGGGCGAGGAGGTCGGAGGCGTCCTGGCGTGGGGGGCGAGCTCCGGGCGGCGGGGTGGCGTCGAGCGGCGTCGGTGATGGCGTCCTCCTCCTCGATCCCGATCCAATCGGGGAGAGGAGGGAGGAGATATTTCGTGAGGGGGGGAGAGTGAGGTGTCGGTGGGGGTGGAAGCGGTGCGGTGAGTGGATAAGGGGAGGGGGGTAGTGGGCCGGCCGGCTGGGCCTGGCGGTGGCCCAGTTGGGGCCTGTGGTCAGTTGGGCCGAAGCCCCGGGGGGGTTTCTCTTCTTCTTCTTCCTTTTTTTTGTTAGTTGTAGGTTTTAGTTTTTCTGTTTTGTTTTTATTTATTTTCTTTTCTGTTTTAAATCATTTTAAATTATTTAGACATTTTCTAAAAATGTGTTTACTTCACCACAATTACCTTTGTAATATTTGGCAACCACCGAACATTTTTGTGTTGACTTTTGAAAACTTTGGGTGTTTGTCGCTAATTCATTTTTGAATTTGCTATGTTTTTGAACTACCACTTAATTAGCAACAGTAACATAGATGACAAGGCATCATCAAGAGAGTTTTACTGTAGCCTAATTATCCGGGCGTTACAAATCTCCTCCACTACAAGAAATCTCGTCCCGAGATTTAGGAGGTAGAAGGAAACAGTGCGGGGTATTCATCACGCAGGCGATCCTCGCGTTCCCAGGTTGCTTCATCTTCAGAATGGTGCGACCACTGGACTTTGAGGAACTTGATCGCCTTCTGGCGTGTGCGGCGTTCAGCTTGGTCGAGAATGCGGACCGGATGCTCTTTGTAGGTGAGGTCCTGTTGCAATTCGAGCACTTCATGATCCACTGCTCGGATTGGGCCCTTGAAGCAGCGACGGAGCTGTGACACGTGGAACACATTGTGAACCTGAGAAAGGTTCGACGGAAGCTCCAGTTGATATGCCACTTTCCCACGGCTTTCCAGAATAGTGAATGGGCCAATATAGCGAGGAGCTAGCTTGCCCTTGATCCCGAAGCGGTGAGCACCCTTCATTGGTGTAACGCGAAGATAGGCCTTTTCGCCAGGTTGATAGACCATGTCTTTATGATGACGGTCATAATTACTCTTTTGGCGTGACTGAGCAGTCTTGAGATTCTCGCGAATAATGCGGACTTGTTCTTCGGCATGTTGGATAATATCTGGACCAAAAAGTGGACATTCCCCAGTTTCTGACCAGTTCAGAGGGGTTCGACACTTTCGCCCATATAACACTTTGAAGGGGGCCATCTTCAGACTAGCTTGATAGCTATTATTATAAGAGAACTCAGCATACGGGAGAGATTCCTCCGATTTCTCGCCGAAGGAAATAACACAAGCTCGAAGCATGTCTTCGAGAACTTGGTTGACACGTTCAACTTGCCCTTGTGACTGCGGATGAAACGCAGTACTGAAAGATAAGTGAGTCCCCATAGCTTCTTGGAAACTTGCCCAGAATCTTGAAGTGAATAAGCTGCCATGGTCCGAACTAATAACCAGTGGAATACCGTGAAGTGAAACAATTCTGGACATATAGAGGGTAGCAAGCTGACTAGCAGTGATCGTTTCTTTGACCGCCAGAAAATGTGCAACTTTAGAAAGCCGGTCAATGACGACAAGAATAGCATCATTACCTTTCTGCGATTTGGGAAATCCAGTAACGAAGTCCATTTCAACATGGTCCCATTTCCATTCAGGAATAGAGATAGGTTGCAGAGTTCCAGCAGGCCTTTGATGCTCTGCTTTGATACGACGGCAAACGTCACACTCAGCAACATAGCGAGCAATGTCTTGCTTCATATTATACCACCAGAATCTCTGACGGATGTCTTGGTACATCTTTGTACTACCAGGATGGATACATAGAGGCGTATCATGAGCTTCTTTCATAACCTCCTGAGTCATATTCAGGTTTTCCTTCTTACACGGCACCACTAGGCGGCCTTTGAAGTACAAGGCACTATCATCAGCAATAGTGAAGAATGAGGGCTTTCCTTCTTTGAGGTCGCGCTTAATCTTGTGGACTTCAGAGTCATATCCCTGTATTGTCTTGATGGAGCTCACGAGATGGGGTTCGACAGACCAGGGTATAGAGGAACCCAGGAAAAACACGAAGATTCATCTTGCGAGACTCCTCAGGAGGGGGAGCGAGTGCACCGGAGGAACAATATGGAGGTTCAGCCTTCTGAATTCTTCAACAGTGAGGGCTGAACTTTGTGAACTGGAGGTGGTTGCGAGAAGACTTATGCTCAAGGCATCAGCCATTACATTAGCCTTGCACGGTGTATAGGAAATACCCAAGTCAAAGTCTGCTGCAGTCTCCATCCATCTCTCACGACGGAGGTTCAGGTCTGGCTGAGTAAACAGATACTTCAGACTTTGGTGGTCGGTGAAGATCTCGCAACGATTACCGAGAAGGTAATGTCGCCACTGTTTCAGTGCATGGATAACAGCAGCAAGCTCGAGGTCGTGAACTGGGTAGTTCTCTTCGTGAGGGCGCAATTGTCGAGAGGCATAGGCAATCACTTTGCGCTCCTGCATTAGGACACAGCCTAATCCTTGATGGGAAGCGTCGCAGTAAATGACGAAGTCCTTCTTAGCATCAGGTGGAGCTAGTACTGGGGCAGAAGTCAACTTTTCTTTGAGTGCCTGGAAGCTTTCCTGACATTTGTCTGTCCATTGGAACTTGACGCCCTTATGCAACAGGTTAGTCAGAGGCCTGGCAATCTTGGAGAAGTTCTCGACGAATCGACGGCAATAGCTGGCGAGACCGAGAAAACTTCTGACTTGCTTAACGTTCTTCGGAGGAGTCCAATCGAGAATAGCTTGAACTCGTTCAGGGTTGACGGCAATACCATCCTTAGAGATGACATGCCCAAGATAGGTCACTTCGGGAAGCCAGAATTCACATTTGGAGAACTTGGCGTATAGCTGATGCTCTTGTAGCTTTTCCAGAACCAGACGAAGATGTTCAGCATGCTCTTCTTCATTCTTGGAAAATATCAGGATATCATCCAGATAAACCACGACGAACTTGTCGAGGTAATCCATGAATATATAGTTCATCAGTCGAGAGAAGGTGGCTGGAGCATTGGTTAAGCCGAAAGACATGACGGTGTACTCGTATGAACCATAATGAGTCACAAAGGCGGTCTTTGGGATATCCTCTTCACGAACACGGATCTGGTGGTAACCCAACCTCAAGTCGAGTTTAGAGAACACTGATGAACAAGCCAGTTGATCATAAAGATCATTGATCCGAGGAAGAGGATACTTATTCTGAATGGTAGCTTGGTTTATAGGACGGTAGTCTTGGACCAATCGGTTTGTCCCATCCTTCTTCTTGACAAAGAGAGAAGGTGCCCCCCAAGGAGAGCAACTTGGGCGAATGAAACCACTGCGAAGATACTTGTCGATTTCCTCCTTAAGCTCAAGGAGTTCATGCGGCGGCATCTTGTAAGGCCGCTTGGCTATAGGAGTGGTGCCTGGTTTCAAGTCGATAACGAATTCGACAGCTCTAGCAGGGGGAATCCCTGGGAGTTCTTCAGGAAAGACGTCGAGGAATTCACGCACGACGGGAATGTTTTCAATACCCTCGAGTGGTGCAGCGTTCAATGCATTCAAGGCATAAAGCCGTGCCTCGGCATTTTGCACCAGATGAGCTTGGTAAGTGACTATTTCATCTGAAGGGTGTAGCAGATGGACGGTCTTAGTGGCGCAAACTATAGAAGCAGTATGCGCCTTTAACCAATTCATTCCCAGAATGAGGTCAATGCTACAAGACTTTAGTACGATGGGTGAGACAAGGAATTCCAGTCCTTCGATTTCAACGGGGACGTCGTTGCAAATCATGGAGGTTCGACATTGGCCCGCAGGGGTGTGTACTAATAGTGAAGCATTCATGTCTTCGCTTTTAATGCCATGCATGAATGCAAAATCTTGACATGAATGAATGCGATGCACCTGTATCAAATAAAGCGGATCTCGGTACTGAATTTACGAGGAGTGTACCCATCACGAAGAAAGAGCTGGTCTTGAGCTTCGTTCAGATAAACGTGGTTGGCTTGAACTCGACCGTAAGGCTTGGCATTGTTGTTGCGGGGCTGGTTGCTTCCACGGCCAGTCGCTGGAAGGGCCAGTTGATTCTGGTTCTGGTTGCATTCCCTAGCACGGTGCCCTGGTTGACCACACCAAGCACAAGCCATTGTTGGGAGTAGGAACAGGAGCTTGGGGTGCCGGAGTGGAAGCCTTGGCTGCCTAGTTGGAGGAGTAGGCGGCGAGGTGCAGCATAGCTCGCCTTTGGGGCAGGTTCATTTGGCTGGTACATGTTGTTGGGAATCCATATCTGCAACCTGCGAGGACGGGCCCAAGATGAGCCCGTGTCACGGTTGCGCCTGTTAGAGCTCTGGTATTCCTGCAGACCAGTTTCGACATTGATAGCTTTGTTCACCAAGGTGGCGAAATCAGCAAAGTCGTGCACTAGAAGTGCGAGCTTGATGTCGACTTGAAGGCCGTCACGAACTTCTCTGTCTGCGTGCATCGGTTGCAATGTCCTCTTGACATAGCGAGACAAGTCCAGGAACTCTCGCTGATAAGCTTCAACAGTCTTGCTGCCTTGGGTGAGGTTGCGGAACTCACGCTTCTTCCGGTCCATGACTCCTTGAGGGATGAAGCGGGCATGGAAAGCAGCTTGGAAGTCTGGCTAGGTGATGATTGTTCCAACTGGCAGAGTACGCCTGTGGCTGTCCCACCATTGAGCTGCGGGTCCCTTCAAGAAGAAGGAAGCAAAGGTGACATAGCTGGCAGGGGCTACATCAGCAGACTCCATCTCATAGGTGATGTCACGGAGCCAGTCATCAGCATCTAGGGGCTGGGTTGAGCTGCGGTACACACTTGGGTTGAGGCGCATGAATTCTGCGAGTTGTTGTGTTTGGCTCTTTGGTTCATATTGGGGCGAGGAAGCGAGCCATCATGTTTTCCATGAGCTGGCGATTCATCTCAAGCTGTTGGATCATACCAGCCATGTACTCGAGCGGTGGTGGGAAGTTGCCACCACGACCACGACCAGCTGGTCTAACCATCCTGCTAATATATAACAGGGGTAGTTCAGCATTTGAGAAATTTGCAAAGGACAAGAATCATTCATGATGAAACATGCATAATGAAAGCAGCACGATAGAAACTACATAGTAGTCGGCATATCATACAAAAGGGATCATGCATAGAGTTCGGTACACAGAGTTCAGTACATAGACTAAGACATCATAGGCGGCATGCAGGCTCGCGACGAATGCATCTAACACTAACAACAAGCCTACATCGGTCCCACACGGTACTGCGGAGGTAGCTGTAGCCTGAAAGCTGGTAGTGTGGCATGGGGAACTCCACGTCAACAACCTGGGGTCCGCGGATACTCTGGTGCAGAACCCGATGCTCAGGTGGTAGAAGAGGGCCAAGTGCGGGAGAGTAGCCTCCCACATCTGGCCATCCGACACCCTGGGGCATCACGGTCCTGGCTGGGTAGATCGCAGAACGCGACAACTCTCTGGATCGGACAAAGGGGTGCAACAGCGTCAGAGCACGGTAAAGGTGGTGACGGGTGGTGTACAGCTCGTGGCGAAGAGCTCGGTTAGCTCGATCCAGCCCATCAACATGCAGAACAAAGTTCTGATGGTAGAAGGGCTCTCGGGTGACAGTGGAGTAGGCAGCAGTGTAGTAACCCTCCGCACCAACATCAGATGCGATAGCAATGTGCCTGAAGGGGGAGGTGTCCAACTCCCGATACTCTCCACGGAGACGGGTAAGAGTAGCATAAGCAGCATCGTGGACGGCCATATCAATAGTCACCCCAACACCATGTGCGGTGTGCAGACAAGAGTGGAGTCATACTCCGAGAGTAGAGGTGGGCGATGGCACGATACTGCTCTGGTTAAAGTCCTGGTACTCCTCAGAGACGGTGTACTCAGGGTGCCAGTGATAACCCAGATAGGTTATCATCTCTGCTAGCACCGCAGGTGATCCCGAGGCACCAATGGCCATCGTGTGGCGCACGACCTGCCCCGTGGGTTCCATCTGAAAACAAAGATGTTTCAAAGGAGTCAATGACAGTGTGGAAATTGATCAAAATACAATTCCAAGGAATAACTATGGCTTTATCCAACTTTGGGGTGAATGTGGTCACGGGATCCTAGTGTTAGTTAGTAAATTCATTTAACCCGAGTAGAAGAGAGTTCGAGTCCCGAGTAAAGGTCGAGGAGTAAAAGATCCTAGTACCACCGATGGCGGCGTGGGCCCGTAAGGCACACAGCCAAGTTAGTAAAAGTTTTGCAATGTCTAGACTCGACTTCGCCAAGGAGTGTGGAAGGGGATTCCTACAGCAATGGCTCGATACCAACTTGTGATGCCCCGATTCAATCAGACACTAATCATACACGCAAACGTGTACGATCAAGATCGAGGACTCACGGAAGATATCACAACACAACTCTAAAACATAAATAAGTCATACAAGCATCATAATACAAGCCAGGGCCTCGAGGGCTCGAATACAAGTGCTCGATCATAGACGAGTCACGGAAGCAACAATATCTGAGTACTGGACATAAGTTAAACAAGTTTGCCTTAAGAAGGCTAGCACAAACAGGGATACAGATCGAAGAGGCGCGGGCCTCCTGCCTGGATCCTCCTAACTACTCCCCGTCGTCGTCGGCGGGCTGCACGTAGTAGTAGGCACCCCTAGTGTAGTAGTCGCCATCGACGGTGGCGTCGCCACAGGCTCCATCGTCGTCGCGAGAACCGGGTAAAGAAAGGGGAAAAGGGGAACAAGGCAACCGTGAGTACTCATCCAAAGTACTGCAAGCAAGGAGCTACACTACATATGCATGGATATATGTGTAAAGGGCCATATCGGTGGACTGAAGCTGCAGAATGCCGTAATAAGAGGGGATAGCTAATCCGTCGAAGACTATGCTTACGCAGCCTCCGTCTTGCAAACATGTAGAAGAGAGTAGGCTGAAGTCCTCCAAGTAGCATCGATATCATAATCCTACCCGGCGATCCTCCTCGTCAGCCTGTTAGAGAGCGATCACCGGGTTGTCTCTCGCACTTGGAAGGGTGTGTTTTATTAAGTATCCGGTTCTAGTTGTCATAAGGTCAAGGTACAACTCCAAGTCGCCCTGTTATCAAGATCACGGCTATTCAATAGATTAACTTCCTGCAGGGTGCACCACATAACCCAACATGCTTGATCCCATTTGGCGGACACACTTTTCGGGTCATGCTCGCCGCTGAAGATCAACACGTTGCAGCCCCACCAAGGCATAACAGAGAGGCCAGCACGCCGGTCTAAACCTAAGCGCCCAGGTCAGGCCCATCGCCTCGAGCACACACTGACGCTGCGAGGGCGGCCAAAAGCAGACCTAGCCTAGTGGCGTTCCAGTCCAATTCGCGCAGCGCCTGTCACGACGTCACGAAAGCTTCGGCTGATACCACGACGCCGGGATACCCATAACTACTCCCACGTAGATGGTTAGTGCGTATAGACCAAATGGCCAGACTCAGATCAATTACCAAGATCTTGTTAAACGTGTTAAGTATCCGCGAACCCCGACCAGGGCCAGCCCCACCTCTCACCCAGGTAGTCTCAACCTGCCCTGTCGCTCCGCCTCAAAGATCCACTCGCGGGTGCTCCACAAGACGACCCGACTTTAGCCTCCACATGTATCATGTATAAGTATATAGTATATACCCGTGATCACCTCCCGAGTGATCACGGTCCGATTGTATAGCACAACAGACAGACAAGAATGTAGGGCCACAGATGGAAATACTAGCATCCTATACTAAGCATGTAGGATTGCAGGTAAAGGTAACAACAGTAGTAGCAAGGACAGGCTATGCATCAGGATAGGTATAACGGAAAACAGTAACATGCTACACTACTCTAATGCAAGCAGTATAGAGTAGAATAGGCGATATCTGGTGATCAAGGGGGGGGGGCTTGCCTGGTTGCTCTGGCAAGAGAGAGTGGTCGTCAACTCCGTAGTCGAACTGGGCAGCAGCAGCGTCGGTCTCGGTGTCTAGCGGAAGAAGAGGGGGGAGAAACAATGAATATTTAAGCAAACAGATGCATGACGATGCTTGACAAAGCAAAGCGTGATGCTAGGCGTGCCCTAACGCGGTATGTGGTGGTACCGGTGAAGGGGGAAAACATCCGGGAAAGTATCCCCGGCGTTTCGCGTTTTCGGGCGGAGGAGCCGGAGGGGGAAAGTTGCGTGTTTGCTATGTTAGGGATGTGTGGCGGACGAACGGGCTGCGTATCCGGAATCGTGTCGTCGTTCTGAGCAACTTTCATGTTGAAAATATTTTAATCCGAGTTACGGATTAAAGATATGATTTTCTAAAGATTTTATTAATTTCAGAAATTTAATTAATTATTTAAATTAATCCGAAAAACAGATTAATGACATCAGCATGATGTCATGTCGACATCAGCGATCAACAGAGTTGACTTGGTCAACTGACCGATGGGTCGATGGGACCCACATCATCTAATCGCTTAGATTTAATAAGGGTATAAGCTAATTTAATTACTATTTAATTAACCTAACCAGTTAATTAAATTAATTAAACCAGATTAAATCACTTAATTAATTCATTAGATAATTAATTCATTAATAATTAATTTTATTAAATCGTTTTATTATTATTTATTATTTTTATTTTAATTCCTTTTTTTAACGTTACGTGGTGTGGGGCCCCCTGTCATAGGCACCGGGGCCTTAGCGGTTCGGCGCTAGTGGGCGCCAAAGGGCGCACTGGCGGGCACTCGCCCATGAGCGAGACGAGGCAGCCGGGCACCGAGGACGGGCAGGCCAAGACGGCCACCGGCCACGACAGCAAGGCGGGGGTGGCGCCGCACTTGGCCGACGAGGGGGAGGTATGGCGCGCGGCGGTCATGGCCATGATCGTGTCTGAAGGAGAGGAGGCGGTGCGAGGGTGAGGCGTGGCGAGACGAGGCCGGCCGAGCACCGGGCAGCGTGGCGTCGATGTCTGGCGGCCGCCGTTAGCGGCAACCGGTGGCGGCGACAGAGGTGGAGCCGGAGGGGGCTCAGGCGACGTCGCGGCCTCGCGGGGCACCAGGCTGGCAGCAGAGGATGGTGCGAGGGGGCGGCCAGTCC
This sequence comes from Aegilops longissima, assembly GCA_021605205.1. Classification (NCBI taxonomy): domain Eukaryota; kingdom Viridiplantae; phylum Streptophyta; class Magnoliopsida; order Poales; family Poaceae; genus Aegilops; species Aegilops longissima. The sequence continues at coordinate 57,556,570 of CM038676.1, forward strand.
ACGCAACGGGAGCGAAGGGAGAGAAGAGGGCGGAGGCGGCGCAGCGGGCGGGGCTCACATTGGGACGAGGGGACGGGCGGTGTGCTCGGTGGAGGTCGGGTGGACGACGGGACGAGCGGCGGATCGGGAGGCAGATCCGGCAGGAGGTCCGGCGTCGAGCGGCTTCGGGTGCGGGGCGGTCCCGGCCGGGAGGAGGATGAAGTGGCGGAGGAGGTGGCTGACGAGCGAGGGCGAGGAGGTCGGCGGCATCCTGGCGTGGGGAGGCGGCAAGCTCGCGGCGGGGTGGCGTCGAGCGGCGTCGGTGATGGCGTCCTCCTCCTCGATCCCGATCCAATCGAGGAGAGGAGGGAGGAGATATTTCGTGAGGGGGGGGGGGAGAGTGAGGTGTCGGTGGGGGTGGAAGCGGTGCGGTGAGTGGATAAGGGAGGGGGTAGTGGGCCGACCGGTTGGGCTGGCGGTGGCTGGGATTGGAACTGTGGTCACCGGGCCAAGCTTGGGGGTTTCTTCTTCTTCTTCCTTTTTTTTGTTAGTTGTAGGTTTTAGTTTTTCTGTTTTGTTTTTATTTATTTTCTTTTCTGTTTTAAATGAGTTTAAATTATTTAGACATTTTCTAAAAATGTGTTTACTTCACCACAATTACCTTTGTAATATTTGGCAACCACCGAACATTTTTGTGTTGACTTTTGAAAACTTTGGGTGTTTGTCGCTAATTCATTTTTTAATTTGCTATGTTTTTGAACTACCACTTAATTAGCAACAGTAACATAGATGACAAGGCATCATCAAGAGAGTTTTACTGTAGCCTAATTATCCGGGCGTTACAAGACATCGATCCCACTCCAAAATTTTCCACACACAATGAGCTATTGAAGTATAACAACAGGATTTATGTGGGGGCCAGCACAAATTTCAGGTAGCAATTGTTACAGACATTTCATTCCTCTGCTTTAGGGGGACACTCTGGCATTAAAGCAACTTATTACAGGATCAAAAAGGTGTTCTATTGGCCCAACATGAAGAAGGACATTGAGGAATTTGTCAGTCAGTGCCCAGTGTGTCAGTTAAACAAAGTAGAGCACATATACCCTCCTGGACTGTTGCAGCCACTGCCAGTGCCTGATATGGCTTGGTCTCACATCACCATGGATTTCGTTACTGCATTGCCTAACTCTCAAGGCAAAGAGGTTATTCTGGTGGTTGTAGACAGGTTAACCAAGTACTCTCACTTCATTCCTTTAGCCCATCCTTACACAATCCAAACGGTGTTTCAGGCATTAATGGACAATGTCATTAAACTGCATGGGTTACCAGTGTGCATAGTGTCTGATAGAGATTCCATATTCACTAGTGCACTCTACCAAGAACTTTTCAATGCTTTTGGAGTACAAATCAGATTCAGTACTGCATCACACCCTCAAACGGATGGTCAAATCGAGAGAGTAAATCAGTGTTTGGAAGCTTATCTCAGGGGCATGGTTTTTCAGGAACCAAAGAAATGGCTACAGTGGCTCCCTTTGGCAGAACTATGGTACAACACTAGCTACCATTCATCCCTGAAATGTACCCCCTTTCAGGCACTGTATGGGTACAAACCTCCTCAGATTGGGGAGTATGCTTCTGACCAGTTACTGTCGCCTGAAGCAACACTGACAGTTTCTGAAAGAGAACACATGATGCAACGTCTAAAAGCAAATTTGGAGCATGCCTAGAACAGGATCAAATATTTTGTAGACAGAAAAAGGACAGAGAGGCAATTAGAAGTGGGAGACAGAGTGTTCCTTAAAATTCAACCATACAGACAGAATGCCTTCGGTTTGAGGGGCTCACTCAAACTACGCTCGAAGTTCTATGGTCCATACAAGATACTGGAAAGAATTGGGGAAGTATCTTACAAGCTGGATCTGCCAGAGGGCACTAACATCCACCCCGTGTTTCACATTAGCCAACTGAAGAAACATATAGGCCACAAAGCAGTTCCTCTTCCTCACGTGCCGCTGGTGACTCCAGAAGGATATGTCAAAACCATACCAGTTGCAGTGTTAGATCGCCGCGTCATACAAAGGAACAAGACACCAGTGGGTCAATGCTTGGTACAGTGGGAAAGTTTGGCTCCAGATGATGCAACATGGGAGGACGCAGCGTTTCTCAACAGAACTTTTCCAGGGCACAAGCTTTTTCGCCTCGAGGACAAGGCGATTGTCATGGCGGCGGCATTGTCAGGACCCAAGCCAAGAGTTTACTGACAAAGCAGTGCAGCTACAAGAAGTTCAGATAAAAGACGGTCCAGATGAGCTCCAGAAGATATCGACGGCTCAGAATCCATCCTCGCCGTCACTGCCCGTTACTGTTACTTTTGTCGACACCGTTAAGAATTGTAACAGTAACTGTTAGCTGTTAGCGCGTGGGATGTGAGCTGTCCGGTGGCTTAAAAGGCACGCGAAGGGGAGGAGAGAAGCAAGAAGAATCTTAGCATATGCTGTAGTGGTTAGAACCCTAGCTAGCGAACCAAGTCGGGGTCTCTGATCTCGCACAATTCCTCTAAATTGTATCACTGAATTGCTACAGTTTTCTATGAAATTTAAGAAATCGTGATGATCGAGTTCCGCTGGTCAATTTGATCCTCACAGCGGCGGCAACCAACGAGTCTTCTACCCTCTCCCCCCTCCCGATCTATTGAGGTGAGTCTTTCTCCTTCCTCGTCTCTCCCAATTTATTTTCTCTTCTCCTGGGATTAAACCCTAGCTAGCTAAACTTTCCTCCCTAACCAAACCCTGCCGACATTTACCTGTCAGCTGAGGAGGAGGGAAGATACGGAAGATGGATTCTGCTAAGGAGATTCTCCGGCGGTACGACAATCCACATCCAGTCTCCATCTCTGTTGACCATCCCCACATTTCATCACCCGCAGTCTGTTTGTTTGTTTATCCCCTTATTATTGATGGATGCTGTGTGTTGCAACGGCATTTGTAGTACTTGAAGAAATTGGTCCATTGCATTGACGCTGCTTGTCACTGCCGGTTTTCCAGGGTCCATTCAGAGAAGAAACCGTGTGTGGATGGCGAATCACACCAGCATTCCCCGACGACGATGCCTGCCGCGGTATCCAAGGTGCTCGAAGACGATGACGACCTCCTCAGGGAGATCATCGTCCGTGTCGGCTTTCCCACCACCCTCGTACGTGCTTCCCTCGTCTGCAAGCGCTGGTACCACCACATCTCTGATCGCCGGTTCCTCCGCCGCTTCCGCGAGCGCCACCCGCCCCGCCTCCTTGGCTTTTGCCATGTCCCCGAAGATGAATGTTCACAGTCGTCCTGTCCACGCTTCGTCCCGATTTTGGCTCAGCCCCCAGAGCTCGCTGCCGTGGTCAGCCGCTTGGCGAGCTACAGCTTTGGCGTCGACGGCGACGAATGGATCAGGGAGTGCCGGCGCGGCAGTGTCTTGACCGTACGCTATGAAGGATTGTTATGGAGACATAGAGTGCACCACCCACTGTGCTCTGAGAGAGACATGGACATCCTCCCACCACTCCCAAGCGTCCAGAACTCCAGTCACCACATGTTCAGTACAATCCTCTCCAAAGAAGATGGTGCGGCCCCCGGTGCTGACTCCTCCCCCCGCGTCGTCTCTCCGAGGCGACTCGGGCGGGCACCCCCGCCAAGCGCCACCATAGCCTCTTCTCCGGCCACCGCGCCTCGCCGCCGCCGGCAAAATGACGCCAGGCAAAGCCCCCGCGAAGGCTGGCGGCGGCGGGATCCATCTGGCGTCGTTATCTTGGTCCTGCTGCCCCCTCCCATCTTCCGCGTCGGGGGCTCTAGATCTGGCCTCGTGCTCCCTCTGGTCCGCTTCCCTGGCGTCGGTCGGCGCCCTCCTTCCAGATCCGGCCGGCCGGTGTGCCGCGGCTGCGGGCATCCAGCGCCCACGGGGTGGCTCCCGTGGCCAAGCCTCTGCGGCGGCTGCACCTGCTGTAGCCTGCTGGGCTCGATGTTGCGCCCCGTCTCCCCTGCTCCGCGCCTGGCGCCGGCCTCCGCCGCCTCCCGCCCTCTTCTGTCCGCCGTCGTCGAGGTCTGCCGGACGTCACGCCTTCCCCGCAGATCCAAACTTCCGCATCTTCCCACCTCTGCTGCCGCCCGTTCTGTCGTCGCCGTGCTCCTCTGTGTGCTCACCAAACAAAGGTGGCGTCGTGGCTCTTGTCTCTGGAGCCCTCCACCTCCCAGTTCCCCCCGGGGGGCGCTGCACCGGTGGTCCTTGCTGGTGCCCTCGGCGTCAAGGGTGCCTGCCGGCATTGCTCCGCCGGTGGGATTCACCTGGATCTGGGGCCGTCCATTCCAGCGCTACCCAGCGCTATTGGCGGCTGCTCTGTGGCTTGTCGCGTGGAGGATGTGACCGGGAATGGGGAGAAATCCTTGGTCGGCCTGCTGTTGGCCGAGACAGCGGCGACGCTTCCCGTCGTTCTCCATCTTGATGGCGTTTTCTTCATTCCCCGGTCTTGTGATGTTTGGGGTGTGCTCTGTGGAGTTCTATGCTTGGTGATGCCCTTCGACTACACCGGTGGCACACAGGTGCCGTGGCGTCGTCTTGGCCCGGTGTGACCGTTCGAATGTACCCCATGACACAGGTGCTGTCGCGGCGTTGTGCAGTCTTGGTTGCCCGGTGCTCTTCGATTGCGTCGATGGCACAGTGTCATGGTTTAGTCTCGGCTTGCCGCTGCAGTTCGAGCGCCCGTCGTGCCCCTTATTGTGATGTTTTGGGTGCGCCTTGTGGAGTTCTATGCCTGGTGTTTCCCTCCGACTACACCGGTGGCGCACAGGTGACGTGGCGTCGTCTTGGCCCGGCGTGACCGTTCGAATGTACCCCATGACACAGGTGGTGTCGCGGCGTTGTGCAGTCTTGGTTGTCCGGTGCTTTTCGATTGCGTCGATGGTGCAGTGTCATGGTTTAGTCTCGGCTCGCCGCTGCAGTTCGAGCGCCAATGGTGCCCCTTGGTGTGTTGTGTCCCCCCTCGCCTTGTGTTGTGTGTGTGTTGTTTTGCTTTATTTCTCCCTTCTGTGCCCCCTTGTATTTCTGGTCCACTTGGGCCCTATCTTGTATTAGGCTGCAAAGCCTATAGGCGACAAATGAATACAATTCAGGTGGGGAGGATCTCTTCTCCCTCCGGTGACATTCAAAAAAAAAAAAAGATGGTGCCGGCGGCTTGTCCTACATGTACATGTTGGTTGAGGGGGTTGATGAGAATAAAGTTTTTAGGGTGCGTGTGTATATGTTGCAACACGGTGTCTGGTGCATGCATACCTCATCTATCATACAGATCCCTCTTCCGCTGTTGCCACGGAAAGTTTTGCTTGTTGACAATAAAATCTATATAGCTGACAAGTTCAGTGACGACATTATTGTCTTGGATTTGCCAGCCTCAAGTTTCTCCAAAATTTCGGTCCCACAGGGAGTGCAGTGTCACCATTATACCACCATCTTATCACGAGCCGATGATGCATCCGGTGTATATCTCACCCATGTTCATGTCAAGGAGCTTCAGCTTTGTATCTGGCTCCACAAGGGGCACAACTGGTTGCTGGTCGATACCATTTGTTTGCGTCAGATGTGGGCTAATTTGAGGATGCTAGATCATACGCTTGAGGATGAGGATGTTGATTTTCACTTCTTAAGCCACGTGGGGGATAATGCTGAGTTTGTGTTATTGGAAATGTCTAATTGCACACTCCATCTGGACGTCACGAGCAGGACACTGCGTAAAGTGCATGGGACGCCGTTAAAGAATGGACATTTCGTTGCTGTCCATCCTTTTATGATGATTTGGCCACCCATATTCCCTCCGCTGAAGGATGCTACTACAAGGTTTGCTATTTGGCCTTCATATGATCACAATAAATAGTTAAGTGACATTAGATAATGCTTGCCTTAAGATGTCTTGAAATCACTTGTGTACTCGGGTAATACTACTTGCTTATTGCTACCTACAAAAGTATAAAACATGTGTGAGAGCTGAACGTGTAGCCTTGTTATCAGGCTGACCACTGTACTTCATTGTCGTAAAATATTATCACAAACCAATCAATCCTGTAATTTTAGTTTCCCATTTCTTTAATCGTTGTGTAATTTTCTACTGCCTGCCTCTATACTGTGAACCTCAAGCTTATGAGATTTGTTTTTGCTGAACTTATGTATGTGACTGTATTTTCTGATACTTATGCACTAGTATGTTAGTACTTGTTTTTTTCAGTCTGATTGTTGTTTAGTGGATTCTTTTTCTTAAACACAATTGGATTGTACATTTTACATGGCAGGTATGTTTGGGTTTATGCATGAACTGTGATTTTTTTTCCTGTTGCAATGCAAGCGGCCATTACAAGCTAACAGCGGGTAATTTGTGCTTGTGTGTCAAACATTTCTCCTTGTACGATCAGGTTTTTGTTTTTCTGAAATGGAAATATGTTGGTCTGCAATATAAGGACATTTAAGCTGTATTGGCTATAGCTTTTGATAAAGAAAATCTATGTTGCTGGACCAAGTTCATTCTTTTGATTTCTGAATGCACGAAGCATTTGAGTGATAAACGATAATAAAACGTAATGATGCTGAATTACCTCTACTCTATCCTGATCCTTCCTCTGTTTCCTTCAACCAGGAACGACATGTGAAGAAGGAGGATATGAGGAAGCTTTTGGTTGGATGGTCAGCTACAATGGTGTCGTCAAGGAAGAGCAGGGAGCTGCATTTCCTTAGTAGCAGTTCTAACAGTCTTTATTATAACTCGTAGTGGATTAGTTATGATGGTATGTAGCTCGAGCAGGTACTCCTATCCCTATGGTACCATGACTATTTGCGACCGAGATATTGGTTTCATGAAGACGACTCCCTGTATGCATGTTTACTAGTTATGCTGACTGGTCCACTTGTGTCGTCGCGATCTTGTGGTTCCACCGCTTGCTCTGCTTGTCGATGTGGTATTTGCAGGAAGGTGTAGTAGCTTACTAGACGGAGTTTTCTTTTTTAGCATAATAGCTAGTTTTCATCCGTTGAAAGTTCTCGGTCAACGGTGCATCAGGTCAGGACTGTGCATGCCAAACTAATGCCTTCTGTGGAAGTGGGATTTTTGACTCTGCAAGTGCCCAGCTGAACAAACAATCATTCTCCCTGCGACCAATCGAGATTGTTATCTGGTTTTGTTTTGTTCTGCCCAGCACAACAGACGAGCTGGATCGGTGCTTGATATCCTGATGGTACAACTGAAGAAGCATGCCACCCTTCAGACGCCATGAGCTTAGAAAATGGCAGGAATCTTTGGCACCTGCAAGCTACTGGTATTACTTGTTTTCCGATGTGCTGTAATTGCTACACTATGAACAGAGTAGATATCCAGTGACTCTGAGGTGTGCTAACATTAGAGTCTCTTTTGTGCATATTCGTTTGTTTTGTGCTAACATGAGAAACCCGGGTACACTGATGAACACACGATGTGATGGGACAAACTCACCAACAACTGCAGAGCAGTCGTTCCTTCACCTGGGGAAAAAGCAAAAGCGTCAATCCCTTAGTAACCTGACAGTGGTGTGGTAGGCACTACCGCACTAGTGACATATACAGCTTTCAAATTACGGATGTTTATAACAATAAAACAAAAAATGCTAGACTTACGGATGGCGAATTTGCATACGGACTCATTTCCTCATAAATCATCTACCCCCTGATTTCCTATTTGTGGCCCTCCTCTTCCTTTGATTTCCTATCACATCTTGACAGCTCATCCCGTAACTTGACTCCTGTGAAAATTGTCCATAGGTGTAGCGTATGGACTGGTGGGCGTCAGCTCCGCCGCGGACTGGTGCATCGGTGGGAAGTGCCGTTGTTAGGAAGAGCGAGGCCTATAATTCGTTTGTGTGGCTTATCTCTCAACGAGAGGAAAGATGATGATAACATGTTAAAGAGTAAAACGAGAGAGGAATAACGAATGATTCTTTATCTGTATCTACTAGCAAAAAGACCCGTGTGTTGCAATAGGAGAAAAAATAAAATCATAATCTCCAATGATAATGATCACATTTGGCTGCATCACCGAGATACACTACCACTCTCAATTTCGTGAAATCATGAATATTTTTTTATACTCGTCCACATATTTGAAATCGTGAACAACTTTCAAATTCACAAACACTTTTACAAATTTTCAAACATTTTCTAAAATCAAGAACATTTTTGAATTCATGAACAGTTTATACAATTTGCAATTTTTTTTAAAATTGTGAACATTTTTCAAACAGGATTCTTAAATTGGCAAACATTCCTAGAATCAACGAACTTTTTTTTTGGAAATTGGTGGAACAACTTTTGAAATTCACAAACATTTTTTTGATTGAACAAACATTTTCTTGATTTAAAATTTTTTGTTAAAAAATGTTTAAAAAATTGTGAACATTTTTTTAACAATTTTCTTGAATTGGCAAATATTTCTAGAATCGACGAACATTTTTTTGGAAATATGTGGAACCATTTTTCTAATTCACAATCATTTTTGATTTAACAACAATTATCTTGATTTAACGAACATTTTTTAATGCATGATCATTTTCTGAATCAGCGAACATTTTATGAATAAATAAACTATTTTGTAAGTCAAGAACATTTTTTAGGATATTTTTACATTCATGAATTTTTTGAATTGGCAAAACTTTATTCAATTTCATTAACATTTTAACACACAAAATTTTAAAAATAGATGAACCTCTTTTGATTTCCCGAACATTTGTTTTCAAAACTGCGAACATTTTTTGAGTAAGCATACATTTTCCAAAAAAATCGCGAACATTTTATAATCCACAAATTTTATAAAAAAATCGCGAGCTTTTCTGAAGTCCCAAATTACTTAAAGTATAAAAAAACAAAAATGAAAAAAGTACAAAAAGGAAATTTTCAAAAATCAGGCCACCCAGACATCAGCCGGCCCAAATGGGAGCGCTGTGTCTTCTCCTAGCGTGCAGAGCGCAGTATAGGAGGTCCCTGCTGCATGAGCCGGCCCAGGCGAGGTATTCCCATGTGTGAAATGTTTTTTTTACTTAGTGGCATATGGGGTAATATTTTACAACTTTGGGGAAAACTACTGTGACGTACCGCAAAAAGCACTTATGACTTAGGCATAATCATAAGTGCTTCTTAGGGTACATCACATTACTTGCCCCAAATTTGTAAAATATACCCATCGATGCCACCTATAAATGACAAGAGAAGTTTCACACAGGGAATTCCCCGCCTAGGCCGGCCCATGCAGTAGACCGCCTCTACTACGCTCTGCGCGCTAAGAGAAAATGCAACGCGCCCGTTTGGCCCGGCCCATGTGCGGGCGGCCCGTTTTCAATTTTCATTTTTTTCATTTTCATTTTTTATTTTCCATTTTCATTTTTCCCTTTTAAATAATTTGGTACTTCAAAAATTTCCGAAAATTTAAAAATGAGAATTTTTAAATAAAATTTTCAATAAATCATAAATTGTCTGTGGGTTCAAAAAATGTACGTAATTGTTGAAAAATTGTTCGTATATTAAAAAATGTTCGCAATTTTGAAAACAAATATTTGGGAAATAAAGATGTTCATGATTTTAAAAAGTTCATGTATTAAAAAATGTTAACGAAACTGAAAAAAAATATTTGCCAAAATGTTATCAGTGATGCAGCAAAATGTTGTCATGGCCATTGGTGATTATGATTATTTTTTTCTTCCATTGCAACGCATGGGCCTTTTTGCTAGTAATATCTTATTGATTGAAGACATGGGTTTATATACCCTAGTGCAAAGTCGGTTTGCTAGGGCGAAGAACTTGTCCCCTCCAAACTCCACCGGCGAGCTCGTGGATTGTCCCATATGTACACCACTCATACTCCTGTTATGAAAATATAAGACATTTTATATACAAAGGAGTAGTTTAGTTTATAGTCCATCTGGTCTTATGAGATGCGATCCTCCTTGATTTTTTCTGTCGAGATGGAGTTATGGTGCAAATTCCCATCGTCTCCCTGAGATGACGCGGTTTCATGCCTTACGTACACGATGGGCGAGATGTGGTGTCAGGCCTTTCAGACCGCTTCAGCAGCAACGATTGCAGCTCTAATGTGTTGGTCCTTGGGCACATGCATGAGGAATTTTCTGATGCTATCGACAAGGTAAAACCAGCTACTATAGGGGAGAGGCGATAACAGCGCGTCGATGACTCATTCTAGTTCGCTCGTCAAGAAACTTTAATCTATCTTTTTGTATGCTTAGAGTGCCTTATATTTCAGGTGAACTTTAATAAGAGAATGGTTAATAATACAGCGAACTGTTGGCTACAAGATGTTGTCATATCATTTATAGCCAACACATATAGTCTCGTATAACAAGGTTAGCTATATGGTTGTCTATAAGATTAGTACTTTTTCTCATCTACTCTCTATCTTTTTCTTCACATTTATTGCATTTGTCTAGAGCATGCATATAGCTAGGCTCTTACATAAGAGCCCTCTCCCCTTATTTTTCATGTTTCTCTCCTCCACATATGCAAAATTACCATGTCAGCGGGTTATAAGGGCACCACCAAGGCGGACCTTCAAACCGCCTGCATCTGTTCGACCACTGAAGCCATCCAACTCGGGCCTGTATCGGTCCGTGGAGTGGTCCGGACGCGATTTTTCCCGCAAACCGGAGACAAAAGTGGGGGAGGTTGATGACCCACAAGTATAGGGGGTCTATCGTAGTCCTTTCGATAAGTAAGAGTGTCGAACCCAACGAGGAGCAGAAGGAAATGATAAGCGGTTTTCAGCAAGGTATTCTCTGCAAGCACTGAAATTATCGGTAACAGATAGTTTTGTGATAAGGTAATTTGTAGCGGGTAACAAGTAACAAGTGTAAATAAAGTGCAGCAAGATGGCCCAATCCTTTTTGTAGGAAAGGACAAGCCTGGACAAACTCTTATATAGAGAAAAGCACTCCCAAGGACACATGGGAATTATCGTCAAGCTAGTTTTCATCACGCTCATATGATTCGCGTTCGCTACTTTGATAATTTGATATGTCGGTGGACCGGTGCTTGGCTGCTGTCCTTACTTGGACAAGCATCCTACTTATGATTAACTCCTATTGCAAGCATCCGCAACTACAAAATAAGTATTAAGGTAAACCTAACCATAGCATGAAACATATGGATCCAAATCAGCCCCTTACGAAGCAACACATAAACTAGGGTTTAAGCTTCTGTCACTCTAGCAACCCATCATCTACTTATTACTTCCCAATGCCTTCCTCTAGGCCCAAACAATGGTGAAGTGTCATGTAGTCGACATTCACATAACACCACTAGAGGAAAGACAACATACATCTCATCAAAATATCGAACGAATACCAAATTCACACGACTACTAATAGCAAGACTTCTCTCATGTCCTCAGGAACAAACGTAACTACTCACAAAGCATATTCATGTTCATAATCAGAGGGGTATTAATATGCATAATGGATCTGAACATATGATCTTCCATCAAATAAACGAACTAGCATCAACTACAAGGAGTAATCAACACTACTAGCAACCCACAGGGACCAATCCACTACTAGGGAAAAGCCTATACACAGAATCTTAGCAGCAGCGCGGGTCAAAAAGGAGCTGCTGCTAATTAGTAATAGCGAATGTGCGGGAACTTCGCTGCTGATAAGTTTTTAGCGAAGAGCTCTGTGTAAACAGCGCTGCTACAAATATCCACGGCGGTGTTCATCGAGCTCCATTTAGCGATGGCGCCGTTGCGGACCGCGCTCTTGCTATGAGATATAGTAGCAGTGGCGCTTTTCTTTGGGATCGCTGCTGCTACATTTCAAATTGGCAAATTTTTTGTCACTATTAGCGATGGCGCCGTTGCCAAAAGCGCTGCTGCTAATTCTTTAGCAACAACGCGTTTCTTCTCCAGCCATCTGCTAACCCACACCAACCCACCACCTTTCCCCACCCGTGCCTCCCCCCCCCTCCTCTCTTCCCTTCCCTACCTCCCCACATGCTCCCACTCACACTCTTCTTCTTCCTCAATACTTCTCCCCATTACTCTTTCTCTTCTATCCACCTTTTCTCTCTTCATTACTCCTACCTAACTACACCACCTCCATTAATGCATCTCCTTTCTCTTTTCCTTTCCCTCCACTAGTTGAAGTTGTCTCCTCCCAAATTAGCTAGCTAGGTAGATGTAGCATTTGGTTAAGTGACCTATTTGCCCCTAACTAGATCTATCTTTGTCAACAAGAGCTTTGTGCACTTTTGATCTCCCTACAACATCATCTTCATCGTGTGCTCGATCTCGATCGAGGTGCTGAAAATTTCATGCTTTTGCAAAATGAAAATATGTTTATGTGTGTGTGATGTGTTTGTGGAAATTGTGTGTGTGTACATGAATTGTGCTTTTGAGTTGCCTATGTTTTGCCGAAATGTCGATTTATTTCCGTTTGCTAATTCCGCAAACTCTAGATCCATATATGTCCTATTTTAGGGAAGGTCATGCCAAATTTTTGTATGACTTTGATGCATGCATGCATTTTATAATCAATTTGTTTATTATTACCGTGCAGAGTTGGCGATGGTCGATGGAGCGATGGTGGACAGGTTGTTGCGGTCGGCGGTGTAGGACATGAAACAAAATAACCGGACAGAGGTTTTATGTCAGTGTCGAAAATGCAAAGGAATAGTTTGGCTCGACCCCCATGACGATGGTCGTGTCGAAGTGCACCTGCTCATGACTGGTTTCATCGATGGCTATCTACGGTGGATAATTGAAGATGAGGATGGCGATGTTGAGGATGCCGACGGGCAGGCAATGATGACACGTGGCAAGAGGAAGAGATGATCGATAATGGCGGCGGGAAGAGGCGGACATGGCGGCGGAGAAAGGGCGGACATGGCGGAGGAGAAGGGCCGGACATGGCGGCGGAGAGAGCGACATGGACTCCACGCAGCGAGTTAAATCGGTACTAAGTTCAATCGTCGGGACCCTCATGTTCAAGCATTGCCCGCAAGGAGACGCAGTATTGAGAGAGCCTCTTCTAGAGAGGAGGCTAAGCTGGAGCAACTGGTGGTAGACTCGAACACTCCATTGTATGATGGTTGCAATCTCGAGGTGACCGGCTTGAGTTTCACGCTCCAACTCCACGAAGACGAAGGCTAAAACAAATGGACCGACACTAGCCTCGATGAGCATCTCAAGTACCTAAAGGATGTTCTTCCCTTGGGTAATCTATGTCCTACTAGTGTTGATGAGGCCAAGAAGATCGTGTGCCCTCTTGATCGCCACACGTTAGATACCATGCATGCATCAACGATTGCATAATTTATCGGAAGGAGCACGCGGAAAAAACAAGCTGTCCGGTGTGCAATGCTTCTCGATACAAGAAGGCGGAAGAAATGTCCCCGAAAGTTGTATGGTACTTACCGATCACTCCCGTCTCTGAGGTATTTTGTAGATCCCAAGGAAGCAAAGCTAATGCGCTGCACGCGGAGAGGAAGAAGCCCGACGATGGAGATGATCCGAAGCTGAGACACGTGAGGATGGAAGCCGTGGAGAGCGTTGAACAGCTTCTATCGGTATTTTGAATGTGATGCAAGGAACATCGTGCTCGTGGCGTGTACCGATGGCATGAATCCGTTTGGCAACCGAACACCAACCATAGCACATGGCCCGTGTTTGTATGAATGTACAACCTCCCCCTGGTTGTGCATGAAATCAAGTACATTCACATGAGCATGCTTGTTCAAGGGCGAAACAACCAGGAAATAATATTAATTTGTATCGGGGCTACTTCAAGAGGAGTTAGACACGTTATGGAAAACACCGCCAAGACATGGGGCGCCAAACAAAGGTGAGTATTTCAACATGAGAGCAGCGCTGATCACAAAGGCAGGACTATCTCGATTACGGATATGTGGCAGGCCAGGTGTGCCATGGATATTGCGGATGCACACGGTGCATGGATGATCTGACGTCTCGCAGCTAACGTCAAGGAAAGATGGCGGTGCGGGAAAATCGTGTACATGGGGCATCGAAGATGGCTTGAACAGACGACCCGTGGAGAAACCGTGGAGATCTATTCAATGGTCTGCTGAGCATCGAGGACCTCCACGTAAGCGAGCGGTGCCAAAATCGATGAGCTGTTGAAAAGCTGGAAGGAGTTCCCAGCGTCGGGAAAGACGATGAGAAAGGCGCCGGAGCCGCTGCTTTGAAGGTATGGAAGGCGAGGTGCGTGTTCGGGACTTGGAGTATTGGCACAAACTCGATACACCTCATTGCCTTGATCAAATGCATATATGTAAGAATGTCCTTGAGAGCTTGCTCGCAACACCGATGAACATGCCGGATAAGACCAAGGATGGGCGAAGGCAAGAAAAGACTTGCAAGAGTTGAAAATTAGGAAGATCGCACATGCCGCCCGTAAAATGTCGACGAGACAGAGGCGGAGACAGAGGCACGGAGAAGAAGGGCAAGAAAATAAAGAAAGAGGATTATTGCCCCCTTCTTGCTTCACCTTAAGTCAGCTGAGATCAATGCCTTCTTTAAGTGCCTTAACGGAGTCAAAGTTAGTTCGATTCTTTGTGGCAAGATAAGCGATATCTAGACACGGACAAGAAAAGGTTCAGTGGGATGAAGTCTCATGACTGTCATGTGATGATGACACGAGATACTACTGTTGCCCTTAGAGGGATAATGGACAAGCACATCCGTGACACGCTTATTGGTCTCGCAACTTTTTCGACGTCATCTCTCGAAAGTCGATCAGTGTGAAGCAGCTCCAAAGGCTACAGGAAGAGATCGTTGTGATACTGAATGAGCTTGAGATGTACTTCCCGCCCGCGTTCTTTGACATGATGGTGCATCTGTGTGTCCATATTGTGGATGACATAATAGACCTGGGGCCGTCATTCCTGCAAAACATGATGCCATTTGAGAGGATGAATGGGATCATCAAAGGATTCGTTCGTAACATGTCTCATCCGGATGGAAGCATCGTCCAGGGCTATTTGGCACAAGAGTGCATCTCTTTCTGTGAGATTTTTCTATATGGCGCAGACCAGCCGCCTGGTGTTAGTGTTGGTTTGCCCGTTAACAAGCACGATGGGAGGCTCGAAGGAGATGGTCACTGCAACGGTCGCAGGGAACTGCACGTGGCATACTCAGATCGACGCAGCGACTTTGTGAGCAAAGTTGATAGTGCTACAACACCTAGACGAGGTAGATCCTTTCGTGGCTTTGCACAAAGAAATTATCGCAAAGAAGTATCGTGACGGGGTATGCGGGATGGACGCCGAAGTTACTAGAGAGCACAACTCCACTTTCCTGCATTGGTTCAAAGAGCATATTATTGCTAATCCTCCGGAGGAGGGCTCTAAGGACGGATTGCTCATATACGCCTTAGCACATGGACCCTCGCCCAACCTCGTAACCTATCAGGCATATGATATCAACGGATACACATTCTACACGGAGGCCAAAGATATGGACAGTGCTGATTAGAACTCAGGGGTGACGATGGAATGCATGACCGGCAGCGAGAACGGCACAACTGAACGATTTTATGGAAGGGTCGAGGAGATCTGGGAGCTTGACTACTCTGGACTGCACAACACGACGATGTTCCGTGTCAGATGGGCTAAGAATGTCGAAAGAGAAAGCCGGATTTTCACTACCATGACTATACCCGACGCCAAGAGCGCTACCGTGAACGCTATCGCAAAAAACGAGCCATGGGTACACACTAAGCACGTGACACAATGCTTCTTCATAACTGACCCACGCAATCCAAGTCGTGTTGTCCTGAGGAGAGGCAAAAGGAACATCATTGGAATGGATGGAGTCGCCAACGAGGAAGACTATGATCAGTACGGCAACCCAATGAGGGAAGATGACGATGATGATGAAGTATACGTCAAAAGAAGAATCAATACTACATTACCTAAGAAAAATCGTACTCCATGGAAAAGGCAAAGTCACAATGAGGGGCTCAATTATTCTTGATGAACAAGAAGGGAAAGAAGCTGACTCAAAAGCGAAAACATCAGCAGTGAGGAAACTTATGTTATCGGTCAAATGATGTAATATATATATATATATATATATATATATATATATATATATATATATATATATATATATATATATATATATATATATATATATATATATATATATATATGTTCCTATTTTGCATACGCACTTAGCCATTATTATGCATGGGTCCAATGATGTGTAATATATATGTTCCTATTTTATGTACATATTTAACCGTCAAATGATGCAATATATATCGCCTCCCTTTGTTCACTGCCTCGAAATAAAAGTGGGATAAAATAAAGGAAAAGGAAAACTGGCAGATGGCGAAGGTAGTAGCAGCGCTTTTTCCTAAACCGCTACAGATCTTGAAGTTAGTAGAAGCGAATTTCGTGTAAAGCGCTACAGCTACTGAAGGTAGTAACAGTGTGTTTTGTCCAAATGCGCTACTGCTACGTCCACTTAACCCAAAATTCTCACCCGCCCTGCTTCATCCCGCCTCCCCACCCAAATCCTCACTCTCCCCGTCGCCTTTGCTGCGCCCGACCAGCGCCCGGCGCTCGCTTAACCCGGCGCCGACGCTTAGCCTCGACACCGGCGCTCGCCCCGACCCGGCCCTCGCCCCGACCCCAGCGCGGCGCTCTCCCCCAACCCGACGCTCGCCCCGACCGTCGGCCCTCGCCTCCTCCTCTCCCCTCCCGGCCGTCGTCGAGCCTGCCTCCTCGCCCCTGCACCCTCTGTAACCCCCCCTCTCTCTCTCTGCTAGGGTTCTTCGGTTAATTTACTTAGGTTTTAGTTAGGGCAGTATGTTAATTAGGTTATGTATTTAGTTATGAATTTAGCTAGGTTTCAAAATTTGAACTGGACATGTGATATGTGCAAATTTGAACTGGACATGTGATATGTGCATATGTCATGTTTTGGACATGTCATGTTTGGAAAATGATCCGAGTGGCCTATGTTACGCCGGAATGTTGATTCATTTCCGTTCCGGTGAATTTCAGGCGTTCGATATGTCCATTTTTTAGCAAAGGTCATGCCGAAATTTCCCGTGAATAAAGGCATGATTTTGTGCTACATAGTTGGCATATCGAGTGCTGGCACATAGATTTCTTTTTATGTCATTTATCATTTATTCATACTTTTAGAAATAAATGAGGACACTTAATCATAGGAAACATGTCGAACAACGAAGAAAGCGGGCCTTGACCAAGATGCGAGCGAGATGGATTATGAGGGTGAACAAGAGTACCTCGACTATTTGACTGCTAAGCAAGGTTTGCAGGTCGGCCTCGATGATGGTACTGACGCCGACATCGACACCGACAGCGCCGGCACCGATGGCGGCACCGAGACCGGTGGGGAAGGTACCGGCGGGGAAGGTACCGGCGGGGAAGGTACCGACCCCGATGCCGCTACCAAAAAGAGGAAGCATAAGAAGCAGAGGATACGAAAACCTAACAAACTAGGGATTGGACGAATTGTGATCACAAAGATGGCACTTGGCAAGTTTGAGCCGTTAGAGCCGGAAGAACCTCGCAAGTGCTATGGGAACCAAGTAGAATGCATCCTATGGGAATGCGCGAGCATCAACGACGATGACTTAAAGAGTAAATAACATTTGACATAGTTGCACAAGAGATTCAAGTTCCCCGACCGGGATGATAACATAGAACAACTGTGGGATGATCTGAAGATGAAAAATATTAACAATCACGCCATGGGCATGTTCAGCAATGATTTGGCCTCCTGGAAAACGAGGGTGAAACGAGCTATTGAGGCTGATGAACCCCTGTCCAAGATTCTGGAGGAAAATCCGACACTTACGGAAGAGGAGTTCGAAAAGTTCAAGGACACTTGCGCTACCGAGGCAGCCAAGGCTAAGGCTGCGAAATTCAAGAGCCTTTAGCAAAGGAACACGGGGAAGCATCGCCTCGGAAGCCGTGGCTACCTCGATAAAAGGCCCATATGGGATAAGGAGGACGCAGAACGTGAAGCCGCGGGTCTCCCAGACCCCTTCGCGAAGTTCACCAACCCCTTGGAGCATGACTTCATCGGGGCCCGCTACAAGTGGGACAGGAGAAAAGGTTTTTACACGGACAAGATCACGAGGAAATTGATTAGACTATGGAGAAGCAACACCAGCTTGCAGCCAAAGCCCTACTTCTCGATGAGGCCCAAGTGGGACACCCCTCTCAACCGGGCCTTGAACGAACTTAAGGGACTCCCTTTGGATTAGCGGCCGCAATATGGTTGTGTGCACGGCGCTGGAGACGGAGCCACGTGGAAGGTGTTTTACAACGAGGGCCCAGAGGCCAAGAAGCTGAAAACGAAGTTTAGTCAGGCGGACATCGACGCGAAGGTGAAGCTTGCGGTCGAGAAAAAGCAGCCGAGGACAAAAAAAAACAGCCGAGGACAAATATGAGTTGCTATAGCAGGCAGTCAATGCAGCAGAATCGCCTGCGAAATGATTTTGCTACTAACTTGGTTCCGATTATCATCAAGCGGGCGAAGGAAAATCCAGACAAGGCGGTACATGATTTCCCGATGCCCGGTTTCGTTGGGAGCAACTCCATGAACAACAACACTATCGCACCATCACTTGCTCACGCAACCGGGCCTCCTCGCAGCCGCTCCGCTCATAGCAGCCCATCCTCGGTCTCAGCGCGCTAGGTGGGCCTTCGTCTTTAGCTGAGCTCGGCGCCGTCCACGGTAATTACATGTCGCACCAACATATATATATATATATATATATATATATATATATATATATATATAATATTCCATTTTGTTGCCTTTCGGTTGTTTTACATACAGACATATGTGTTTGCAGTGTAAAGAAACCCGTGCATCATACTCTACTTGATCAAAGGCCGAAGGTGGACGTGGGAAAGGGGATGATAATGGACCCCTCTCAACGCATGTTCCACAACCAGCCGATCCCCGCTGGGCACTTCAGGGTTAGCTTGACTAGTGTGAAATCAGGGCACGAGGATTTGCCTCCTGCAGTACAGCATGTGGGAGCGGACGACGAGACCCCGCCGCGGATTGGAAGCTGCAAGAATTGGGTGCTGCTATGGCCGAAGAATCTTATTAAATGAGCCGCCGAGAGCACACCAATAACTACCACACATCAACAAGCATGTGCGAAGACCACCACCCGCCCACGCAATTACCAGCTCTGTAGTGCGGGTGAGAGCGGAGACGACATGATGAAGGGGTGCAATAGTCTTGGCTGATGTAATTTCTCTGTAGAACAGAGAATGGATGATGAGACGGAGGTCGACCCTATGGATTACCTCAATACAAACGCGTATGACTGTGACATAGATATGATGAGTCAACCATATGACGAATCGGGCTATCAGCTTGCTAATGAGGATATGGATGATATGCCTGGGCAGGGTCGTACCATGGATTGCAAAAAGTCTCTCTTCATGAAATCCTCACAGGACACGCCTGAAGATGCCGCCTCAACACAGGCTCAACTAGCCGGGCGCGAGGGTCGTCTGATGATTTAGCCGGGAACCTTTGGGGCAGGGGTTAAGGAAGGGTGCGGAAGGTGTGCCCAAGAAAAAGGAGAGGAAGAGATCGGGAAGGTAGCTGCCTCCAAACAAGCGAGCACATAGAAGCCAGACGATGCATTACGAAAGCGTGTACCCGTGAAAAGTGCGGTCATGTTCCATCTCACAGGCGAGCCGATGCTACCGCCGAAACGGCTGGAGGCACTATCGAGGGATCTCGAGAGACTGCGACCATGTGCTATCGACTGAGAAAAGCCTACTAGCCTCAAAGGATCCAGGATATCCGACATACGCGGCTCGTGTGCCTGAGGGGAAGTGCTACATCGACACACAGCCCGCGGAGGTGTTCTTCCTGCGGTTTGACCATATCTTTGTGATGTTTCTAACAAGGCGGCTTGATTTTACTATCGTCCGCCTTTTTTCGCTACATATGAGCTCCGTCATGAAGAGTGAAGAAGTCTCGCAAATCTGTGTGGCGGATCCGTACTACATGCACGAGTCTTTCTTGAGTCTCGGCGACTTTGAGCGTGAAACTGCTAGGGAGTACCTCCAAAACTTCATGGTACAGAATAAGGACCGGGAAATTGTCCTCATGCCTTATCATCCAAAGTAAGTGAGTTCCGGACAACCCTTTCATACATTTCAATCATTGCTTCTCTGTCATATGGGGAATAATTTGAGGTGTCTTTTCCCCGCAGCAACGGGCGCGCCGTCCTTATCGTTCTTTACCCGCAAGTCTCCACGCCGTGTATTTTGACCCTTCCAGAGACTACGAGAAAAAAGACTACACCCACATAATGAATATTCTAGATGATGCTCTCAAGGCTTCACTTTAGAGGTGCCACGCGCAGATCAAGAAACAAAGGAACAAGAACATGGGTTTCGCGCATAAAACTAACTTTTCATGCATCCATGTCCCAAAACCAAGCAAGAAGG
This sequence comes from Aegilops longissima, assembly GCA_021605205.1. Classification (NCBI taxonomy): domain Eukaryota; kingdom Viridiplantae; phylum Streptophyta; class Magnoliopsida; order Poales; family Poaceae; genus Aegilops; species Aegilops longissima. Next base: position 57,577,084 of record CM038676.1, read on the forward strand.
ATGGATTCTACATCGTCCATCTCATGATTCAGTTCAACACGGATCACCAAAAGCTTCGCATTAACAGCAGAAATGATGATCGTATCCACAAGTGGCTAGAATCTCATGGAGAAGCGGATGATAAACTTAGAGATGACTTCTTTCGCATCCAAAGCGACATTGCGACGATCATCATGAAAGAAGTCGTCGATGAGAAGGGGATGTTCCACCACGGCCCTATATCGCGAGCTGACGTCCGAACTCGCATAGGCATGCAACGTCTAGACCTCACGCCGTTCAAGAAGCTAGGGTTCGTCCTCGATGATATGGAAGGATGGAACTTCTAGTGATTTATGATGTCGATGATGATGATATGTGTCGGTTGAACTTGTATACTTCTTGTAGCGATGAAACTTTGTGATGTCCACGGTCCATGTGCCGAACTTGAGTAACGCTACTTTGTTAGTTTGCGTACGATGACCTGCGTACCTCTAGTTAATTAATTTGCGTAATGTATGTTGCATCTAGTTGCTAACCCTTTCTTTTTAGGTGTTGCTCTAGTATATTTTGTTGCATATATATGATTGTACATCCTCTTCATGAACATGCATCTCTAACAGGTACCTAGTTTCTTGATGGCGAGATGGAATTGCTATGTCGTGTACAAAGGGAAGGTTCCGGGGGTGTACAACGAGTTGCATGAGTGTCAGGCGCAAGTGAATGGGTTCACGGGCGCCAGCCATAAAGGCTTCAAAAGCAGATAAGAAGGAGAAGCTAGTTACTTGAGGTTCACGCTAGCGCGAGAGAGGACTCGTAACCGCCACCTCATGTACTGCATAGTTCCGCTCTCACTCATAGTGATAGCACTTCTTGTTGGGGAACGTTGCAGAAAATTAAAATTTTTCCTACGGTTTCACCAAGATCTATCTATGAGTTCATCTAAGCAACGAGTCATGGGAGAGAGATTGCATCTACATACCACTTTGTAGATCGAGTGCGGAAGCGTTCAAGGGGATGGTGATGATGGAGTCGTACTCGCCGTGATTCGGATCACCGATGACCAAGTGCTGAACGGACAACACCTCTGCGTTCAACACACGTACGGTACGGACGACGTCTCCTCCATCTTGATCCAGCAAGGAGGAAGGAGAGGTTGAAGAAGACAGCTTCAACGGCAGCACGACGGCGTGGTGTTGTTGGTGCAGCAGTACTCCGACAGGGCTTCGCCAAGCACGTACGGAGGAGGAGAGGTGTTGGGGTGGGGAGGAGCTGCGCCTTGGCTTGGGTGTTCATCCCTCCCCTCACCCCTCTATTTATAGGGGAAGGGAGAAGGGGGCCCGGCCCCTCTAGATGGCATCTAGAGGGGGCGGCGGCCAGGGAGGGGGACTTGCCCCCAAGCAGGCGCCCCTCTGGGGTTCCCCTCCCAACCCTAGGCGCAAGGGCCCAAGGGGGTGCGCCCAGCCCACCGGGGCTGGCTCCTGCCCCACGCAGCCCATGTGGCCCCGGGAGGTGGCCCCTCGGTGGACTCCGGAACCCTTCCGGTGGCCCAGTACAATACCGATATGCCCCGAAACTTTCCGGTGTCCGTTTGACAACTTCCCATATATAAATCTTTACCTCCGGACTATTCCGAACTCCTCATGACGTCAGGGATCTCATCCGGGACTCGAACAACATTCGGTAATCACATACAAGTCTTCCTAATAACCCTTGCGTCACCGAACCTTAAGTGTGTAGACCCTACGGGTTCGGAGACATGCGGACATGACCGAGGCGGCTCTCGGTCAATAACCAACAGCGGGATCTGGATACCCATGTTGGCTCCTACATGCTCCTCGATGATGTCATCGGATGAACCACGATGTCAAGGATTCAAGCAACCCGTATACTATTCCCTTTGTCGAGACGGTATGTTACTTGCGAGACTCGATCGTCGGTATCCCAATACCTCGTTCAGTCTCGTTATCGCAAGTCACTTTACTCGTACCGTAATGCATGATCCGTGACCAAACACTTGGTCACTTTGAGCTCATTATGATGATGCACTACCGAGTGGGCCCGGTGATACCTCTCCGTCATACGGAGTGACAAATCCAGTCTCGATCCGTGTCAACCGCAGACACTTTCGGAGATACCGTAGTGCACCTTTATAGTCACCCGATTCACGTTGTGACGTTTGGTACACCCAAAGCACTCCTACGGTATCCGGAGTTACACGATCTCATGGTCTAAGGAAGAGATACTTGACATTGAAAAGCTCTAGCAAAAGCGAACTACGATCTTGTGCTATGCTTGGGATTGGGTCTTGTCCATCACGTCATTCTCCTAATGGCGTGATCCGTTATCAATGACATCGATGTCCATAGTCGAAACCATGACTATCTGTTGACCAACGAGCTAGTCAACTAGAGGCTTACTAGGGACGTATTGTAGTCTATGTATTCACACGTGTATTACGATTTCCGGATAATACAATTATAGCATGAATAAAGACAATTATCATGAACAAGGAAATATAATAATAATGCTTTTATTATTGCCTCTAGGGCATATTTCCAACAGATCTCCCACTTGCACTAGAGTCAATAATCTAGTTACATTGTGATGAATCGAACACCCATAGAGTTCGGTGTTGATCATGTTTTGCCCATGGAAGAGGTTTAGTCAGCGGATCTGCGACATTCAGATCCGTATGCACTTTGCAAATTTCTATGTCTCCATCTTGAACATTTTCACGGATGGAGTTGAGCGGCAACTTGATGTGCCTGGTCTTCTTGTGAAACCTGGGCTCCTTGGCAAGTGCAATAGCTCCGGTGTTGTCGAGAAGAGTTTGATCGGCCCGACGCATTGGGTATGACTCCTAGGTCGGTGATGAACTCCTTCACCCAAATTGCTTCATCGCTGCCTCCGAGGCTGCCATGTACTCCGCTTCACATGTAGATCCCGCCACGACGCTCGCTTGCAGCTGCACCAGCTTCTTGCTCCACCATTCAACATATACGTATCCGGTTTGTGACTTAGAGTCATCAGATCCGTGTCGAAGCTAAGCGTCGGCGTAACCCTTTCTGACGAGCTCTTCGTCACCTCCATAAACGAGAAACATGTCCTTTGTCCTTTTCGGTACTTTAGGATATTCTTGACCGCTGTCCGGTGTTCCTTGCGGGATTACTTTGGTACCTTCCTACCAAACTTACGGCAAGGTTTACATCAGGTCAGTACACAACATGGCATACATAATAGATCCTATGGCTGAAGCATAGGGATGACACTCATCTCTTCTTTATCTTTTGCCGTGGTCGGGCATTGAGCCGAGATCAATCTCACACCTTGCAATACAGGCAAGAACCCCTTCTTGGACTGATCCATTTTGAACTTCTTCAAAATCTTATCATGGTATGTGCTTTGTGAAAGACCAATGAGGCGTCTCGATCTATCTCTGTAGATCTTGATGCCTAATATATAAGCAGCTTCTCCAAGATCCTTCATTGAAAAACTTTTATTCAAGTAGGCCTTAATGCTGTCCAAGAGTTCTATATCATTTCCCATCAAAAGTATGTCATCTACATATAATATGAGAAATGCTCTGAGCTCCCACTCACTTTCTTGTAAACGCAGGCTTCTCCATAAGTGCATAAACCAAACGCTTTGATCATCTCATCAAAGCGAATGTTCCAACTCGAGATGCTTGCACCAGCCCATAAATGGATCGCTGGAGCTTGCATACTTTGTTAGCATTCTTAGGATCGACAAAACCCTCGGCTGCATCATATACAGCTCTTCCTTAAGATAACCGTTAAGGAACGCTGTTTTGGCGTCCATCGCCATATCTCATAATCATAGTATGCGGTAATTGCTAACATGATTCGGACGGACTTAAGATTCGCTACGAGAGAAAGTCTCATCGTAGTCAATCCCTTGAACTTGCCGATAACCCTTAGCGACAAGTCGAGCTTTATAGATGGTGACATTACCATCGCGTCCGTCTTCTTCTTAAAGATCCATTTATTTTCTATCGCTCGCCGATCATCGGGCAAGTCTGTCAAAGTCCATACTTTGTTTTCATACATGGATCCTATCTCGGATTGCATGGCTTCAAGCCATTTGTTGGAATCTGGGCCCGCCATCGCTTCTTCATAGTTCGAAGGTTCACCGTTGTCTAACAACATGATTTCCAGGACAGGGTTGCCGTACCACTCTAGTGCGGAACGTGTCCTTGTGGACCTACGAAGTTCAGTAGCAACTTGATCCGAAGTACCTTGATCATCATCATTATTTTCCTCTTTAGTTGGTGTAGGCATCACAGGAACATTTTCCTGAGCTGCACTACCTTCCCGTTCAAGAGGTAGTACTTCATCGAGTTCTACTTTCCTCCCACTTACTTCTTTCGAGAGAAACTCTTTTTCCAGAAAGGATCCGTTCTTGGCAACAAAGATCTTGCCCTTGGATCTTAAGTAGAAGGTATACCCAATGGTTTCTTTAGGGTATCCTATGAAGACGCATTTTTCCGACTTGGGTTCGAGCTTTTCAGGTTGAAGTTTCTTGACATAAGCATCGCATCCCCAAACTTTTAGAAGCGACGACTTAGGTTTCTTCCCAAACCATAATTCATACGGTGTCGTCTCAATGGATTTAGGCGGTGCCCTATTTAAAGTGAATGTAGCTGTCTCTAGGCGTATCCCCAAAATGATAGCGGTAAATCGGTAAGAGACATCATAGATCGCACCATATCCAATAGAGTGCGATTCGACGTTCGGACACACCGTTCTGTTGAGGTGTTCAGCGGCGTGAGTTGTGAAACGATTCCACATTTTCTTAAGTGTGTACCAAATTCGTGACTTAAATATTCTCCTCCACGATCCGATCGTAAAATTTTATCTTTCGGTCACGTTGATTCTCTACTTCATTCTGAAATTCCTTGAACTTTTCAAAGGTCTCAGACTTGTGTTTCATCAAGTAGACATACCCATATCTACTCAAGTCATCTGTGAGAGTGAGAACATAACGATATCCTCCATGAGCCTCAACACTCATTGGACCTTTTACATCGGTATGTATGATTTCCAACAAGTTGGTTGCTCGCTCCATTGTTCGGAGAGCGGAGTCTTGGAAATTTTGCTCATGAGGCATGGTTCGCATGTGTCAAATGATTCATAATCGAGAGACTCTAAAGTCCATCACATGGAGCTTCTTCATGCGCTTGACACCAATGTGACCAAAGGCGGCGAGTGCCACAAGTATGTGGGACTATCGTTATCAACTTTACATCTTTTGGTATTCACGCTATGAATATGTGTAATATTACGCTCGAGATTCATTAAGAATAAACCATTGACCATCGGACATGACCATAAAACATATCTCTCATATAAATAGAACAACCATTATTCTCGGTTTAAATGAGTAGCCATCTCGTATCAAGCGAGATCCGGATACAATGTTCATGCTCAAACTTGGCACCAAATAACAATTATTAAGGTTCAAAACTAATCCCGTAGGTAAATGTAGAGGTAGCGTGCCGACGGCGATCACATCGACTCTGGAACCATTCCCGGCGTGCATCGTCACCTCGCCCTTCGCCGATCTCCGCTTATTCCGCAGCTTGCTTGTGAGTTACAAATATGAGCAGCGGCACTGTATCAAATACCGGGAGTTACTACGAGTCTTGGTAAGGTACACATCAATTACATGTATATCAAATATACCTTTAGTGTTGCCGACCTTCTTATCCGCTAAGTATTTGGGGCAGTTCCGCTTCGGTGACCCTTCCCTTGCAATAAAAGCACTCAGTCTCAGGTTTGGGTCCATTCTTTGACTTCTTCCGGCAAGCTGGCTTGCGGGCGCGGCAACATCTTTGCCGTCCTTCTTGAAGTTCTTCTTACCCTTGCCCTTCTTGAACTTAGTGGTCTTATTGACCATCAACACTTGATGTTCTTTCTTGATTTCAACCTCTGCTGACTTCACATTAAGAATACTTGAGAATGGTCTTCACCATCCCTGCATATTGTAGTTCATCACAAAGCTCTTGTAGCTTGGTGGGAGCGATGAAGGATTCTGTCAATGACCGCCTCGTCAGGAGGTTTATGTCCATTTGGGACGGCGGTTGTGCAACCCGGACATTTTGAGTATGTGCTCCTTGACAGAATTGTTTCCTCCATCTTACAACTATAGAACTTGTCGGAGAATTCATATCTCTCGACCGGGCATGAGCTTGGAAAACTAGTTTCAGCTCCTCGAACATCTCATATGCTCCGTGTTGCTCAAAAGCGCTTTTGGAGCCCGGTTCTAAGCTGTAAAGCATGCCGCCTTGAGCGAGGGAGTAATCATCGGCACGAGACTGCCAAGCATTCATAATGTCTTGGTTCTCTGGGACGGGGGCGTCACCTAGCGGTCCTTCTAGGACATATTGTTTCTGGCAGCTATGAGGATGATCCTCGGGTTCGGACCCAGTCCGTATAGTTGCTGCCGTCATCTTTCAGCTTGGTTTTCTCTAGGAGCGTTGAAGTTCAAGTTGACATGGCGTTGGCCATTTGATCTACAAGACATATTATGCAAAAGTTTTAGACTAAGTTCATGATAATTAAGTTCATCTAATCAAATTATTTAAATGAACTCCCACTCAGATTAGACATCCCTCTAGTCATCTAAGTGTTACGATCCGAGTCGACTAGGCCGTGTCCGATCATCACGTGAGACGGACTAGTCATCGTCGGTGAACATTCTCATGTTGATCGTATCTTCCATCGACTCGTGTTCGACCTTTCGGTCTCCGTGTTCGAGGCCATGTACGTACATGCTAGGCTCGTCAAGTTAACCCTAAGTGTTTTGCATGTGTAAAACTGCCTTACACCGTTGTATGTGAGCGTAAGGATCTATCACACCCGATCATCACGTGGTGCTTGAAGCAGCGAACTTTAGCGGCGGTGCACAGTTAGGGAGAACACTTCTTGAAATTGTTGTAAGGGATCATCTTATTTACTACCGTCGTTCTAAGTAAACAAGATGCATAAACATAATAAACATCACATGCAATTATATAATAGTGACATGATATGGCCAATATCATAAAACTCCATTGATCTCCATCTTCGGGGCTCCATGATCATCTTGTCACCGGCATGACACCATGATCTCCATCATCGTGTCTTCATGAAGTTGTCACGCCAACGACTACTTCTACTTCTATGGCTAACAGCGTTTAGCAATAAAGTAAAGTAATTTACATGGCGTTCTTCAATGACACGCAGGTCATACAAAAATAAAGACAACTCCTATGGCTCCTGCGGTTGTCATACTCATCGACATGCAAGTCGTGATTCCTATTACAAGAACATGATCTCATACATCACATATATCATTCATCACAACTTTGGCCATATCATATCACAAAACACTTGCTGCAAAAACAAGTTAGGCGTCCTCTAATTGTTGTTGCAAGTTTTACGATGGCTGCAATAGGGTTCTAGCAAGAGCGATTTCTTACCTACGTGAAAGCCTGGCGTGATTTTGTCAACTTCTATTTACCCTTCATAAGGACCCTTTTCATCGAATCCGCTCCACTAAAGTGGGAGAGCGGACACCGCCAGCCACCTTATGCAACTAGTGCATGTCAGTCGGTGTAAGGTTGGTCCGGGCCGCTTCATCCCACAATACCGTGGAAGCAAGATAATACTAGTAGCGGCAAGCAAGTTGACAAGATCTACGCCCACAACCAAATTGTGTTCTACTCGTGCAATAGAGAACTACGCATAGACCTAGCTCATGATGCCACTGTTGGGGAACGTTGCAGAAAATTAAAATTTTTCCTACGGTTTCACCAAGATCTATCTATGAGTTCATCTAAGCAACGAGTCATGGGAGAGAGATTGCATCTACATACCACTTTGTAGATCGAGTGCGGAAGCGTTCAAGGGGATGGTGATGATGGAGTCGTACTCGCCGTGATTCGGATCACCGATGACCAAGTGCTGAACGGACAGCACCTCCGCGTTCAACACACCTGCAGTGCGGACAGCGTCTCCTCCGTCTTGATCCAGCAAGGAGGAAGGAGGTTGAAGAAGACAACTCCAGCGGCAGCACGACGGCGTGGTGTTGTTGGTGCAGCAAGATACTCGGCAGGGCCGCCAAGCACGACGGAGGAGGAGAGGTGTTGGGGTGGGAGGGCTGCGCCTTGGCAGGTGTTCAGCCTCCCTCACCCCTCTATTTATAGGGAAGGGAGAGGGGGCGGCCCCTCTAGATGGCATCTAGAGGGGCCCGGCTGACAAGGGAGGGGACTTGCCCCCCAAGCAAGGGGGGCGCCCCCTCTAGGGTTCCCCCAACCCTAGGCGCAAGGGCCCAAGGGGGTGCGCCCAGCCCACCAGGGGCTGGCTCCTCCCCCACGCAGCCCATGTGGCCCCCCCGGAGGGGTGGCCCCTCCCGGTGGACCCCCGGAACCCTTCCGGTGGCCCCGGTACAATACCGATATGCCCCGAAACTTTCCGGTGTCCGTTTGACAACTTCCCATATATAAATCTTTACCTCCGGACTATTCCGGAACTCCTCGTGACGTCCGGGATCTCATCCGGGACTCCGAACAACATTCGGTAATCACATACAAGTCTTCCTAATAACCCTAGCGTCACCGAACCTTAAGTGTGTAGACCCTACGGGTTCGGGAGACATCTGGACATGACCGAGGCGGCTCTCGGTCAATAACCAACAGCGGGATCTGGATACCCATGTTGGCTCCACATGCTCCTCGATGATGTCATCGGATGAACCACGATGTCAAGATTCAAGCAACCCGTATACTATTCCCTTTGTCGACGGTATGTTACTTGCGAGACTCGATCGTCGGTATCCCAATACCTCGTTCAGTCTCGTTACGGCAAGTCACTTTACTCGCACCGTAATGCATGATCCGTGACCAAACACTTGGTCACTTTGAGCTCATTATGATGATGCACTACCGAGTGGGCCCGGTGATACCTCTCCGTCATACGGGTGACAAATCGATCTCGATCCGTGTCAACCCAATAGACACTTTTGGAGATACTGTAGTGCACCTTTATAGTCACCCGATTCGTTGTGACGTTTGATACACCAAAGCACTCCTACGGTATCCGGGAGTTACGATCTCATGGTCTAAGGAAGAGATACTTGACATTGAAAAAGCTCTAGCAAAAGCGAACTACGATCTTGTGCTATGCTTGGGATTGGGTCTTGTCCATCCGTCATTCTCCTAATGGCGTGATCCGTTATCAATGACATCGATGTCCATAGTCGAAACCATGACTATCTGTTGACCAACGAGCTAGTCAACTAGAGGCTTACTAGGGACGTATTGTAGTCTATGTATTCACACGTGTATTACGATTTCCGGATAATACAATTATAGCATGAATAAAAGACAATTATCATGAACAAGGAAATATAATAATAATGCTTTTATTATTGCCTCTAGGGCATATTTCCAACACTTCTTGCGTATACCTTTGTTTAGATGGATGACGTTGTTGTAGTTGCAAGTATTCGAGACTTGCATGTATCGCTATTTTCGAGATGATGACAAGATATCACTTTGTGTTGGATGATGATTATGATGAGACTATTTGTATGTACATGCTATGATTACATTTGTGGTCTCATGAGACATTTGTATGTGTATCATGATGACATTTCTATGTGCTAAAGATTCTTCTATAAAGCCTGTTCAAATACAAAACAAATATGCCAAAAAATAACAAAAAACCTACTTAAATTAGCGATGGCGAGTGTACAAAAGTTAGCAGCAGCGCATGACGAGCAGTAAGAGCGTCAAGGTAAAGCGCTAGAGATACTAGCGATGGCGAGCTTACGCAAACAGCGCTGCTGCTACACTTGTGTAGCGATGGCGCCGGTGAGCACGCTCTTTGCTATATGTTAGCTATGGCGCCTATCCCAGCGCTCTTGATACATCTAAAACCCGCGCTGCTGCTAGCCTTTTCCCTAGTAGTGATCTGAGGCTCTGGGACAAAGATTGGATACAAGAGACGAACTAGGGTTTGAGAGGAGATGGTGCTGGTGAAGATGTTGATGGAGATTGACCCCCTCCCGATGAGAGGATCGTTGGTGATGACGATGGCAATGATTTCCCCCTCCCGGAGAGAAGTTTCCCTGACAGAACAGCTCTGCCGGAGCCCTAGATTGGTTCCGCCAAGGTTCCGCCTCATGGCGGTGGAGTTTCGTCCCGTAAGCTTGCTTATGATTTTTTCTCGGGCGAAAGACTTCATATAGCAGAAGATGGGCACGGAGGGCCACGAGGGCCACGAGGCGGCGCGCCCCCACCCTCGTGGCGGTGTGTGGCCCCCTCTCGGTATTTTATTAGCTCGATATTTTTATTATTTCCAAAAATGACTTCCGTGGAGTTTGAGGACTTTTGGAGTTGTGCGAATAGGTCTCTAATATTTGCTCCTTTTCCGCCGAGAATTCCAATCTTGGCATTCTCCCTCTTTATGTAAACCTTGTAAAATAAGAGGGAATAGGCATAAGTATTGTGACATAATGTGTAATAACAACCCATAATGCGATAAATATCGATATAAAAGCATGATGCAAAATGGACGTATCAGAGGTTTGCGGGAGTCCAGACTGATCCCATGCCCGCTTTTGACCGCCCTGTCCCGCCAAAAACCTCTCCCACATCCCGCGCGCGCATCCCCCCTCCCCCTGGCGCCATCTGCCACTGTAGAGCGCGCCGCTCCGCATTGAAGGTAGCTCAAGGCGGACGCCCACCAGATGAGGAGTGGCGAGTTGCTCCATGCCGGCACGGCGGAGAATACGGCAGCACGGGCATCATCGCTGTCGTCTACAAACGCCGCACCATATCGCGTGCGCCCGTGCCTACGACCGTGCCATGTAGGCAGAGACAGAAACCGGGTGCACGGAGAGAGACGAGTCGATGGCCAGCGCTCCACGTCCGCCGCCATCATCAAGGAGAATAGAACATGGGAGTCCACCGCCGCTTGGGTCACATGAAGGCCACTGCATAGGCGACGGCGGCGCACACAACCGGTGTCATGCCCGGTTCTTCTCTTGCGAGGACCTTCATCGATCCCACATAGGCTCCACGGAAGCAGGTGATATGTCTCCAACGTATCTATAATTTTTTATTGTTCCATGCTATTATATTATATGTTTTGGATGTTTAATGGGCTTTAATATATCCTTTTATATTATTTTTGGGACTAACCTATTAACCGAAGGCCCAGTGCAAATTGCTGTTTTTTGCCTACTTCAGTGTTTCGCGGAAAAGGAATATCAAATGGAATCCAAGCAGGCAGAAACCTTGAGGATCTTTTTGGAGCAGAGCGCAGATCCGGGAGACTTAGGTGGGCGTCAAGGAAGCAACGAGGCGGCCACAAGGTAGGAGGGCGCGCCCAGGGGGTAGGCGCGCCCCCACCCTCGTGGGCCCCTCGCAGCTCCACCGACCTACTTCTTTCGCCTATATATACTCTCATACCCTGAAAACATCCAGGCGAGCCACGAAACACTTTTTCCACCGCCACAACCTTTTGTACCCATGAGATCCCATCTTGGGGCCTTTTCCGGCGCTCTGCCGGAGGGGGAATCGATCATGGAGGGCTTCTACATCAACACCATAGCCTCTCCGCTGATGTGTGAGTAGTTTACCACAGACCTTTGGGTCCATAGTTGTTAGCTAGATGGCTTCTTCTCTCTCTTTGGATCTCAATACAAAGTGCTCCTTGATTCTCTTGGAGATTTATTCGATGTAATTCTTTTTGCGGTGTGTTTGTCGAGATCCGATGAATTGTGGGTTTATGATCAAGATTATCTATGAACAATATTTGACTCTTCTCTAAATTCTTATATGCATGATTTAATATCTTTGCAAGTCTCTTCGAATTATCAATTTGGTTTGGCCTACTAGATTGATATTTTTTGCAATTGGAGAAGTGCTTAGCTTTGGGTTCAATCTTGTGGTGTCCTTTCCCAGTGACAGCATGGGCAGCAATGCACGTATTGTATTGTTGCCACCGAGGATAAAAAGATGGGGTTTATATCATAGTGCTTGAGTTTATACTTCTACATCATGTCATCTTGCCTAATGCGTTACTCTGTTCTTATGAACTTAATACTCTAGATGCATGCTGGATAGCGGTCGATGTGTGGAGTAATAGTAGTAGATGCAGAATCATTTCAGTCTACTTGACACGGACATGATGCCTATGTTCATGATCATGCACTACAAAAAAAAAGACACATCCGTGACATTTTGGGCCGAACGAAATTTTTTTCTGTCATACATATGACACTTCTATGACGATAATTGTGACAAAACCCGGTATCATCATAGATGTGGTGGGCTCCTACTTCTATGACAAAAAATCATGACAGAAAATGGGCTTTTCGTCCTGGGCGGGCCGGAGACGCAGTTGCATGACATTCTTTGGGCCATCCATGACGGAAAAAACCGTGGTAGAAGCGAGGGGGAGGAAAATTTCAGGGAGTTCCCGGTTACGGTGGGAGGTCGGGGGCCGAGCGATGCGCGTTTCTCTCATACGACGCTGCAGCGTATGTGCGGCGTTAGCTCTAAGCGAACTGGCGAGGCATTGGGTTCTAATCGAACCCGGCGATTGCACTACAGGCTATCGTTCTTGAACCGAGCAATCGATCGATGGTGTTAATCGAACCCGATCGGCGATTCGCCGCTCTGCTGCTAACAAAAGCTGGTCGATTGGATGAGCGATTGGCGTTGCGGGGGTGGGGTTGGATGAACAATGGCGGTGGCGTTGCCTCTGGTTGAAACGGGACCCGTGGTGTGGAGGGCTGGATGAGCGATGAGACCGTGGAGGGTGGTTGAACAGGACCTGTAGTGTGGAGGGCTGGATGACCCGATGAGCGGTGGAGGGTGGCCGTGGAGGGTGGTTGAGCGATGGCCGGTGAAGTAGCGCGGTGGAGGCTGGATGAGCTGGAGCCGTGGAGGCTGGAGGAGGTCGACGGTGGAGATGAATAGTATCCGTGGAGTCGATTTGCGGTCGCCACACCCTCCCGATGAACAGGACCCCGTTTGACCGTGGCGCTCCAACACAAGTCCGTTTCGTCCGTTTTGCGATCGCCACACCCTCCCGATCAACGGGACCCCGTTTCGACCGTAGGAGGTCCGCCGTCCGTTTTCGATCGCCACACCCTCCCGATCAACGGGACCCTGTTTCGACCGTGGGAGGTCCGTTTCCTCCGTTTTGCGGTACGCCACACCCCTCCCGATCAACAGGACCCCGTTCCGAACGTAGGAGGTACGTTTACTCCGTTGTGCGGTACGCCAGGCCTCGTTTCCATCGCATGTTCCGTCAAAGCCCTCCCGATGAACACGACCACGCATTCCGTTCCGACCCAACCGGTTGGCTCCCCATGAACACGACGACGACGTTGTTTCTTCGTTCCGACCCAGCCATGTATGTATGCGCGAGTAGGCGTTCGAGACCCCGCCCGTATGTACACATATGTGGCCGTATTTTCTTTCTTGCACCCTGGCCGCTGTACGTACGTGTACATGCTACGTGCGCGCCTCTACTACGACACATGCGGCGCCTCTACATCGACCAAGATATATATATGCGTACGTTCGCGACCGAATGACAACGCTTCGTGCGCCGACCAGGTGGGTCCGTACCGAGCACTTCCTTACTGCGAAGATGTAGTAGTGGGTCCCAGCGGTCGGCGAATCGTTTGTTTTTTTGCCGGACGCACTTCCTTGCTTGCGAATATGTAGCTGGTGGGTCCCAGCAGTCAGGGGGGAAACGTTTTTTTCGCGAAATACTGGTGGCCCGTCCGGTGGGTCCCTACTGTTAGGTGGAGGAATAATTATTTTGCGCGTAATAAGAGGCACTTCCTTGCGGCCGCCGTGGACCCGGTATCGCCTCTCCACGCCTGATACTCTTCCGATGGAAGTCGGCCGTTGACCACATTGACCACACCGGCGAGAGCACCACGGCGGTGGACGACGGAGAGGCCTAGGAAGGGGACGACGCGGAGTGGATGCCTGTGAAGAGGAGTACGAGGGTGAGGCTGCCGTCGCCCTTGAGAATAACAGGGGTGTGGGTGAGTAGAGGATGGCCTGGCCAGCGGTGGGAGTAGTAGGGGCGGTGAGGCCTCCGGCATCACAACCCGGCCGCGGGAGGCGAGGAGCACGCGACACGACCGGCGCTGCTTTGGGCGGTGGAGCACGAAGACCAGAGGTTGAAGAAGCACTACGGCCGTTGGATGGACATCGACGGTCCTTTGGAGCTAGAGTCGTTCATATTGACTAAGTTGACAAAGCCCTCCGTCCCGTAAACTTAGTAGGCCCATAAGTCAGCCTCCCACCAAGGTGAGTCCCAGCTAGCGGGGAGTATCCATTTTTTGTGCGTAATAAGGAGGCATTTCCGGTGGGTCCGAGTGACAATGGGGAACTTTTTTTGCGAAATACAAAGACCCTTCGGTGGGTCCCAGCTATCGGTGGAGGAATCATTATTTTGCAGCGTAATAAGGAGGCATTTTCTGTGTGGGCCCCTCTTGTGAGCCTCTTCGATGGCTGTTGTTTGTTGACCATGTTGACCTCGCCTTGCCGAGAGCACAAGCAGGGTGGGCGGCGAGGCCCAGAAGAGAACCACCGGAGCCGATGAAGCCACATAGCGGATGCCTGTTGAGGGACAACAGCGCTGACTGGTCGGTCTTGAGGGTGAGGTGGCGTCGCGGAAAATAACAGGATGTGTGGGTGGTTAGAGGATGGCTGGCGGCGGCACTGACCACCACGGGAGGAGGGAGCGAGCAGTCCCGACGGCGCTGGTTTGGTAATTTGGAGCGGGAAGATCGAGATTGAAGAAGACGCGGCCGTTGGATGGACATCCAACAGATCAACGCTATGTGTTGACTAAGTTGACAAAGCCTTGCGTACGCGTCAAAAAAAATTTAGGACAGCGTGATCGTCAACCTAGTAGGCCCAGAAGTCAGCCTCCAAATCTGTGGAAAACAGCATACAGCCCATTAGCCATTATTTTCAATAATTTACAGCTCATTTGCTAATTCTTAAGGATATTTGAAGCCCATATTCTTTTTATTAGCATTACAGACCATATATTCTGGGCAGTGCTATTCAACGAAATTTTGCATATTTCGGTGAGGTCTGAACTCTTTTAATCACAAAATTTTGTGTCACGTTAAAAATAATTTTCAAAAAATTATATCAAAATAAAATTAAAAAAACAATTCTTTGCAAAAAAAATGAATGAAATTTAGAATCTTAACTAGCAAGATGCCCGTTCGTTGCACAGAACATGAAGATGCATTTGTATGAGTAGTTTATCTTGTGGGAGAAAAGATGATATTTTAATGTAATTGCCAGTTGGCTTTGGTTTTTATAAGAGTAGAGAGTAGAGAAATCCTGAAAAAAAAATGATATTTTAATGCAATTGTTGGTTGGCTTTGGTTTAAAAATTTACAGCCCATTTCTTACAACTTATAGCCCGTTTTCTGGGGAAGCCCATTTCTTACTACTTACATCCCTCCTCGTCTTGAAAGATTTGCAGCCCAACAGGGCTAAGAAAAGCAAGTAGGCCTCGGTTTTGGTATTCTCCAAAAAAAAAAGAACTGGGCTAGCCAATTTCAGAAAGAAAAAATATATCAACTGGGCTCATCATGTGCTTAATAAAAGCGTAAGCGTGGGCTAGACGGGCCACAGCCCCCACACAGCGTGCAGTTGAGCTCCGTCTCTGAAACTGAAAAACAACTGGGCGAGCTGTTGGGTCCCTGGTGTTATCCGCTCGTTGTGTAATTTTCTCGTTTATTGACTACATTGACAATGGCGTGGAACCTAGTTGTCAAACAATTAGGAGGAAGTATTTTTTGGCTTGTAATAACGAGGCACACCTTGCGAAATGCAATGACCACTGGTGGGTCCCTCTTGTCGACCTCTCCATGTATAGTCATCTCTGATTCCTCTTGGTTGTTGACCATGTTGACAACGCCAGACGGCGGCGGGCACTGTGAGCTAACCAAGGCCGAGAACGACGGCAAGGCCTCAGCGGAGCGAACAGCAGCCATGGAAGATCACGGTAGTGTAGTGGCGGTGGAGGGAGTCTGAGGGCAACAACATGCAAGTCAAGCATACAAATGGTACAAAAATCCCAAGGATTAATTGTTCATCAAATTTTTAGACAAAACCCAGATTGAACATGATAGTAACATCTAACCCAGCCACTCTTTTTGCAGTCACAAACAAATGGATCGGTCTGATCCATAAAATCAACATCCTGTGCAAAAAAAATTATTTCAGGATGTCTACAACTTATTGTAAATATAAGCCGAGCACGTTTAGAAGCCCATTTGTCCACCTGAAACTTCTTTTTTTGCTGTTCAACATGTTCGTCCGTGAGAAATCTCTTGCTGTAAAAATTAAGCCTCATGGACAATAGTAACCTCGCGTTCAACGGGAAGAATGTGACAAAGCTTACATTTGCTGGTTGGATGCATATCGTCCCATCGTTATTGTCCTCAAACGAATGTCATGAAAACTGAGAAAATCCTTGTGCTTATTACGCCAACGATTGGTTATATGTTTTTCTCCATGTGGTTCTCCCTAAGTAGACATGAAGATTGAAAACAGTTAAGGTCTAAAAAAATAGTATGTCGAAAGAACGATAGCTGAACATTTAATTCTAGTACAATATATACAGGCTTTCAATGTGCATGAAATCATCACCTCTATGTATAAATTCTCCAGAGATCGAAAGCATCGCAGCAAGCCAATAATTATGTCCAGATCAAAACTATACATTACGATATATATGATCTTGGCAGAATCCAGCAACATTGATAGGCTATCAATGGACGAACTCTTCATTGAGCATATAACATAATATTAGTACCCAAAGTGTACTCCAAGATGATATAAAACTTATGCGCACAAATGAAAAATGCAGCATATGATGACAAATGTGTAGATGATAATATACGGTACCTGAAAAAGTGAGGAGCCAAACACCAACACCTTATGATTATTAAACGGGTCACAAATTACACCCAATGTCTCGGTTTGGGCGCGAGAGGCGACAATTATTCTGAAGGTGTATAACAACTATGAAGGAGCAACCTTTCAAGTGAAGGGCATCTTGATGATGAGCTGCTGTCCTTTAAAACAAATTACAATGCTTTTAAGGTGAGGCGACTTTATTTGGAGACAAGCGATACGATTTCTATTCCCAAAACAATCAGGAAGCGCTCGAGGGCAGGCAAGCTGGAGTGGATGATCTTGTCTTGATGAGGCCTCCGACGGATAAACCACCATAGCGAAAGTTTTTTAGCGGTGGGAAGTGAAGCATTTGTACCGGATCGTCGGTAGATGGCACCGGCGAAGGTGGCGGTGTGGAGAGAGGAGGAAAACAGCGAGATGGACAAGCGGTGGTGTGGGCACGAATTTTGCTATGTTTGTGGTATGAAACTTTCGTGGTAATGGTAGAACTCAAACTGCTGGAGTTTTCGAATTCGGGGATGTCGATAGCGTCCACCTTGTCGGTGTGGACAGCGGTAGCTTGTCGAGATCGAGAGGCATTGAGCGGGGCCTGCTGGTGAGAAGAGGCGATGGCTCGATGAGATCAAATTCAGGAAGGACGGATGTCGGCGGACGATCGAGGTTGAGGCGCGGTGCGCCATAGAAGCGCCACCGAGTTGAGAGGACTTGTGTGCGACAACAATCCTTGGTGGGGAGAAGCGAGATGATCTCCTCAAGGATGACACACAGGAGATCGCTGATCACGGTCCACGGAGATTCTACCTGTTCCTCGAGATCCGGGTGGGGGGCTCGCCGCTTCTCCCAGCTACAGTCTGGGATCTACAACCGGCGTCGCCGCTGGCGAAACCTCATCTTCTTAGCCACAGGGCTAGCCGACTCCATTTTCCTTGTGGGCGTCGCACCGAGCTCACGGGTTTGAGCAGAGTAGCCAGAGACGAGCCTAGTGGCAGTGCGAGTGGGGAAGAAGGAGGGCTGGGGATTTCTGTAGGAGTGGAAGAAGAGGAGCAGGCGTTTTCTATATGAGTGAGGAAGAAGGTGAGCGGGGTTTTCTGGACGAGTGAGGAAGATTGGTAAGTGGGGGGAATTGGGTGGGGAAACGGAAGCGGGAGAGCGAGCTGTTCGTGTTTATAAGGTCCGATGCACTAACAACTTGCTTTTTCCCAAGAACCGCTCTCTTCTTTGCGTTCTTTGCATTGGGTGGCGCATGGGCTTGGTGACTGGCCATGCATGCAGGATGCATGTGCCCGCCGCCTTGCATGTGCACTGGTTTGTTACTAGGCCTATTTAATAGGGTGGTTATGGAGTAAATTAAGGAGATTTATTTTCTCTGTGTGCATCCACCAAATTAGAGGATCTTGATCTTGGATGAGACACTCACATTAAACTAACATTCAGAAGAACAAAAGTTCAACATGTCTATGCATCTTAATGATTCACCATACTATAACCAATATACAAAGCTGTGAGAAGGTGTGGAAATAAATAAAATCGGTCGATGCTTCTCTGAGCAAAGGGCCTCCCTGCGCACGCATTAATTTCCTGGGCATGCTTGTTTCTACTCAATGTTGCGAACACTTTGAGCATGTTGGCAACTCCACAGCTAGCTAGCTGCCTCATCTTGCAATTAGTGCTGACACATTTGCAGCAAACACATGAGGCAATAGAGATGACTCAACATGGTTCCATATTGTGCAGTTCCCCTGATATCATATTCATTGTCCTGAATCTGAAAAGATAGGAAAACAATAGCTATACTTAAACGGTGTTGCAAAACAGTAGCACATATCAATAGCTCGGCATGACAAAAGGCGATCATCACGGACAAAGGGATCTTGACCTGCACGAGGAAGATTACATATAATTTCATAAGTCCTTGGTTGATTTCCACCTTATTTGCCTTTGCTTGTTTGCTCCTCCACACATGACAGGATCGTTCCACTTTGCATTCAGCAAGTCAGCGTCTGAATAAGCTAATTTCATCTTGCGGTGGTCATTGTACCTAGTTATGAATGTAGGAATACCTGGAGCACCACGAGGTTAGCTGACAACAGGTAGATGCAGCCATATAAATTTTGTGCGGTGCTACCAAAATTAAGGTTTATATCCCTGCCCGTTATGAGAATTCTTCTTGAATTTGGTAGAATGTGACGGCTTGTTCTTTGCATCAAACTTGCCTTTCCCCTGAGATTTGTTCTTGTTGTTTTGGGGCTGGTTGGGCTAGAAGTTCTTCTCGTGTATCATGTGGGCACTAGAAGCTCCCTCAGCGACCCGAGCACGTGTGTCTTTTGCTCTCGCCTTCTCCTCAAAATCAAGAGTGCTAATAAGATCCAAAACAGAAAACTCATGTCTCTTGATTTTCAGAGAAGTAGCAAAATCGTTCCACGAAGGTGGAAGCTTGGCAATGATGGTCCTTAGAGAGTGACTGTATCTCATGAGTCTGCTGAACAACAGAGCGCTCATCGGTCATCTTGTAGTCTGAATTGCTCCATGACGTACAACTTCGTTGCCGGCGCCGAGGGCCCAAGCGTGGCCTCGGCGCAGCCCACATGTCTCTGCCGCTGTCAAGCGACATATATGAATCCACAATGGAATCGTCAAGAACACTCAGCGAGGCGGCTTTGAAGAGGTATCCATGTTCTAAAAGCTTCCTGCTGTGTAGGATTAAGATCGCCCTCAGGCTTACCCTTAGTGGCGTCATAGCAGTACATGATCTGAAACCAATATACTGCTCTTGTGCGCCACCTTTTATATTGCACCCCCTTAAAAGTAGGCGGCTTCAAAAGCGCAGCAAAACCACTCGGAGTAAATTGCCTGTGATCAGGTTTTTGGATTGGATTGTTGAATATATGAGCAATTTAGTTTGAGATTTAATCCGAAACAGCAGTAAATAGATCATGACGACAATTGCAAACATCAAAGTAATGATGCAGACTAAACCAGGAGGACAGAATCACATACTGTACAGCGGGGGTAGGTTTGTAACATCCCAAATTTTCAATTTGGCATGTTATACATAGGTCATCCATGCATATCATATTTTATTGCATTCTGTTTTCATATCCTCAAAAATCCTAAGCAACTCAAGGACCCTCGGAGAGAGTTGGGGATTTCTCAATTTTCATATTTGATTTTATCAAATAGTGAAAACGAGGATATTGGATTTTAATTATTTTCTCTCCGGAAAAATATTTCATTTAAATAAATAAATGAGGGAGATAATATGACTTCTCCAAAATAATTGAAATATCGGAGGAAAATGTTAAAATCATTATTTGGTTTTATTTGATTTTATTTGGAATTTTAATTGCCCTAGAAAAACTTTGCGCTTTAAAAGTTGCATTTTAGGGGCCAAGAAAAGTTCATCTAGTTCTAAATATTTTATTTAGGCGGAGAAAACTTGTTTTGGAATTTTAGATTTTATTTATTTTTAGGATTTTTTATTATTTATTTTTAGTGAATGATTTAAAAAATAATGGACTCATGACCGAGCCAGCCGCCCGCGCCGCCGCGCCTCCCCCGCCGCCGCCGTCGTAACACAGACGCCGAGGCGAGTCGAGCCGGACTCCACCAGGCGCCCCTTCCCAAGCGGGCCGCCCGCCCTCCTATAAATACCGCCACCCGCCACCACCCGAGCCGCCACCGCCGAACCCGCCGGAGCCCGAGCCCAGCCACCCGGAGCCCGATCCGCCGTTCCGCCGCCCAGCGCCGTCGCCGCCCCTCTCACCGAGCCGCCGCCGCCCTCGCCGCCCCACCCGGAACCGCCGGAGCCGCCGCCCGTGAGACGCGTCTCGCCGGAGGTACCGAACCCGCCGCGGTTTTTTAAGAAAACCCCGGTTTTTATAAAACCTAGATCGTTTTTTATATAGATCGTTTTATTTAATCGGTTTATTTACTTAGCGAGCGTCCGTTCGTCCGTTCGTTCTAACGAAACGCGTTCACCGTTAGTTTCATTAATGAGCGTTCGTTCGTTTAGCAATTAAATCGCTTTTCTTTTATCAAATTTATTCGCGGTTATTACGATCGCGATTTACGATCAATTTTCAAACCTGTTTATCTTTTTTCGCTCGTTTATCGAATCGAGGCGATTCAAGCGCTGAGTTTCATCTCGAAACCCTATTTCCGAATAATCAACTTAAACCAGTTTTATCCTTGTAAAATTTGACCCTAGTTCAGATTAGTAAGCGGACCCTATTTCTTTCGCCGTTTGAGTTTACGTGTTCCGTTTGGTTTGATTCTTTTTGCAAACCGGAGTTCTTAAGTTGAACTCTCCGGTCAACCTCCTTGATTCAAGTTTCGTTTGTGCATCTTTGCTTGTTTACTTATGTATGTATTGTTTGCTTGCGATAGAATTCCCGAGTGCGAAGCGTGTTACTCTGAGTCTCTAGGATTCACGGATCGTCGACAAGGCAAGTAACACTTGATCATACCTTTTCATACCCAGTTTATGCATTAGCTCAATCCTCAAACATTGCATGATTAGGATGTCATTAATTTGTGGGTTGGGAAGTAGATGATGAGGTAGGAACCTATTGCCTGTTGCTATCAAACCCTTGGGAGTTACTCTCGTGTTGCTTATATTGCCATGCTATGCTCGTGAGCGTGGTTTGGGTTTGAGAGATATTCACGACAAATGTGAGATTATTAATTAATGGCTTACTTTAAGGTGGCAACTTAAATACACATCTGGGTGGATTGAGGCACACAGGGAACCAGTGTTGTCTGTTTTTTTGGAAATCCGGGGTACCGTGTGATCTTCCTATGGACCGCCACCAGGCTCAAAGGAACTGAGATTATTCATGCTAGAAACTTCCGTGTGCAGCCACAAGCTATTATGGGCTCTAGCATAGTTGAGTAAGTTACGTGAAGCTCTCGAAGAGGTAGGTCAGCAGGTAGTGGGTTTTATAGGTTTGGTATGATCTATCCGGAGTAGAGTTAATGTTTCTGAAAGACTGTGTCCCATCCGTCTCTCAAACACCATGCAGTGCGAGAAACCAACGGAGGTGATCGAGTCTTGTGGGGAAAAGTGCGCAAACCTCTGCAGAGTGTACAATCTAATCATGGTTAGCCGTGTCCCCGGTTATGGACAATTCTGAGTATCTAGTACTTGAGTATTCACATGTATCTCATCACTCTAAATTAATACTGCTGGGTTGTTAATCACTTTAATTGGGATTGAGTTGGGGTTATACCTTCTCAATGATGTTTCAACCACCATGATAGTTGAAGTAAAATTTATTCCTTTGATGTAGGGAAAAATTGGCTTTCCGCAAAACTGTAACCATAGAGCTTTCCACCAGCCATATATGCATGTAGTATAGCTTATTCTTTCATTACTCTATACATTACATTGCCGGCATATTCCATGTGCTGACCCGTTCTTAGGCTGCAACGTATTATGTTGCAGACTTTTGAACGAGGAGTAAGGATTGTAGGTCGTTGCCGTGCAGCTCAGTTATGCCGTTGGAGTTTATGGACTCACTTTATCTTCCAAGCCTTCGTTGTTATCACATTAGATGGCCTTCAGCCATATTATTGTAATAAGTTCTCTTTTGAGACATTCGATGTAATAAGTGTGTGATTGCTACTCTGTTATAAATCCTTGATCTTGTGTGTGTCGGCATTACCGATCCGAGGATGACCACGAAGCACGAAGACTTGACCATCTGAGGTCGGGTCGCTAGATGACGATATCTTCCATGCTAAACAAATTATAGGCGGTTCCCAAACAGAATGGTATAGTTTATACTCCCCCTCCTCCACAAGCAATAATCCATGGCTTGCTCGAAACAACGAGTGCCTCCAACATTCAACGGGTCCCGGGGAGTTTTGTTTGCAATTATTTTGATTTAGTTTGCATAAAGCATGGGAATGGGCATCCGGTGACCAGCCATTTTCTCGTGAGTGAGGAGCGGAGTCCACTCCTCTTGAGAATAACCCGCCTAACACGGAAGATAAGGGCGCCCTAGTTGATATATGAGCTATTCGAGCATGAAAAACAGAATGTTTATATGAAGGTTTAGAATCTGGCACATACAAATTTACTTGGAACGGCAGGTAGATACCGCATATAGGAAGGTATGGTGGACTCATATGGAATAACTTTGGGGTTTAAGGGATTGGATGCACAAGCAGTATTCCGCTTAGTACAAGTGAAGGCTAGCAAAATCTTTGGGAAGTGACCAACTAGAGGCGACAACAGTCATGAACATGCATTAAAATTAATAAACATTGAATACAAGCATGAGTAGGATATAATCCACCATGAACATAAATATCGTGAAGGCTATGTTGATTTGTTTCAACTACATGCGTGAACATGTGCAAAGTCAAGTCACTTAAATCATTCAAGGAGGATACCACCCCATCATACCACATCATAACCATTTTAAT
The DNA here is from genome assembly GCA_021605205.1 of Aegilops longissima. Taxonomy (NCBI): domain Eukaryota; kingdom Viridiplantae; phylum Streptophyta; class Magnoliopsida; order Poales; family Poaceae; genus Aegilops; species Aegilops longissima. The sequence goes on from CM038676.1 coordinate 57,600,476, forward strand.
AGCATGTTGTACATAAGGTAAACCATTATAAGTCATAGCTAGTTAAGCATGGCACAAGCAACTATCATCTCTAATTGTCATTGCAAACATGTTTATTCATAATAAGCTGAATCAAGAACGATGAACTCATCATATTTACAAAAACAAGAGAGGTCGAGTTCATACCAGCTTTTCCCATCTCGATCAGATCCATCATATATCATCATAATTGCCTTTCACTTGCATGACCGAACGATGTGAATAATAAGAGTGCACGTGCATTGGACTAAGCTAGAATCTGCGAGCATTCAATAAACAGGAGAAGACAAGGCAATATGGGCTCTTGGTTAAATCAACAATGATGCATATAAGAGCCACTTCAACAATTTAATCATGGTCTTCTCCTACTGACCCCCAAAGAAAAGAAAAGAAATAAAAATTGTTTACACGGGAAAGCTCCCAACAAGCAAAAGAAGAACAGGAAATATTTTTGGGTTTTCTTTTTAGTTATTACTACTACAGCAAGAAAAATAAACTACTACTAATTTTTTTTGTTTTTTCTTAAGGTTTATTATACACACAAGAAGAAAGCAGGAAAAAGAAAATAAACTAGCATGGATATTACAGTGGAAGAGTATGAGCACCTACATCTAGCAATGAGCGTGTGTGAACATAAATGTAATGTCGGTGAGAAATACGTACTCCCCCAAGCTTAGGCTTTTGGCCTAAGTTGGTCTATTGCCAGGGATAGCTTGGCGGATACCCGTAGGTGTAGCTGGGGTCATACTGTGATGAAGAATAGTTGGGATCATACTGTGATGAAGAGGACTCTGACTGCCACTGGCTGGCAACCGCCTCCCAATACCAAGAATAAACAGACTGTCGTGGAGGCCCATCTTGTGGTTCCGTTTCCGGGGCTGGTGCAGGATTCCGATAGGTTTGAACGGCCGCCACGGAACGATATGAGGACCCGCAGACAAGTTAAACAAAGAGGGAGCAGGCAAAGTAATAGTCTCGGGGTGATGTTTATCAAAGTACAATTTATATTTAAGCTCCCCTTCCTTGCCCTTAACAAGAAAGTCATGCGCTAGCATACTCTTATAATCTAAATAAGCACTGGGCAATGATGTTTCTTCTTTATCCAAATGCCTAATAGGTAAATCAAAATATTCAGCTAGGCGTGAAGCATAAATGCCTCCAAAGATGGGGCCCTTAGTACGGTTCAGACTTAACCGTCTAGCAACAATTCCACCCATACTAACCGAGTTATTGCGGTATAAACCATGGAACAAAATCATAATATCAGGAACACTAAGGTTTCCACAGTTTCCGCGACCAATCAAGCAATGACTAGAAAATAAGGCAAAGTAGCGTAAAACAGGAAAATGTATGCTAGTAATCCTTGCATCAGAAACCTTCCTGGTTTCTCCCACAGTGATAGTGTTAATAAAAGCTTCCACTTCATTATGGTGTGGTTCATCTAAGGTGCCCTCAAAGGGTATTTTGCAAAACTCGCAAAATTCAGTTAATGGCATCTTCTTAACGACGTCATATAAATGAAATTCTACTGATGGAGGTGATTCCTTAGGGAAAAAGTAGAAGTTTTGCACAAAAGTATTTGTGAGTAAGAGATACTGATGACGTTGGTTGCGGAGGAAGTTGGTGAGGCCAGCATTCTCAATCAATATATAAAAATCCTCATAAATTCCGGCTCTCCTCAAGAAGTCATCGGAAGGCCATTCACACAGCCGGACCTCCAGCGGTGTGAGGCAAATTATATTTGGGCTTCGTGCTTCTTCCTTTTATTTTCCTTGAGCTTGGTGGGCAGAGCCCCTCAAAAGTATCTTCATTATTTTCTGAAATAATCTGAAATTTTAGTAACTTCAAACAAAAGTGAACCAACTTCAATAAAATTGATAGCAACTACTCCTACAAGTGCCTAGAGCCTATATCAAGCATTAGAACTACTTGGAACCATATAAATTTGACATGCAAGCTCAAGAACATGGTCACCTATGCAACACAAATTTGCAAATAATAAAGCACTAGAACAAAACTAATTGGACCAATGGATGAGTCACATACCAAGGAACAATCTCCCCAAGCAGTTTTGCGAGAGGTGCTTTGAGCAAGGAGATCAAAAATCACAGCAAAAGTGGCTGGAACTCATGCTTGAGTTGGTTTTTTGGGTTTGTGTGAAGCAGAGGAAGAAGATGGGTGCAGGGATAAGTGGAGGAGGGCCACCGTGGGCCCACGAGGCAGGGGGGCGTGCCCCGGGGGTAGGGCGCGCCCTCCACCCTCGTGGCCAGGTGGCAGCTCCCCATGATAATTTTGCACTGATAAATCCTCAAATATTCCCGAAAAAATCATATTAAATTGGCATGGCATTCTGAGGACTTCTATTTTTGGGATATTTTTATATTGCACGGATAAGTCGGGAGACAGACAGAAAAAATACTATTTTACTTTATTTCTACTAAATAACAAAATATATAAAGAGGGTACAGAAGGTTGTGCTTCTAGTTTCATCCATCTCATGCTCATCAAAAGGAATCCACTAACAAGGTTGATCAGGTCTTGTTAACAAACTCATTCCGACTAACATGGAACCTGAGAAATTTTGAATAACAATATGTTACCTCAATGGGGATATGGACATCCCCAATAATAAGTATATCACATTTCTTCTTGACAGTAGGGAGAGGAAATTCAAAACCTCCAAATATAATCGATGGAATTTTTCCAATAGAGTTAATACTATGAACTTGAGGTTGTTTCCTCGAAAAGTGTACTATGTGCTCATTACCATTAACATGAAAAGTGACATTGCCTTTGTTGCAATCAATAACAGCCCCTGCAGTATTAAGGAAAGATCTTCCAAGAATAATAGACATACTTTCATCCTCGGGAATATCAAGAATAACAAAGTCCGTTAAAATAGTAACGTTTGCAACCACAACAGGCACATCCTCACAAATACCGACATGTATAGCAGTTGATTTATCAGCCATTTGCAAAGATATTTCAGTAGGTGTCAAATTATTCAAGTCAAGTCTGCGATATAAAGAGAGAGGCATAACACTAACACCGGCTCCAAGATCACATAAAGCAGTTTTAACATAATTTTTCTTAATGGAGCATGGTATAGTAGGTACCCCTGGATCTCCAAGTTTCTTTGGTATTCCACCTTTAAAAGTATAATTAGCAAGCATGGTGGAAATTTCAGCTTCCGATATCTTTCTTTTATTTATAACAATATCTTTCATATATTTAGCATAAGGATTCATTTTGAGCATATCAGTCAATCGCATACGCAAAAAGATGGGTCTAATCATTTTAGCAAAGCGCTCAAAATCCTCATCAACCTTTTTCTTGGATGGTTTCGGAGGAAAAGGCATGGGTTTTTGAACCCATGGTTCCCTTTCTTTACCATGTTTCCTAGCAACGAAGTATCTTTTATCATAACGTTGATTCTTTGATTGTGGGTTATCAAGATCAACAGCAGGTTCAACTTCTACACCCTTATCATTACTAGGTTGAGCATCATCATGAACATCATCATTAACATTTTCACTAGGTTCATGTTCATTACCAGATTGTGTTTCAGCATCAGGCATAGAGACATCATTGGGATTCTTAGGTGGTTCAGCAATAGGTTCACTAGAAGTTTGCAAAGTCATATCATTTTTCTTTTTCTTCCTTTTAGAAGAACTAGGTACATCAATATTATTTCTCTGAGAATCTTGCTCGATTCTCTTAGGGTGGCCTTCAGGATACAAAGGTTCCTGAGTCATTCTACCGGTTCTAGTAGCCACTCTAACAGCATAATCATTTTTCTTACTATTCATTTCATCAAGCACTTCTTTCTGAGCTTTAAGTACTTGTTCTACTTGAGTGGTAACCATAGAAGCATGTTTGCTAACAAGTTTAAGTTCACCTCTAATATTAGCCATATAATCACCCAAGTGTTTAATCATATCGGAATCATATTTCAATTGTCTACCAAAATAAGCATTAAAGTTTTCTTGTTTGACAATAAAATTATTAAACTCATCGAAGCATTGCCTAGCAGACTTATAATGAGGAATATCACCTTCATCAAATATATAGAGAGAATTTACCTTTACTACCTGTGTCGGGTTATCAGGATCTGGAGGTTCTTCAGTGAATAAGGAATTGAGATCATATACTTCTTCAGCAGGCGGTATATTAAGACCATGTATTTCTTCAATAGGAGGTAACTTCTTAACATCTTCAACTTTACTACCTTTTTCTTTCATAGATTTCTTTGCCTCTTGCATATCTTCAGGACTGAGAAATAGAACACCTCTCTTCTTGGAGTTGGTTTAGGAATAGGCTCGATGGTGGCTCGGGGCTGGCTAAGGAAGTGTCCAATTATTTTCATTTGTCAACATATTATTCAATAGAATTTCAGCTTCATCCGGTGTTCTTTCCCTGAAAAGAGAACCAACACAACTATCCAGGTAATCTCTGGAAGCATCGGTTAGTCCATTATAAAAGATATCAAGTATTTCAGGTTTCTTAAGCGGATGATCGGGCAAAGAATTAAGTAACTGAGAAGTCTCCCCAAGCTTGTGGGAGACTCTCTTCTTTAATTTTGCGAAGTTGTATATTTCCCTCAAAGCAGCTTGTTTCTTATGAGCAGGAAATATTTAGCGAAGTAATAAATCATATCACAGGGACTACGCACACAACCAGGATCAAGAGAATTAAACCATATCTTAGCATCACCCTTTAATGAGAGCGGAAATATTGAGTATATAAAAGTAGCGCGATCTCTCATCATTAGTAAACAGGGCAGCTATATCATTTAACTTAGTAAGATGTGCCACAACAGTTTGATTCACAACCATAAAAGGATCAGATTCAACCAAAGTAATTATATCGGATCAACAGAAAATTCATAATCCTTATCGGGAACACAAATAGGTGAAGTAGCAAAAGCGAGGTCAGGTTTCATTACATCTCTAGGAGATTCTTTGTTCCATTTAACTAATAACCTCTTGAGCTCATATCTATCTTTGCAAGCAAAAATAGCTGCATAAGATTCCATATCAAAAACATAACCCTCAGGAATAGCAGGCATATTTTCATCATCACTTTCATCATCGTATTCAGATTCAATAATTTCTTTCTCTCCAGCCCTAGCAATTTGTTCATCTAGAAATTCACCAAGGGCACAGTAGTATCAAGCATAAGTAGTTTCATCATATGTATCATTCATAGCGAAGTGGCATCATCAATAACATCGACATATCGGAGCGAATAGCGAGAAGGAGGTTTAGGTGTCGCTAACTTACTCATAACAGAAGGTGAATCAAGTGCAGAGCTAGATGGCAGTTCCTTACCTCCCCTCGTAGTTGAGGGATAAATTTTTGTCTTAGCGTCTTTGAAGTTCTTCATAGTGTCTAGCAGATATAAATCCCAAGTGACTCAAAGAATAGAGCTATGCTCCCCGGGCACGGCGCCAAAAAAAGGTCTTGATAACCCACAAGTATAGGGGATCGCAACAGCTTTCGAGGGTAGAGTATTCAACCCAAATTTGTTGATTCGGCACAAGGGGAGCCAAAGAATATTATCAAGTATTAGCAGCTGAGTTGTCTATTCAACCACACCTGGAAACTTAGTATCTGCAGCAAAGTGTTTAGTAGAAAAGTAATATGATAGTGGTGGTAACGGTAACAAAAGTAAAGACAGCAAAAGTAATGTTTTGGTACTTTGTAGTGATTATAACATGATAGCAGCAGGAAAGTAAATAAGCGAGCAGTATATAGAAAGCTCCTAGGCTTTGGATCAGTGATGGATAATTATGCGGATGCGATTCGTCATGTAACAGATCATAACATAGGGTGACAGAACTAGCTCCAATTCATCAATGTAATGTAGGCATGTATTCCGAATATAGGCATACGTGCTTATGGAAAAGAACTTGCATGACATCTTTTGTCCTACCCTCCCGTGGCAGTGGGGTCCTATTGGAAACTAAGGGATATTAAGGCCTCCTTTTAATAGAGAACCGGAACAAAGCATTAGCACATAGTGAATACATGAACTCCTCAAACTATGGTCATCACCGAGAAGTATCCCGATTATTTTCACTTCGGGGTTGTCGGATCATAACACATAATAGGTGACTATAGACTTGCAAGATAGGATTAAGAACACACATATATTCATGAAAACATAATAGGTTGAGATCTAAATTCATGGCACTCGGTCCCTAGTGACAAGCATTAAGCATAGCAAAGTCATAGCAACATCAATCTCAGAACATAGTGGATACTAGGGATCAAACCCTAACAAAGCTAACTCGATTACATGATAAATCTCATCCAACCCATCACCGTCCAGCAAGCCTACGATGGAATTCTCACGCACGGCGGTGAGCATCATGAAATTGGTGATGGAGGATGGTTGGCGATGATGACGGCGACGAATCCCCTCTCCGGGCCCGAGCGGACTCGAGATCAGCCTCGAGAGAGATTAGGGCTTGGCGGCGGCTCCGTATCATAAAGCGTGATGATTTCTTCTCCTGGTTTTTCTCCCGAAAGCCAATATATAGAGTTGGAGTTGGTGTCGGAAGGTGTCGAGGGCCCACGAGGTGAGGCGCGCCCGGGAGGCGCGCCCCCCCCTCGTGGACAGAATGTGGGCCCCTGGTCTTCATCTTTGGATTTTTATTATTTTTTATAAGACATCCCATGGAGTTTCAGGTCATTCCGAGAACTTTTGTTTTCTGCACATAAAACAACATCATGGCAATTCTGCTGAAAACAGCGTCAGTCCGGGTTAGTTCCATTCAAATCATAAAAGTTAGAGTCCAAAACAAGGGCAAAAGTGTTTGGAAAAGTAGATACGACGGAGACGTATCACTCCACCATGTATAGCTGCTAAGCCTGCCACGTAGGCATCAAATATGATGTGGCACCAATAAACTAAGCACCTATGCATTGAAGACTTGAGTTACTAAGCCATTTAATGCACTTAGCACCTCATCTAAAGAGCATTAATAGTATAGCCAGCTGCTGGCTATAAGCCAGTGCCATGTCATCTACAACCCATCTTATAGTCAACATGTACAATAGTAGATCAAAAGAGTGTACTACTACTTTTTTGTTCTGTGGCCCACCTTTCATTCTCACAAAGTGCCTAGGAGCACGTGCTAGAGCTGGCTCTTCACGAAGAGCCCACTTACCTTCTCTCTCCTCTTCTCTTTCCTCCAACTAAGCAAAAATATACTATAGTTTATTCCTTATAGCCCATTGACTCAGCTCTATTGTACTTGCTCTAAACACATCTAAGCACTTACTAGCACCCCCTTGACCGTGGACCTTGACGGTGTACATCACATTGTGTCTCATAATTTTCCTCGTCATCATCTGAGTCCTAGAAGATCTCACCCACATCATCATTAGCATGCAGCCTCCTTGATAGACAACGTGCGCAGAAGGAGTAGAGGCGACTGGGGACGCACCACCACCATGTAGTGGGCACTCCGTATGTGCTCGTGTGCGTGCAGCATGCGTGTTTTACCATCGGTGCTAGCTCTAAGGCCGAGGCTGCGGTCGTCTTTGTCTCCGACTAGTAGTTAAGCAACAACGGCAAAGAGGTGCTGCAAGAGATGCGTATGCGCCGTTGCGTGCGAGCTTCGCCGTGCACGACGAACCGGACGTCGCCGCGGATGGCGCCGCGCCTCCATGCAGCCGAGTGTGTGCGCATGCATGTGTTATTCACGTGCATTCTGCGGCCGAGCGTGTGTGCATGCATGTCTTGTGTACGTGCGTTGTGTGCTCCATGTCGTGCGCGTATGTGCATGAGTTGGATCGGATGGAGTTAGTGCATTGGCTTGTGTACATGCATGACTTGTTGGGTGGTTATCAATAATTCAATATAAACTACTCCCTCCATTCGTAAATATAAGTCTTTCTAGCCATTTCAAATAGACTACAACATACGAATGTATGCACACATATTTTAGAGTGTAGATTCACTCATTTTGTTTCGTATGTAGTCCCTTATTGAAATATCTAAAAAGACTTATATTTGGGAATGGAGGGAGTATAAAACATCTTCAACTTAGCATCCCGATGTACCGTTTCTAGTGGTTAGCGAAAATTTCATGTTCTTTTTTGTTTATAGGTGGGCAGGCGGCAAAAAACTGGGGAAAACGCGCAAGGTTCCTCGCTCCTCCTCGGTCGTCGGGAATCTATACTCTTCAACTTTTTTTTATGTGAGCTTTGTTAATCCTTTTCCCAACACGCGAGACATCTAGCATCAAGGTGCACGTGTCATGCAAGAAAATGGAATAATCAGATAAGCGGTGCGTAAGTGAGTCATCTTGGGGGGGCGGGGAAACCCTTTTTAAGTAAGTGAGTCGTGCACCGATGGCACCTCGCAATATTTTTCTCCTCGATGGCACGTGAATAGTGCACATACTCAATGACGAACGCAGGATGGTAACAATGACATGGTCAACCCTTTTTTGGAGAGTATGTACTACTAGTAAATAACTTTGATGTGTCCGTCAACTCATGAGCGGCGAGAAGCTTGATTCGCCTTGTCCCGCCAGCAGCGTCTTGTGATGGCTCATGAACGAGGAGAAACTTTTGCCTAGCGGTGGGCGTGCAGCAGTTCATTTGGTGTCGATTGCCATAAGCACTCTTGTATAACCATCGACTTCGGAAGAAGCGAAGAGCCAAGCGCAAGTTCACCTACTAACCTTAGGCTAGGCGTAGTGGGAGTAACATAAGTAGGGTACCTCCTTTTTATTCTAGAAACAACCACACACGAATATCAAGGTGCTGGTTACGTAGAACAAATTTCCTGCAGTCCGTGCTCAGCCCTCCTCTATCTCTCTTCTCAGCCAGCCATCGGATCTGCGGAGCCCATCGTCTGTTGCTCACATGCGGCCCCACATGTCGGTGAAAGCATAAGAGGACCTTGAACCTGCACATCTTTCACCTCGGCGTCTTTGGCGATGAAAAACAAATCAATAAAGATCTTGGTGGCGCTTTTGGAGTTACTCAAGAGTAGTAAGATTCTATTCTGAGTTTAACCCAAGATGCACATCTCGTGGCTGCAACTACCACTCTATTTTCTTTCATGACACGACACGGATCTTTGGATGTCCCACGTGTCGGCAAAAGGAGGAAGAACCCGACCAAATCTTCAGTTGTGCTCTCGGATTAGACTAGCTGTGCTAACTTAAAATTTTCATTGTGTACTCCCTCCGTTCCAAAATACTACCTCTGTCCTGGTTTATTGGTCCCCTTCGTATTTAGTGTCAAATTTTGACCATAGATTTAACTAATAAAATGTCAATGCATGTCACCAAGAATTATACGATTGAAAACTATGTTCCAATACGAATCCAAGGATATAATTTTTTATGACATGCAATAACATTTTATTAGTTATATTTATGGTCAAAACTTAACACAAAATATGAAGGGGACCTATAAACCAGGACGGAGGTAGTACTTGACTTCCATTTGCCAAAAATGGATGTACCTATATACTAAAACATGTCTAGATACATATATATTTTGACAAATAGAAGGCATGTATTGTGCAATGGAGGGAGTAGAATGGATGCAAGTTTTTGTATTGGGAAGAAGAGTACATCCATATATTGATAGGCGTTGGAGTTGGCCTTACAAGTGGGACGCGATTGAGAAACCGACTATCGGCAAACCCCACCTCGCCTTGCTTGTGTGATGGCTGAGTTAGAGAAAGCGATGAGGTTGAAGAGATTGCTCTAGGGCGGACTCCAAGAAATATGGTGTCAAATGGAAGTCGTCTTTGGTGGCGTGTGTCGTACTCTGGGCGTGAATGCTTGTTACGGCCCATGCCACCCTACTACTCCTACTACTTACTATATAGTACTAGTATCGAGGATTGAGGTGCTGATTACGTACAATATAGCTCTGATAAAAACACCCCACGACGCCTTGAAGCATGTGAAGCTAGTGCAAATAGTGTACTACTATTGTTGATTGGCCTCATCCGATAACCTGTTGCAATGCACGTACAATTATGTATTTGGAAAATATTTTTTTGCCTCGTCGCACCACTCACTCACAGAAGCAACTCGAAAGCCATTCATAAGTTCCCACTCGTAGTTGGACCCAATGTAAACAACCCAATCTCTATTTGCGCCTGCCCAAGCCTTGCCCTCAAGCGATGGCATCTTAACATCATTCGTATCATTATCAAGCAGCATTAACTTGCAGGCGAGGCCTCCATCGTGTGGCGCCCGATCATCGAGTCCGGCGAAGAAGATAGGGAGATCAAACCGCTCCTTGACTCTTGGGTTCCTTGTAATGATGTTATTAGTTGAGTCAAGAATGGGCTTGAATGAACCTGCCATGCTAGCCGAGGTGATGATGTAGCACCGATCAATGAGTTCCTCCACCACGTCATCTTTCAGATCGAGGCAAGAATAACGGGGTCGTTTTCGTCCTGTTCCCTCCATGGAGAAGACGATCAAACAATGGCAGAAGAAAGGGTGAAGGGCTGAAGGAAAATGGAGGAGGGAGAGGAAGAGCCTGCGACAACAGTTCCAAATCGAGAGGGAAAGGCGAAGAGTCGATGGACGGTTGCCAGTTTGCCACGGTTGATGAAGGGGCGCCCCGACCTACATGTCGGTTCGGAAATACTCCTACTACTCGCCGTCGTCTCACTGATATGTTGGAACAGGACCACATGTCAACCAAACATGGTGTGTAATTTCTCGTGCAAAATGCGATCTGGCCGCGTTGGCCCGAGGTGCCGCATTAGTTTTTTTGAAAGTTTGCGCATTAGTTATCGACCTTTATTTTTTAACATGCAATCTGAATGGATAGCTCCTGTGGTCATCACCGTGGCGGATATAGTGATGGTTGATTAGCTCGAGCAACTTATTCTGTGGGAATATGGGAGTACCAGTAGTTCAAGGAATAGAGAAATGATGGTTGCTTCGTCCGAGCAACTTCTTGTGGCGAAGGTGGGGCTCTGTGATTTGACTGCTCACTAGTCATTACTCTGCGGTGCAATGACCGGGTGAATCTTTCCACGAAGTTGTGTTGTGCACTCAATATTGCTGCATGGCGGTGGAGCTGGATGAAGGATGTCCAACATGTCGGTGAAACAAAGTTGAATTGTTTACGGCATTGCTATCAATCCTTGAGATTTGTTTATATGTATGCATAATTTTGATGAAATTGTCTTTGTGATGCTATGAAGGTTTCAACTTTGGTTCCCTTGAGGAAAAAAAGGTTTCAACTTAGGATTCATGTGTCTTGCCTCGAGATTATCTCGTTACAACATTCCATCAAATACAAATGAAACTACCATGGCTAATGCATCTCAATGGTTCATGAGATCAGCGCCAATATTCACATCTGGCCCGAAGACAAAGTTGTGAGAAGGTGTACAAAAAAGAAAAAAATATAATTGATCGATGTTGTTCGTAGGCATGGCTCCATTTCCTTGTACGGTGTTCATTGCTTGGCAGCTAGTTTCACCTAGCTCTGTAGCCAAAAAGAGGTGTATGAAGGACACCACAATCCGATCATTTGTGCAACTCCACTAAAATCGGGCGGACCATCCCTGTTTGCAAAGATATCCGATCGATGTGATTACAATAATAGTGGAACTAGATGATGAAACATAACACACATAAATAGAAGCCGATCACCTCTCGATCTCTCTTTAGGACTAATTTCTTGTTGGAGAAGATTAGGCATGGAGTTGGATGAGGAGGATAGCAAAACCAATCTCCCTTTCCGCAGTCCACGAAATGTAAAAGCGTTGCCCGTGTGACATTTTGGCGGAACTGCACAAAACACTCTTGAGAAAAGTGATTTGTGCAGTTCACCAAAAGTTTACAATAGCAACAAGGTGAAAATGGATAGCCCTATTTGCAAAAGGAGGTCGAAGGAAACAATTACTGCCCAATAACACGAGTTGAAGACACATCGCCGACAAAAAAAAGCATGTTCCATGTAAAAGGGAAAGATAGCACATGGTGGTTTATCAAAAATGGTTTGAGGGCGAGATTGCAAGATGGAAAATCGCCCGGCGAGATCGATTTAAGCAAACAACTAAAGAAGATCCACATGCAGCAGCGTGGGAAGATGGGCGGTGGAGCAAGGCGGAGGAAGCTGTACACGAGGGTCGTCGGGATGTTACTAGGAGGCGCCGCGGCGGGATCTGCCCATCATCTGCGACAGCGAGCAAGTGGCGAAGGCCCTACAGCGCGGAGCTTGGTCGAGAAAACGGCGGGTGCCATGGATCGGGACGAGCTGCCTCAACGCCGTCGAGCGGAGAGGCGATGCACATCCTCCCTTTCCGCGGTGGGCGGGATGCGGCGGATCAGCGACCAGCGCTGAGAGAGAGAGGCCACAGCGGCCTTGTGTGAGATGGTGTGACGAGAGACAAACAAAATTTTCCCTTTTCCCCACGGCAATCGTTTTATATTCTAGGCGTGGTACCCGACCCTCCTTGAGTAAACAACCGCTACGCGTCAAATTATCACGTGGGCTGCCTTTTACGTACATAAGCGAACTCCAGCGTCTACCAGCAGCGGGTGTGGCGGGAGCGAGGCGTGAGTGCGTGCGTCCTGCGTGCACTTCTTCTTTAGGTGCAGAATGCGTGCGTGGGTGGGTGTGAGAGAGATGGTTTGTGCGAAATAGAGGCAATGTGTTGATGATATCTCAATCGAAAGCGTAACATATGCAATGTGTGTGAAAGCGGAGTCATGGGCGGGAGATATCGATACAATTGAAAACAGGGATGAAGTGTGTGGCTGCGCAATCGATAAAAGTGCCATCAATTTGTGTTTGCCCGTCAAAGATCTGAGGCGGCTGGCCTCTGGAATTTGAGAGGCGGAGGTGCAGTTCTTATCCATGGCATGGATACCTACCTACAACGTTCGACTATCGGTGTGTGTGTGGGGGGGGTTGAGACGGTCGACTAGTATATGTGTGGGGAAGGAGAGAGACCTAGCTATCTATTGAGGGAGATCGATCGACATCCATGGATATGTGTAGCAGAGGAATAAGCTTGGGAAAAAGACAAAGGTGGAGCGTTGGAGGGTTGGTGGTGGAGTGGCGTCTCACAAATAGTGGGAGAGGCACGCTAGACAAGCGGAGGTATGATTGCAATATCAATAAGAGAGGCGGGGATGTCATGCATCTATGCGTGCGTGTGAGAGACGGGTCGGGAGGTATTCAAGGATGATGATGGGAGAAGATATGGTTGTGTACCTCTCAATGAAAGCACCAATGTCGGTGTCAAAACCGGCGGATCTCGGGTAGGGGGTCCCGAACTGTGCGTCTAGGCGGATGGTAACAGGAGACAAGGGACACGATGTTTTTACCCAGGTTTGGGCCCTCTCGATGGAGGTAATACCCTACTCCTGCTTGATTAATATTGATGATATGGGTAGTACAAGAGTAGATCTACCACGAGATCAAGGAGGCTAAACCCTAGAAGCTAGCCTATGGTATGATTGTTGTTAGTCCTCTGGACTAAAACCCTCCGGTTTATATAGACACGGATAGGTTAGAGTTACAGTCGGTTACAATGGTAGGAGATCTACATATCTGTATTGCAAAGCTTGCCTTCCACGCCAAGGAAAGTCCCATCCGGACACGGGACGAAGTCTTCAATCTTGTATCTTCATAGTCTTGGAGTCCGGCCGTGACGATAGGCCGGCTATCCGGACACCCCCTAGTCCGGGACTCCCTCAGTAAGCATGCGTAACTACATAGGAAGATCAACCGTCGTGTGTCCGAGAGAAGGAGAGACATAACTAGCGAGGTAAGTGTATCGGTGCTTGGTGAAAGCAATTATAGTCGACCTGGCTATATGTAGGAGATCAGTTCATATACGTCTGCATGTGTTAGAAGCAAATAAGGTCGGAGGCGGGGCAGGGGAGAGGGTGTGGCTAGGAGGTGGTGCGAGAGGCCTACCATGTCAAGGGGAGGAGTGTGTGAGCATGTGATTAATGAAAAGAGGCGGGAGTGTGCACCTCGTGGAATCGTATTGGACATATGGGGGCATGGATGGTGAGAAGAGAAGAGGGAAGTATATATGTGTTTTTGTAGGCACACTTGGCTAGAGAGGTATATCGACCGGTGTGTGCCAGAAAGAAGGAGCCGGGGGCCTACACACACAGCTGGTGGACGACCTAAAGAGAAATAATGAACGTGCGCAATGGAGGGGACGCTAAGGGTGTGTGAGGGGGGCGGGCGTGTGCATGCACGATAGAAAGTTAGCGCTAGCTAGCTACAAATAGAAGAGGATCGTGAAGGTGTAGAAGACAAACAAAGATCATAATTCATTATAAAAAAGTGGATACGGATACTTGAAAGAAGATATCATAATGTAGAACATTGATTATAATTTGGGCTAATGTGTGGCTTTTGCAACTCAGGTCTAAATACTTGTCATAATGTAGGGGGCGGGGTACGTATGGAACATGGTTTAGATTATGAATATATAGTTAGTACATCAAATGTACTATTATTTGGAATCAACATCAAGTGTATTAAAAAAATAGAATTCGAGTTCATGTAGTACACATAGTTCATATCTATCTCTATAGTAATCATGTGGTTTGTTATTAAGGTAATACACGAATGATGGTTGAAGTTGGCAACAATCATGATTGTAGATTCTTATTGAAATAGAGAAACAAATTTAAATTTAGTTCGAATTGCAGCGGTAGTATATACATTTGGAATGCACTAAAATGTTGGTATGAGTAGGTTACATGCATTATACAGCAAGCGAAAAAATTTAATCGGACATAACATGGATTCATACACCCTCCTTCCATCTATATAGGGCGTAATGAGATTTTTAAGACCGCCTTTGACTATTGACAAGATTAATAGTACATGACATACACAATGTGAAAATGATATCATTGAAAGAACCTTTCACAGACGAAGTTAATGGTGTGCTTTGTGTAAGTTGCATGTCATATATCATTGCTCTAATATTTGGTCAAAGTTAGCATCGAAAAGCGCATTAGGCCCTATATAGATGGAAGGAGGAGTAACTGAATAGCATTTGTATAGTAAAGCAGGGCAAGACTCTCTCTTTGTGTGGTGTGAATAGTTTTATTTTTTCGTTTTCTTTTTGGTTGAGGAAGTGCGAATTGATTTGAGTGCGTACAAGTGCAATATTACTACGTTAGGCTTGTCCTAAAATTCAACCAGCGTCTTGTTATATCCGAAAATTCAGATATCGTGCTCCCAAAACTGGTGCCTTCACAACCGCGCTTTGCTATCCGAAATTACAACGCGAAAACTCCCTCCGGCTGCCAAATCCCGACACATGAAATCCCCTTCTAACCCTGAGCGAAAGGGCCGCTAGTTCAAGGTACTTTTGTAACACACCTACATTTTGGACAAGCGCATCCCTAAGTCATGCTTCACCCCCTTCCATAGCCCCCTTTTCACCATTCGAAATCCCAGGCCGCCATAACCTCTCCACTCCAGCCGCGAAACCCCACCCTCCTTCGTCTGCCACATCACCGCTGCCCAGCCGTAGCCTCTTCCCCGATGACGTCGTCCACCACAACAGCTCGACGTCCCTCGTCCACCTCCCCGGATGAGGATCTTTCGTCCATCTCGCCGTCCCGCCGGTTCAGCCGCCCCGTCCTCCACCTCCAAGGAGATGCTCCGACGATCGCCTCATCTATCGCGGCTGCTCCATCCCCACAGCGCCGCCTTAACCTGCTCCACCGGAACCGCAACATCCGCACCGACTCCTGGGACGAAGCCAAGGCCCACTCGGCGCCACCAAAGAGGTTGTACACTCATCGCATCGCACCTTCTCCTTAACTCGACCTCCCGGCGCCGATGGTCCTCCATCCCGCACCCCCATGGAGCGGCTACCTTGAAGCCGGCGCCGCGGGCGACATCTCCATGGCGGCTCTCCCCCAGTGCGAGGCCCCTTTAGCGGCGGCGTCCATACCAGCCGGATCTGCTGCTGCTGCTCCGGCTCTCGCTCGCTCGCTCGCGCTACTGCTGCTGCTCCGGCTCTCGCTCGATCGCTCGCTCGCCCAGCTGCTGCTGCTGCTCTCTCCCTCGCTCGTGCTGCTGCTCTGCTCCGATTAAGCCATACTTTAGTCGACTGAATCGACTTTTGGGTCAGTCGATTTTCAGGGTTTGGGGGGCTCGCTTGAGTTAAGGAAGAACCACCTGCAGCGGGGCGGGGCTTGCAGAGAGGTACCCCACTATCTATCTTAGGGTTCGGGGTTGGGGGCGGGGGCCTAGAGGGCTGGTCAGGCGGCGGTGGCGAGTTGTTTGAGGCGGCAAGGCGGCGCTTGGGCAGCGGTTGGCCTGTGGTGGCTGGTGGCTCGGGGTGCAGGTTGAAGATGAACTGCAGGCCCTCCTAAACTACGTGTCAAGTGCCTCTCTGCTACCATTGCGTTCAGTTTTGTGGTAGCATTCAGATTCCTGATGAAATTTCAGTTTGACGATTAATTTCAGAGTCAACAGTTTTACCTCATCTGTTGTAGTCGGTGGTTTTGGTGATGTTAATTTTACATCCATTTTACATCATCTATTGGAGATGCTATTAGAATCCCACTTGAGATTGACGATGTACATCTTGTCTTGCTTCAGCCTTGGCGTCTTCTGGCGCACGGAGCTGCTCCAACGACAGAACGATCCATCACAACAAAGTAGTGCCCTGGACGCCGTCTATAGATTCCTAAGATCTTCCTCCACACCTCCGACAGCCACCTCTGCCTCAACTGCTTCAGCAACCAGCCCAATGATGCTGAGGTCAACACGACTACGGCAAAGAGGTTGTACACTTGTTGCATCACTTATTACTATACATTCACGTCGATCCATTAGGGCTATTTTGGTTCAGCGGAAAAACATAGCAATAGGGAATTTTCAATGGCACTCTACTATTCAATTATTCATGCATTTTGTTGAAAGGAATGAAGCAAAACATCCACTGGACCTACTTTTCAAAATCCTATGCATGAAAACAAGACCAAGTGCATTAGTGCGAATAACAATCTAACTGTACTGCGCTTTCATATGGTTTAACTTTATTTTGGCCATGTTTCTTTGCATTCCTCTACTCTTCCAATTCCTGTAAACCAAACACCCAAGTTGACAGAAATCATGTGTTTACAAATGCTCATTTACCATGTGCATTTTCCTATCCTATTCGGTGTTTTCCTATCCCTGAGTTTTAAGAATCATGCAAGCCAAATTTGCCCTTACAAATTAATTGATTACAGTGCGTGTCGAAGGGAACTTTGTGTGGTTTGTCCTGCTCCTGCCGCGGCGTCGTCCACCTCACTGAGCAGCTCCATCGGCGAAGCATCCACCAAACCAGACATCACGACTCGACAATCTTTAGCGCCTAAGATCTCCTTCCTGCCGCGGCACCACATAGCAGCATCACCATCATCGACTCAGCGAGATGAACACGAGGAGTACGGGTCCATACACTCTGGAAATTGGGTCAATAACGACCAACTATTGACAACTCTTGGTTGTTATTGATACGATGAGTCAGTCCACCTCCAAATTAACCCGTGACTACTCACTAGGGCGATATAGGTCTAGCGGTCGTTGTTTTGTTATCTTTAGAAGGTAATCGCGTCCTTATCTGCTGAAGCGATGGATAAAAGGAAGATAAGTACTCCGCACTAGAAAACTGAAAAAAAAGTGTATGCCCACAAATCTCTCACGCCGCATTTCTCCCTTCACTGCCACCATAAATCGATTGGTCGCCGGGCCGTCCGACCGGCCGCCGCTGCCTCCTCCTCCTCCCCCACCGATCTCCCGTCTCCTCCCGACCAAAAGCGTAGCAGCCGATTGCGGCCAAGATGGAGAGTGATGTTGGCGAGTCACAGTTCCTGCCGGTCCTCTGCGGGCTGCGGCAAGTCCACAGGGCAGGCCGCCGCTGATCGTACCGGTGTCGTGACATGAGCAATCCTGCCATGGCGTCGACCTTCCCATGCCGGTAGCGGCTTCTGGTTGGATCGGCGTTGACTCAGCCGGCTCTGTGGGGACTCCGTATTATACATCTCGGCCTAGTGTCGCCCAGCCTCCAAGTTCGAGTAAATCGAGTATGGTGGTTACCTATTTCCACATCTTCTTGTGTATTACTTTGTGTTGCTTCAATTGTTCCATTGTTTAGAATTATGCGAACAGATTTTGCAAGACTATATACTTGATCGTCAATTTTTTTCTTTGTGTTTTATTTTTGTGCAATAAGTTTTGTTCATATAAAAAATAGGACACTACCTCGTAATTTTCTAACCATCTCACAAGTACTTCATGTATATAATCTGCTAGAACTTGGCATATTGGGTTCTAGATAGCTGGTTTAATCGGATGGATCAACGATGCAAGAACACTATAAAGTGCAGCTTTTATTCAATAGAATTGGTAAGATTAATTTTTGTATTACATCATTAAGCACTTCACTGTGAATTACGCATCGGTGTATGTTTAATATCCTTCATGTAGCATTTTCCATTTCTTGAACTGAATCAGCTTTATGGCTGAAATGGCAATATTATCGAGAGGAACACTAGGAAATAGAAAAATACTTGAGCGGAATCACCGTGCTCTTTCCAAAAAAATTCTACATCATTTTGGTAGAATCCTCTGTAATCCTAGAATTACCTCGATGAGTGTAAAGAACTAGACCAATCTTACTATCGCAGTTCTAAAATATATTTTTTTTGACTCAATTAAGGTAAGTTTGGTTATAGGCTCCAACATTATAATCTGAATTTCTGTACTATTGTACTTACGATATTCTGTTTTGTGAACACCTATTTAGGACTTGCCATTTTTCATTTCCAATAATGTAAGCCCAGTGTGACTTGTCTTGTCATTTATTTCAACTAATAATAGCTACTTGCCTCTGTTGGAACATGGGCGAAAGGAAAACAAGCCACCGACTATGGACAAACAAGTTTTGGGACTCACAAAAGGGTACAACCTTCGCTGATTCTACAGCCTCTGCCAAACATGTAAGACTTAATTCAAATGCAATAAATTCTAGGATAAATTAAGTGTATAATACCTACTTACAAATATAAGTTGATGCAAATAACTTCTTGTTGGCACGCCGGGCACAAATCACGACCATAGTTAAGTTGAATCCTGATCCTTGGTTTGTGACTCATTCAAGCGGGCGTGGTCGTGTAGTTTGCTTTGATGGTGGAGTTAGAGCAAGAACTTTGCGAGGAACAACATTAAGTAAGGCTGAATTGCTTTGTAAACTTCAAGCTTACGAGCAAGCGAAACAAGTACATGAATAAAAGTTTATTGGCATGGTGCAAGAAGTGTAGAAATTAAGTTTTATATACGCTAGATCCCTAAGTGGCACTCCTCCGTAAAGAAATATAAGAGTGTTTAGCTCAATATTTAGTGATCTAAATGCTCTTATATTTGTTTCTGAAGGAATAGTTCTCGAGAAAGTCACATGATCAAGTAAGTTGTTCTCATACATTGATTTTATATGCTTTTATACTTTTGTGCCAATTTATTTACAAGGACTAACTTTCATACTAAACATTTTGTAGGATTTATCATCCACTGTATGATATTGAAGCTCGCATGAGGAGCCGTTGTATTCATCGATGAAGAATGATATCCGTTCAAACAAGGATGGTGTCCCTCGATCGAAAATTAACAAATATTATGTTTTCTAGTGTCTCGTTTTCCATATAGATATGATCAAGTACATTGGTCATGTAAGGAGTGCTTTTGGCTCTTAATTTAAGAATTGTATGTCAAAATTTTGGTATTTCTATTAATAAAAAGGCTATGATCATTTCAAGTCAGATTATTTTGTTTCTATATTAATGTGGATGTTAATATTGAAATGTTGGATGGCGCATAAAATGATTCTGAGCGAAACTTATACTAATTAATACAAGTGGTTTTGAAGGACAACAAAGTGGTGAAGAGAGTGAGCGGCGATAATTTGGTCACCATTATAACATTATTAGAGATGACAAAAGTGGTCGTAGATACTACAATTGTGGTCGTTATTGCCTTGAGATTGGCGACGACACACCATCCGTCGTTACAAAATAACGACCACAAAAAGTATGTGGTCGTTATACTTTTAACGATGGAGCCTACTACGACCAGCAGATTGTGGTCATTAATGACCTTTAACGACCACAATCCAACTTTCAACGACCACATATACCGTCGTTAAAAACCATTTTTCTAGTAGTGATAAGAGAGGTTGCACTCTTTTGTTTCTGCTTAAACTTACCTGCTACTTTATCGTCCTGTTCAGCTCTTGGACTCCCAAGTCAGGTCCAAATTAATGTTAAAACTTGAGTTCTAAATTAGTTGTGGGGCACATATTGAGGCAGCAATGAATAGTATATACATCTAATATCTGGTTCACCTAGGGTATGCCTATGTTGTTCATCTTGGGTGGGAAACAAATAGTAAAGCAATCATCATCTGTCTTTTTATTAATTTAAAGCAATCATCAGCCTGCTATCATTATTTTCGGATCCATCCACTGGTTGTTATCATCACTCTAAATTTCTGCATGCTCTCCTTACATAATCTCACCATATTTTTTCGTATGCATATCGGATATTGTACACAGTCATGCTGAACATGTAGAGAAAAGAGAAGAGTTTTCTTGCGGCAATACAATGTCATGCAGACATCGCTCCATGGTGGGTTCAATGGCAAACCCTCCCCACCCTCTCCAGTTGTAATCGAGAGGAAGATATCTGTTACGAGGCGGATTGAGACGCCGCTAACCACTCCTATTTACCCCCAAGGTGTTTGCTCTACCTTGGCATGATGATGTTAGTCATATCATGCATATGTTGCCTTCGAGTGCCTACTTTTGACATCATATATGTCATTTGCTTAGTTTAGACATGTTACGTAATGCCACTGTTTAGTTTCTATATCATATATGGGAATTATGTAGTCTCATGTCTTTTAGCTAGCCATAATATATGTGAAATGTGCAATGCCATCTGTTTAACCAGGCATCATATATTTGAATGATATCTTGCCCACCCTTTTCTTCATTACATTTCCGTTTATCGACAATATTTGTACATTAAACTACTCTTCTGTGAATCAGCCATTTGGGTGGGAGATGGAAAAATCTGGAGTGAAAACAAGGCCTTGAGATCAGACAGTGCTACAGCCGAAGCAGATCTCTTGTTGGATCCCGATAGCTCCTCGGAGATGGATTGAGAGGCAGATGACCAGTCCTATTCCCCAGAGGTGTATGCTCTAACTTGCAGTTATCTGCTCATATCATGCATCTGAGTGTCTTGCATTGCATAGTTTAGACATCATATACACAATATTCAACACCATGTTCTTAGTTCGGACATCATGTCAAATGCCCTCTGTTTAGCATATAAATCACATATGTGAATTAAATGATGCGATCTGATTACTTAGATAACATGTAGGTGAATTATGTCATGCGATCTGTTTAGTTATTCATCATATCTTTGAATTATGTTATGCTATGCTATCCGGTTTAGGTAGACATCATATATGTGAAATTATGTCATGCTATCCGTTTTAGTTAAACAATATACATGTCAACTATTTCATGCCCTCTTTTTCCACACTATCTATTGCATCATCTCTCATAGAATGTACGTACATTCAACTATGTTTCTGTTTATCAGCCATTTGAATTGGGCGGGTGATGCGGTATCTAGCGGAATAAAAACATGGTCTTCAAATAAAGCAGTGGTACCTCTTGGTGGAATAGCACCCGGTTGTACATGCACAAGAACCAACCCTACCACACATAACCCAAACTCTGCAGATTGTACACCCTCTGCGATGGATGAGAGAACCAGCTTCACCCAATCTAACCCCAACCCCAGCCGATAGTAACCCAGTTCTGTTGACATAGCACCATCTCCACCACAGAGCTCCCAAACAAGAGCAGTTAGTAAGGCAGCTCCGATTGCCCAAAGGGCAGTACTATCACTGGCGAACCCCAACTCCACGGTTAATGCGCCTATTCACGTGGAGGAAGCACAACCAGCTAGTCGTAGTTTAGCATCTATCGCATTTGATGTTGTTAAATCGTATATGCGTACCTTCCCATCTTGGAAATATTATCTTGAAGATGAAGGAAAATGCGATTCAGGTGTTTTCAGGAGTTATGTGTAAGTAATGTTATTCATGGCAATTACTTTGCTTCGTCCCATACATCCTACCTCCATGATGGTTATAATACAGCAAATTTTCCCATTTTCTCTATAGAGAAGGACTGATTTGGAAACTCGGGATGGCGTAACCTGTGCTAATACCTCTGCTATCTTCAAGAATGCTTGGTGGCGATGTCGAATTACTGAAGAAAGCGTACTTCACCGGCAAAGAAACTCATCAAATTCCCTTACGTTCTCACGAGACACATTCTTTGGGCGATGACTAAGGCAGCCTTGTTACATCTTGGTCTGAACCAAGAATGTGGTAAGGTCTATGAGCTCATTTATATTTTTAAGTATTATATTCTTGCGTCTTCTTGTACTCTGTTCATGTAGAACAAGTACCTAAACCGAAGAACAATTGTTCTAATTTAAGATTCCATTGCTATCATAGTTCAAAAAGCGCTAGGCGTTAATTGTGTGTTTGCCACCGCCTTGCGCTTCTTGACCAAAGCGCATGCTTATGCTGTGATTATGCCTGATTAAGCGTAGTTATGCATAATGCGTTTTATAGCGCCTAGAGCCTAAGCGGCAAAAGCGCTCTCTTAAGCGCCTTTTTAACTATGATTGCTTTGCTCTTCTATCCTTGTATTTCTTGATACAAACTTTTTTAAATCGAAGGATCAATCAAAACTCAATGGCACGATGGGTATGTTCCGCATGTTTCTTTAACAGGTTTGCTCTTATCAATAGCCCTTTTGATTTCAATTTGAATTATGTATACAGTTGACTTTCATATCATGCACATTACTAGCATCTGCATGAGCCAATAGTGTTGTTGTACATGTAGACCCGTGGTACCCATCTGAAATCTTGTTGTGCGTGTAGTTTCCCCGCTTTGTATTCTTTCCTTTGTTGCTTTGTCTTGAACTGATATGATTTGAACCGTGTCTCTATTTTGATTTGGCAAGACAATGCGGTGACCATAGGACATAGATATATGTTTGTTTGATGCTTTTATTATGTACTAGTACTTGGCAATAGAAGACTTGGTAGTTTAATCCTGTCCACCTTACTAATGAACTGGTTCACGAAATGAGTTTCATATACTAGTACATGCTAAACTTGTTATGTATGCCTTGTTTCTTCTTTTAGAATCTTGTGAGAATATTGGGGAAGAGTGCCTTATTAAGCAATGGTAAAGGAAGTAATGCGAGATAAGGTTCAGGATAGTGACACATCCTTGTTGGTCTCCAACAAAGCTGATAAAACAACTAAGGAAGACTATCTTGAAGACAGCGAGACAACCCCAAAGTCCTGTCTTGGTTTAGTGTTCAAGTTACTGGCCACTACCGCTTGCACAAGCTATTCAAAGTCAATGTCTGAATCAGTTCGGTTTCTTGAGTCTCAACTACAAGCTGAAAGAAATCGATCAGCTGTGTTGCGACAAGAAGCGGAAGGACTGCGGAAGTCCCTGGAGCATTCAGATGCATACTTTCTGGTGCAACAGCAAGCGTTGGAGGATTTTAGCGCCAAGCAGGACAAAGCAAATGAGCTTGCTAAGCTTATTGCCAGCATGGTGGATACCCAGGATAACGTTTCTTGAGCTCTTTTGAAGTTGTTTCAGTTATGCTCTTGTTTTGCTGCCACGTTTATTTGCACTGGTGGCCAATTTTGACAACGATGTATGTAATATCTTGCTTTGTTCCCTATATTTGCCTTTGGCGGCGAACTTTGATGCCCGATGGATGTAATATGTGTAGAAGCGGTAATAGGCTAGCCTTAATTGCTTGCTTATTTATTTCCTTATTGTCTTGTTTAGTTGTTTGCTTGTAGTCACTGCAGTTCTTTTACATGTTTTTCTAGTGGCCACAATAGCCTATTTTTGGTAACTAGGCCAAAATATTCATGCCAACACACGGATTTGTTGTAACCATGGGCCTCCTGCAGGCCGTATGATCCATGGTCCTTCGTCCGTCCGTAGGATCCATTGGCCTTCTATACGGGCCGTAGGATCCATCGGCCATCTATACGGGCCTTAGGGTCCATGGGCCTTCTACGGGGCGTAGGGTCCATGGGCCTTCTACGAGCCGTACAACCCATGGGCCTTCTACGGGTCATAGATCCATGGGCCTCATACGGGCCGTAGATCCAAAGGGCCTTCTATGGGGCGTATCATCATTTCGCCAATCATGGGTCGTACAATTCGTGGACCATAACGGGTCGTTAATAGGCCGTGTTGATAACTCTATGAAAACAGCCCAGCGGGTTTTTACATAAGCATTAGCGTATTAACGGTCATAAGCGGGCATTGTAACGACAGGCTGAATTTGGCCCTAGCGAAAATAGCGAACGAGCCGTGTGTGGCTGAATCTGCAAATGAGCCCAGAATCAATGGGCCACGAGAAGGCGAAATATAACTTGGGCTGAAGCGGCCCAATAGAATAACGGGCCATTAATGGGTATAAAGTGATACCTTTGTTCATTACTGGGCGTTTCACCACGGGCGTTAATGGGCCAAGAGTTACAAAGGGCCTCATATGGGCGAAATAAGTCATGGGCCACACATGGGCGGAAGTTAAAGCAGGCTGGAATCATATTGGACAGCCGGATGGCGCTCTTGGGCCTAGTTAGGATAGGGCGTAGCGGGCCCTGGGTTAGCGGGCTGTAAATGGGCTATATGCGAACAGGCCGTTAACAGGCTTTCTGTGGGCCGGCCCACCACCTTTTGACCAAGTCAAACGGACCGGCCTTTTCACATGAATGGGCCTCTGTTGGGCCGTGCCACGTGTTGCCGTATCATAGGCGCCTTCGGTCCAATGAGCCGATGACATCTGTCCCAACGATGAACCGACACATGTTTCCACCAGCCAATGATGATTTTACACGTGGAAAATCCCCATTGGTCGGGGCTGTTAACGGGTTATCGGATCCAAAACCCGACTCGATAGCTTAACGGCGTTCCGTTACGGTGGATGCCACGTGTCGGTCACCCTTGACGAAAGCACTTCCGTGGCGCGCGATTTATCGTCATGGAAGTGGACACTTCGTGATGATAATTTTCGTAATGTCATGGAACACTTCTACGACAGCACAGGTATGACTATCTTGATTCTGTCATAAATTTGTCATGGATGTACATGCATGACAAAAAGTGCGACCAACTGTGACAAACACGTATCATCACGGAAGTGTATTTTTTTGTAGTGATGCCTAGATATTCTCATAACTATGCGCTTTTCTATCAATTGCTCGACAGTAATTTGTTCACCCACCGTAATATATGTTATCGTTAGAGAAGCCTCTAGTGAAACCTATGGCCCCCGGGTCTACTTTACATCATATTAGTTTCCCGTCAACTAGCTATTTCTGTCGCCGTTTATTTTGCAATCTTTATTTTTCAATCTATACAACAAAAATACCAAAAATATTTATCTTATTATCTTTATCAGATCTCACTTTTGCAAGTGGCGGTGAAGGGATTGACAACCCCTTTATCGCGTTGGTTGCAAGGTTCTTGATTGTTTGTGCAGGTACTAGGCGACTTGCGTGTAGTATCCTACTGGATTGATACCTTGGTTCTCAAAAACTAAGGGAAATACTTACGCTACTTTGCTGCATCACCCTTTCCTCTTCAAGGGAAAACCAACGCATGCTCAAGAGGTAGCAAGAAGGATTTCTGGCCCCGTTGCCGGGGAGGTTTACGCCAAGTCAAGTCAAGATTTGATCTCCCGCCAACGTGAGGATTTCTGGCGCCGTTGTCGGGGAGATATACGCTCAAGTCAAGACATACCAAGTACCCATCACAAACTCTTCTCCCTCGCATTACATTATTTTCCATTCGCCTCTCGTTTTCCTCTCCCCCACTTCTAAAATAATTTTTGAAAACTTTTGCCTTTTCTTCGCCCTTCTTTCGTTCGATCTTTTGTTTGCTTGTGTTACCATGTGCCTTCCTTTTGCTTGCATCTTCGCTTGCTAAAATTTTATGGATCCTCGTCCACTTGCTAATCTTTTTAAGAGATCCAATTATGATGAACCAATTTCTAGTGATTTGAGTGCACTAGATTATCTTTATGAGGTTTTGCTTGAAATTCGTGAATCTGAAAATTGTGATGAAGATATTTATGAAGAGATTCACGATAGCTCCTTGAATAAAAAGCATGATGTCAATTGTGCTAATAATATGCAAAACCCTAAGCTTGGGGATGCTAGTTTTGCCATGTCTACTACTTGTTGCAATGATCATGATTGGGGTGATTCTTCTTATGATCTTGAAAATTTATTTAAGCCCCATGATGAATATGAGATTGATAATAGTCTTTGCAATAATATATAAAGTGGGTTTGAAAGAGTGTTGAAAGTGCGTTATATCGACTAGAGGGGGGTGAATAGGCGATTTTTATGAATTCTTCACTAAGGAATTTCGGGTGAGGAAATTCCTAAGCGAAGAACTACTTCCAGCGGAATAAGTACTCAAAAGTAAACATAGCAGAATTCAAGCATGGTCATCATGATGAAATGAAGACAAGCAATCTGAAAAGCGTAATCACAGGATAACACGGGATGAAGACAAACGGTGAAGAAATTGAAGCGAGGAAATTGAGAAGTCTTGATCAAAGTCTTCAAACACAGATATGACAAGCACACAACACAATAATTGGGAAATGAAAGAGTTGAGGAAATAGAACCGATTGGCTTGGTGAAGACAATGATTTGGTACAACAGTTCCAAGCTTCTTGTCTCGATTGTACATCTGGTTGGGCGGCTAGGTATTTAAACCTGAGGACACATAGTCCCGGACACACACTCCTACTGTATTCTCCTTGAGCTAAGGTCACACAGACCTCGCCCAATCACTCGTGGTAAGTCTTCAGGTGACATCCGAACCTTCACAAACTCGGTCACTCGGCGATCCACAATTTCCTCTTGGATGCTCTAGACCATGACGCCTAACCATCTGGAAGAAGCACAGTCTTCAACGGTAAAAAGCATCGGATCCACGCAGGATCAATCTCTTTAGTGATGCTCAATCACTTTGGGTTTGTAGGTGTTTGGGTTTGGGTTTTCATCACTTGATGATTTTCACTCAAAGTCCTCGGAGGATGGGATGCTCTTAAATGACAAGTGTCTGTTTCTCTCGGAGCAGCCAACCAGCTAGTGGTTGTAGGGGGCGGCTATTTATAGCCTAGGGAGCAGCCCGACATGATAAGACATAAATGCCCTTCAATGATATGACCGTTAGGTGGATAGGATATTTTGGGACAGGTGGCGTAGTACCTGACAGCAGTCGGAAATTTGAGGTTCAAATTCCTCGGGGCTATCATGTTCCTCCTTTGTGTAGGCAATCCGTCTTTGGCGAATTCCTAACTCCTCGGTCAGAACAAATTCCTCGACAACGGAAGAACCGTCTCATCCTTTGAAGAAATTGACTGAATTGTATGAGATTTCCAATGGCTTCACTCGAAGGGATTGGTAGGTGTAGGATTTTGAGTTGAGCATCACTTGGAAAATTTTCCTTAGTATTTCCTCGACCCCCTTTAATAGTACGGTGTTTCCTATGACTCAAGAAAGAGAAAATGAAACTACGAAAACAAAAGTCTTCACGCTTCATGTTCCTCGAATGAATACCATGTCTTCAAGGTCACACCAATTTCTTCACTTTCAAAGTGTTCAGTAAGTCTTCAGAAATCCAAAGTCTTCGGTCGAAGAACTTCATTTTTAGGGGTCGACTTTCTCTGTAAATATCAAACTCCTCATAGACTTATAGACCTGTGTACACTCATAAACACATTAGTCCCTTAACCTATAAATCTTCAATACACCAAAATCACTAAGGGGCACTATATGCACTTACAATCTCCCCCTTTTTAGTGATTGATGACAATATAGGTTAAGTTTTCAATGGGGATAAACATATGAAGTGTAAATACTAAAATTGAGGAATTTGATTGCAAGATATAGAAGAACTCCCCCTCAAGATGTGCATAGTGAGGAATTTGCTTTTGAAGCAATGCACACTTGAAGAGTTGAATCATGTAGATCTCCCCCTATATCTTGTAATTTATGCACGCATTTGACATATAATATGAAGAATTTGAAATGCATGATGAAACATGGTGACTTATGTAATTCAGCATGAGTGCATTAACATTAATGAGGAATAAGCATGCAGAAGAACACAGCAAAAGTATCAGGCCACCATAGAGTTTAAGTTTACAACTCGATCTAGAAAAGTCTTCAAAAAAACGAGAGTTGCAACTTAGAAAAAAACGCTCATATAATAGACCCGCTTGAAGACTAACTCAAATTTCTCCCCCTTTGTCATCGAATGACCAAAAGGATCGGCGAGGTGGCCTACGAAGAATATCAAGTTGATGAAGGGCGCCCGGCGTTGTTAGAGTCGTTGGTTGATCTTGGGCCTGCCTTGCGATGTCGTCAAGTCTTCATGCTCATCGGTGTCGCACGATGAAGAACAGGAGCTAGCCACCAAACAAGGAACCTTGATCTTCTTGTATTTCTTCGGTGGAGGTGCAGACCAGTCAAAGTCTTCCTTGAGACCCATTTTCTTCAGATCGTCGGCGCTATACACATGAGACAGAACGGCCCAGGTACGGTTGAAGGTTTCATGGAGGTAGTAGTGGTTTTTCTTCACTGCATTGTGAGTAGCAGTCATGTTGTGAAGAATTGAACCAAACCGATGATTGACCCATTTATGATTGTGATCAACCTTACGAAGAAGGCGAGGAGAAGCTCACGATCGGTCATCACCACAGGTCTTTGTGCCTTGAGGATTTTGCTTGGCTGTGTTGGCGGCGAGTCATGTGTGGCGAGTCGTCATTGGTTGAGTAGGATGCAGCCTTGCAAAATTGACCATCCAATGGACGAATGCCTTCATCTATAACAGCAGCGGCCTTGCCCTTGTCATCGGTGAGGAAAATGTCCGTTTGAGGACTTCAATCGGAGGCAAGTAGCTGCGGTGGTTCGATGTGTCGACTTTGTAGTTGAGTGAAGACCTTGTTACGATGAATCTCATAATCCAAGGTGCATAAGGCTTCAGCTCAAGCGGTGACATAGCGACATTGGCGAGTCCTCATGAAAAATCATGGAAGTTGGCAGAGCGCCATGAGCGATATTGAAAAGCATATTCTTCATGACGCCAACGACTTCTTCATTCGAGTTGTGGCCCTTGATTGGACTCAATGTCTTCATCAAAATGCGATAGACAGTCCGAGGCACATATAGTAATTCCTTCACGAGGAATTTGGTTCGTGGGGCCTGCCCTGGCTTCAATGGCTTCATCAACACTTGCATGTAATGATCTGTAAGCACAAATTCACTATAGACGCAACGAGCAGCTTCAAGCGGAGGACTGAGTGGTAAGGCACGAAGCAATTCAGTAGCTGGTGCCTTGTAGTGAGTGTTTTCAGACATCCGGTCCAGCACCCATGAATTCACATCTTCAGAATCTCCATTGATGTGCAGCGTCGCATAAAATTGAAGAATGAGTTCTTCATTCCAATCACAGATGTCAGTGCAGAAATTTAACAGTCCAACGTCGTGAAGAACACTGAGGACTGGCACGAAGCACGGCAGAGATTCCATATCTGACGGTGTCCTGGACTAGGGGGTACTCACCACGTCATCTCCCGATCAATTAGATTGGGCCGAGGACCCCCGTGGCCGCATACTCGTGGGCCAGTTCGGACAACCCCTGCCGCATACAAGGAAGACTCCACAAGACTTGGCGCCCAAGACAAGGACTCTGCTAAACCCTAGGCCTCCGGTATCTTATATAAACCGAGGACAGGCTAGTCAATAGACAATCTGAGATTCATTACTACAATCTCGTGGTAGACACATGTACTCTGTACTACACCCATATGAATACAATCAAAAGCAGCATGTAGGGTATTATCTCATCAAGAGAGCCCGAGGCTGGGTGAAACCCCGTGTCCATGTTACCATCGCTCCAAGACGCCTAGCTTAGGACCCCTACTACGAGATATGCCGGATTTGACACCGACATTGGTGCTTTCATTGAGAGCCTGCTAGGTGATCGCCGCGAATTGATGGGATGACCAGGTGATATTTTTTCAGTTAGATCTATTCGGTATAAACTGTCTTTTTTGCAAGATTACTGCTGCCGCCCTGAGCTCCCTATTCGCAGTTAAATCAAGATCAGGAAAAAGTGTCCGGCGACTGGACGTGTGCTAAGTCCGGCCTCCACCATGACTCCCATGTGCCGCCGTCAAGGAGTTATCAAGCGGCGCAAGGAATCACGTTGCATGGAGCAGTATTGCGTGCGTTCAACAACACACGAGTTCGGCTCGGTGGCGGCCGCAGGGAGACCCACCTTTTCTTTATTATTTAATCAAGAAGAGGTTGTTTATGCTCTTTACTACTGATCCTTGTTCATGCACTGTCCCGTGGAGCAATCAATTAGTATTACTAGTTGTGACACGTTAATCGAGGTGTGACTAGTTCTATGTGCTAGTCTATTTGGCTGCCTCCCACGTAAAGCAACTAGCACCTCGGTGCAATTCCTTTTCTCCTATGGAGATCCGGGCTCAGGTGCAATTATTCTAGTTATTTTTCTCGTACTATCACTTAATCAATCCGAGAAATTTTGTTCTTTCTATATGCAATGTCTTTGTACGCAGGCAGCAGGCAGGTATCCTCGCCTGATGGAGGCCCATATATTATTAGACTATCACCGTGCACGCCGGCAGCTTCACTGGCCATCATGTTTTCTATTAAATTGTTACTAATGTATGTATACAGATCGCAGTAAGGCATATGTTCGCGTCCACTGCTTGGCGATATATCGGATCCGGCCTCAATCTAGCCCACGTGTGATCCGGCCAAAGGAATAGTGCGGAGCAGTGCACTGATCAGAGCTCGGCTCGATGGCAGCACACCACAGGGAGAATTTTTCTAAAAAAAATTCAATACCTACGTAGTCGACTGCTGGTTGTCTTCTACTTTTTCTGACAAATACGCAGAATAAAAGTGCTGCTACGCATATCGAGGATTGGCTTGGGAGCATGTTCGACACGGATTAGTTCGCCAGTTTGCTTCGGTCTGCTACAGTCGTCGCTACTGGCGTTCAGGTTGTATTTTCTCAAATTATTCGTTTAGCATTATTATACATAGAATATTTTTCGTTGGCCTGTACTGCATCATTTTGGCAGAAAAATTCTACCGACGTTTGTACCTGGCATCAGTCCGGCCAGCCTCCCCCCGTCACCTGGGCAGGCCGACCTTCGCCGACATCGTCGTGCCACGACGCCAACGCGCCATTGAGCTAGCCTCAGCACTCAGGCCATATTTACCAAACTTTTTTCGCATAAATCAATTATGCAACTTTTTTTCATTATTATTTTTTGGTTTGCACTATTTTACCTGTGCAGGTAATTGACTTAGATCGGGCCGCACTATCCCCTCGGCGTGGTGTCCTCGCCGTCCACCTCCGTCGACCGGATTGTGTGGTCGCCTTGGAGAGCTGCCCTATGTTGGCAACCCCACATCGTCGCTTCATCAACCTACTCGGCCGGAGATTCCAGTGTACCCCGGCGACCTGCTTCATCCCCTCGGCTAGACTGGGGGCTTCAACTCTTCGGAGTGCCGAGCTCTTCGCTCGGCCACATCGGGCTTGGGGGCTGAGACCTTGTCCCGCACCAAGCTTGGACCGTGTCATCAACGCCGATTACATTAACCAGCTAAGTCGCTTTCATGCTCAAAGACTCTCAGTTTTAAATTTTGTTCGGTTCGACCAAGCATTATACTTCTTTTTGGAAAAAAGTTGCTTGTAAGAAATTTCCTTGTCCAAACTTTGTTTGTGACGCACAAATTCAAATACCCCGTTTACTTGGGGGCTCCCTTGTTGGAGCTTTTCCTCTTGCATATGATTATACTTGTATGGCTTCGTTCCTTGTTCGTGTATTACGCCACAGTATGCACCATATTGACCTAAGTGATTTGCAAGTTGGGTTGCCTCGCTCCTGTGTTTACCCCTACGTTCCCGATTGTTCGGCTAGGGAGTAAAGGAGCACCTCTGCGATTGTCACGATCGGGTCACCGAGCGGACCTCGGTGGGTGAAGCTAAAGCTAAGCGCTCTTCTGTTTTCAATTATGGTACGGCACTAGCGGAACTCATGAGTACAAAAATCTATTGCACAAGTCTCATATTCACAATGAGCACGAAGGAAGGTATCGGTGGGGTACTATTTTCTTGAAGATGCTTCTTACACTTTATCGATAATATAGCATAAGTTCCTCGGCGGCGCTTTATGCATTACAACCTTGACCTGATTGCCCGGTTATCGGAAACACCGTCGATATTCTCGACAGGTGGAGTACATACCACTTTTCGGTCCTTGACCGAAGAGGGAGAAGCCGACGGTTGGTTAAGACGCGTTTAAAGTTAGGGTGAACATAGATATGATATAAGTACTTCGGTGCATACAATCATTCTTTTACCCAAGTCACGTGGGGGCTCTTAAGTTAGTATGAGCTGTTTTTCTTCTTGGTCGTTGCAAAGTCTTTTTTCTATCACTCCTTTCTCGATGCAAGTGTGTGGTCAATAGCCGGATAGCCTTGCTTCTCTCTAAATCCGCTCGAGTGCAGTTTGCTAAACTAGCCTCGGAGAAGCACTCCACCTTCGGGATAAGGAGGTTGAAGCCATAGGCTGGCCCGCTTGAAGTCTTGAGATAGGATGTGTCATGTTAAAGCACGACAGAAGCACCTTTTTTTTTAAAGTCCAATTTTCGGATTGGCACCGAACACTTGATCTAGTTCGGACATTAAACTTTTGAATAAGTTTTTTGGCTTTTCGATCCTATGGCACTTTTAAACTATTTGTGTGTTTCTAGCTTTAGTCTCGCAGTGCAACGTCGGACACCTTTAGGGATTCAGCAAAAACATTCTCGGATATTGCTTTATATGCATCGGTTTCGAATTGTGTCTGCGGTCAATAGTCGGGTTGCCCAGCTCCTGCGCTTGCCTCCTACGTTCCGCTTTGTTCGACTAGGTGTGCAAAGGGAGAACCACTGTGACTGTGCTTCCAGCTCGCATGGTTAAGCACCTTAGTGGAGAAAGCCAAAAACTGACTGTCACAATAGGCGTAAACTGGTCAGCGATCCGATGACTATGTTGAATGGCGGGCCGTTCATAACATTGGCTGAAGTGTTTACGGCTTGACCTTGTATGTCGCCGAACACTAACCGGGGGCTCATAGCTAGCTTCCCCAGTTTAAAGCTCCTATGACTAAGCGAAAGTTATAAAGCCCACATATCTGATTGCCTCGTTTCCTCTAACACAACCGCCTTCGGGCACCGAGACGTCGGCTAAGGGTTGCTTTGTTATTGCGGAAGCACCTTGTGTAGTATCTACAAAGGGGTAGAAGCCGACGATGGGCTACTTTCAACTGATAAATGGTCACAATGGAGTCAAAATAATGATGTAAAATACTTGGATACATAGAATCATTACACATAAGCTGTGATTTAACTCTGGATATCGATCCTTAATTCGGCCACCCATGCCCACATTAAGGCTCGGGGGCAACTGGGCTTCGTGCTCATTATTTACAAATATTAAAGGGCACATTGATCCCCTGATCTGGTGTTGCCACCCGACCAGTGTCTCGGGGGCTACTGCATCGACAATCCAATACAGAAAATTTAAAGTGCAATATAGTTTTCAAGGAGATTATTATCCTCAGGTTGGTCGGCCGCACCCAACCTGAGTCTCGAGGACTTTGCACACCGCATTTCTATTCCTAAGTATGCTGCCGAGCTGGGAATTGATCTTCCTGAGTCTCATGGGCTACTAGGGTCAGCGGTTTGATTTTTTCCTTCAGGTGCAACCCGGATATTAGGCCAACACGCACCTTGAGGGCTACTGGCTATACATCTCGGCAGAGATTACATTGCGTAATTCAGAATTAAATTCATAAAAATCAGCCCATGGCCGAGGTGGTGCACCACCTCGAGATCTGATCGGCGTTGGTGCTCGACTACAATAGACACCCCAGAAGCGGTCCGGCATAAAGCTCGGACGCGAGTGGCTGGCTCCGTAGAGGGCATTTCCGGCATTAAGCTCGGCTAAACTCCTTCAACTTTTTTGAACGAAGGTGATCTATGACACCTCGAATATAGTCCAGCGTTGGAGCTCGGATACAGTCCGACATTGGAGTTGGACATAGTCCGGAGTTGGAGCTGGGATACAGTCCGACGTTGGAGCTCGGATACATTCCGGCGTTAGAGCTCGGAAGCGGTCCGACGTTGGTGCTCAGCTGCTAAACATGCCTCGAATACAGTCCGGCGTTGGAGCTCAGACGCAAGAGGACGTTGCCGCTCGGGAACAACTTCAAACTCGAGGCGTGGCATAAAAATAACAAGGCATTGATAAAGGCCGGAAACTTAAAGGGGCTCCTCGGATATCCGATGTGTAAACTCTTTGGGTTCACTTTGGCGATCCTCAAGATCGAAGATGGGAAGATTTGTTGAACCAGTTTTCAAGACCAGCGACCGAAGGTGAAGAACAGTTCAGAAGAATCGAGGAGCGTTCCCACCTTGAAGAGCGGTTCAGGGGGCTACTGACGATGTCCTGGACTAGGGGATACTCACCACGTCGTCTCCCGATCAGTTAGATTGGGCCGAGGACCCCAGTGGCCGCATACTCGTGGGCCAGTTCGGACAACCCCTGCCGCATACAAGGAAGACTCCACAAGACTTGGCGCCCAAGACAAGGACTCTCCTAAACCCTAGGCCTCCGGTATCTGATATAAACCGAGGCCAGGCTAGTCAATAGACAATCTGAGATTCATTACTACAATCGCGTGGTAGACACATGTACTCTGTACTACACCCATATGAATACAATCAAAAGCAGCATGTAGGGTATTATCTCATCAAGAGAGCCCGAAGCTGGGTAAAACCCTGTGTCGTTACCATCGCTCCAAGATGCCTAGCTTAGGACCCCAACTACGAGATATGCCGGATTTGACACCGACAATATCCACGTGAGGAATATGCTCATGATCGAAGACTTTGTCTTTGTTGAACAGCACTGAGGAATAGAAATTTGCCCGACTGGCAGTCCAGAAATGCCTCTTCCTAATGCGAGTAGAGTCATATGGGTTGTAGTCAGTGAAGAATACATGCTCGCCGAAGAAATCATCAGCCTTGAATTTTTTCTTCCTTGAGAATGGATCCTTTGGCTTGGGCAGAGGAGTATCAGTGAGTTAAATCACAACCTCAGGAATCGCAATCTCAGGTTCTTCAGGCTGAGGAATTTCAGGTTCCTCTTCAGTGGCAGTCTGCGTCTTCAGATGTTCAGCAGCAGCAGTTTCTTCAGCACTTGTGGCTAGAATTTCTTCACGTACAGACGAAGTGGGATGAGTTTCTTCACAGCCCATTTGAACAGTTTGTGCAGGGGACTGAGGGATTTGTTGTAACGGTGTGAAGAGTGGAGAGTTGGGGTGCTGACTTTCCAAAAGTCATCATTTATCAATGGAGTAGTACTCCCAATGTCGACGTCTTCATCTTCCCTTTCTTAAACGCCAGCCTCTTCAGCTGTAAACTGAGGCATAGGCGAGGAAACAACTGGTGTTCAAGGGATTTCATCCACTTCAATTTCTTCATCCATTTGCTCCGACGAAGCAACAGAAGGATTTTCTTCATCAGATCCTCTAGGGATCACATATTCTTCATCAAAAGGAACAAGGTCCTTTGATGGCATGGTTGAGATCGGAACAGCATGAATGGGGTTTGCAAATGAGCTGGTCATAGGCTTCATTTTCTTCGGAGCTGAAGAATCTGAAGTAGCTGATGCTTTCCTTTTATTCACTGATGCATGCTCTGCAGCCTTGGTCTTCTTCACATCTGATGCAGATGGAAGGATCGGAGTTGGGGTAGGCGCAGGAGGAGCAGAGGAATTTGGTTGATTTTCTTGAGCTGGCGATGCGATTGCCTGACCTCTTCATTTTCTTCAGGCGCACCACTAGTGGATGCCCTGGCAATTTCTTCAGCGGCTGGAATGCAGTCATCAGCCCTGGAAGTAGCATTTTCTTCAGCAGCCTGAAAGTCATCAGCGGTGCTGGCATGTTCTTCAGTTGGCTGAGCAGATGCTTCAGCCTGAGGAATTTCTTGTTGCGATGGAGCTGCAACATTGGAGGTGAACTTCTCAGTCAGTTTAACAAACCTGACTTTGGCTCCTTGCCAATCAGCATAGTAAGCATTGAAGTCATCGCTGAGGGTTTTGATTTCAGACTGGATCTTTACAAGTTCATTAGTTGTCATAGAGACAACGTTGTTCTTCAGAAATTTTTCTTTCCTATATTGTGCTTTCTTGATCTGCCTGGCCTTCTCATATTTCCATTTTTCTTCTTGGATGAAATGGGTCAGCATGTGACTTTGGCCAGGAGTCAAATTGAAATCAGGCATAGGAGTGTTTGGGTCCTTCTGTCAAAGATCAATATAGTCAAGGATCAACCTTTGATCCAAAAGCAGTGGCACATTTGTGCCTTTGGCTCTAGCGGCCCTGACTTGCCTATCTTTGATGATCTCAGCGAGTTCTTCATCATCAGCTTCGTCTTCTTCAGACGACACTAGGAAGGCAACTTGTTTCTTCCGAGGACTAGGGCGAGGACCTCATCCAGCAGTGGCCTTTGTCTTCAGCAAAGAGGGTCCCGTTGAAGAATTGGTGCAGCTGAGGAACTAGCTGAGACTCCTGAGGCAATGGAGATGCCTGTAGTCCTTTGGCACGTGGCAAGATGCACGGGTGCTGAGGACTTTGCCGGAGCTGCTCAGGACTTTGGAGGAGCTGGAGCAGCATGAGGAATTGGCCTTGAGGGCTTTGAAGATTCTGGCTGTGAGGGCATAACTGAGGAACTTGGCCTTGAGGGCATTGAAGGTGAAGCACTTGGCTTACGCGTAGGCTTCTTTGCCATAGATTTCTTCGGCTTGACAGAGGCCTCAGCAGCAGCAGCAGAGTCTTCGTTGAATTTCCTCACTGCTTCGTTGGCTTGTCTAGCCAGCTTGGCCTGGCGCTTGGCCCATTCATCAGGATAGTCCTCACCGTGCTTGAGGCTGGTGGGATCTGCTTCTTGGCCAGGTCCCGATGGAGGTCTTGGGCATGGAGGGTTGAGTGCTAATTTCTTCATGTACTTGGGAGTTACATACCTGTACTCCCTCCACGCTCTTGCACATCTCCTTTCTATCCTCTGGATGCGCACCTTCCGCTGATTTTTGTTCTCCTTACCAAACTTGGCCTCATCAGGAGTGCAATAGTCTTTGTATATGTCATCAGGGATCTCAAAGGCAGTGTCGATCTCAGGCCTCTTTCCTCCTTTCTGTGGCTTCTTTCCATCAGCCATTTTCTTCAGCTGAGGAATTTGAACAATTAGAATTCTCTGAAGAAGTATGCAACGTTTCTTTGAGGAACGCTGCAAATGAGTTAAGTTGATGAGAACCTAGTGATTCAGCAGCGGACAAGAGTACCTGTGAACATAGTATAGTTGCGAGGAATTTGGAGAGGTCATATGCGTTCTCAGAAGGTTTTTGAAAAAGAACAAGTTTGAGGAATTTGACCAGATGAGTCTTGAAGAATTTCACTAAGCGTTCTTTGTCTTAGGTTCCAGAGTTGTATAGATCGAAGATCCACACAATTGAGGAATCTTGAAGAAAAATGATGCTTAGAGAAAGGAATCAAGAACAGATGACATGTGAGGTGTTTTAGTGTGTGAGCATCTGAAGAAAAACACCTTTGAAGATTTTGTAGTAAACATTTGAATCAAAGAGGGCAGTAAAAGTAACTTTTAATTACCCTGAACGAACAACACGACGAACAGTGAGGTGGAGAAGTGAAGTTCGAGTGTGCAGATCTTCCACGTCCTAACTTGGTGGAGGAAGACAGCTACGGCGGCGGCGGAGTGAAGATTTCCGTGGCCGGCGCGAGTACGGCGGCGACAAGGTCGAGGCAGTGAAGCTCTTCCTCACCGGCGATGATGAAGTAGCGGCGGCGCTAGGGTTTGAGAAGCTCGAACTAGAGAGAGGTCGAGTGGAGTAAAGGAAGTGAGGAAGGGGAGAGGGGGTATTTATAGCCACGGTGAAAAACTGTTCGCCCGAAGATTTTGGACGAATGTGCCCCTGACCCTTCTCATTCGCATGGCATGTGTCACCCACATACTGAGAAGTGGAGATCGTGTTAGATCGTGGGTGAATAGATAAGTCTATCGTGGGATGCGGAACGGTTTGAGCGGCAACGCCGAAAATTTGGATAAGATAAGGTTTAAGTTCCGGTCGCAATTTCTTCAGCTGACAAGGACACAGTGAAGATTTTGAACGAGTTTCAAATATAACACACATGAAGAATTTTGTGAATAGATTGGGTTGAGTTTAGCATAGAGGGGGATGGGTCCGATCACATTCACTTAGCAGAAAACGCAACTTGAAGAATTAGCCATAAGTGAATGTTGCAGAGGACATAAACTCATATATATATATATATAGCCAATGAAGAAAAACGACGGAAACAATGAAGATTTTTCAAAGTTGAAGAATTTGAAGAACTGAGGAATTTCACAACTGAGGAAAAACTCAAATTGAAGATTTTCAACCTTGGTGGTGGCGTGACCCACCGTATAAGAATGATGATTTCAGACACCGCGTACAATTGTCGTAGGGTTCTGAGAATCAAATTCTTCATTAATTTTTCTTCACACTTAGAGTGTTATTCTTCATTGATTGAAGAAAAACGTTTCTTCATGTGTTGCACATCTAAGTCATCAATTTTGCATAATTGTTAGGATGAGTGTCCTTTTCAAAGAACATTCGAAGATTCTAAGATATTTAGCTCACACCGCAACTTGCTAAATCTCTTCTCATCCAAGGGCTTTGTGAAGATATCGGCTAGCTGTTCTTCAGTCTTCACATGCTCAATAGAAATGTCGCCCTTCAACACATGATCGCTAACAAAATGATGACGAATCTAAATGTGCTTTGTCTTCGAGTGCTGAACTGGGTTGTGAGCAATCTTGATGGCACTCTCATTGTCACAGTAGAGAGGCACATTCTTCACGTTGATGCCGTAGTCCTTGAGAGTTTGCTTCATCCACAGCAATTGAGCACAACAAGAGCCAGCAGCAATGTATTCAGCTTCCATGATGAGCGGTGATCGCAGTTCTGTTTCTTCGAGGACCAACGGACCAAAGATCGTCGAAATGACAAGTTCGAGATATTGACTTGCGGTCCACACGATCACCAGCATAGTCAGTCAGAATATCCAATGAGATCAAAAGTAGAGCCCTTGGGGTACCATAATCCTAGTGTTGGTGTGTGAGCTAGATATCGAAGAATATGCTTCACAGCCTTATGGTGTGATTCGCCGGTGTAGCTTGAAATCGGGCACACATGCAAACACTAAGCATTATATTTGGCCTAGATGCACATAAGTACAATAAAGAACCAATCATGGAGCGGTATACCTTATGATCGAAGTCAATACCATTTTCATCGGTCATGTGAGATGGCCATTTGTGGGCATAGGAATTTTAGCGCCTTTGCAATCTTGCATGCAATTTCCTCGATTACATCCTTGAGGTATTTCTCCTCAGATATGAATATGCCATTTCACTGTTGACGAATTTGAAGACCTAAGAAGAATTTCAACTCTCCCATCATAGACATTTGATATTATTCACTCATCATATAGGAAAATTCATCACTATAACGTTGGTCAGTACAGCCAAAGATAATATCATCAACATATATTTGGCACACAAACAGTTCACCATCATAAGATTTAGTGAAAAGAGTAGGGTCAAGTGAACCAGGTTTGAAGCCTTTCTTCATGAGGAATTCCTTCAAAGTATCATACCACGCCCGAGGGGCCTGCTTGAGGCCATAGAGGGCCTTATTGAGTCTGAAGACTTTGTCAGGATGCTTTGGATCTTCAAAACCTGGGGGTTAGCAACATATACTTCTTCCTCAAGCTTACCATTGAGGAATGCACTGTTCACATCCATTTGATATAAAGTGATATCATGATGGTTAGCATAAGCAAGTAATATGAGAATAGCCTCAAGTCTAGCAACAGGTGCAAAATTTCATCAATCAATTCCTTCAACCTGTGTGTAGCCTTGAGCGACAAGCTGTGCCTTATTCCTCACCACAAGGCCATTTTCATCTTGCTCGAGGACTATGTTGCTCTTGGAAGGCCTTGTGGTGAGGAATAAGGCAACACAATATCATTGGCACAAAGTGGATCTACCGCAACAAGCAAGATGAAAATGGCCTTGTGGTGAGGAATAAGGCACAGCTTGTCGCTCAAGGCTACACACAGGTTGAAGGAATTGATTGATGAAATTTTGCACCTGTTGCTAGACTTGAGGCTATTCTCATATTACTTGCTTATGCTAACCATCATGATATCACTTTATATCAAATGGATGTGAACAGTGCATTCCTCAATGGTAAGCTTGAGGAAGAAGTATATGTTGCTAACCCCCAGGTTTTGAAGATCCAAAGCATCCTGACAAAGTCTTCAGATTCAATAAGGCCCTCTATGGCCTCAAGCAGGCCCTCAAGCGTGGTATGATACTTTGAAAGAATTCCTCATGAAGAAAGGCTTCAAACCTGGTTCACTTGACCCTACTCTTTTCACTAA
Source organism: Aegilops longissima (assembly GCA_021605205.1). Taxonomy (NCBI): domain Eukaryota; kingdom Viridiplantae; phylum Streptophyta; class Magnoliopsida; order Poales; family Poaceae; genus Aegilops; species Aegilops longissima. The sequence goes on from CM038676.1 coordinate 57,641,292, forward strand.
ATCTTATGATGGTGAACTGTTTGTGTGCCAAATATATGTTGATGATATTATCTTTGGTCTGTATCGACCAACGTTATAGTGATGAATTTTCCTATATGATGAGTGAATAATATCAAATGTCTATGATGGGAGAGTTGAAATTCTTCTTAGGTCTTCAAATTCACAATGTGAAATGGCATATTCATATCTCAGAGAAATACCTCAAAGATGTCCTCAAGAAATTCGCATGCAAGATAGCAAAGGCGTAAAATTCCTATGCCCACAAATGGCCATCTATGCAATCGATGAAAATGGTATTGACTTCGATCACAAGGTATACCGCCCCATGATTGGTTATTTATTGTACTTATGTGCATCTAGGCCAAATATAATGCTTAGTGTTTGCATGTGTGCCCGATTTCAAGCTACAACCGGGAATCACACCATAAGGTCATGAAGCATATTCTTCGATATCTAGCTCACACACCAACACTAGGATTATGGTACCCCAAGGGCTCTACTTTTGATCTCATTGGATATTCTGACTGACTATGCTGGTGATCGTGGACCGCAAGTCAACATCCTGAACTTGTCATTTCTGACGATCTTTGGTCCGTTGGTCCTCAAGAAACAGAATCATGATCACCGCTCATCGCGAAGCTGAATACATTGCTGCTGGCTCTTGTTGTGCCCAATTGTCGTGGATGAAGCAAACTCTCAAGGACTACAAGCATCAACGTGAAGAATGTGCCTCTCATCGGACAATGAGAGTGCCATCAAGATTGCTCACAACCCAGCCTTCAGCACTCAAGACAAAGCACATTCAAATTCGCATCATTTTCTTCATGATCATGTGTTGAAGGGCTTACATCTCCATCGAGCATGTGAAGATCAAGAACAGCTAGCTGATATCTTCACTAAGCCCTTGATGAGAAGAGATTTAGCAAGTTGCGTGTGAGCTAAATATCTTAGAATCTTCGAATGTTCTTTGAAAAGGACACACATCCCGATACTTATGCAAAATTGATGACTTAGATGTGCAACACATGAAGAAACGTTTTTATTCAATCAATGAAGAATAACACTCTAAATATGAAGAAATTAATGAATAATTTGATTCTCGTAACCCTACGACAATTGTACGCGTGTCTGAAATCATCATTCTTATAATGCATGGGTCACGCCACCACCAAAGTTGAAAATCTTCAATTTGAGTTTTTCCTCAGTTTTTGAAATTCTTCAGTTTTTCAAATTCTTCAACTTTTCAAAATCTTCATTGATTCCGTCGTTTTTCTTCATTGGCTGTATATATATATATATGGGTTTATGTCCTCTACAGCATTCACCTATGGCTATTTCTTCAAGTTGCTTTTTCTGCTAAGTGAATGTGATCGGACCCTTCCCCCTCTATGCTATACTCAACCCAATCTATTCACAAGTTCTTCATGTGCGTTCTATTTGAAACTCGCTCAAAATCTTCACTGTGTCCTTGTCAGCTGAAGAAATTGCGAACGAAACTTTTAACTTATCTTATCCAAATTTTCGGTTTTGCCGCTCAAACCTTTCCGCATTCCATGATAGATTTTTCTATTCACCCACGATCTAACACAATCTCCACTTCTCAGTACGTGGGTGACACATGTCAAGCGAATGAGAAGGGTCAGGGGCACGTTCGACCCAAATCTTCAGGTGAACAGTTTTTCACCGTGGCTATATATACCCCCTCTCCCATTCCTCACTTCCTTTACACCGCTCGACCGCTTCTCGCCGAGCTTCAAACCCTAGCGCCGCTTACTCCATCATCGCCGTGAGGAAAAGCTTCATCGCTTCGATTGTCGCCGACGCATCAGGCGCATCATGAAATCTTCACCCGCCGCACAGAAGTTGTCTTCCTCCGCCGAAGTTAGGGCGGAAGATCTAACCTGACTAACTTCCCATCTGCTCTTCTCACCATCGTGTTCTTCACTTCGGTAATTAAAAGTTACTTTTATTACTTGCTTTGATTCTCAAACCTTCCTCGAAAATCTTCAAAGGTGTTTATTCTTCAAATCTTCACACATATGAACACCTCAAACAAAAATATGCTCTTGATTCGCTTTTAAGCAATGATTTTCTTCAAGATTCCTCAATTGTGTGGATCCTCGATCTATACAACTCGAACCTAAGACAAAGATCGCTTAGTGAAATTCTTCAAGGCTCATCCGTCAAGTTCTCAAACTAGTTCTTTTTGAAAAAACCTTCGAGAACGATATGACCTCTCAAATTCCTCGCAACTATACTGCTCACAGTACTCATGTCCGCTGCTGAATCACTAGGTTCTCATCAACTTAACTCATTTGCAGCGCCTCAAGAAAAGTTGCATACTTCTTCGATAATTCGCTTGTTCAAATTCTCACCAAGAATATGGCGTAAGGAAAGAAGCCACAGTAAAGGAGGAAAGAGGCCTGAGGTCATGACTCGCGCTTGAAATCCCCGAGGAAATATATGTTGATTATTGCACACTGATGAAGCCGAAGTTCGCAAAGAAAAAAAAAATCAGCGCTAAGGTGCGATTCAATGGATTGAACGGAGATGGGCAAGGAATGGAGGGAGGTATGTAACTCCAAAGTACATGAAGAAATTCGCACTCATCCTCCATGCCCAAGAGCTCCATTGGCACCGGTCAAGAAGTCGACCCACCAAAGATCAAGCTGTGGTGAGGACTTTCCCAAGAATGGGCCTGCGCCAAGCCAAATTGGCAAGACAAGCCAACGAGGCAAAGGAGGAAATTCAATGAGGACTCACTACTACCACTGCCACCGAGGCCTCTCAAGCCAAGAAAATCTATGGCAAAGAAGCCCGCACAAGCCAAGTGTTTCACCAACAAGGCTCCCTCACGGCCAAGTTCTCGCCAGCCCTCACGGCCAATTCCTCATGCTGCCCCGCCCTCCCAAGTCCTCACCTGTCCTACAAAGTTCTCAGCAGCTCCTACAAAGTCCTCAAAGACTGTGTATCCGCCACGCGCCAAAGGACAGGCATCTCCATTGCCTCTCGTGTTTCAAAGAAGTTCCTCACCTGCACCAAAGTCTTCATCCGCCCGACTCAAGACTAAGGCCACACTGGACGAGGTCCTCGCCAAGTCCCAAGAAGAAACAGGTCGCTTCCAAGAGCCACTCAAGATGATGAGGTTGATGATGATGAACTTATGGAAATCATCGAGACCGCCAAGAAAGGGTCATAGAGCCAAAGGCACACCTGGTACATCGCTGTTGGATCCAAGAGCGATCCTAGACTACATTGATCTCGCACAAGGACCCAAACACTCCTATGCCTGACTTCAAGTTGACACCTTGCCAAAGTCACATGCTGACTAAGGCATAGCCTAGTGGTGGGGAGGGGTTGATGCCTTCCCACCCACACAGGTTCAAGGCATGGTACTTGCAATTTGGGTTTGTTGCACCAATTATATTGTAGGGGGTTCCCTTACAGTCTTTCTATCAAAAACAAATGTCACATGCTGACTCATTTCATCCAAGAGGAGAAATGGAAATTTGATACGGCCAGAGAGATCAAGAAATCGCAGTACAGAAAGGAGAAACTGCTGAAGAAAAGCGTTGTCAAGATGACAACTCAAGAACTTATCAAGATGCAGTGACGCCAAAGCCCTCAATGACAAATTTGACTCCTATTATGCTGATTTGCAAGGAGCCAAAGTCAGATTCACAACCCCGACGAAGAAATTCACCAATGTTGCTGCCCCAATGCAACAAGAAATTCCTCAGTCGAGCCTCACTCAGCAGACGAAGAACATGCCAAGATCACGATGAAGTTCAGTCTGCTCAAGACAATGTTAGTTCCAGGCTGATGATCCCATTCCAGCCGAAGAAATTGCTGTGGCATCCACTAGTGGTGCGCTCAAGAAACCGAATAAGTCAGGCAATTGCATCGCTTGCACCCGAGGAAAATCAACCAGATTCCTCAACCTCCTCGCGTCTATTATATGGGCAATTACTCATAGATCGATGAAGGCATTTTTGTTAAGTTACAACTCGCTCTTCCTGAAATTTTTATTGATCGAGTTGTAATCTTAAACCCGATGGTGCTTTGATACTTTTGATGCATCGTGCTCGCAACTTTTGATCGCTATTTTGCATGCCTCGTTCTCATTAATGTTATTGCACGATGCTGAATTTCATCAAGCACCATATTTCATCATGCATTTCATAATCTTCATATTATATGTCAAATGCGTATGAATTACAAGATATAGGGGAGATCTCCATGATTCAACTCTTCAAATGTGCAATGCCTCAAAAGCAAATTCTCACTATGCACATCTTCAGGGGGAGTTCTTCTATATCTTGCAATCAAATTCCTCAACATCAGTATTTACACTTCATATGTTTATCCCCGTTGAAAACTTAACCTATATTGTCATCAATCACCAAAAAGGGGGAGATTGTAAGTGCATCTAGTGCCCCTTAGTGATTTTGGTGTATTGAAGACTTATAGGTTAAGGGACTAATGTGTTTATGAGTGTACACAGGTCTATAAGTCTATGAGGAGTTTGATATCTACAGGAAAGTCGAATTCTTTAAAATGAAGTTCTTCGATCAAGACTTTGATATTCAAGACAATCAAGACTTTGAAAGTGAAGAAATTGTGTGACCTTGAAGACTTGGTATTCATTTGAGGAACATGAAGCGTGAAGACTTTTGTTTTCGTAGTTTCGCTTTCTTTCTTGAGTCATAGGAAACACCGCATCGTTAAAGGGGGTCGAGGAAATACTAAGGAAAATTTCCATGTGATGCTCAACTCAAAATCCTACACCTACCAATCCCTTCGAGTGAAGCCTTTGAAATCTCATACGCTTCACCAATTTCTTCAAGGATGAGATGAAGTTCTTCCGGTCACGAGGAATTTGTTCTGACCGAGGAGTTAGGAATTCGCCAAAGGCGGATTGCCTACACAAGGAGGAACATGATAGCCCCGAGGAATTTGAGATTCAAATTTCCGATCATCACGTGTCATGGCGCGCCACCTGTCCCAAAATATCTTATCCACCTAACGGTCATATCATTGAAGGGCATTTATGTCTTATCATGTCGGGTTGCTCCCTAGGCTATAAATAGTCCGCCTCACAACCACTAGCTGGTTGGCTGCTCCGAGAGAAACTTGACACTTGTCATTTGAGAGCAACCCATCCTCCGAGGACTTTGAGCGAAAATCATCGAGTGAGGAAAACCCAAACACCAAACCCCTATAAACCCAAAGTGATTGAGCATCATCAAGAGATTGATCCTGCGTGGATCCGACGCTTGTTACCTTTGAAGATCTGTGCTTCTTCCGACGGTTAGGCGCCATGGTCTAGAGCATCCAAGAGGAATTGTGGATCGCCGAGTGACCAAGTCTGTGAAGGTTTGGAAGTCGCTCAAGACTTACCACGAGTGATTGGACGAGGTCTGTGACCTTAGTTCAAGGAGAATACGGTGAGGACTTGGTGTCCCGAGCTGCGTGTTCAGCGATCGGGTGTCCGGATGTGTGTCCTCGAGTTTAAATACTCACCGCTTCCAACCAGACGCATAACCGAGACAAAGCAGTTGAACTGGTCTACCAAATCATTGTCTTCACCAACCTTATCGGTTCTATTTCCTCAACCCTCTCATTTCCTCATTACCGTGTTGAGTGTTCATTCATATCTGTGTTTGAAGACTTTGATCAAGACTTTCAATTTCCTCAGCTCAATTTCTTCAAATTGCTTTGTCTTCATCTTGTGCTATCATGTGTTTACGCTTTGCATTCTTTTGATTGTCTTCATTTCATCATGATGACCATGCCCGATTCTCTTATGCTTACTTCGAGTACTTATTCACTGCAAGTAGTTCTTCGCTAAGGGATTTCTCACCGCAAATTCCTCGTTGAAGAATTCATAAAATCGCCTATTCACCCCCTCTAGTCGATATATTGCACTTTCATATCCTCGAGGACTCAACAAGCATGACTTTTTCCATGTGTCGATCCTTTGTGATCGCAACTCATTCTAGACCCAATACCGACTTTTGCCTTTGTCAAGGTGATATGCTTCAGATGCGATGGTGATAAGGGAGCATCCATCAATAGATTCTTGTCAACAAATATGTGATTTGTACATCCACTATCAAGGACCCACTCTGGTTTTGGGTTGATCATCCTATAGATGAATTAGTGCAGCTACTTAACTTCAGATACTTCATCGCTGAAGAATATGACATCACAATTCATCATTCCAATTTCATCAAGCAATGCAACAGTTAAAACAAGATGAGGACGTGAGAAATGAAAGTTCATTTCTTCATGATTAGCTCTGGCCCTTTCGTGCACTTTTCAGTCTCCAAAGAAATTCTTCAGACGCTCACGCACATCCGAGACCTGACCTCTGCAGAAGAGATTAGTTCTTTTCTTCACCACCCACATCTAAAGGGGTAGCAAAGATTTCATCACTCTGCGAGCTCCATACAAGAAAGGTGGCATAGAAGCCAATCCATTTCGTTTCACATAAGAGGAGTTAGGATAAGCATATGAATAAACAGAGAAATTCTTCGAGGACTTATGAACATAATTATTAGAAGAATAATGCTCATATTCATAGCCCTTAGCTCTTCCCTGAGAAACAGAGTTGTTAGCACGATGATAATCATATGAGGACTTTGATCCTTTTAAGGAATTTGATCCATGTGAGGAATTTGGTCCGTATGAAGAATTTGGTCCATATGAAGAATTTGATCTGGGGTTCCTATTCTTCACAGGTGATGTCATGAGGACATTCACCTGAAGACTTTGAAGGCACCTTTTGGGTGTGACGCCCGGATAATCAAGCTACAGTAACCTCTGTTAATGATGCCACGTCACCACTCTAACTGTTGCTAACCTCGCAATGATTCGAAACCTTTTCAAATTCAAATTCAAATTAATGTCAAACGACAAAGTTTTCAAAATATTAAACTAAACTGTTCGGAGTGTGCAGTTAAATGCCTAGGTGATTATAGTGCAACGAACACCCTTTTTGAAAATGTCTAAATATATTAAAATGAAATAAAACAGAAAAGTGAAGTAAATAAATAAATAAAAGGAAAAGACAAATCTAACAAAAATAAAAGAGGCACCCCCACTGGCCATCTCAGGGTCTAACTGCCAGCCCACTGGGCAAAGGCTCACTGATCGCCCAGCCGGCCGACCCACTCCCTCCATATCCCCACCAGGGAGGAAACCCTAACCCACGACCCACCTCACTCCCCACCCCCACGATCCCACTCCCCCTCCGCTCCCCGAACTGGATCGAATGGGGCACCACGCCGATGCCCCTGCCGTCCCCACCGCCTCGCTGCTCACCAGCGCCACCCACCGGACCCCTCGCCCTCCTATCCTCTCCGCCTTCCACTCATCACCGAGCCAAGACCTTGCCATCGCCGTGGTGCCACCACCGCCTGAGCCCCACGCCGCCGGATCCGCCGCCCATCACCGCCGCCCGCCACTGACACACTCACCGAGCTGCCCCGCTGCCAGCCTCCTCTCCGCCGACGCCGCCCTCACACCCCCTCGACCCCGCTGCCATCGCCTCTACTCCTTGATGTGAGAACGCGCCCTCTCTCTCCTCGCTCACATCACATGAAGCCCCGCTGGGTTGCACACACACCCCCGCTGTTCCTCCTCATGTCGCCAGGCTCACCACCGCCACTCCCGCCAAAGACCGCTGGCCGCCACGGCCCTACTGCCGCTGCCACAAGGCCTGGCTGGGTGGCTGCTCGCCATCGAGACTCCGCCTCCTCTCAGAGTCCTGCTGCCGCTCACTGGCTGGACTCGCCCAAGAATGGCCTCCATGGCTATGACCTCAAGGCTTGCGTTCTGCTTGTCCGCCAGACTGGGCGTGGCGCTCGCCGGGCAAGGTCCGACGCCTCGCCAGAAGGGCGCCTGATTGGCCCTCACACAGACATGTGGGCCCCGCCTAACATTTACAAAAAATAAGAAAAATAATATATATAATAAAATTAATAATAATTGAATTAATTAATTAATTACTTAATTAATTAACTTAATTAATCTTGTTTAGATTAACCTAATCATTTAGTTAGACTAACTAAACCTGATTAGTTAGTCTTAGCCTATGGCATGCGTGACCCACACGTCAGTTGACCACCAACTCGCTGATCGGCCGACGTGAGCATGACCTCATGCTGATGTCATTAATCCATTTTTCGAATTAATTTAAATAATTAATTAAATTCTAGAAATTAATAAAATCTTTAGAAAATCATAACTTTAATCCGTAATTAGGATTAAATTATTTTCAACATGAAAGTTGCTCAAAACGACAAGACTAATCCGACACGCAGCCCGCTCGTCCGCCACACAGCCCTACCATATCAAACTCGCAACTTTCCCTCCGCCCTTCCGCTCGAAAACGCTAAACACCGGGATATTTTCCTGATGTTTACCCCTTCACCGCAGTATCACCATACCGCTGTTAGGGCACGCCAAAGATCACGCTTTGCTTTGTCATGCATATGTTTGCATTGTATTCATTGTTTCTTCCTCTTCTTCCGCTTAGACACCGAGACCGACGCTGCTACCGAGTATGACTACGGAGTTGACGATTTCTCTCTCTTGCCGTGAGCAACTGTGCAAGCCTCCCCTTGATCACCAGATATCGCTTATTCTTCTCTATACGCTTGCATTAGGGTAGTGTAGCATGTTACCGCTTTCGCTAATCCTATATTGCTGCATAGCCTGCCCTTGCTACTCATCAAGTTGTTACTTTTACCGCTATCCTAATGCTTAGTATAGGATGCTAGTGTTCCTCAAAGGGCCCTACACTCTTGTCCATCCGCCATGCTATACTCTTGGCTGTCATCACTTCGAGGTGATCACGCATATACTATATACTTTACACTATTACATTACTCGTGATACTGCTCGAGATGGGGGCCGAAAGGACAGTGGCTCCATCCCCAGTAGACGGGCCCGTGTTCCCGACGGCCCCGATCGTTACTTAGGAGCGGAGCGACAGGCAGGTTGAGACCACTTAGAGAGAGGTGGACCTGGCCCCGGTCGGTGTTCGCATGGATACTTAACACGCTTAACGAGATCTTGGTATTTGATCCGAGTCCGCCATTTGGTCTATACGCACTAACCAACCACGGGAAAGTTATGGGCACTCGACGTCGTGGTATCACCAAGCCTTCGTGGACGCCAACGATTGAGCGCGCGCCAGATTGGACCGAACACTGCTAGGCTAGGTCTGCTCCATGCTTCGCAACATGCAGTGTGTAAGGGCGATGGGCCTGCACTCCCTATGCGCTTAGGTTTAGACCGCCCGCCGACCTCTCTGCTGGCCTAGGTGGGCTGCGACGCTTTGATCTTCCGAGGCCGGCATGACCCAGAAAGTGTGTCCAACCAAATGGGACTGCGTGTTGGTTATGTGATGCACCCCGCAGGAAGTTAATCTATTCGAATAGCCGTGATCTTCGGTAACAGGATGACTTGGAGTTGTACTTGACCTTATGACAACTAGAACTGATACTTAATAAAACACACCCTTCCAAGTGCTTGATATAACCCGTGATCGCTTCTCTAATGTGGCAATGAGGAGGGATCGCCGGTAGGATTATGCTATGCGATGCTACTTGGAGGACTTCACTACTCTCTTCTACATGTTGCAAGACGGAGGCTGCTGAAGAGTAGTCTTCGGATGTGATTAGTCTGTCCCCATTTTATTCTCGCATTCTGCAGTTCACCCATCGATATGGCCCTTTACACATATATCCATGCATATGTAGTGTAGCTCCTTGCTTGCAAGTACTTTGATGAGTACTCACGGTTGCCTTGTTCCCCTTTTCCCCTTTCTTTACCTGCTTGTTGCGACTGCACGATGGAGCCCAGAGCGACGCCACTGCCGATTTACTTAATTCTACTACATCGAAGGTGCTTCATCGCTACGCAGCAGCCCACCGACGATGACCAGAGTAGTTTAGGAGGATCCTGTAGGAGGCCCGCGCTTCTTTCGATATGTATCCTAGCTTTGTGCTAGCCATCTTATGGCATCTTGTTTAACTTATGTCTCGTATTTTAGATGTTGTTGCTTCCGCTGACTGCCTATGATCGAGCACTTGTATTCGAGCCCCGAGGCCCCGGCTTGTATTATGATGCTTGTATGACTTATTTTATTTTTAGAGTTGTGTTGTGATACCTTCCCGTGAGTCCTCGATCTTGATCGCATATGCTTATGTATGATTAGTGTACGATTGAATGCGGGTCGCACAAGTTGGTATCGTAATTCATTGCCTCGAGGAATTCCTTCCCAACTCCTTGGTCAAGCTTCCAGTCTAGACGTTGCAAAAACTTTTACTAACATGGCTGTGTGTCTTACCGGCACACGTCGCCATTGGGTGGTAGTAGGATCTTTTATTCCTCGTCTATACTCTGAGATTCTGATCTCTCTTCTATTCGAGTTAAATGATTTTCTAAAATCTAACTTTAGGTTCTCGAAAACGCTTTCTCCCGAAGAGCCCCTTCAGTCCAGATGATCGTCGGCTGCACATGAAGATTTCAAAGTTACTTTCCGATACGCTTTCGGGACTGCCCATTGCTTTTGCAATTCACTACCACCGAAATATCCCTATGAATAAATTCATACACCGTTCTTACTTAGTTCCTAGTTGCTATTTTTATTACAAGATGCCCTGAAATACTCGTTGTTTTTCTTAGAATACTTATGCCTACTGCCTTGCAGTTCCTTACCACCTGAATACCCCTACGGATAATTTCTCGCACTTACCGAGTATCCACTCATCCCCGCTGATTCATGTATTCACCAATCCTCTAAATATCATTCGATCTTCCAAAATCCCGAGCATCCTATTGCTCTTGAAATTTTTGATTTCTTGCATTATGGTTAATCCCATAAGTCTAGTAATCTTGTTGACATCCATTGTCATTGTCATTTTGGGTCCGTTGATTCGATTTGTTGTAATGCTCGCAATCCTCAAACAGATCCTAGAATTCATCCTTCCGCCTCAGACGTTGTTTTAATCATGAGCTGGTTCTCGCCAATTAAATTGTCGCCGATTGCCCCTAAGTCTATTGAACTTATCCATCCTTGATCGAGCGCCTTCTTCGATCCTTCGCTTTGTAAATCATAATTCTTAGCAATTGAGCTCTAAGTTATTCAGTGTTTCTACAATGCAATGTCTTTGCCTTTGCTTCTTCCTCCTGGTTGTGTGCCGATACTCACCCCTGATCCTTTGTTGGATTTTATCCGATAATATCCTTCATATTCAATAAACTTGAGCCTTTCCTAGGATATATATCGCCTTTGGTAAATTGTATCCTTTGCTTTGTCAACCATGCTCTACTTTGAGCTTGTGTTAATTACTCCTGAAGTTCGTGCTATATGTTCTAAGAAGCCCCGATGGCTTGAACCTATGCCTTCCTTAATATGTGTAAACTAGAAAGTTTTCACGAGTCATACACTCGTATTTTGCCGATAAAATTTCAACATTACAACCTCCTCGAAAGTGAGAAGTGAATGAAAGGTTATGCATTGAGAAGTGGGAGTCGACCTTGAACTTGTGTTCATGCCCATGTACACTATGTAGATCTTATCATTAAAGCTTCTCTTAAATTAATTATCCCTTTGGTATAAGTTCATCTTATATCTGGATCCGCCTTTTGCAATCGTGGTTCCACCATGTTCTCTTTAAATACCATTTCTCGCAAGTTTAAGCACTTGTCTTCAGAGAGCAATACCCCAGTCCAACCTCTACTTTGATCTGTCATCGAGTATTACCCCTCGGTATCTCGAGATTATCATGGAACTGCGAATTTCTTATGAGTTCTTCATCAAGTGCTACATTCCCACCGATTCCAATTTTTCACGGGCTCGAAGTTTTAAACACTCAAAGACACTCAATAACTGAACCGAGTCCGCACTACGGTTCAACAACTCTTCAAGAAGCTTCTATAAGTACGAAGTTTGTACCCGATCACGCCATTCCTAGTCTGTTTGACTATATCATTGTCCCGATGATTCTAACTCGTGCTACCTGGTCCTTATTCTCGAGCACCAATTTGCATTTATAGCTGCTTACATCAAATTTCCTCGCCATACCCTTTCACCTTAAACAACAAGCTTGAGTACAGTATGTGTCGAATCGGGTTCCAATAACCTCTTGCTTCATCATTCCTTTGACTTGATGTCATCGCGATTGATTACATCTTCATGAAATCTCTCGACAAAGGTGTCGTGATCATCATCAACCTTATGAGCTCTTCCAGATATCAACCGGATTCATGAAGAGAAATACCATCCTTGCCCTCGATGAGTTGTGTTATCATCGGCCACTTATTGCCTTCCCTCCAACACAAACTTGTTCGTGTTTCGTGTTATACCTTGAGTTCCTTGCTATCCAACTTATGTTATGATTCCGCGGAGTATTACCGTATTTGATGTTAGGAATGTTGTGAGGATTGCTCCACCTCTTCAGAATTCTTGCTATAACGATACTTCTCACCATCACCATTCTTTCTTGGTCCACGTGTTGATTCCAACCGGGGTACCCACAAGTGAGCGGTGCTGTTTGGATTCTGCCCTTCTAGCAACCCTCTTACTTTGAAGTTAATGGTCGGCCGTTCATTCTTAGATTATTGGTTATTGAATCACCATTCCGACGTTGGTCGTGCAACCCAGCCCATATTCGGGTGCACCTTTCAACCAATGTTTAAATGTGTATGTTTTCCTCGAGCATACATCATTATACCATTTGATCTGACAAATGTTATCTCCTTGTTCACATAATTGTGGAAATCCATCTTTGTTAATCTCGATAAATTGCCGCTGATTCCATCAGCCACCCCCTCTTCCTCTCCTTGGTTTAATGATGATGAATCCCTTGTATATCCAAGCCCGACCTTTGCTTGAAGACCATGTCAATGCTATCTCGAAGCATGTCTGTGATACTCCGATTTTCAACAAGAACATTTAAAGCCCAATGCTAAATGTTTCTTTATCAATTATCCAAACACCGCTGTATGGGTAATGTCACGAAATTTCTCTCCCTACCTAAAAGGTTTTCTACATTATATCCTCGTCATGGATATCCTGCTCGCTTATCATTGGGAAGGATATACCCCGAATATCCGATAATCATATTTTCCTTTCCATTATTTGGTTTAACCTTTCGTGATCATTATGGTCTAAGCAATATTAATTCCTCGCTTATGTAAACCCTCTGTACAATTCTGTCAAGAAGACCTCACATTTTGTTGATGACATTCAGTAACCACCGATGGACTAGAAATTTGTTTATTGGTCCGCCTCGCTGCAACGAAAGCAGGAAAATGGTTCTTCGTCTCGCCCTTGGTACCAACGTTGTTGCCGACATAGCTGACATGGTACTCCCCGACATGCCTTGCTATCATGACCGCCCAAGATGTCACTACTCCTAAAAACCCACATGGTGTGCCCATAACCCACAGCCCACGTGATCGAAACCTGACTCTCCCGTACACCCCCAATTTCCAAATTTATTCCTCGCTTGACTTCTTATGTAACTTATGGCCCTTGCCAAGTGATCTATTCAGGTATCGACGCAATACTTATTCTCGCTGCTCAACCCTTCACCTTCTCGATAGGCATTGAACGCTGCCTATCGGGTTTGAAACTTCTCATGGTACCTTCTTACTTTGCTCTCGACATCTTCTTAAGTTCCAATTCGAGAGATACTTATGCTTCTTCCCCGGGTTAACCGTCTCGATGCTCGATCTTGTTAGAACTCCGTCTTATAGGGTTCTCCTTCTCACCCTTCCGTAAGTACGGTGAAGATCCCAAGGAAGGACGACAAACTTCATCATGAGGACCTAAAGCAGAGAAATTAAGACATCAATGTATTGATCAACTCTTCGAGAAGAGTAACGAAGACCGAGAACCTCGCTAGAATTTCTTAACCAGAACTTTCCCCTTATTTCTCTTAAATCTCGGACGAGATTTTTATAGTGGAGGAGAATTGTGACGCCCGGATAATCAAGCTACAAGAATCTCTCGTTATTGATGCCACGTCACCACTCTTACTGTTGCTAACCTCGCAATGATTCGAAACCTTTTCAAATTCAAATTCAAATTAATGTCAAACGACAAAGTTTTCAAAATATTAAACTAAAATGTTCGGAGGGTGCAGTTAAATGCCTAGGTGATTATAGTGCAACGAACACCCTTTTTGAAATTTCTAAATCTATTAAAATGAAATAAAACAGAAAAGTGAAATAAATAAATAAATAAATAAAAGGAAAAGGCAAATCTAACTAAAATAAAAAGAGGCACTTCCATCGGGCCATCTCAGGGCTCCACTGGCCAGCCCAAACCGACCGCCCAAATGGCCGACCCACTCCTCCATATCCCCACCAGGAGGAAACCCTAACCCACCACCCACCTCACTCCCCACCCCCACGATCCCACTCCCCTCTCGCTTCCCCGAATCTGGATCGAATGGGGCACCCGACGCCGATGCCCCGGCTCGCCTCGCCTGCCTCGCCGCTCACCGCGCCACCCACAGACCCCCCGCCCTCCTATCCTCTTCATCTTCCACTCATCACCGAGTCGCACTCCGCTTGCCGCCGTGGTGCCACCACCGCCTGGAGCCCCTGGCCGCCTCGATCCGCTGGCCCATCACCGCCCGCCTCGCCACTGACGACTCACGGAGCTGCCCCACCGCCTGCCTCCTCTCCGCTGATGTCGCCCCTGGCCACCCACCTCGACCTCCCGCCATTGCCCTACCTCGATGTGAGCACGCCCTCCTCTCTCCTCGCTCATGATCACAGAGCCCCGCTGCGGCCGCTACCACCCCTGCTGTCCTCCTCGCGGTCGCCAGGCTCACCATCGCCACTCCCGCCGAGCACCGCCGCCTCCCCACGGCCCTACTGCCGCTCACATGCTCAGCTGTGGCTGCTGTCTCGGCCATCGTGACTCCGCCCACTCAGAGTCCCATCGCGCCCACCACGAACCCTGCTCCGCAATGGCTCGCCATGGACACCGACCTCCTCGCGCCATTGCCTCGCCGGGTCCGGCCAGATTAGGCGTGGCGCCTGGCTGGCGCGTCTGACGCCTGCCATGCTAGCGGCGCCTGATTGGCCCTTTAATATTGACATGTGGGGCCCCGCCTGTAATGTTTACAAAAAATAAGAAAATAATATGTAAAATAAAATTAATAATAATTGAATTAATTAATTAATTAATTAACTTAATTAATCTTGTTTAGATTAACCTAATCATTTAGTTAGACTAACTAAACCCGATTAGTTAGTCTCACTTATGGCATGCGTGACCCACATCGCTCGTTGACCACCAACTATGTTGATCGCCGACGCCAAGATGACCTCATGCTGATGTCATTAATCCATTTTTCGATAAATTTAAATAATTAATTAAATTCCGTAAATTAATAAAATCTTTAGAAAATCATAACTTTAATCCGTGAACTCTGATTAAATTATTTTCAACATGAAAGTTGCTCAAAACGACGAGACTAATCCGATATGCAGCCCGCTCGTCCGCCACACACCACTAACATATCAAACTCGCAACTTTCCCTCCGCCTCCTCGCTTCAAAATGCTAAACACCGATACTTTCCCGATGTTTCCTTCACCCAGTATCACCTCATACTGCTAGGGCACGCCAAAGATCACGCTTTGCTTTGTCATGCATCGTCATGCATATGTTTGCATTGTATTCATTGTTTCTTCCCTTCTTCTTCCGCTAGACACCAAGACCTACGCCTGCTACCCAAAGACGACCACGGAGTTGATAACCCTCTCTTGCCAGAGCAACCAGGCAAGCCCTCGATCACCAGATATCGCCTATTCTTCTCTATACTGCTTGCATTAGAGTAGTGTAGCATGTTATCGCTTTCGCTAATCCTATACCGCCGCATAGCCCGTCCTTGCTACTACTGCTTTTTACCTTTACCTGCCATCCTAATGCTTAGTATAGGATGCTAGTGTTCCTCGTCCCTACACTCTTGTCCGCCCCGCCATGCTATACTATCTGGCTGTGATCACTTCGGAGGTGATCACGGCATATACTATATACTTTACACTATTACATTACCCGTGATACGCTTCGGAGATGGGGGCTGAAAGGACAGTGGCTCCATCCTTGAGAGGTGGGCCTGGGTTCCCACGGCCCCGATCGTTATTTAGAGTGGAGCGATTGTGGCAGGTTGAGACCACCTAGGAGAGAGGTGGACCTGGCCCTGGTCGGCATGTCATGGATACTTAACACGCTTAACGAGATCTTGGTATTTGATCCGAGTCCGCCATTTGGTCTATACGCACTAACCAACTACGGGAAAGTTATGGGCACTCGACGCCATGGTATCACCAAGCCTTCGTGACGCCACGACCGAGCGAGCGCGCGCCGGATTGGACTGAATGCTCGCTAGGCTAGGTCTCGCTTCCGCCGTGTTTGCAACGCGTGTGTGCTAAGGGCGACGGGCCTGCACTGTGGCGCTTAGGTTTAGACCGCGGTGACCTCTTTGTTGGCCTAGGTGGGGTTGCGACGTGTTGATCTTCCGAGGCCGGGCATGACCCAGGAAAGTGTGTCCGGCCAAATGGGATCAAGCGTGTTGGGTTATGTGGTGCACCCCTGCACGGAAGTTAATATATTTGAATAGTTGTGATCTTCGGTAACAGGACAACTTGGAGTTGTACCTTGACCTTATGACAACTAGAACTGGATACTTAATAAAACACACCCTTCCAAGTGCTGATATAACCCGTGATCGCTTCTCTAACAGGCAATGAGGAGGGTATCGCGGGTAGGATTATGCTATGCGATGCTACTTGAGGACTTCTACTACTCTCTTCTACATGTTGCAAGACGGAGGCTGCTGTGGCGTAGTCTTCGATGTGATTAGCTATCGCCTCTTATTCTCGCATTCTCAGCTCAGTCCACCGATATGGCCCTTTACACATATATCCATGCATATGTAGTGTAGCTCCTTGCTTGCAAGTACTTTGATGAGTACTCACGGTTGCCTTGTTCCCTTTTCCCCTTTCTTTACCCGCTTGTTGCACTGCACTGCACGATGGAGCCCAGAGCCAGACGCCACCGTCGCATTTACTAACTCTACTACATCGAGGTGCCTCCTCACATGCAGCCCAGCCGACGCATTTACCTGTGAGTAGTTTAGGAGGATCCAGCAGGAGGCCCGCGCTTCTTTCGATCTCAGATCCTGGGGCTTTGTGCTAGCCATCCGATGGCAACTTGTTTAACTTATGTCTGACTAAATATTGTTGCTTCCGCTGACTCGTCTATGATCGAGCACTTGTATACGAGCCCTTGAGGCCCCTGGCTTGTATTATGATGCTTGTATGACTTATTTTATTTTTAGAGTTGTGTTGTGATATCTTCCTGTGAGTCCCTGATCTTGATCGTACACGTTTGTGTGTATGATTAGTGTACGATTGAATGCGGGGGCGTCACATTGGGAACCCAGATTTTCTTCATAGGGGAACCGTTCCTGCAGTTAGTGCCAACATATCTAGCAAATACTTCACCATTCTGATTTTTGAACAGTTTATAGTTGGAGTCAAATGGCTCATCGTAAGAATGAGGAGATTCACATGTAAAGCCGATAGATTAGATTGATCAATCGGAGGTCCCTTTGCAAAGAACCCATGAGGTTTTGGGGTACCGCCAAAGCTTCCAATATGTACCATCAGATTGAGTTTCCTCTCAAAGGCACACCTCTTTCCTAGGGTTCATGTTGAGGATCTGCTTTTAAGCACATCACAAAGAGTCTGATGCCTTTTGAGGCTTTTGTACATGCTCGTTATGTACAATTCCTTCAGCCCTGCATCGTTAGTGATACTAGCAATGTCCTCGATGAGGAATTAGTGATAGCAGAGGCAGGTGAAGAATTTGTAACGTTAGAAGCATTTGAACATTCAGTGAAGAATTAGCAGATTCACGCCAATGCGCTTCAAACATGGAGGAACAAATTCTTCCCGAGCAAAGGCTGATTTGTTGAGCAAATAATGAATCGCGGCTTCCTTCGAAGATCTTCATAACTCACTCTTAGCTTTTCAAGATCTTGCTTTCTCTCAAGAAATTCATAAGAAAGCTTCTCATGATCGATAAGAGAGTGTTATGATGACCTTGAAGGTTGTCAAACCTAGTCTGAAGTATCTGAAGATTTTCAGTCAAGGTTTTAGTGCGATCCATTTCTTCATCCAACATATCATCACTTTTGTCTAGCATGTTTTGAACCTTTTCAAAAGCCCTTTTTTGTTTCACAGCAATCTTAGCAAGTTTAGAATAGCTGGGCTTAAGATTATCATCAGATTCATTCTCACTTGATTCAGAGGAGGTATATTTGAGTACCTTGGCACCCTTTGCCATGAAGCAATAGGTGGGAATATAGTCATCATTGCCTTCATCAGCCTTGTTGGTGAAGCCATTTTCTTCAGAGTTAAAGATAGACTTGCTGAAGAATGCATTAGCGAGAGCTAGACTCGCTACTCCAGACTCGGACACCTCAGATGCCTCCTCTTCCTCTTGTTCCTCAGATTCAGCTTCAGAGTCCATTTCCTTGCCAATGAATGCCCGAGCCTTCTTGGAGCTGCTCTTCTTGTGATATGAAGACTTTGAGGATTTTGATGATGAAGATTTTGAGGATTTCTTCTTTTTCTTCGCATCATCAGAACTGTAATCCTTGTATTTCTTCTTCTTAGATTCCTTTTCCCACTGAGGACAATCTTGAATGTAGTGTCCAGTGTCGGTGTCAAAACCGGCAGATCCCGGGTAGGGGGTCCCGAACTGTGCATCTAGGCGGATGGTAACAGGAGACAAGGGACACGATGTTTTTTACCCAGGTTCGGGCCCTCTCGATTGAGGTAATACCCTACTCCTGCTTGATTAATATTGATGATATGGGTAGTACAAGAGTGGATCTACCACGAGATCAAAGAGGCTAAACCCTAGAAGCTAGCCTATGGTATGATTGTTGTTCGTCCTACAGACTAAAACCCTTCGGTTTATATAGACACCAGATAGCACTACTAGAAAAACCGCTACTAATGGCGCACCTAATTTGGCCATTAATGGCGCATCACCGGTGCGCCATTACTAGCACGCCATTAGTATTTTATTAATGGCGCACTGCTGGTGCGCCATTAGTATTCAGTATACTAATGGCGCACCATTGGTGCGCCATTAGTATAGGCTACGTGCGCCATTAGTATGCCTCCCAGGCCATGTATACCAGTGCTTTGGCATACTAATGGTGCACCACCACGAGATGCGCCATTAGTAATCACAGATACTAATGGCGACCGACCACAGTGATGCGCCATTAGTATAGCTTTGTCATACTAATGGCGACTGTCATGTGATGCGCCATTAGTATGAATATTAGGTTTTTTTTATTTATTTTTTCTGTTTTTTGCACAGGTTACAAAATGTATAATTTGACAAAATATAGACAGCACACATCAACAACAGATTCATCGAATACAATAGAAGATTAGTCTTTGAATACAATTCATCATATTAGTCTCCGAATACAATTCATCATATTAGTCTCCGAATTGAAAAGACCGAACAAAGATAGAACATTATATTACAAGTCTCGAGACCGCGAGTAGCGAGTTTGTCTTCACATTACAAGTCGATATCGATCATCTAAACTACCATCACATAGAAGAGAGCTGCGGTCATCACGATGAGCATCATCACGATGAAACTCGCCTTCATCCGGTTCCTCCAACGCCCATCCCTCTCCCGCTAGATAGTGGGCGATCTAGATTCGCCTCGCCCTAGTGGTGTACCTTTGTAACTGTTACCGCTGAATCGTGAACCTGTCTCCAACACTCCTCCCACCATCGAGACTCCGAACCTTACCTTGTACACTACATACGCCGGCATCGCTATGCACTAGCCAAACGTAAACGTTAGTACCAATTCACGATAATACATAAGCAATATATAAGTATGCAAATGTAATGATCGAAGAGAAAAGCAAGACATTAATAGCATCGATTACATCTAAGTTGAACGACTCTCAAACCAAAGAGACATACTACAAGTTCATTAAAGTTTAACTACAACATGAGCCAATCGATGTTTCGTAACCAGACAACTCGACTCAAGGGATCGGAGCGTGGATGAAGCCGCCGCTCATCGTGGGAGTCATGAAAGAACGGGCGTTGTCATCCCGCATTTGTAGCATTGTGTCAATGTCACCGTTGGAAGGTTGATTTCGAGGTAGAACTGCCCCGAGGTACGGCGACATCTTGATGGATGATTTCCGCAAACTCCGATCGGATGCGAAAGAATTTTGTCCGATGTCCGCGCCCTGGATTGCCGACACGCCGCGCCCAATCTTGAGTTTACTTGGTAGCGAAGTTGATGATGGTCCCGCACGATCGCTCGCATGTGATGGATGGCATAGTAGGCACCCTTCGATCACAAAGCGGCTGCTTGACGCAGCAGTAACATCGATTGTGGGAGAACACGGCTTGCCGATTTCATTTAATAGGCCTGGTGAAGGTGCTTCCAGATTGGGCGAGCCGGGAGAACATCATCAAGAACCTTCTTGACATTTGTGTAGTCTACGCTCGATCGACGGTCCGGTCTAAATACGTGGCCATGGAATATTTGGGGCTTAGGAGGATGAGCGCTCAATGTGTCACCGCAGAAAACACGGAATGTTAAAAGAAAACGATCAAATCTAAGAATTCATATGTTACGGGTCGTTGAGGGGAGGACTTACTCGGAAAGTAAGGCACGAGGAAGTTATCCTTATCTTGGTTTGCCGTAATGACGCCTTCGAGGTAAGAACTCGCGACTTGTCGGTCCCCGCGCTGCCCAAGATCTTGGCACGCATGTAGAAGGGGTCGACTATCACGATGTCCGGGTCTTGTCGCTAATGATCCGCATTCCATACTCAGCTAAAAGAGCCGAACGAAGGTGTAGTGGAGCGGATGAAGGTTCAACATAGCGCGGATGTCATCAAACCGCAGGACGATCGTGACGCCCGATGGAGTTATCCACAAAGCCCTTGCCCTCCGCACCTTGGCCACGTAAAACCGGTATGCCACATCCTTCTCTCGAGACGCCGCTTTCCAAAGAAAGAACACTGTCATGCAGACCGTGATAGCATCGGTTGCAGCATTGAGCATATTTGTTTGTAGCATCGCCCTACCCGCCACATGCACCTCCTCGAGATATCCTCAGTGAAGGTGGCCCGCCCCGAGCACGGATCGCATTTCGGTGCCGCTGGCCCGCACCCTTGTTAGTCTTTATTTTGCGGCCTTCTTCTTCTCCTGTAATGGGACCGAAGTTCTGCTCATGACCGCCTTCTTGAGTGTGTTGGGGCTGATATTTCGCACCTCGCCTATCCGAGGCTCGTGAAGTCGGCAGTGGAGGCGCCTCTCGAGAGCTGAACGCAGACGACGCCTGTTGCTACTTGGCTTCTCCGCTGTACCAGCTAGATCGCGACGCCTTTTGTTGGGTTGGGTTCTTGAGAAGGATGCCCCATGAAGTCGCCACTGCATCCATGATCGGCAAAGTATCGATCGACGCTGGCAAATGTATCGTCGCCGCCGCCGCTCGATCCTGTGCATATGCATGTTTGGATCCAGCGGCATAGGGATGTCCGACACCGCTGGGCGGTCTTGCCATGGGGCCGATTTGGCGACGGCACGACGGGCGGTGTTGTCTTTGGGTGGTGTCCCCGCCTCAAACGAATCCGCTCTTCGCCAAAGAAGGGCCAGCCAGCAAAGCGCCGAGGGTCATCACGCTATCATCGCCGCCCCGACGGGTTGAATCGAGGTAACAACTCGTCGCAGCTCGGCAGCACCAACCAGTTGAACCCTAAACAAGTTGGGTGGCATCCGGTACCGTGGAACAAGGTTGCCCGTTGAACGATTTTTCCTTGGCGACATCGACCAACTCGTTGTTCACGGCGCGGAGGGTGCACGAACGCCGGGCGCGCGCCGCGAAACATGTAGGGCGCCGTGATGCCCACCAAAGGCAAGGAGATGAAGTCCTCGACCGAGAGAGGCTTAATTAGTTACCGTGATGATGGCGCCGAGCTCGGCTATCGTCGAGGCACCGCCAACGGCGGGCGCAGCTGACGGAGGGGCCGCTTGTTGCAGAGGTGGCGGCGGCGACACCCGGTGCATTAAGCTCCCGCGGCGCGCCGGAGACACCAATGCCGCCCGCCGGAGACACCAATGGCTCCCGCCATCGCATTCTCGCGAGTTGCTGGCCGTGAAGCTAGGAATCGGGCGGCTCGCTGGTCGCCGCAATCCACGACTCAACCCCGGATCAAGGTAGGCACAATGGCGGTGATCGCCGCCCGAGTCGTTGTTCCACTTGCTTTGGACAATCTCCGAATCCGCGCCACCTGTGCCTTTGAGTTCTTGAACCTCTCGCTACCGCTTTCCGAGCTGGTCTTTTTCTCCTTCCGCACACCATGTATAGTATGACCCCATTTTGTCGACAAGCCTTTGCCGCCACACGCACCAGCCGACGCCGGCTTATCGAGCTTATCCTTGTTCTTCATTACATTCAACCCCTATTTAGAGTGGTGTCCCAAGGGTTGTTTTAGTCGACCCCGCCATCGCTTTCAACATCATGGAAGGAATGTGAACCATTTAGAAATTTGGCTTCATTAATTAGAATGCAACCATATGGAGCTAATTACCCGGGTGGTATTCCTTACTGTAACAACCTCAAGCGCCTCGGTCTTTGGATCCGTGGTAAGCTCCTTTGTTTTCGGTCCTTCTTGTACCGGGCCCCGACAAAGTTCCTGGTCTGCTTGTCACCAGATTTATCAAAGAGGGGCGGTAGGCCTTGCTCGCACGGTCCGCCTCCTCCTTGTCCCATATAGGCTCCGCCACTCAGAATCGCCGGGCCGAGTGTGTGTTCCCTCATGTTCAGCTCCCAGATTTGTTTCCCCACTCACTTGATTGGGAGTTTATGTGCTCGAGCAATTGATCTTGAAGTCGCTAGTAGTCATCTTCGTGATCAAGGATTTTTCTCCTTGATCTTCTCATAACTCTCACCTTTCTCGATCATTCTCTTCACATTGCTTTTCCAAGTAGACAGGGCCTTGCTCATCTTCGTGAGGGCAGCATTGTTCACTTTATTCCCTTTGAGGCTTGTTTTCAAAAGCAGCGGGAACTTGTATCGCTCAGGCAGCTTCGTGAAGAGGAGGTTTGCAAATTCCTCGGTCAGATGCCTCGTGTTCTCGGTGTTGATCGAGACGGTGTTCGGAGAATGCACCCGAGCTGAAGTGAGTACCCTTGACTATTCGCTCGGGCGCCGTTGATTCCCGCCGAGTCCACTTCAAGAACTTCCTCCTTGAGGGTGCGGAGCACGGTCGGGCGCCGTCCTTCCGCTGCCTCTTCGCTGGCTGCCATCTCAGGCGCGCGCCGCCATCATCGTGGTGGCATCCTCGCCGCACCATCTGGTGGCATCTGGGGTCATCCTCGGCGGTACCATCTGGTCTCAGGATCGTGGGAAGGCGCGCCTCATACAAGTGAGGTTGTTCTCCATCTCCGGGACAGCTCCCTAATGCCTTGCCGCCTCAACCCCCGCCTCATCGCTAGGGCCATGTTTCTCTAAATAGAAACAAAGTTTGGTCAAAAGTTGGTTATTGTCAAGGAACAAGATCATGGTCTCATCATTTAGGGTTTGTCGACACCGAGGCATCCTAAAATCTAAGCTTTTATCATTGAGGGTTTTTCACGCCGAGGCACCCTAAAAGCCTAACCTTTCATCATTTCGGTTTTTATCGACACCGAGGCACCCTAAAAGCCATGCATTAGTCACAAGTACGCCGGGCACTTGATCCTACTTAATTAACTACTAAGATACCCTGCCCATGCATTAGTCACAAGTATTTATATGTCCTATTTTTAGCAAAGTCATGCTAAAATTCACGGAAAATTTCAGCATGACCTTTGCTGAAAATAGGACATATGGAGTACCCAATTTGCCGGAACGGAAGTTAATCGACATTCCGCAAACTCAAGGGCCTCTCGGTACTTGCAATATCATCACGACACGATGGTCGGAGACAAAACCCAAAGAACTAGCACCACAATGTGCCTCTACTTTCATATGGATGAAAAGGCCACAATGTGCCTCTACTAGCACCACAATCTTAGTTAACTTCGGGGACATCGTAAAGTTAACATCCGCCGATTATTATGAGGACTTCAATGCCACTGCTTACTCAAACTTAAGTTAGTAATTAAAAATATAAAATAGGATAACCCAAAGGATGTGACTGTTGGTTGATGTCACAAAAAGTTGCTAATCTCAACATGTTCTACAGCTTGTTAAAATTATCTTCATCAGATTTAGAACAAACTAACACCACATAGTCTACCAATTCAGGTAGAAGCCATCATTCATTACAAATTTGAATATATGATATTCCAGAAAATAATCTGTCTACAAAATGAGATACATTCCGCTTGAACTACCAAAACTGAACCAACGTTATTACCTAATTATGAAAAAGTGCAGACATATAAATTATTTCATCACCGATAGGAGATAACCAAAAGTTTCCAAGCAATATGATTAAGAAATGGGATTTAGGCATCCAAATGCCACAAAAGACCAAATCACATTTTTAAACCAAGTTACACAAAGAAAATGCACCTAAGCATTAAGAGGAACTGTTATAACTCCATAAGGTATATCCAAGTCATGCTACTCATATTCAAAAACCTAACTCCAATATAACCGTAAAGATTGTAAAACATTATATCTACTCCGACACAAACTGAAAGCGAATAAAAATACCATCTTCTTTTGTTGATGCTGGTGTTTTAGAGTAGAGGTAAGAAAACCGAGACCATATATGTAGTTTCTAACATATGCAAGATTACTTAAAATTGGAGAGCCATGTCGTTTCTATCGACCTAAATATAGCTAGCTGCTGGTGTTGAACAATAAACAGCCACACCACACACTAAGACAAGTAATGAAATGACTCTCTTTGTATTGTAGTAGAAGAAGAAACAAGAGAGATGCAAGATACTAGTATATATAGGTGAGTCAACCTATTATTCTAGGCAGCTGCCTTGCTAGTGATTCGTGTCGTCAAGAATCGATCCCTCCCACTCGACCATGCGATCTTCTACAATGAAAAGTAGCAGCTCACCAACCACCATATAATTATACAAGGAAAAATGCTACTTGGCACAAGTGTAAACGAGAAGCTTGAGGTAGCAGCAGATTGAAGTGATAAAGTGCAAAGGAGAAGCTTGAGCTAGTAAACAATTTCTGAATGTTATAAAGTGGGGAAAGTAAAATAAAATTCATGACCAGAGCCAAGCATAGTCCGAATGTCAAATTTTCAGTTAGTTAATTATTACAGTCCTTTGCTAAAAGAGATGATCCGCCCAAGAAATTTAATACTAGATGCATGCAATTGTTGAGGATCTTTTAGTGAATGACTAACAAATACCTCAGAGAACATAGTATAATTACTAGTACCTCAGAGAACATAGAAATATTACTTAAACATAGAGGGAAACCTGGATGTTCACTAATAGAGTACTAGTATCTAAAACATAAGAGGGATGGATCTTCTTGACTCTCCAATGTAAAGTTTAGCTTTGACTGTCTGAATTCAGGCTTCTAACCATAATAAATCTACTTATATTTTTCAATCAGAGGTAGTAGAAAGCACACCACACAAAAAATGCTTTGTAGAAAAATGTTCTAATTCTTCACTAGCTGTTCCAAATTTAACATATTTCTGTCATTGGTTTTGCTTAATTATGCAATAGATAGAAGCACACATGTTAAATCCAAACACACCTTGGCATGTACAATCACGGATTATAGTTTCATAGGCATCGTAAACTATTGATAACCAATTTTCTTTTGAAGATCACTTTAGCTGAGTCCAGCTCAGTTCTGGCTACACAGATTGGTCACATATGTGCTAATCTTAGGAAAAGTGTTTCTATTCCAAAGGATACAACTTATGTCTCCTCTAGACCAACCAAAGGGCGGCCTCTCTAAGCTTATTAACTCATTATTCATCGACAATGATCACCACCGCTGTGTTGTGTGATTGGCTGCTTGTTAAAATCGCTTCCAATCGTATTATGCTGCCCTTTCTAACCATAGGCCACATGCAGCTGTCCATTCATAATATGGAGATGATACAACTAATTTATTGTTGACATGGACTTTGCTTTTTTCTTTTCTTTTTGAAACAAAGACACATGTGCACTTGTAAACTAAGATTGAGGTGAGGTTTTCTGTTAAATATTAGCATGGAGCAATCGACAATAATACAAGTATCCTGTTAGTGCAACCACAGCTTTAAAAACTGCAGGGAGTATTCAAGTGTTCTAGTTCTGAATCCCAACAGTCATTGCTCAAACAAGAAAAAACCCAGATGGCAACATGCTAATGTCTAAACAAGAAGTTCAAGTTCAGACTTCAGAGCACCTGCCTCAACATCCCTGCTTTGTACTACTTCTATATGCCAAAATGAATCACATGTAAATAGTCCCAACCACGGACATGGCTGCCTACAAAGAAACCGCATCTTGTTTATATACTTCCTCTCAGATGTTCTTCCGCACACATACTAAGTAATGTGATTTTCACCAAGAATCGCAGAGTGCAGAGTAATAGCACGGATCTAACGTGTTTCTCTCGTGGATTAATAAGAAGAAATAGATGGGGATTTCTACAAGCATGTCCACCTTAACCAAATTGATTGAATCTAAATCACAGGATAGGGGAATCGATCTTGTTCTTGGAACAAATCACTAGAATCCATCAAAACCTAGCCTAATTTATCGAACCAATCTGAATCAAATCCATCCGCCATCAAGACAAGAGGAGGCAGGGAAGAAGTAGCGCCATACCTTGCACGGCGAGCTTGAATCGACGAGGTCGACGGTGGGCTGAGGATCTAACCAGCGCCGAGGGCGGCGGGTAGACGGGCACCTCCTCGAGATCGCCTCCAGCCACGCCTCCTCCACGAGCATCTCCGGACTTGGCAAGGCGGAGGTTGCGAGCGCTGCGGGCGAGGGCGAGGTTGAGGTCGGCCCCCTGGCGCTGCTCGGCGAGAGTGGGGTGGGGTCGGAGGGGAGGAAGGGAGGATGGGGAGAGGGAGGCGCGGTGGTGTGGTGTGGACAGGGCGGCGCTGCTTCGTGAGAGTGGGGTGGGGTCGGAGGGGAGGAAGGGAGGATGGGGAGAGGAGGCGCCGGTGGTGTGGTGGACGGGCGGCGCTGGTGTCGGGCGGCGCCGAGGCGGTGGGGCGGCAAGGCCGGGAGAGGAGAGGGGAAGGGATCGTGGGCGAGGGCGAGGGAGAGAGAGGATCGACACAAGAGGGGCGGCACAATACTAATGGCGCACCACCCTCGGGGCGCCTATAAGTACATATATATAATGGCGCACCTCACCCAAAGCGCCATTAGTATTTTTTTTACTTGCCCGAGCCAACAGGGTTATCTACCACTGCACTGATACACATCAAGTCTTCTACTAGTTCGACCGGTCGCCAGCTAGTTCTCACACTGTGAGGTCCCGGGTTCGATTCCTGTGCTCCATAATTATTTTTATGCATTAAAATGCTGTTTGATACTTACTTGTGTTTAAATATGTTCAAACTTGTTTAAATCATAACAGTAATATTTTTTATAAGAGTAATATTTGGGGGGGGCGGGGGTCATGGCGGCGTGTTGAGTAGGGAGGGTGCGGGGGTCGGCGCAAGTGTTGAGTAGGGAAGGGGCGGGGGTCGGCGGGCGGTTGAGTAGGGAGGGTGCGGGGGGGTCGGCGGCGTGTTGAGTAGGGGAATCGAGGGTGCGGGCGGTTCGCGGCGGCCGGTGGACCGGATCTGGCGAGGTGGGATAGCGATCGAGATGGAGGGGATCGAGATGGAGGGGATCGAGTGTCCATGAAATTAAAAATATTCATGATAGTTCAAAAGTGCCCATGAAATACAATCGAGAAATGAAGTCTACGATTTAAATACAATCGATCTTAGCTAGCTATCTCTTCACAATCTTCTTGCCCTTCTTTTCGCAAATGGAGTTCTTCTATGAAACGGACGTCCTTTAGGTAGGGTGGTCCTGCTTCTTCTTATGGTGTATGCTGCTACTTCATCATCGTCGCCATGTTCGATCCTCGGTCGCCGATTTGTCGAAGTCTTGCTCATTGGCTACTCCATCCATTCCGATGATCTTCCTTTGCCTCTCCTCACGACAACACGACGGGCTTTATGGTCGGTAATGAAGAAGCATTGGTCCACTTGGGAAGCCAGCACCATGGCTCATTTTTCGGTGACGCTTATGCCATGGTCTTGATTTGGCTTCGTATAACCATGGTGGTGAAATACCGTCTTCTTTCATGACGCTCTTGGCCCATCTCGACACGGAACATCGACCTTTCTCCAACAGAGCTCAGCTCCCAGATCTCCTCGATCCTTCCGTAGTATCTGTCCTTGTCGTTACCGTGTAGGATTCCATCGTTACCCCGGAGTTCGATAACCATCGCTCTTCATGTCCTTGGCCTCGTGTAGAATGTAGCCGTTGATATCGCACGCCTCATAGGTCATCAGGTTGTGCTCGCGCCTGTGACAAGGCTTAATATGAGTTGTTCTTCCGCGGAAGAATCCTCATGTAAAGGGTACGCTGTAAGCTTCGCTTGAACCAACGCGTGAAACATGAGTTGTGCTCTTTGAGTATATCTCCGTCCGCCCTCTCGCTGGCCTCGGTCATTGTACGCCTTCTTAATAAAGGTTTTGTGTTGTACCACCCAAGGATCGACCACATCTATG
Source organism: Aegilops longissima (assembly GCA_021605205.1). Taxonomy (NCBI): domain Eukaryota; kingdom Viridiplantae; phylum Streptophyta; class Magnoliopsida; order Poales; family Poaceae; genus Aegilops; species Aegilops longissima. The sequence continues at coordinate 57,670,107 of CM038676.1, forward strand.
TGTTGTAGCGCGACTAGGTTTGCTCTTTCAAAGTCGGCGAGTCGACCATCAAGTCGACATGCATTTCGCGGCGACCTCACGGTAACCCCATCCAAAGAAGCCCGCCGAGGTGCCTGCTGATGGGCAGACCAACGGGTTCTCGATGCCTAGATAATTCGTGCAGTAGGAGATGCACTCTTGGTCGAAAGCCCCGGCTATGCTTCCTTTCGACGTGACATGTTGCGAACGTATCCTTTGATGACACCATTCATCCTTTCGAATGGCATCATGTCGTGCAGAACGCCGCCCGAGTTGGATGATATCCTCCACTATATGGACCAGCAGATGCACCATAACGTCAAGAATGCGGGCGGAAGTACATCTCAAGCTCGCATAGTATCACCACGATCTCTTCCTCAGTAGCCTTCGAGTTGCCTCACGCCAATCGACTTTAGAGATGACGTCAAGAAGTTGCATAGGCCAAATAGCGCTTTCACGGACGTGCGTGTCCATGATCCCACGGATTGCAACTCGAAGTATTGCGTCATCAAGATGTGACAATCGTGAGACTTCATCCCGCTGAACTTCGCTTCACTGGGTCTAGGTATCTGCTTATCTTCCCACAGAATCAGAAGGAAGTTTTACTCCTAGGAGGCAGGTGAAAACTGCTCGATCTCCTCCCGACTTAGAGTGAAGCACGCTGGAGGGTAGTCATTTCCGTCTTCTTGGCCTTTTGCCTTTGGCGACGACTCTTCGTGTCCTGCTTCGCCTCATCATCATCATCATCATCATCATCATCATTAGCGTGAAGCTCCTGCTGATGCCCATTGATTTCAAGTCTGCCCTTGCTTTCGCCCATCTTTGGTCCTCTCCGCATGTTGAGCAGGGTACCAAGCAGACTCACACACGCTCTTCGTGATATGCATGACATCAAGGCTGTGAGGCACACGGTGGATCTTCCAAGACGGCAAGTCCCGTAAAACAGACCTCATTTTCCATACCTTCAGCAGCTGCTCGCGCTTTCGCTTCTTTTCCTGCTCGCGCCTTTTGCTTCTTTCCGCGGTGGGCAGTCTTTCCAATTTTTCAACAGCTTGTCTATTTCTCGCCGCCTCGACATCGGCATTTTCGGGTTCGGTTTCACCATCGAACAGATCCTTGTGTTTCCTCCACGGGTCATCGTCGCGAAGCCACCTTCGATGTCCCATGAACACGGTTTTCAAGACCCGGGTCTCTATCTAGCTGGCGATACGCCAGTTATCCATGCACCTTACGCATCCGTAAAATCCGTGGACTACCTGCCCATGAGATATCCGTAATCGAGATAGTCGTGCACCGTCATGAGCAAGGCGGCTCTCATAGGGAAATATTCTTTTCTGCGGCGCCCCACGACACGGGCGTTTTCCACAGCGTGTCAAGCTCCTCTTTCAGCAGCCCGCATACATGATTGATGTCGCTCCTCGGTTGTTTCGCCCTTCAATTAGCATACTCATGTGAATGTACTTCCTCTTCATGCACAACCAGGGGAAGGTTGTACATCCACACAAACACAGGCCAGGTGCTATGTGTGCTTCTCCGCTGCCAAACGGATTGACTCCATCGGTGCTCGCGCCCAACCACGATGTTCCTTGGATCGCTCCCAAATTCGAGTCTTCGAAGTTCAACGCTTGCCACCGCTCGCATCCTTAGGGTGACTCAAAGATCTTGTCTTTTTATCTATCTCCGGATCATTTGCGCCATCTTCTCGCTTCTTCTCCTCCCTATCCGCTGCCAATGCAGGAGCTTTGCTACCTTAGGGTCCGCGAAATAGCGCTGCAGACGAGGAGTGATCGGAAAGTACCACACCACTTTTCGAGGAGCTTTCTTCCTCTTCTTGTATCGAGTGACGCCGACACCGGACATATGGTAGACTCCGCGTGCTCGTCCCGATAAATGATGCAATTGTTCATTCACACATGGTATTTCACGCGGTAAATCGAGAGGACACACGATTTTCTTCGCCTCCTCCAAACTAGTCGGGCACTTGTTCCCCTTGGGAAGACGTTCGTGCGTAATGACATGTTCTCGCCAAGCACGCGCCGGTCATTTTGTGTTTTACCTTCATCTCCGTGAGCCATGAGCGTTACTTTCAAAGCGGTATCCTCGGCCTGCATCCTTCATACAATGGAGTAACCGCCTAACTCAAGTTGATCCATCTTGGCTTTCTCTCGGCAGCTCTGGCGTTATCCGTCCGCTTGAGAAGCAGCTCTTGAATATGAGGGTCCTGCACCCAGCCCATCGATGGTCCAGCGTCGCTCGCTCCGCCGCATCATCATCTTCATGATCATGCCCGTCGCCGCTCCGCATCTTCCTCATCATCATGTCCTCGCATCTTCTACATGATGATCTGGTACAACATCACCGTCGTGATCATCTCCGGGATTCTTCGCTTCTCGCCCGCCCGAGCCGCGGTGGTTTTCTTGCTGCCCTTCCTCATTTCTTGCCCGCCCCCATGGACGACTTCAGAGTCATCTTCATCACCTTGCCACCGATAGCCATCCATGAAACCACGCAAGAGCAGGTGGTCCCGCACCTGCCCGAACCGGGTCCGCAATAAGGCTCTTCGCTTGCATCTTTGACACGGACATCTTATCTCCGCCTCGCTCTTTTGAAGCATCTCGGCCTTCAAGGACCTCAAAACCTATTCACGATGCCTTCGTCATCGTATGGACTATGGTCGTCATGGGTAGAGCAAAACGATATTTTAGAACCAAACAAAATTTGGCATGACTTTCCCTAAAAATAGGACCAAAAGAATGCTTAATGCCAAAATTCTCGCCAAACGGAAATGAATCAACATTCCGCAAAATATTGGCAACTATCGATTTCAAATACCGCACACCTCCAAACACAAACACATATGCAACACCACAAACATATGCAACACCACGAACATACATAGATCTAGCTAGGCCGTAAAAAGTGCATGTGCACATTGTTGTAGGGAGAACAACATAAATATAGCTTCCCCCCTTACTTACCTATTAAAACAAGGTAATTTAACCACTTAATTTGAATGAATCTATGGTGGAAATGAGGTGAAAAAGAGGAGGCACCCGAGACAAGGAGGAGGTGGAGAGAATGAAGTGGGGAGAAAGTGAGTGTGGGTAGGAGAGGCTGTCCAAAATATCTTGTTGCTGCCCACTTACTAATGGCGCACCAGCACTAAATGCGCCATTAGTAATCCAGTAACTAATGGCGCACTTCTCGGCGGTGCGCCATTAGTAGATTTGCAAAATAAAAATACTAATGGCGCACCTTTAGCGGTGCGCCATTAGTAGTTACAACTACTAATGGCGACTTCATCCGGATGCGCCATTAGTATGTTTGGACAAAGCACTAGTTCAAAAAATTTATACCAATGGCGCACCACTTGCATGGTGCGCCATTAGTAGTTACAACTACTAATGGCGCACTTCGCCGGATGCGCCATTAGTATGTTTGGACAGGCGCACTAGTTCAAAAAAATTGTCTATACTAATGGCGCACCTGATCGCCGGTGCGCCATTAGTAGTTACAACTACTAATGGCGATTTTAAGCAGGATGCGCCATTAGTATGTGTGGACAAAGCACTAGTTCAAAAATTTGATACTAATGGCGCACCCTTTGCATGGTGCGCCATTAGTAGTTTTCAACTCTAATGGCGCATTAGCATGTGGTGCGCCATTAGAGATATCTAATGGCGCACCAACTTTCTGGTGCGCCATTAGTGTCAATCCCATCTATAGCCCTTTTTCTAGTAGTGTAGGGTTAGGGTTACACAGAGTCGGTTACAATGGTAGGAGATCTACGTATCCGTATTGCAAAGCTTGCCTTCCACGCCAAGGAAAGTCCCATCCGACACGGACGAAGTCTTCAATCTTGTATCTTCATAGTCCGTGAGTCCGCCAATGGTGATAGTTCGCTATCCGGACACCCCTAATCCAAGACTCCTCAAGAGTCTCCCGAACCAGGCTTCAATGACGACGAGTCCGTGCACATATTGTCTTCGCATTGCAAGGCGGGTTCCTCCCGAATACTTCATAGAAGATTTTGAACACAAGGATAGTGTCCGCTCGCAAAACAAGTTCCACATACTACCGTAGAGAGAATAACCTCTGACAGATCTGCCGACGTATTCCGCGGGCGTGACATCTCACCACGGCCAGGCCTTTATACTTAATCGCTTTTATTGTTCCATCTCAGCGCTTAGCAAGGCGGTTTCTTGGCACGTCTTATCAGAGCGGAGGTCGTGCCCCCTTATTCCAGGATTCCCATCAATACGGACGTAGGTAACCCAACCGCGCCATTGATTACGGCGCTTGGGAGATAAGCGAGTTTTACCAGGCTGGCGGGGGACGCATAGCTTTGTCCGTCCATATAAGGGGATAAGGATCCACCTTTTCACCTATGCCTTCTTCCTCCTTTGCTCATCCATTTCCGCGCACTCGAGCTCCAGCGCCCAAGTCTGCACATCCCACCTCAACCTTCTCCAACTATGTCCGGAGCGGGAAACAAGTGGATGGCCTCCTCCGTCACGGAGGGGCACATCAAAAAGCTGCGGAAGGACGGATACTTGTCCAGCGACATCGCAGACCGGCTCCCCGACGAGGGGCAGCTCATTCCCACCCCAGCCCCATGAGAGGGTGGTGTTCTCACCCACTTCCTCCGCGGACTAGGTTTTCCACTTCACCCATTTGTCCGGGGATCATGTTCTACTACGGCCTGACTTCCACGATATGGCCTCAATTTCATCCTCAACATCTCGGCGTTTATCGTCAGGTGCGAGGCCTTCCTCTGCATCCAGCCCCACTTCGCTTATGGCTGAAGACCTTCAATGTCAAGTCAAGGTAGTGGGCGGCCGCCAAGCGGAGTGCGGAGGTGCCATGGTTGGCAAGATGGCCAAAGTCCTATGGCTCGAGGGCTCCTTTGTGGAGACCATAAAGTGGTGGCAATCGGGGTGGTTCTACATCACCTAGCCGCGCGACTCTCAATGGGCGGCGGCCCCCGAATTCTGATCTGGCTTCCCCACACGGCTCACATCATGGAAAGAGACGGGCCTGACGTGGGGTAATTCGGAAGAGCTGTCCGGACTCCAAACCTGCGTCCGAAACCTGGTGGACAAGAATCTCAAGCTTGTCAACGTAATCCAGGTGATGCTCATCCGCCGGATCCTCCCATGCCAACAACGGACCTTCAAATTGTGGGAGTTCGATCCGGCACAACACCAAACTCTGAAAAGGCTCTTCGACACTACGTACCAAGATGCCTGGAAGGTGTTGTTCAAGGGCGCCGAGGTTCTACATCCGCCATCAAGATTGCGGATTCAGCTCGCAGCGTCAAGCCAGCGAGGTAAGTTATTTTACCCTTTATGGGACTCTTTTTTCGTAGTTTGACTCTATGCGGGATCTAAAACTCCCTAACCTTTGACAGGACTGGCTGAAGACGTCCGGACAGATTAGTTGTCCGGCCCCCTTGCCAGAAGACCCATCGGACGCCCGATTGACGGGGCTGCTGGCCCCGGCACCTCACGTGGTGTCGGAGAAGAAGGCCAAGAAGAAGGCCACGGGGACTCGAAGGAGCGCCCGACGCCAGGTGTTGTCGGACTCATCGTCCGACGACTCTGAGGCGGAATCCTCTCCTGAGGACAAGGAGGAGGAAAAAGAAGCCTCTCCCCCAGCGGGGGGAGAGAAGAAAAGGAAGGCCGGCCCGACTGGGGAGGCCGGAGGATCCAAGAAAGGAAGGACCCTTCCTCCGGACTTCTCCACCAATGCCGACAACGACGAGGAGGAATGGCAATCAAGGTCCAAGCCCCTCGCGAGATCATAAGTGTCCGGACTCCGGAATAGCTCATGACTTTTTATTTGTCGCATAGTGTCTTCTAACACCGAATATAACCATGTAGCCCGCCCAAGGACGAGCTCGTCGCTTCGTCGAGTGGCTCCCTGGATTCGTCGGATGTGAATAGCACTTCACTTCTGACCGCCTCCTCCCCTCGTGACGCAGACGACACCGTGGTGGAGTCCCAAAAGGGGCCCATCCAGGAGGAGGTGGTCCTGGAGGCGCTGCAAGGCGACCTCCCGGACTCTGGGTGCAAAGGGGGCGAAACCCCTGAGGGCTCTAAGTCCGCCCTGTGCCGACTCCGCATCGAACCTTCAGTGGTTCCAAGTCCGGCAAGCGCCCTTCATAAGAAGGGAAAGATCGCGACGGTGACCTCCGGCCCATCCGGAGGCACCGGATAGCTTCTGGAGGCGCTTAACGGTGCCTCCATCGACGAGGAGCACCGCATCGTTATGAGTGTGGTGATCCAGAAAGTTCAGTCCGCCATGAGCGGGCTGACTGAAGCCTGTACCAGCCTTCTAACAGGCTTTGAGGTAAGTTTAGAATATGTAAAAATATTACCGCATAGACAGTAGCCCCTGATGCTTAGTTCGGTGTTCGGAAAGAAAAGCCGGACTGAGGATCTAAAAAGATATACGCATGAGTCTAACATAAGTATGTCAATATGGGAATGCAGGCTGCGCTGCTGACCTCTGCCGCACTGACTACGGAGGTCAATGCATTGAAGCAGAGCCTTGAGCGGTCCGAGAACGAGCTCGGCCTTGCCAAGAAGCAGCTCGAGGACAAGGAAGGTAAGTAATACCTTATTAAAGTGATACCTTATAGAAAGGATTTGGTTGCTAAAATGACAGGACTAACGTGGGTATTGTAGGGGCCACGAACGAGGTGGCGACCCTGAAGGAAGCGGTGTCCATGGCAGAAAACAAAGCGGCCGCAGAGCGCACCGAGCGAGAGAAGCAGGAGGCGCAGGTGGCGGAGGTGCGGAAAGAGCTCCAGGCTCTCGTGGAAAAACACGAGAGTTTGGAGCGTGACTCGAAGACTCGAGAGTCCGAGCTCGCCTCGGCTCTTGAGAGTGCCAAAGCCGCTAAGGCCGAAGCCCAAAAAGCCCTCCAGGAAATTGAATCATTAAAGAAGATAGCGGCGGGTAAGGCATTCTTTATGCAAAGCAAGCATGTGAAAGTGGATTATCTATTACTTACCCGAATCCGGAGCTCTCCAGGAGCATTCGCAGATCTGCCCCGTAGTGTGTCTGATGCTGCCGCGTTCTACCGCGCCAAGGAGGGGAGCTCGACGGAAAAGGTGTTCTGGTCTCAGTATGCTGAGGCGGACATCTGGTGCCCCTGAGCGACCAGTTGAAGCAGTTGGTCGAGCTCCATAAGGTCGCCGAACAAGCCATGAAGGGCCTCATAATTCGGTTGTGGCCATTGGAAGCCATGCCTGGGAGCTACTTCGGGCTAGTGCGGCGGCTGGTAGACGCCTGTCCATGGATTGAAGTCATCAAGCGCTCCGTCTGCATTGAAGGTGCCCGTCGGGCCCTTGCCCGTGCAAAAGTGCACTGGGGCAAGCTGGATGCTGAGAAGCTTGTGACGGACGGGCCACCGAAGGGCAAGGAGCATCGCAAGCCCGAAATGTACTATGAGGGCGTCCTGAAGGGTGCCCGCCTTATAGCGGGTGAATGCCCAAAGATGTAATTTTTGAATAGGCTCGCATTTGTTATCCTGTATGCTGAAAACTTGTTCATATGCACTAAGCAACGCTTGTGAATTTAAAATATTACCTTCTGTGCGGCCGTTTATCAAATTTGAGAGATGGCAAGTCGTTGGCTTCAGCCCCCATGCCACGAGTGCTGGGGTGTTCGGGATAAACTTGAGCGCTCTTGTTCCCATTCTTGGGTCCTTCGAGGAGGCGCCAACGAACGAACAAGGCAACCAGACTATAGTGCTTGAACACTCTCACTTAGCCATAGAATTCTATAATTTTAAATATCGGCGAAGCCCCTAGTATTTGGAAGACCGAGTTTGGGGCGCTATCCACGCCTTTGGCCGGACAATGCCGACTCCTCGCCTAAGCGGCATAAGTCTTTAGGGACCAAAAACCTCTCGAACAGCGATCGCTCTCGCCCTATCATGACGGTCAGTTTTAGCTTTTTCCACTAAGGTGCTCAACCCAGCTCAACTCGGGCACAATCGCAGTGGTTCTCCCGGTGCTACCTTAGCCGATATAACGGAACGTAAGGTACCAAAACATGGGAGCCGGGCAAACCCAACTATTGACCCAAGACATGATTCGGAGCCGATGCATATAATGCTATAAGTTCGGGGTGCCGCACTTGTGAAAGAGTTTGGACTTATCACACCATATTTTTGGGGTACTTAAGCCCCTGGTGTATTGGCCGTACCAAAGTGTACGGGTGCAACATGTCATGAATGAACATATATATAGATAAAGAAAGAAGTGCAATAATAGGCAAAAGCTATGTATTGTTTATTCAAAAGGTACTGCAATGAAAGCGAACGATACAAATAGTGCGATAAGCAAGGGATGGGACTATTTAACATGTCCCTCTCCGTGGGTAAGCTGTGGGATGGTATGTAAACAGGTATAATGCTCGTAGTAGAGACCACCGACACTCGACGAGCTTTCGCTTCCTCGGCTGTTGCATCGTGAGTTCAGCAATTCTAGTGCCGACAGGCTTCGGAAAACGGAGTCCCGAAAGTAAGAGAAAAGAAGAAAGAAAAGAATGACACAATCGGAGCCCCAGTGCGGTTGAGCCGCATTCTGGCATGCCGTGGTCGTGCCCTCCACTTATGCCCATGGTATCTCCATAGCGTAGTTATGTACGTAGTAATCGGCTTTGCAATTTCGCGAGGGCTGGGGTTGGGCCGGATTGCTACGCTGCTTTCGGATCGTGCCAGCGGTCTTGTTGTAGGTTACTCCGGCGCTTGACGGTGTCCGGACGTTTAATAGCCGGACTCGAGAATTGTTGTGAGAGGCTTCTTTGCACCTCCGCTGCGAGGGCCGCCGTATGCTCCTCCGTTCATAGAGAGCGTTCGGTGTTTCCATTGACCGTGATTACTCCTCGAGGGCCTGACATCCAAAGACCACTTCGAGTGTAACTGAGCCTGTACAATTGGCCTCTACACCCGGTATGACGCCTTTAAAGGTCGTCTTTGTGGGTTTAATCCTTGAGGGGTCTATGCCCATTTTGCGCATTGTATCCTGATAGAGCAGGTTCAGGCTGCTACCGCCGTCCATCAGGACTCTAGTGAGGTGAAATCCGTCGATGATTGGGTCAAGAACCAACGCGCGAATCCGCCATGGCGGATGCTAGTGGGTGGTCCTTTGATCAAAGGTGATCGGGCGGGAGGACCATGGGTTGAACTTGGGCGATCGCTCCATCGCATATACGCCCTTAGTGCACGCTCGCTCCCTTTTGGGTATGTGGGTTGCGATATCATGTTCACCATCCGCACTTGTGGGGGAAGCCCTTCGTCCTCTATTGTTCGGCGGCCGGGCTCCTCCTCGCCATCGCTATGCAGCCCCTTGTCATTGAATTCGCATTTAACTTGCTCATTGTTTGAAGACCCAACAATCCCTGTTGGTGTGGTTGGCTAGTTTTTCGGGGTGCCATGTATTTGGCACGAGCGATCGAGTATTCGGTCCATATTGGACGGGCCCCGAGTATTTCTTTTGAACGGCTTTTTCCGCTGACCGGTTTAGAGCCTCAATCCAGCATTGATTGCCGTATCTTCAGCATTATCGCCGTTAATGCGGCGCTTGTGCTTGTTGCAACGCGACCTGCCATTGCTGTCCTTGGTATCCGAACTACTAGGGTTTTTGGTCAAGTTGTTACTACGAGCTAGCCAGCTGTCCTCTCCCCGCAAAGCGGTCATGAGTGTTGTGAGGGCTGCCATGGATTTCGCTTTTCCTGTCCTAGGTGCCGGGCAAGCCACTCGTCATGGATGTTATGTTTGAAGGCTGCAAGGGCCTCGATCCGGACAATCAACGATTTGATTTTTCTTGGTTAGGAACCGTGTCTGTAATTGTCCGCCGATTCTTCCGCTGCTGAATTATGTGGCTGAGGTCATCGGCGTTCGGTGGTCGCACATATGTGCCCTAGAAGTTATCAAGGAATGCGGCTTCCGTGTCCTCCCAACAACCAATTGATTCTGCTGGCAAGCTGTTAAGCCAATGCCGAGCTGGTCCTTTAAGCTTGAGGGAGGTATTTGATGGCGTGTAGATCATCACCCGGGCCATGTGGATATGGAGGAGGTAGTCCTCGATCCAAACCGCAGGATCTGTTGTGCCATCGTATGATTCGATGTTTATGGGTTTGAAACCCTCGGGATTTGATGATCCATCACTTCTCGTGAAGCATAGTGGGTGTGCGCGCCTCAGATTGAGCTATATCACGACGCAGCTCAAATGAGCTTTGTCTACTATGTTCGCCCGCCGAATTGCTGTATCCGGCGTGACGGTTATCATCACGTGTCGTGGGCGCCCACGCAATCCGTAGATTGATCTCGCTTGCCTTGCCTTGTCCTCCAATATGTCTCACAGTGTCCGGCGCGCTTTCCCGTGCCTTGGTACTTTTCGAGCGACGCTGGGTGCGGCTTGAATGGAGGGCCTAGAGGCCTCTCTGTCATGACCGCACGGGTGGTATTCTGTCGGCCGCATCATGCAATCGGAGATGTAGGTTTGGGTGCTTCTTCCTCTAATTGGGGTAGCAGCCTGCATTTTGGGTATCTCTTGAGGGGCGCTCGAGTTCAGACTCTTGGCCGCAAGGACTTCAGTCCATCTATCGCCTAGCAAGTCTTGGTCAGCTCTAAGCTGCTGCTGCTTTTTCTTGAGGCTGCTTGTCGTGGCTATAAGCCCGCGCTTGAAACGCTCCTGTCAAGCGGGATCCTCAGCACAACAAATTCGTCGTCGCCGAGGCTTGCCTCATCTTCGGAGGGAGGCATATATTTATCGCCCTCCACCTCCCCGTCTCGCCGCCTATCATGAGGGCTGGCTTCTCCTCCTCCCGTGCTGAATCCTGCTGGAGGGGTTGTCTTTGCACCTTTGTCCAGGGTGTTATTATCTCCGTGCCGGAATCACCGCTTTTGTTGTGGCGGATTTAGAGCGGCGCCACGACGCCGGGCGCTTGGGCTGTTTCTTGAGGGGTCATCCTCCGCTGTTCCATCGCTGCTCCCATCTTTTGGGATGTCCACCATGTATATGTCGATGACGAGGTGGCCTTCCAAAGGCCTCAGAGGCGCTGGTTCTTGGTCATCTCCAAGATCATCGTCCATACCGCCGATGTCTTCGAGTCAAGTCGAGCATGTCGGTTAAATCATCGGCAGTGTCTACAAAGTGGGTGGTGGTGGGCGTTGAATTTCTTTGTCGTCCTGATCTCAACCTTCCCGACCGTAGTCCGCCAGGCTCTCCGATAAAGAGAGAGACTTTAGTGATTCAGGATGTCGCCAAAGGGCGAGTGCCGAAGATGTCCGCGCAGTGAACTCCATAACCGCGCCCAATTGATTCGGTTGGCGGGCGCGGAGGGTTCGGAGTCCGGAGAGGAGTCCGCACCTTGGAGTCACGGTCTTCGCAGCGACAGGATGGGGTTCGCTCAATCGCCAGAGATCGTAGCCCCGAGGCGGTGTCCAACCACTCGCCCTCGATCGGCGGAGTCGGCTCCGATCTAAGGGTCGGAGCAGATGCCGGTGCGGCCTCCGTGGCAATCGCTCGCGGTAGAGCTAGATCGTGCCCATCGAGACAAGGCGGCGCGCTGGTTGTGGCTCAATCCGTCAAGATCATGTCTCCGCGGATGTCGGCCGTGTAGTTCAAACTCACAAATCTGACTGATGGCCAGCGGCATAGCTTTCGATTCGCTCCAGATGGCCAAGTGAATTGGCCCATGATGCAAACCCGCCGAATATTGAAGATCTGTCCGGGAGAAAAGTCTCACCTGGACCGTGTCGTTGTTGATGATCAAGGAGCCATCAGGCCTAAGGATGACGCATACGAGGAACTCTCAATGAAAGCACCAATGTCGGTGCCAAACCGCAGATCTCGGGTAGTGGGTCCCGAACTGTGCGCCTAGGCGGATGGTAACAGGAGACAAGGGACACGATGTTTTACCAGGTTCGGGCCCTCTCGATGGAGGTAATACCCTACTCCTTCCTGATTAATATTGATGATATGGGTAGTACAAGAGTGGATCTACCACGAGATCAAAGAGGCTAAACCTAGAAGCTAGCCTATGGTATGATTGTTGTTCGTCCCCACGGACTAAAACCCTCCGGTTTATATAGACACCAGATAGGGTTAGGGTTACATGAGTCGGTTACAATGGTAGGAGATCTACATATCCGTATCGCCAAGCTTGCCTTCCACGCCAAGGAAAGTCCCATCTGGACGCGGGACGAAGTCTTCAATCTTGTATCTTCATAGTCCAGGAGTCCGGCCAACGGTGATAGTTCGGCTATCCGGACACCCCCTAATCTAGGACTCCCTCATCCAGGTTTCTTGCATTTGTGACAAAGCCTCTTCTTGTAGTCATGGGATGAGGAATCATTGCTCCTTGAGGGTCTTCCAAAGCGACCACGCCTTGAGAACTTTCGAATTTCTTCACGAAAGTGCTAGTTCATGGCTCGATTCTTCAGATCACCAAGGCTGCTACCGAGTCTTCATCTTCGCACTCGAAACTGCCTTGGCCTTCAAAGGCACGCGGATCTGCCATAGCTCAAACATAGAGATCTCTCTTTTCAGCAAGCTGGAACTCATGAGTATTTAGCCTTTCGAGGATATTAGCGGGATCAAGTGACTTGTAATCAGATCGTTCTTGTATCATCAATGCCAGAGTATCAAATGAGGAATCAAGCGATCTCAACAATTTCTTCACCACTTCATGGTCGGTGATGTCAGTGGCACCAAGCGCTTGAAGCTCATTTGAGATGTCAGTGAGGAGATCGAAGGTTTGCTGAACATTTTCATTGTTGAGTCTTTTGAAGCGGTTGAAGAGATTGCGAAGAACATCAACTCGAGAGTCACGCTGAGTTGAGACTCCTTCATTCACTTTGGATAGCCTATCCCAGATAAGCTTAGCAGTTTCCAAAGCACTCACTCTTCCATACTATCCTTTGCTCAGATGGCCACATATGATATTCTTCGCTTGAGAGTCGAGTTGCTTGAATCTCTTCACTTCAGCAGCATTCAGAGAAGGTGTGACTAAGGGAACACCATTTTCCACAACATACCAGAGATCGTTATCAATTGCCTCAAGATGCATTCGCATCTTATTCTTCTAGTAGGGGTAGTCTGTCCCAACGAAGGTAGGACACCCAGCGGAGACCTTGATCATACCTGCGGTCAACATAACTAAAACTCCAGGCGGTTAAACCAAAATCACACAGAACAAGGGAGTACCTTGCTCTTATACCAATTGAAAGTGCGTTATATCGACTAGAGGGGGGGTGAATAGGCGATTTTTATGAATTCTTCACTGAGGAATTTGCGGGTGAGGAAATTCCTTAGCGAAGAACTACTTGCAGCGGAATAAGTACTCAAAAGTAAACATAGCAGAATGCAAGCATGGTCATCATGATGAAATGAAGACAAGCACAGAGTACAGAAAGCGTAATCACAGGATAACACAGGATGAAGACAAACATACTGAAGAAATTGAACTGAGGAAATTGAGAAAGTCTTCAGTCAAAGTCTTCAAACACAGATATGACAAGCACACAACACAGTATATGAGGAAATGAAAGAGTTGAGGAAATAGAACCAGTTGGCTTGGTGAAGACAATGATTTGGTAGACCAGTTCCAACTGCTGTCTCAGTTGTACATCTGGTTGGAGCGGCTAGGTATTTAAACCTGAGGACACATAGTCCCGGACAAACAGTCCTCACTGTATTCTCCTTGAGCTAAGGTCAAACAGACCTCGCCCAATCACTCGTGGTAAGTCTTCAGGTGACTTCCGAACCTTCACAAACTCGGTCACTCGGTGATCCACACTTTCCTCTTGGAGGCTCTAGACCATGACGCCTAACCGTCTGGAAGAAGCACAGTCTTCAAAGGTAACAAGCGTCGGATCCACGGAGGATCAATCTCTTCAGTGATGCTCAATCACGTTGGGTTTTGTAGGTGTTTGGGTTTGGGTTTTCCTCACTTGATGATTTTCACTCAAAGTCCTCGGAGGATGGCATGCTCTTAAATGACAAGTGCCAGTTTCTCTCGGAGTAGCCAACCAGCTAGTGGTTGTAGTGAAGGAAATATGCCCTAGAGGCAATAATAAAGTTATTATTTATTTCCTCATATCATGATAAATGTTTATTATTCATGCTAGAATTGTATTAACCGGAAACATAATACATGTGTGAATACATAGACAAACATACAGTCACTAGTATGCCTCTACTTGACTAGCTCATTAATCAAAGATGGTTATGTTTCCTAACCATAGACATGTGTTGTTATTTGATTAATGGGATCACATCATTAGGAGAATGATGTGATTGACATGACCCATTCCGTTAGCTTAGCACTTGATCGTTTAGTATATTGCTATTGCTTTCTTCATGACCTATACATGTTCCTGTAACTATGAGATTATGCAACTCCCGTTTACCGGAGGAACACTTTGGTGCTACCAAACGTCACAACGAATCGGGTGATTATAAAGGAGTACTACAGGTGTCTCCAAAGGTACATGTTGGGTTGGCGATTTCGAGATTAGGTTTTGTCACTCCGATTGTCTGGAGAGGTATCTCTAGGTTTTCTCGGTAATACACATCACATAAGCCTTGCAAGCATTGCAACTAATAAGTTAGTTGTGATGACGACACGGAACGAGTAAAGAGACTTGCCGTAACTAGATTGAACTAGGTATTGATACCGACGATCGAATCTCGGGTAAGTAACATACCGATGACAAAGGGAACAACGTATGTCGTTATGCGGTTTGACCGATAAAGATCTTCGAAGAATATGTAGGAACCAATATGGGCATCCAGGTTCCACTATTGGTTATTGACCGAGAATAGTTCTAGGTCATGTCTACATAGTTCTCGAACCCGTAGGGTCCGCACGCTAACGCTACGATGATGCTTTATTATGAGTTTATAAGTTTTGATGTACCAAGTTTGTTCGAGTCCCGGATGTGATCACGGACATGACGAGGAGTCTCAAATGGTCGAGACATAAAGATTGATATATTGAAGCCTATGTTTGATTTGAATAGTTCCGGTGAAATCAGGATTTTATTCTAACACCGGGGTTACAGAACCCTCCCGGGGTTAATGGGCCTTAGTGGGCCATGAGGGAGAAGAGGAGGGCCGGCCAGGCAGGCCGCGCCCTCCCCTAGTCCGAATAGGACAAGGAAGGGGCGGCGCCCTCTCTTCCCTCCCCAAGTCCTAATCCAACTAGGAAGGGGGAGTCCTACTCCGGTGGGAGTAGGACTCCTCGGCCGCCTCCTCCTAGGGCTGGCCGCACCCCTTGCTCCTTTATATACGGGGCAGGGGGCACCCAGGCACACAAGTTGATCTACGTGATCGTTCCTCAGCGTGCAGTGTGCCCCTCCACCATATTCCACTTCGGTCATATCGTCGCGGAGCTTAGGCGAAGCCCTGCGCCGGTGGAGCATCATCATCGCCACCACGCCGTCGGTCGACGGAACTCATCCCCGACGCTTTGCTGGATCGAGCCCGGGATCGCCATCGAGCTGAACGTGTGCTGAACTCGGAGGTGCCGTATGCTCGGTACTTGGATCGGTCGGATCGTGAAGACGCACGACTACATCAACCGTGATTGTTATAACGCTTCGCCACGGTCTCACGAGGGTACGTGGACATACACTCTCCCCTCTCGTTGCTATGCCATCACCATGATCTTGCGTGTGCGTAGGAAATTTTTTGAAATTACTACGTTCCCCAACATGTAGGGGGCGGCTATTTATAGCCTAGGGAGCAGCCCGACATGATATGACATAAATGCCCTTCAATGATATGGTCGTTAGGTGGATAGGATATTTTGGGACAGCTGGCGCGTAGCACATCAACGGTCGGATATTTGAGGTTCAAATTCCTCGGGGCTATCATGTTCCTCACCATGTAGGCAATCCGCACTGGCGAATTCCTAACTCCTCAGTCAGAAAAAAATTCTCACGACTGTAAGAACTTCGTCTCTCACATCAAGAAATTGACTGAATCAGTATGAGATTTCCAATGGCTTCACTCAAGGGATTGGTAGGTGTAGGATTTTGAGTTGAGCATCACTTGGAAAATTTTCCTTAGTATTTCCTCGACCCCCTTTAACAGTACGGTGTTTCCTATGACTCAAGAAAGAGAAAATGAAACTACGAAAACAAAAGTCTTCACGCTTCATGTTCCTTGAATGAATACCAAGTCTTCAAGGTCACACCAATTTATTCACTTTCAAAGTCTTCAGTAAGTCTTCAGAAATCCAAAGTCTTCAGTCGAAGAACTTCATTTTTAGGGGTCGACTTTCTCTGTAAATATCAAACTCCTCATAGACTTATAGACCTGTGTACACTCATAAACACATTAGTCCCTTAACCTATAAGTCTTCAATACACTAAAATCACTAAGGGGCACTAGATGCACTTACAAGTGTCAACTTTTGATCCCACATATTTGGAGAATGTTCAATCTTATGGTATTTTTGATAAAAGTGGGTTTGGAGAGGTCATGACTTTAGTTAATGATAATCCCACTATTTTGGAAGAGTGTCAACTTTGCATGCATGTGGATCGTGTTGAAAATATTTTATGTGATAGCTATTTTGTTGAATTTGCTTATGATCCCACATGTAATTATTATGAGAGAGGAAAATATGATTGTAGAAATTTTCATGTTACTAAATTACCTCTCGTTATGTTAAAATTTTATGTGATAGCTATTGTTTCTTTCCGCTTCATTGCATATGCTAGTTTTTGCTTGCTATGATAATTTGCCTATAAGATGCCTATGCATAGGAAGTATGTTAGACTTAGATGTGTTTGTCATGTGTTTCATGATTCTCTCTTTGTGCTTCAATTCTTGTTTTTCATGTGAGCATCATTGAAATTATCAATGCCTAGCTAGGGGCGTTAAACGATAGCGCTTGTTGGGAGGCAACCCAATTTTATTTTTGTTCCTTGCTTTTTGTTCCTGTTTAGTAATAAATAATTCATCTAGACTTTGTTTAGATGTGGTTTTATGTTTTAGTTAGTGTTTGTGTCAAGTAGAACCTTTGGGAAGACTTGGGTGAAGTCTTTGTGATCTTGCTGTAAAAAACCGAAACTTTAGCGCTCACGAGATTAGCTGCCATTGTTTACTGGAGAGTGCTTTTAGGTTGATTCTTTTTGCATATGATTAATAGATAAATTACTCACGTCCACCAATTTATTTCAGAACTTTTGGAGTTCCAGAAGTATACGTTTCATATAGATTACTACAGACTGTTCTGTTTTTGACAGATTCTGTTTTTCGCGTGTTGTTTGCTTATTTTAATGAATCTATGGCTAGTATCGAGGGGTATGAACCATAGAGAAGTTGGAATACAGTAGTTTTAACACCAATATAAATAAACAATGAGTTCATTACAGTATATTAAAGTGGTGATTTGTTTTCTTATACTAACAGAGCTCTTGAGATTTTCTGTTGAGTTTTGTGTTGTGAAGTTTTCAAGTTTTTGGTAAAGATTTGATGGATTTTGGAATAAGGAGTGGCAAGAGCCTAAGCTTGGGGATGCATAAGGCATACCAAGGTAAAATGCAAGGACAACCAAAGCCTAAGCTTGGGGATGCCCCGGAAGGCATCCCCTCTTTCTTCTTCGTCTATCGGTAACTTTACTTGAGGCTATATTTTTATTCACCACATGATATGTGTTTTGCTTGAAGCGTCTTGTATGATTTGACTCTTTGCTTTTTAGTTTACCACAATCGTCCTTGCTGTACAGACCTTTTTGAGAGACACACATGAATCGGAATTTATTAGAATACTCTATGTGCTTCACTTATATCTTTTGAGCTAGATAATTTTGCTCTAGTGCTTCACTTATATCTTTTTAGAGCACAGTGGTGGTTTTATTTTATAGAAATAATTGATCTCTCATGATTCACTTATATTATTTTGAGAGTCTTTTAGAACAGCATGGTAATTTGCCTTGGTTATAAAACTAGTCCTAATATGATAGGCATCCAAGATGGGTATAATAAAAACTTTCATATAGAGTGCATTGAATACTATGAGAAGTTTGATACTTGATGATTGTTTTGAGATATGAAGATGGTAATATTAGAGTCGTGCTAGTTGCATAATTGTGGAATTGAGAAATACTTATGTTGAGGTTTGCAAGTCCCATAGCATGCACGTATGGTAAACGTTGTGTGAAAAATTTGAAGCATGAGGTGTTCTTTGATTGCTTTCCTTATGAGTGGCGGCCGGGGACGTGCGCTGGTATTTTTCTACCAATCTATCCCCCTAGGAGCATGCGTGTAGTGCTTGGTTTCGATGACTTGTAGATTTTTGCAATATGTGAGTTCATTATGACTAATGCTAAGTCCATGGACTATACGCACTCTCACCCTTCCATCATTGCTAGCCTCTTCGTACCGTGCATTGCCCTTTCGCACCTCGAGAGTTGGTGCAAACTTCGCCGGTGCATCCAAACCACGTGATACGATACGCTCTATCACACATAAGCCTCCTTATATCTTCCTCAAAACAGCCATCATACCTACCTATTATGGCATTTCCATAGCCATTTCGAGATATATTTCCATGCAACTTTCCACCATTCCGTTTATTATGACACGCTTCATTGTCATATTGCCTTGCATGATCATGTTGTTGACATCGTATTTGTGGCAAGGCCACCATGCATAATTTTTCATACATGTCATTCTTGATTTATTGCCCATCCCGGTACACCGCCGGAGGCAGTCATATAGAGTTATATCTTGTTCTAGTATCGAGTTGTAATCTTTGAGTTGTAAATAAATAGAAGTGTGATGATTATCATTATTAGAGCATTGTCCCGTTCAATAAAAAAGAGAAAGACCAAATAAAAAAAGGAAGGCCCAACAAAAAAGAAGAAAAAAAAGATAGAAGGGACAATGCTACTATCATTTTTCCACACTTGTGCTTCAAAGTAGCAGCATGATCTTCATGATAGAGAGTCTCTTATTTTGTCACTTTCATATACTAGTGGGAATTTTTCATTATAGAACTTGGCTTGTATATTCCAACAATGGGCTTCCTCAAATGCCCTAGGTCTTCGTGAGCAAGCAAGTTGGATGCACACCCACTTAGTTTCTTTTGTTGAACTTTCATACATTTATAGCTCTAGTGCATCCGTTGCATGGCAATCCTTACTCCTCGCATTGACATCAATTGATGGGCATCTCCATAGCCCGTTGATTAGCCGCGTCAATGTGAGACTTTCTCCTTTTTTTGTCTTCTCCACACAACCCCCATCATCATATTCTATTCCACCCATAGTGTTATGTCCATGGCTCACGCTCATGTATTGCATGAAAGTTGAAAAAGTTTGAGAATACTAAAGTATGAAACAATTGCTTGGCTTGTCATCGGGGTTGTGCATGATGAGAGCATTTTGTGTGACGAAAATGAAGCATGGCCAAACTATATGATTTTGTAGGGATGAGCTTTCTTTGGCTATGTTATTTTGATAAGACATAATTGCTTAGTTAGTATGCTTGAAGTATTATTATTTTTATGTCAATATTGAACTTTTATCTTGAGTCTTTCGGATCTGAACATTCCTGCCACAATAAATAAAATTACATTGAAAATTATGTTAGGTAGCATTTCACATCAAAAATTCTGTTTTTATCATTTACCTACTCGAGGACGAGCAGGAATAAGCTTGGGGATGCTTGATACGTCTCCAACGTATCTATAATTTTTGATTGTTCCATGCTATTATATTATCTGTTTTGGATGTTTATTGGGCTTTAATATACCTTTTTATATTATTTTTGGGACTAACCTATTAACCGAAGGCCCAGTGCAAATTGCTGTTTTTTTGCCTATTTCAGTGTTTCTCAGAAAAGGAATATCAAACGGAATCCAAATGAAACGAAACCTTCGCGAGGATCTTTTTTTTTGGAACAAACGCAATCCAGGAGACTTGGAGTGGATGTCAAGGAAGCAACGAGGCGCCCACGAGGTAGGAGGGCGCGCCCCCACCCTCGTGGGCCCCTCGCAACTCCACCGACCTACTTCTTTCGCCTATATATACTCTTATACCCTGAAAACATCCAGGGGAGCCACGAAACACTTTTTCCACCGCCGCAACCTTCTGTACCCGTGAGATCCCATCTTGGGGCCTTTTCCGGCGCTCCGCTGGAGGGGGAATCGATCACGGAGGGCTTCTACATCAACACCATAGCCTCTCCGATGATGTGTGAGTAGTTTACCATAGACCTTCGGGTCCATAGTTATTAGCTAGATGGCTTCTTCTCTCTCTTTGGATCTCAATACAAAGTTCTCCTCGGTTCTCTTGGGGATCTATTTGATGTAATTCTTTTTGTGGTGTGTTTGTCGAGATCCGATGAATTGTGGGTTTATGATCAAGATTATCTATGAACAATATTTGATTCTTCTCTGAATTTTTATATGGATGATTTAATATCTTTGCAAGTCTCTGCGAATTATCAATTTAGTTTGGCCTACTAGATTGATCTTTCTTGCAATGGGAGAAGTGCTTAGCTTTGGGTTCAATCTTGCGGTGTCCTTTCCAAGTGACAGCAGGGGCAGCAAGGCACGCATTGTATTGTTGTCATCGAGGATAAAAAGATGGGGTTTATATCGTATTGCTTGAGTTTATCCCTCTACATCATGTCATCTTGCCTAATGTGTTACCCTGTTTTTATAAACTTAATACTCTAGATGCATGCTGGATAGCGGTCGATGTGTGGAGTAATAGTAATAGATGCAGAATCGTTTCGGTCTACTTGACACGGACATGATGCCTATGTTCATGATCATGCCTAGATATTCGCATAACTATGCGCTTTTCTATCAATTGCTCGACAGTAATTTGTTCACCCACCGTAATATATGCTATCTTGAGAGAAGCCTCTAGTGAAACATATGGCCCCCGGGTCTACTTTACATCATATTAGTTTCCGTCAACTAGCTATTTCTGTCGTCGTTTATTTTGCAATCTTTATTTTTCAATCTATACAACAATAATATCAAAAATATTTATCTTATTATCTTTATCAGATCTCACTTTTGCAAGTGACCGTGAAGGGATCGACAACCCCTTTATCGCGTTGGTTGTAAGGTTCTTGATTGTTTGTGCAGGTACTAGGTGACTTACGTGTAGTCTCCTACTGGATTGATACCTTGGTTCTAAAAAACTGAGGGAAATACTTACGCTACTTTGCTACATCACCCTTTCCTCTTCAAGGGAAAACCAACGCATGCTCAAGAGGTAGCAGCAGGCGCCGCCTTCCCCTCCCGCTAAAGCATCAGCCGAGGGTTCCACTCCAATGAGTAGTGGGGAAGCGAACCGTTTGTTGCACTGAATCATATACCTCCGGGGCTCCTGACCGTTCGGTTATCGGGCTGCCGGACATGAGGAAAAGAAAGGGATCCGCAGACGGCGATTTAGATTAGGTATTATTATACGTCCAGAGCCGGACTAGCACCGCTTATTGATGTCTCTACTCCTAATGGAGCAATTGGTAGTCTCGCTTCCTATTTTTTTCGTCCCACCTCCCATGGTTTTTTTGGTACCTCCTCCCACCTTCGCTGGTTTTTTTCGTAGATTTTTTCTCGTCCCCTCCCCCCACTTCATCGGTTTATTTTCGCGTTACCCTCTCACACAACGAAAGAAATCTAAACAGATCAGAACTTTCCATACTAGCGCAAGTTATTTAGTAATATAGAATCAATCACGAACAATCTTTAAAGATCAAATCTAAATTAATTAACCTTACCTTAAATCACTCAATCACATTAATTAGAAAACAAATAATTGATTTTCAGAAAAATCGTTCAATCACATTAACCTTACCTTAACTCACGGATGGTAATCAATCTTCAAACAAAGGAAACAATACATCGAGGGAGCAGTAAATAAGCTCCCTTTCTTACGACATGTATATGATCTTCCCTTCCCTCTTCGTTGTCGAACGTTCTTGATTCTCGAGGCCGATGCTTGGGCTGCATCACTGGGTCGCGACGGTGCCGGAGGACGAGGACGGCGAGGCCGGGTGCCGCGGCAACGTGTTGGCCGCGGCCGGTGAAGGGGGCGAAGAAGGGCGGCTTCCCTGGCCCTGGCCGTGGCCGTGGCCCTGGGAGTTGGTGCGGTGGAAGCGGCACTTGAAGGACCCGACGTGGGTGGCCGGCGCGCAGACGCACTTGGAGCCCGTGGCCCGCGCTAGACGGTGCCGACGCCGACCCGGGCCACCTCCTCCGCGTATTCTTGGAGCTGTGGCTGGCTGATTTATATGAAATTAATGCCCTCAGTTGTGGTGGCAAATATAATACACATAATCCATATTGTTATGCACTAGCGTGTGTGTGTGAAATAGATGGATTATGGTCCCGTACCCAATAAGATGGATATGTTTGTTTGTGTTAGAGAGAGAGAGGGAGAGGAGGAGAGAGAGTGAGGAAGAGGGGGGAGAGAGAGTGTGTGTGTGTGAGGATTTGATGGTAAAAAAGGTCGCCAATGTCACTTGATATGTATGAGAATATTAATATTGAACTTTTAAAGTTAATGTGGCTCCGTTGCAACGCACGGGCGTTCTTCTAGTAAATGTAACGAAATCTGTCATGTTTATATGAAAATCCGGCATTTTTATATGAAATCCGTCATGTTTAAATAAATTCAAGTCGTTTTTGCATGAATTTAGTCCGGTTGGTTCGAGTTGTTGTAAAAATGTATGTAGCTATTGTTGCGGGTTATCGTTGGAGATGCTCTAAGCCTGCTATTGTACTTGCTCTAATAGGTCTAAACCATTTCCATAAGAAAAAAAAATCATGTTCTAACTCGGTCGAGTCAGAAACTCAGGGTTCTCCAAAAATATGAGTCGGATATGTTTTTCTGTTAACAGCAACGAGACAGTTCTGTTGGCTTGTGAGAACAAATGAGACGGTCAATAGTCAGGTTGCTCGTGCGTTCCACTCCTAATTAATCCTTCTAGAAAGAAGTGAGGTTACCTTCTCACGTGAAAGAACAAGGACTGACCGACTGCCGGCCGGCCGCTTCCAGTTCCCAATCTTGACGAGAACAAAAGCGGAGACCGATGGGCCGGTCGGTCAGCCAGTTAGCCGGCGCGGGAGGTCCGGCCCGGCCCGGCGGGGCTCAACCACCGTCACCGCGTTCGTCATGGCCAACCCAGCCCCGACGTCGCTGTCGCATTTTCGTGAGGGCGTACGGACGGCCTCCGACAGCGACACCACAGGCTCTGTCTCCTCGACTCCTCGTCTTCCAAGTTCCCTCCGAGTTTTAATTTGTAGGAAGCCCTCCTTGGTTCTGGCTATTTTGCAAGGGATCCGGACAGCATGATCGACCCTCCATTTTTCTATATTCTCAAAAAAGTGACTCAATCTATTACTCTCTCCAATCCATATTATTTGTACAGTTTTTTTTGCGAGAGAATTTTGATTTATTCCTCTGGCAGTACAACAAAGCACTGAAGCAAGCCAAAGCCACGCCGCCGTCATCGCCCCTCCGGAGCCGGGCAAAACTTGTTATAGTAGACAGTCAGGAAGTCGTCGTGCTAAGGCCTTATAAGACTAGCGCACCAGAACAGTAACTGCCGCCGCTGAAGAGTAGCGTAGATCGGAAGAATCCAACTTGAAGACGCACGAACGTAGACAAACTACGACCAAAACCGAGCAAACTCACCAAGGACAAATCTGCCGGAGACACATCTCCACACACCCATCGACAATGCTAGACGCACCACCGGGACGGGGGCTAGCTGGGGAGAAGCTTATTCCATCTTCAGGGAGGCGCCCCTGTCTCGTGTTCCTGAGCAAGACACATACCGTAACAAAACTCGAAGGAACATCTAAAGACAAAGCACTCCCGCCGGCAAGGGCTGAGATCCACCATGCCGCCATGGCCCTAAGACCACCGGAGACGAGGCGGATTGGCGGCGGCGCCAGTGGGAGATAGAGGAAACCCTAGGCTTTTTTGGGAGAGGCAGTTGTGTGTTGTTGTACAATTATACTAAGGCTAGGCCAAGTAATATGGATCGAAGTGAGTAGTATAAATGCTCATCTGAATCCAAACATAATAAAAATCACATTAAGGACCATACACCACCAAAACAACAACTATCGGCGATGTCGCCACTCCTCCACCAGAGCCGGCTGTTGATGACAACGGTAAAGTCTTCATGCACGATCTCCAAGGACCAGCGCCCCATAGCTGTAATCGTCGTCGTTGTGCCCTTGAAAGTGTCGGACACGGAACCTCACTGTTACGTACGGCGAGAAACTCTAACCGATCACCACCTCAAGGAAACAACATGAATCTGCGCAGAGCTCCGTCGAGACTCCGTCATGGTGGATGAACCCGAGGAGCATCGTAGCCTGAAAGACTAGTTTAAGATGAAGTGTCGCCATCTGCTCAAACACCGCCATTGCAAAAAAATTATTCATAACCTAAACTACTACCAGGAACCGAGGCGTCGGGATCCTCCTTCCCGCCACCAGCCGTCTGAGCGGCGGGCAGAGGGGAGGCAAATCAACTTATCCGCCAGCGAAGCTTAGAGGGTCGAGTGCCCTAGCCGCTATAGTACCTCGAAATAAAATTTAGGATACAATGTGTCTACCTAATAAATGTACATGATTCTAAAATTCACATGTACACATAAAGAAAATGAAATCAATAATGCCACGTGGGAAATGTTTGTAAATTTATAACTTTATAAAATACTAAAACTCTTAACTCACGGAGTCATTTTACAATTTACCTTTGCTCTCAACTTTGTCTCGACAAGAGTTTGAAAGTTAAGCCGTATGTTGGTATGTTCTACGTAGAATATGTTGGCTTTTGAGAACAAATGAGACGGTCCATGGTCAGATTACTCGTGCGTTGCACTGCTAATTAATCCTTGTACTAGAAGAAGTGACGTTGTCTTCTCACGTGAAAGAACAAAGAATGACTGACTGCCCGGCCGGCCGCTTCCAGTTCCCAATCTTGACGAGAGAACAAAAGCGAGACCGATGGGCCGGTCGGTCAGCCAGTTAGCCGGCGCGGGAGGTCCGGCGGGGCTCAACCACCGTCACCGCGTTCGTCATGGCCAACCCATCCCCGACGTCGCTGTCCCATTTTTCGTGACGGCGTACGGCCGGCCTCCCACAGCGACACCACAGGGTCTATGTTCGTCTTCCAAATTCCCTACAAGTTTAATTTGTAGGAAGCTCTCCTTGGTTCCGGCTATTTTGCAAGGGATCCGGACAGCACGATCGCCCCTCCATTTTTTCATTTTCTCGAAAATACTCAATCTATTTCTTCCGTCGATCCATATTACTTGTACAGTTGTACTAAAGCTGCGACAAATAGTATGGATCGAAGTCAGTAGTATAAAAATCACATCAAGGACTTTACACAACCAAAGCGGGAACTATCATCGATGTCACCGCTCGGCTGTCAATGACAACCGGATAGTCTTCATGCATGTATCTCCAAGGACCAGTGCCCTAGAGTTGTATTCGTCGCCATTGAGCCCTTGAATCAATTGAAGTGTCGGACACGAAACCTCGCTGTCACGTACGGCGAGAAACTCTAACCTCACCGTCCCAAGAAGACGGCAGAGATCTACGTCGGAGCTCCATCAACTCTGTCCCGATGGACGAACTCAATGAAGATCAAAGTCCGGAAGATCATCTTGAAGATGAAGTGTCGCCATAGGCTGAACACCGCCCCTGCAAAAAAGAAAACCTAACCTAAACTACTAGCCCAAACCGAGGCGCCAGGATCCTCCTTCCCACAACCGGCCGCATAAGGGACAAGTAGAGGGGAGGTGAATCAACGAACCCGCCAGCCAAGCTTAGAGGGCCGAGTGCCCTAGCCGCTGTACGTAGTACCTCAAAATAAAATTTAGGATACAATGTGTCTACCTAATAAATGTAGATGATTCTAAAATTCACATGTACACATAAAAGAAGACGAAATCAATAATGCCGCATGGAAAATGTTTTTAAAATTATAACTTTAAAATACTAAAATTCTTAACCCACGAACTAATTTTACAATTTACACTTACTCTCAACTTTTTCTCGACAAGAGTTACAACGTTAAGTCGTATGTTGGTATGTTCTATAGTTTTTTTGCTCCTCCTTAAAAGTATCATCCAATGATGTATAAGGTTGTCACTATTGATACCAAAGTTACCATGATTCAATGTACTTATTTTTTTCTTCTCAAATACATCATTGGATGATACATACTTATCTTGTTAAAGGAGATTAACGGGGTGCATTTGATTTATCCTAGGTGCATCACCAGTGACCTTTCAGAACTTACATTTGTAGGCACTAAATTACACATGGGGATGCACTACATCGTCGACATTGCTAACTTGATAACGTCGCTCATTGTATATAAAGAACCTACCAGCATGGCAATAATGTATTCTACATGCTGTTTGGTTAGAAGTTGCCCACATACAATGGTGCTTAGTAGGTGCCAGCTACATCATACTGATGTGCAATATAGCGAGCAGTTAATGATGGTAAAAGTCACAACCTGTGGTAATGTACTTAACTTGTTAAACATAATAATGTTATAATTGCTTGCTATGCTGTTTGGAAAATAACTAACTTAAAATACATTTAGCGCCACCTGCCTGTCTTCCACTTTGTTTATAAAAAGAGGTATAAAAACACACAATTCCAGCCATTCGACTTCTTCCTAAGCATTAATGGAATCGTTATGTGAGAATTGACCGATCGTGCTTTCGCTCTTCATGATAGAGTACTCTTTGAATTATTCGTTTTATGTAGAGACTACCCACAAGTAGGACAAATAAAAAAGCACAAGCTCTCTTCTTTACGCACCCAAAAAAAAGCAACGCTTTACGCGATGCTGACACCAAGCGGATTGGTTATGACGTCACCGGCCAAGCTGACGCAATCCAGTACGCAACGGCGACCGTTGCGAGCCGAGCCGACCGCGCCGATCCCCTCCCTCGGCGCACGCGGCCGTCCACTCACCTACCGCCACGCGTCCAGCCCACCAACTGGCCTGGCTCCTGGCAGGCTCGGCGCTCACCAACCAGCCTCCCCGATCACACGCCTCCCCGCTCGTGGCCGTTCCGTGGCCCCACGCGTCATTGACCCGCCAGGCAGTCCTAGTTTATGTTTTGCGCGCACCCCCTTCACGTTGCAGTATTTTATTCATTTAAAACCTTCCTTTCTTCCTTCTTCTTCGTCTTCTTCTTCTCCCCTTCCCCGCATTTCCACTGGCCGCCGCAGGAGACACGAGCTGCACGCCTCCTCTGACACCTGGTACGAATTTCCTCTCCCATCCCGATTTCTCCTCTGCTTGCTGCTAGCCAGGAATGGATCGTGGCGAATCGAGGCTTTGCCATGGTATCCTTCTTAGTACTTTCGTTTGGTATATGTTGGGCTTTGCTGTGTAGAGGGCAGGCAATTCATCAGAGAAGCGCACGCGCCTAAAATCTGTTCCTGGATGAATACGGATTAAGGGACGTTTTTGCTGGTAATTTTGGGCTAGTTGATGGGTCTGGTTTCATCTTGGAATCGGTTTTTCTTGGGGTGAGCATCATGTGTTTGTTGTTTTGCCTATGGGACGGGGTTTCTTCCAGACATCCCACGTGAGCTGTTTCTTGGCTGCCAAACCGAGTGTTTAGGCTTCTTGCTTGCTTGCGGCAATTTTCTTATGGAGGAAAACATCGAAATGGGATTTGATTCAGTTTGGCTGTTTGTTAGGCAGCTCATGGCAGTTGCGCATTCGGTGATCCCGGTGCCCTTGTGCTCGATGTATGTTTATGCTTGCGACTATATATGGGGACTAGTTCTTCGTGGCGTCGGATGTTCTGGTGCAAGTGCGGTGTGCTTGATGCTAAAAACTGTATACTCAGGTCCAGACCATTTCGTGTTCTGTCCCATTCTAAAAACCCAACCAATGGGCACTCGTACCCATGGCATTTTCAATTAAAAAGAAACTGCCATGAAAACACTCCACCGGGGCAAGGCAAGCCTGGGTGGCGGCCTGGGCATGCACTTGTTTTATCCCATTCTGTGATTCGGGAACTTGTTGTCTTGAAATATGTTGCTCTTTTCGTCTAACAAAACTGTTGCTTTCGAGGATGGTTTTTTAGTAGGCCTTTATGACCAGCTCTTTCTAAACGAGCAAAGAGTTACGTTCTGACTCACGCCCACCTCGGGAAATTCTTTTCTTCGCTCATGAGTATCTATTGAACCGGAATTTCAAAGAATATTCTCTGTCAGCTTAGTTTAGTAGCTTTAAGGCATTTGCCCATTCGTTGATTCGGTGGCTGTCACTCCTGTTGGTTAGTTACTATAAAACGGCTGTTCTCATCACTGAGGCTGTCCTCCCAATTGTTTAGTTTTGATTCCACTAATTTACAGTGGTTATTATGCTTCTAATGCTTCCCTTACAAATTAGGCTGTTAATCCGCATCACTGGAATAGTGGTTACTGTTGCCTCTTCATCAACTTGAGAACATAATGCCACTCTCACAACCATAAGTAGAATAAGGACAGGCACATCTCTCCTTTTCCTGTAGATGACTAAATTGTTTGTAAATTTTGTAGGGAATGACTGGCTGTAGAAGTGTCCAAGCCTGTGGAGATCAGCTATACTGGCCTTGTTGGAATTGCCTGGAAAGCTGGATTACAAGCCTGTGTCCACGTTAAAATCATCATTTGGAGGTGAATGCTAGAATTTAATTCTTTTTCATATAATGAGTTTCCGTCTGAACAGATACAGTGATAGTCGTCCTGTTACTCGGACACCAGATTTGGTTTCTTTTGGGGAAATCAGCCCAGCAACACCAATTTACAACGCTAGGTCTTTGGAAATGTATTATACTCCCTCTGTAAACTAATATAAGAGTGTTTAGATTACTACTTTAGTATTCTAAACGCTCTTATATTAGTTTACGGAGGGAGTACATGTTTCTTCCACAGGCCATCTTTGCCGGTGTAGTGCTACAATGCCGCCTGAAAAGTCAGGTGCTGTGGCTTCAGCCATGGTGGTGACAGCAGCTGCCTTTGCCTCAGTTTTGGCCTAGTCTTGCGCTTAGCTAGTTGGCTGTTGTTTAAGCTTTGTTATTTCTGCTTTCTTGGCGTTTTCCTCCTAGTACAAAATGACACATTTTGATGCTTGTTCGAGAAAAAAAATGCTTTAAATCCCTTTACCACCCACCCTCTATCATCAGTTGATACGGTTTAGGGGTTATCTTTTTTATCATCTTTCAGTGTGTAAGTGCCATTTCCAATGTCACTTGTTTTGCAGTGCAGTGTCTTTTAGCACTGTTTCATTTGCTGTGTTATTATCATGACCACGTTAGGAGTTACTGAGCTAATTGGCACTTTATGCTCCCCCTTTAAAAAGTGATGTATCTAGAATAAACTATATAATCATTTTTTAAAGGAGGGGAAAGATATCCCAAAACTCAACACAGTTACAAATTTAGTTACACGGATTCCTCCATCCACATCCACTCCACATGTAACACATACTACTAATGCACTACCCACATTGCTATTCTGCAAAGAAACCGTCAAGATCCCCTCTGAGTAGGCCGGCTTGCCTCCAAACTCTACCTTAACTGTCAATCCTCTATAAAGCTCTACTGTTATCAACTTCTGCGTATGACACCTTTTTGGAATTTTATCTATGGATAATTAGGAATAAGAAATAGCTACACCTTTTGCATACAAACTTGATTATCTTTCACGTACAGACTGTTTTTGTGATATGTCAATTGCGTTATTTAAGCATAGGTATTCTGTGGATATCTAGCAATGGAAGGACCATTGGTTATGCTTGAGAAGTGATCAATGATTTCTTAAATAGTATTGACTAAGTCAGTGGCCAAACATGTGCTCCAAACGGAAGACGTGTCATGGAGGACCATCTCAACAAGAGCAAGACAGTCCTGCAGTTGCTAATGAAGTGTTCGTCATTGATGAGGAGGTTTCCCATCTTACTAGGCTTAAATCAGAGCCAAGTGAGAGAACTCGTGCATGCCTTCATGCTGGCAAGAGCCATATCTCTACATTCAAGCTGTTGTCATCAAGAGAATCCAATTGCTCCGGATTTGGTAGATTCTCTTCAGCCGATTGCTCTTATGCTCTTCGCAAACACCTACCAGTAAGAGGCCCGTGGTGTGTTGATAACATGGACTGCGCTGCATACATCTCACAGTTCTCTTCGGATGGTTCTCTACTAATTGCTGGGTTTCGGGTATGTGATTATTATGATATTATGCAGAAGAATTTACTTCATATGGTTATATATGTTTACTGCTTCTTTGTTGTTTAACAATCTTTGATGCGAAAATGTAATCAGGGAGGCCGGATCAGAATCTATAACGCTGACAAAAAATGGAAGATCCACAAGGATATAACCTGCAAAAGTCTTCGGTGGACAGTATCAGATATTGCTCTCTCACCTGATCAACAATACCTAGTAAACCTCTTACGCATTTCTTATTTGGTTTTGTTGTAACCCTGTACATGTTTTTTACTCTATTTTAGTTTCTGTTTAACTTGTTTTTCTCCTGGAGAACCCATAAGCATGTTTACATGCTTGCCTGGATGTACTTTTACGCACTGTCCGTATTATGCCCATTGCCATACAAAATACTCTGTGCAGTGTGTCAGATTTCAAGTCACTTCGATGAATTTTACATCAAACTGGTCGGATGATTTTTTCAGCATCTATTTTGTTCTTTGTTTCCTCATATAAAAAATGTTAGGTAAAGTGATGTAGGGCGAAACCCTATGTGGACGATCTGTAAAGGCAGAAGGATCCCTCCATTTAACTGTCCGCTGTTAGATAGAAGTGAGGCCTCTCCGCAAACGGATAGCACCCCAGTGGGAACGCGGGTGAGCGGGTTCAGCACCTTGAACTCCAGCCACTGAGCTAGCGCTCCTTTCTCCTTCCTCATATCAAGAGATTGACCCTTTGTTTATAGCCATCGAATAGTTTGTGATAAAATGGTAGTGTTTCATATGTTCAGTGCCATAGAATTTGCAGTTGCATTAGCATTTCAGCCTCATGAGCTACACTTTGTGCACCCTATGCACAATAATAAGTTATTAGATCATTTGACCCAGTCGTTATTTTGTCAGTCAGATCAATAACAGTAACCAATCATAGGCTTATTTTCTCCAAAAAATGTTACCACCTCCCTCATATCTTGCTTGTTATTTGTCTCCAATATATAACTTTGGCTATTATTATTTTATTGAAACGTTATTAGAAATATTTTTAACATATGACGAGATGAAATTATTTTATTCTGACAAATCTAGTAATAGTGCTTACAGTTGAGAAATCCTAATACTTCTGTATGTATTAGCGTATTAGTGTTCAAAGTTTTGAAGGGTTGACTGCTCACGTTCTGATAGTTAACTAAAAGAGATGGGGAAATAATTGATACTCCCTCCGATCCAAATTAATTGTCACCGATTTAGTACAACTTTGTACTCAAGTTGTACTAAAGCTGCGACAATTAATATGGATCGGAGGGAGTTAATTATTTCCTGCTGTTCATGTATTTCATCAGAGAAAATCGTTGCTTATCTTGTTGATATTTTAGATACTTCCCTGTCTGTTTCTATACATTCTATAAAAAAAAGGGCAGCTCGGTGACCTCATGGTCACAAGGCAGCAGCTTTACCACTGCGCTAAGGCTCCCCTTCTGTTTCTATACATTCTATAATACAGGAAAACTTTTAGACCTGAGTAAAAAGCAGGTAGACTTGCTTTTCTTGGCAACTTCACTAATAATATATTTTCAATTCTTTTTCACCATTTTAGAAATACTTGTAAAAATTCCATCCATCAACCATCATTTTTGGCAAATAATTCTTAGCTCTGTCATTGACTTTATGAACTAGACTTGATGATAGTTTAAGTTCATTCACATATTTGTTTTATACCCTAAAGTGCTATTGATCTGTTTTGCAGGCATATTCCAGTTTGTCCCCTACTGTTCACATAGTAAATGTTCAGAATGCTCTGAAGCAGTCACATGCTAATAGTACAGTATGTCCTCTTCTCTAAATTACAATATGGCCAAGTCTACCTCTAGATAACCGAATCGCATACTGTTTGTTCTATGATAATTCCTGTTCAACAATTGTCATAAGCATGTTCATGAAAATATATCTTTTGGATTAAATATCCATGTTTTCCTCTTTGAGAATTAATTTTTGGATAAAATAGTTGTATTCCTGGTATAAACCCTGAATCCGGAGGATAAGTTTACTGTGCTGTGCTCGATGGCAGTCCAGGGCTGATAGCTCTGCAGAGCTGCATTAGTAGGATAGGTAAAAGAATAGACTGGGAGATAAGTGTCAAAAAACGTCTTGTATTAAGTTACAGAGGAAGTAATACGTTATTTCTTGCTTAACTGGTAATAAACTAGGGCAGGCATTAATACGTTATATAGCCCGCATACAAAACTCTAGATAGAAGCATCAATTTGAAGCCTAAGAACACTAACAACTTGGAAAGATCTCTACAAGGAAACTCATCAAATCCTAACATAAGGAGATGGAGGATTATCTAGTATGCTGCCACTGACCCTCCCTGTCAGGAAATTCAAGCGCTATTGGATGTCTGTCTATCTTTTAGTTCTCCTACAAAATAGTACTCTGAGGATATCAAGCCTGCCATTTCTAGTACCATTGTTGTACCAATGTAAATGAAGAAGATACTCAACACATCCTGCCTGCCATTTGCATGATTGCCAAATGAATGTGCTTTACTTTGGCAAAAAAGAAATGCTTATAACATTTATTTTGACCAGTTTTCTTTTCCGCAATATGCTGTTTTCTTTATAAACATTCATTTTATTTATCATAATGCAGGACATTCATGAGGGTTTGAATTTTTCTGCTGCTGACGATGAATCCTCCTTTGGAATATTTTCAATAAAGTTTTCAAAAGATGGCCGTGAAATTGCTGTTGGAAACAGCAATGAGTCAATATGTATTTATGATCTTGGAGCAAACAAAGTGACAGAGCGAATTCAGGCTCATGTGGTATGAAAGTCAAATGCACTCTTTCTTTTGTTCTTTCCATAACCTGTCCTTACAATGTACACAACACTGTTTGGTGATAGACATATCTGCTTAGGTCATATTCGTATGTACTTTTAAAATCATTTCAAGTATCTAATGTGAACATTGTTACTGTTTGCATGCAAAGAAAATTAAAGGAGTTTGTACGATTTTAGTCTGCTGCTAATAGAAATGCACTTACATTATTAGTAAAAAAAAGCACTTACATTGCATATTCTACATGCTTTTGTACTGCATCCTCTAATGGTTCGTTAGGACTGAAGTAATCATCCACATGAAGCATGGTGTTGCTTTAGGCATAGCAGATTGAAGTAATGAACCACAGCAAGCAATAGTTCTTGGTGGTGCTTTAAGCATAGCAGTTTGGATAGATACTGATAGCATGCTAGAAGCTGTGCTTTGTAGAGTACTGAACTGAAATAAAATTTGTGTTTGTAGGAGTCTCATAGTGTAGTGTAGTATCACATAAACACCTAATGCCTCTAAGAGGTATTTCCAAACCAGAAGCCAAAAGGAAAATGTCAAACAGTTTGTGGCGTGCCATCACTATTCAAGGTGTTTGGCTTTCTGCAGAACTGCAGGGTGATGGTATATGATGAAAGAAAACACTGTAAATGTTAGAACCGCTAAGTCTGAAGTAGATTAGGTGGCAAGTAATTATATAAATCTCAGTAAAACCAATCACTACGGCAGCTGAAGCAGCAGCTGTGTTGGTAGTCCTGTGCAGGTTGGAAGTTGTCTCCTTCGGACCTGCAGTATTTGGCCTACGGATACATGAATAGATGTTTATGCAGTTTCAGTTTAAAGCAGCTGAACAATGCTACACTACTGGAATAGTGGTTACGGGACGTGACAGTGGTTGGGTCTATTCACAAGTTGTGCAGTACAACACATGTTGCCCATGTGCATATCTAATGTTGCTGGATCTAACATAGTTTCGGAATGAACAATATGTATTTATTTTCTTGAGTACCCAATGTTCTATACAAAAGAGTTATGTTTGGTTTCTGGAATTCTTATTTTCAATTCCATTGGTTTTTAAAGGCTGATGTTAATGCGGTCACGTTCGCTGATGAATCTAGTGATGTCTTGTACTCCGGAAGTGATGATAGCCTCTGTAAGGTGAGCTAATTTCTTTGAACCTGATTATATATTATTCAAAACCCATTTCAAAAGATACATCTCACTGGTTCAGTAGAGAAGAAGTTATCTGGCACATGTAGCTGGCTAATTATACCAACAATCTGAAACATTAGTGAGTTCAAAAACTTATCGGCAATGTAGCATAGTGTATCAGTGATTACTGCATGTGATATCTAATGTAATTTTCTTTGCTGAGTGCAAACTCCAACATGATTTATCTGAACACATGATTCCTTTTTTGACCTGCCTAGGAAATGTGAAATCAATGAAAACCTGAAGAGCCTTTAGAGTATCTAATAACGTTCTCATTTAATCATTATTCACGGAGGATTGACTTGTTAGACAATGTTTTACAATCTTCAGGTGTGGGATAGGCGCTGCCACAAGAGAACGAAACCAGTAGGTGTTTTGGCAGGTCATTTAGATGGAGTTACATTTATTGATAGCCGTGGAGACGGGCATTATTTCATCTCCAACTGCAAGGATCAGACTATTAAACTATGGGATATCAGAAAATTGTCCTCAGCTACGAAGGAGTAACTACCAAAACTTGTTTTACATGGTCATTTCTAGAAGTACTGAGATTTGTTTATACTTGAAAATGATTATTACATTGTAGGCGAGTAGGAAGGCAAACTCAGAATGTTCATTCAGATGATCAACTCTGGCAAAAGTGAACTGTGCTGAATTATATGTATTGAGTGGAGCTAATAGAATATATCGAGTTTTTCATGTCCTCTATGAACATGTTTTTCCATACCAGAAATACTTGCAGAGGAGCCATAATTAACTTTAGTGGCCCACTTGCTGGGGTGTTGATAATATTAATTCAGGATTTCTAGGGTTTATGGACTATGGTGGTAATTAATGTTTTCGACATTATGGAACAAATGTTTTTTTTTGTCATTTTCTCTGGCTTTTTAGTATGTTCATGGCTTTATATTTATCCTATGTGAACTCATAAGGTTATTTATAATCCCAAGATCTATTTCCCCGTTTTATTCTAATTTTTCGTACAACTGTTTTCTCAGCTGCACACCGAAAGCATACGAATGGGATTACAGATGGATGACCTATCCATCAGAAGCCCGATTTTTGAAGCATCCATATGATCAATCGCTAGCCACATTCAGAGGCCATTCGGTGTTGCGCACACTTATCCGTTGTCACTTTTCCCCAATGCACAGGTTAGTTGTGAACTTGTGATTGTTTTACTTCAACTCAATTTGAGTGTTTTCTTTCACTCGCTGCTGCATCACATAAATCTTTCTACAAACATCTGAAAATCCTTCCTGCTGTAGGCTATCTAAATTGGCTTTTTAGTGCAATAGGGGCAAAAGCATGTAAATCATCTTTCTACAAACACCTGAATCCTTTCCCAGATCCCAACTGGTGTGGGAGCTTGTAGCACTAGGTCCGTCCTTTCTTTAAATGTACTCCCTCCATCCGAAAAAACTTGTCCCTTAAATGAATGTATCTAGCACTAACTATGGATGTATCTAGCTTCAAATTAGTGCTAAATACATCCGTTTGAAGGACTAGCTTGGGACAAGTTTTTTCGGACGGAGGGAGTATGGCACAAAATGCTGCTTTTCGTTTTCACATAGGTAAAAGCTTGTGGTAGTAGGAGGAGTGGCATAATAGAATACTATCATCAATTCATCATATCATGCAACGGTTTATACTGCTACGAGTTATGGTTGTTTTGTTTTATTCAGTAATATTGTTTGTCACCTTGTTATTTGTTGCAGCACAGGTCAGAGGTACATATACACAGGATCCAGTGACCAATGTGTCTATATTTATGATGTGGTATGAGCCTTAGATGCTTCCTTAAATTGCCCTTTTTAAATATGATTCTACTATTTGCAAATCCTGGTTGTTTTGTGTCCACATGGGTGAGCACTCCCATTTGATAGAAAGTGGATGACATACTATGAAAGGTAGATATCATAGTTGTAGTAGATGGAATCATGTATACTTGTACACAACTGTGTCAGCAAAACCTGAACATAAAATTGAGGATTAAAAAATCCTCAAATTGTTTTTAAATCATAAAAGCTTTCCGTATACAAACTTCATAAAAAACTCTTTCGTTATATTAGGAGGTTCAAAATTTGGGGTTCTATAATACTGTTGGTGCTTAGCCAACATTGATCAACTTATGAGTATTTTTTAGAATGAGTGAAATGTTGTGTTAATTGGGATAATAAGCTACTCAAGGAAATTTTAGGTAAAAGAGTTATGTATTATGTCCATGTCGGTGAATAGACCATATGCTGCAGGTTTTAACTGTAATTATGACATTCTGACTATCTATAAGTATGGCCCTGAAGGAACAAATTATGAACCTGAATAATATCATGATTCTGTAGATTATAGTATAAGCTGTGCTGTTCGATGCCTTGGTATAGCCAGGTTTAACCTCAAAGTATTTCAAAGGGTCTTGTATGCATAGTTCCAATTTCTAATTGCCATCTTAAAGTTGCTATGTCCCTGCTTGGCTTGCAGGCCACTGGAAACGTTGTCGAAACACTCAAATGGCATGAATCGATTGTCAGAGATTGTTCCTGGCACCCGCACCTCCCGACGCTCGTTAGCTCTTCGTGGGACGGCTATCTGGTACGGTGGGAAGCAACGGAGGACGACGACGACCCAACCACCCTCAATAAAGGGAAACAGAAGATGTGTCCAGAGGGATACACATTCACACTGTAGAAACATCCCGTGGCAATGGCATGCCGCGGGTTGGCGCAAGCTTTTTCTCATGCAAGTATATATCAAAGCAATGAGCCATTGTACAGATTCATCACACTATAGGAGTACATAGATTTTTTTTCGAACCTCACGGTCTTTTAAAGGGTAATATATGAAGGATTAGTTTAGGTCCGAAAGACTTGCACAAATCCACAATAGAGCATCAAGGAGTGTTGTGCTAGACTAGAGCTTTTTGTTATAAGAGGACACATTTATCTGAGGACACATTGTAATAACAACTACGAGCAAGTTTTAATTGATGGGAGAGAAATGGTTCTTTAAGAGAATTTCTCGTCTCCTAATTTTGCCTGAATTCAACTAATGTTGGCCGAACTCTCGTCACCACGAAAGACTGGATAGAATGCTTATTGATTTTGTAAGCTGTTGTGTTAGCCAACTATTTTGTTAGGCAGAGTTGGCTTATTCTTTTCTCACTTTATGTGCAATCCCCCCGACGCCAGCAAGCGAGTAAGACTACTGCCGCAATTTTTTGGACAAAACAAAATGATTATAGAATGTAGATTGAACAACCGTACTATCTTCATGTAACTTGGTCATAGGGGACTTGCATGTTGCATCCCCCATCAGTTCTTATGCTAGAATAATAACATTGACATCCTATTGTACAGTACTGCTATTGTACATGATCCAAGATTATTTTACACACTGAAAGGAAACTTGCTAAAGGAGCAAATCATGGCGTTCCGTTGGATCACGTCCAATATATGTATTTGCCCTGGATTTCTTAGTGGGAAATAGCAAGATATTCAACAATTACGGCAGTCATGTTTGAAAAACAAGACTGGGAATAGGGAGAGCAGTCATGTTTGAAAATTTTCTTGTAGGCATGGAGAGCAAGGGTTCGAGCTTTACCTTGATGTAAATATTAAAGATCGCACAAAAGTACAACAGATCAGATGGCCGAGTTGGTCTAAGGCGCCAGATTAAGGCTCTGGTCCGAAAGGGCGTGGGTTCAAATCCCACTCTGGTCAATTTACTTTTTTTTTTCTCTCTATTTTTCTATATAAACCAAAACACAATTTCTCGTACGATGGAATTTCTTTTCTTTTACGGATGAACATGTTCGTGTCTTCCAAATGCATCCAGACTTTCATGAAAAATATGCATTTATGGTGATTTCAGGGAAAGAAACTACTAGTCAATTTTTTGATCTTTATCCTCGCAAAAACCGGATTCTTTTACACGTGTTTTCAAACACCTAACCCTCTACCAATGACAAGTTCAAGTGTAGCCCTACTCATACACATATTCAATACATTTTTTTGCGAGCATATTCAATACATATCTGAACATGTTCGTGTCTTCCAAATGCATCCAGACTTTCATGAAAAATATGCATTTATGGTGATTTCAGGGAAAGAAACTACTAGTCAATTTTTTGATCTTTATCCTCGCAAAAACCGGATTCTTTTACACGTGTTTTCAAACACCTAACCCTCTACCAATGACAAGTTCAAGTGTAGCCCTACTCATACACATATTCAATACATTTTTTTCGAGCATATTCAATACATATCTAACGGCATCTCCAACGCCGGCCTGAAAAACGGACACACTATTTACCCGCGGACTCATCCGCAAACAGTGATACAGGAGCAGGTCATCTAATGCTTGCTGAAAACCAAAACACAATTTCTCGTAAGATGGAATTTCTTTTCTTTTACGGATGAACATGTTCGTGTCTTCCAAATGCGTCCAGACCTTCATGAAAAATATGCATTTATGGTGATTTCAGGGAAAGAAACTACTAGTCAATTTTTTTATCTTTATCCTAGCAAAAACCGGATTCTTTTACATGTGTTTTCAAACACCTAACCCTCTATCAATGACAAGTTCAAGTGTAGCCCTACTCATACACATATTCAATACTTTTTTTTGCGAGGATATTCAATACATATCTAACGGCATCTCCAACGCCGGCCCAAAAAACGGACACACTATTTACCCGCGGACTCGTCCGCAAACAGTGATACAGAAGTAGGTCATCTAATGCTTGCTGAAAACCGAAACACAATTTCTCGTACGATGGAATTTCTTTTCTTTTACGGATGAACATGTTCGTGTCTGCCAAATGCGTCCAGACTTTCATGAAAAATATGCATTTATGGCGATTTCACGGAAAGAAACTACTAGTCAATTTTTTGATCTTTATCCTCGCAAAAACCGGATTCTTTTACACGTGTTTTCAAACACCTAACCCTCTACCAATGACAAGTTCAAGTGTAGCCCTACTCATACACATATTCAATACTTTTTTTTGCAAGGATATTCAATACATATCTAACGGCATCTCTAACACCGTCCCAGAAAACGG
Organism: Aegilops longissima; assembly: GCA_021605205.1. Classification (NCBI taxonomy): domain Eukaryota; kingdom Viridiplantae; phylum Streptophyta; class Magnoliopsida; order Poales; family Poaceae; genus Aegilops; species Aegilops longissima. The sequence goes on from CM038676.1 coordinate 57,709,466, forward strand.
ACACACTATTTACCCGCGGACTCGTCCGCAAACAGTGATACAGGAGCAGGTCATCTAATGCTTGCTGAAAACCTCCGCCCACAATACAAACTAATTCAGACATAATTCATGCAAACACGACGGAATTCATTCAAATGGACATAATTAAGTTCAGACATAATTTACATAAACCAGACGATATTCTGTCCGTTCAACTCCTAAAAATAACTATTTTGTAGCGGGCAGTGACCTCGTATGCCTGCCAGGCTGGAAGGCGGCACCTCCATCGCCGCTTGTGTTGTCGTTGTCAGGGTAGTCCTTTCGGGCGGAGCAATGGCGCGGAGGCATGGCAGCCTTGCCCGGCTGCCGACTGGCGCTCACGGAGAAGACGCTACACTTCCTCTTGCATCGTGCAGAGATCATCCGTGGCCAACGCCGACCCTGGCGGGGCAGCCCTGCCCTTTCCCCTGTCGGCGCCGGCGATCTCGCTGAGCAACTACTCCTCGCCAATCTTGGCAAGCTCTCCGTCGAGGCGGCGCAGTCGCCACGCGGACGTCTTCGCGGTGGTCAGCGACCAGTCACGGGCCCACCCCTCCACAAGGACCCATGTTGGCGCCTCGCCGTAATACGTGAATGCCAAGCGACACGCCGCGCTGTGTCGATCCCGTCACGGGTCTGCCTCCTCTCCTCGACCGCCACGATGCTCCGCGACGACGAGGAGCCGCTGCCACCACAACCAGTACGTTGGTGAAGATACCACCTAATATAGAAAGGTCGCATGCTCTCTGATCAGGCTGCATGCACACGGGGTAAGAAGGGCCCGTGGGGGGGGTCATGCGCATGGGTTTCGAGGCTCCATGGGCATGGGGATGGCGGCTGCACAAATTCGAGATGGAGTAAGAAAATTTTCAGCAAAGCAACACAAATGAAGTCAGATCCAGTGATTGAAACCAACTAAAACTCACAAGGAACAACAAACTGGGAGAAATTTGGTATGGCTACTTTTGTGGAGATTTTTTAAAATTGGGTAAAATAAAAAAAATAAGATAGAAGGATGAGGGGAGGGTTTGATGATGTAATCAACCTTGCTCATGATACCAAGATGATGGAGGGAAATGCCCCCTAGGGTTCCCAATCTTTCACAATCTTGGAGGGGATCAAGAGGAGCTCAGGAACACAAAGGGAAACAAAGGAACATTCAAGACAAGATCCCAATCACACATCCATTCTCAAGGCAAACACATATAAGATCTACAAGATACATAATCGACAAGGGGAACAGGTAACTAGGTAGAGTACTTCCCAAATCTCAAAGGGAGATGAGGGCTTGATGAACTATGATGAGTGAGTTTAGCTCGTTTTCAATGGCACGTGCGCATGGCCAAATCTCAAAGGGAGATGAGGGCACAATTTAGTCTAATATTGGCGCCCTAACAAATGAGAAAGGTACAAAATATGTAGGTGACTGTAGCTAGGGGAAGAAATGAGAGGCACATGGATCATTTCTCAGCATTGCACGTGGTCAAGGCCCGTGCGCACAGGGGTAAAATGGTCGTGCGCACCCCGTGGGCACGGTACAAGGCTCGTGCACATGTGCTGGTCAGTAGCTTCAGCGGGACCCGTGCGCATGGGGGTCCTAGAGCCCATGGGCACGGGGTGTCCAGAGAGTTGCTTCCTACCTTCAGCTATTGGGCACCTTCTTCCATGCATTCTTCTTGCTCCTTTTCATGGATTTTGTCGCTCCTTCCTCACTCCTTCGCGATGTCTGTCGATGTACCTAAGGACACATAGAGTCTCTTTATTTTTTTACGGAGGGAGTAGTAGCTAAATCTCATCTAAATGCATGTGGACTTTGAAGAGGAGTGAGTTTAGCTTGTTTTCAATGGCACGTGCGCAGGCTCTTGTCAACGGTCCACTCAGAGGTGGTAGAGTCCATGGAAAATGTCTGCCCCCTCGTCCAATGAAAAGAGGAAAGAGAAGGACGAAAAAAGCGAGTTAGCACGTCCGGATAATCCCAAAGCTTCCCTAGGTTTGATGCCGGTTTGAGGAAATTCGGAGGTCCGAACCGCCTGGTCTACCGTAGGCGGACATTTGGTGACCGTCGTTGGATAACTGTACAAACCGTTTTTTTCTTGAAAAGGAGGTTTTCCCGTGGCCTCTGCATCCGAAAGATGCATGCGGCCATATTATTAAAGCAAGTGCAGCAAAAAATAAAGTCTGGTATCCGAAGTACAGCTTGCAAAGGGAGCAAAAATAAATAAAGGCTAAGACTGGCTAGACTGTAGGACATAGTGACTAAACACCTATCCTATTATGCGACCGCCATCCAAACCTGTTGAAGATAGTCCGTGCTACCATCTCTCATCGGTTGCACCTAGCAACCAAATGCTCCCTGGAGTCCATAGGAGTGAGTAGCAACCAAACGTACGGATCCATATCGTAGCTCTGAAAATAACCTGCAAGAAGTTTAAAATATTTTGTCTGTTAAAAATCATATCGTTCTCATATAGCCCCAAAAAAATGTGCATATTCCAATCCGAATACTTGATGCAATATCAGGTTACACTCCATTTAGCCACGTCTTAAACAACGCATCTATGCTAATTGGAGGAGTGATGTTAAAGGCTATATAAATGGATCGCTAAAGTAGCTTCGCGAGAGGGCAATCTATGAATAAATGTTGAATTGTTTCGTCATGAACAAAAAAACAACATCGTGCATTACCTACCCATCGTCCCTTTAGTAAATTATCATTGTTAAGGATCACCCGCTTGTGGACAAACCACATAAAAATTTTGATTCGCAAGGAAACCTTTACTTTTCAAGTATGTATCAATCTTGGGATTGAGTCAGAATATAAATAATGAGATCTAAGTACATAGATTTAACCGAAAATACTCCATTACCCATTAACTTCCAGTGAAAAGAGTCTGGTTTGTAGAGTTGAACGTCCATCAACCTCCGCGTCAAACTGCGAACTGTTTGGTCTTGACATTTGAGACAATTTGATGATCCGCATTAAAGTTGCTTAAGTTACATGTTAGTACCTTTAAGTTGGTGGGAACATCCGTTGCGAAAATTCACACATGATTAGATTGTCATAGGCAAGATGCACGTGTGTGATGAACAGCTGATACCGAGTGCATCCGCTACAATCCCTGCAATGCGCGAAAGCCTTTTCCGGTACAATCCCTGCATGCCCCTGGATACCACCGCTGACGGACCGTGTTGCCCTCCTGGTCAACGGTTCCTTCTTGGCCCGAATATTCAATGATATGATGGAACATGGAAGTGTGTTTTTTGCAGCTTACTGACTCTTATTCAATTGAAACGGCTCACTTGAGGCAGAGATCCACGCACTGATGTAGGGTATGACACTGGCCCTTCAACACTCTCGAGGCCCATTATCGTCCAGTGGGACTCGCCGGAGGTATTGACATGTTAAACCTGCAATAGCTTGGTTTTCTTTTTTCCGAACAAAACCTGCAGTAGCTTCTCCAGATCAGCTTACGGGCACCTTGCCGCAGAGATAAAATAGTTAAAAGAAGGCAATGAGTTTATGCCACAAGAGATTACAGGTGAACAAAACTGGATGACATTGTATAGCCTAGTGAACATAACACTACCACATGGCTACATAAAGGACCCCTTCACATTGACGAACTTTTGCCTTTTAACTGCAACTCTATTATTATAAAATAAAACCCTTTTTTCCAAAAGAAAAAAATCTTTTACAAACGAGGGTGTGACGCCTGGATAATTAAGCTACAGTAATTCCCTGCTAATGATGCCACATCATCATATTTACTGTTATTAAACTCGTGATGTTTCAAACACACCCTTTATTCAAAATTCAAAATCAAGTCAAACTCAAAAGTTTTCAAATGTCTAAATAAAATGTTCATCATGTGGCTAATTTTCATTTGTTAATATTCGTGGTGAACCAACATTTTTGCAAAGTTGTTTGATGCCCTAATCTAAATAAAACAGAAAGCTAAATAAATAAATAAAAAGGAAATAAAAGGTAAAGGAGAGAGCCCTCCTGTTCCTTAGCCTACTAGAGCTGGCCCAGCCCAACCCCCACACCCGCGGTCGATCCCCTCCCCTCACTGTGCCTCCGACCCCGTCGCTACAGGGGCAAGACCCCGCCGGATCACCTCGACGGCGACGCCCCGAGGGGAGAAGGCCGAGCCCCCTCGGCCTCGTCAGCTTCCACCCCACCCCCTCCCCCCCCCCGCCCCCGTGCGCAGATATTTCCCTATAACCCGCACTTCGGCTACCGTCCAATTCGAAGCCGCCGTCGCTATCACCCCACTCCGGCCCTGCCACCACCGCCCACCGATGCGCCGTCCTCCTTCCCCCTGTTTGAACACGCCCAACCGCGCTTCGAATGGTGCCCGAGCGCCGTCGCCGCGATAGCCGCAGCCGCCGCAAGGCCCCGTCGCCGATGCCTCGGCCGAGCACCCCGACCCCTGCAGCCGCCGCTGCCGTCTTCCCCGCTTGCCTCTGCTGCTTGTGCCGCCGTGGCCGCCCCCTACCCGTGCAGCCTCGCCCGCTTGCTTTCGCCGCTTCGCCGCTGCCCGCAATCGCTGCTCCTACCGCTGCTGCTCAAGCAAGAGCTTGCCGCTGCTGCTCATCGCGCAAGCCGCTGCCGCGCTCTTTGTCTTTGCTCGCCGCTGCATTGCTCCTCGCGCCGCCTGCCCTGCCCCGCGCCGGCGCCGCTCCGGTCGACGCCCCGCCACGCCCTAGGGACCTTCGCCCTGCCGCGCGTGGCTATGGCCTCGGGCACGAACGCCCAGTGCCACTACCCGTTACGCTCGCCCCACTAAGGCCACTTGGGCCTATGTCAGCGGGGCCCCACGCCCCCTTTTCTAAAAAAAGGAATAAGATAAATAAAAAATAATTAATTAATTAGTTAATTAATTAGGAAGTTATTTAATTAACATAATTAGCTTAGTTAACTACCTAATTAATTGCTAATTAGCTAATGAGTCAACGATAGGGGGCCCTCACCCCCTGTTGACTGGTCAACTGGGACCCCCTGGCCCACCTGTTAGCCACTGGGTGTACTTTTGTGTACCCTGTGCTGGGTGCCCCTAGCATTTTAACAATAAATTTCGAATTAAAAATAATTCCAGAAATGTTTAAAATCTTTGAAAATCATTTAAAATAACCCATAACTCAGATGAAAAAGTTTTATACATGAAAGTTGCTCAGAACGACGAGACGAATCCGATTACGCTCTCCATTCTCCTGTCACATGCCTCTAGCATAGCGAACATGCAACCTTCCCCCTCCGGTTCGTTTGTCTGAAAATGCCAAACTTTGGGGAAACATTCCCGGATGTTCTCCCCCTCCCCTGGTATCGTGTAACACTGCGTTAAAACACCCCTAGCACCGCGTTTTTTCATGTCATGCTTAGTAATGTATCTGTGTGCGTTGTATTTACTGTTTCTTGCCCCTCTTTTCTCCGGTAGACCCCGAGACCGCTGTTGATCCCACTATGATCGACTACGCACCGGCGACCCTTCTTCCCTTTCAGCGGAGCTTCCAGGCAAGCCCCCCTTTGATCATCCCGATATCGCCCATTCCATTCTCTCATGCTTGCATTAGATTTTGCTACTGTAATTGATTGCTCCTATTCTGATGCATAGCCTGCTTTTGTAACCTGTTGTTGTACCTTACCTGCTTATCCTAAACTGCTTAGTATAGGTTGGTTAGTGATCCATCAGTGACCCCCACCTTGTCCTTGTTGCCCCTGGTTCATCATCGACGACTCGATCAACATGACCGACGACCAGAGCCTGACACCTCACATCACATCACGCCCCTTTGTTGCTCGACTCTGTAGAGATACTATCGAGTGCCGAGGGTGATACCTCGTAACACACTCCTGATGATAACTCTATAGTGTAGCTATTCGGTCATGGTCATCGAGGGTGATTCCTCCTTTACCACTCCCGATACGACTATGTCGTGCAACCCCTCAAGTGTGAACCTCGAGGGTGGTTCCTCTTACGTTCACCTTGATGATTACATCGAGTGGAATCCACCGAGTGTGATTCCTCGGGTTTTCCTCCTTGATGTTTTGGACACTTGGTTACCCGGACTATACTTGAGACCGTTGTTGAAGTCGGGTCGGCCCCGAGGGGTACCCGCGAGTTGATCTGAAAGTCGGGCGGACCTGTTGAGCACCCGCGAGTTTTCTACGAGGCACGACCGTGCATTCTGGGCCCTTGCCGTAAGTCCATGAGACGGGGCGACGGGGTCACATTATCGTGAGTCTCTGCTCGTCTCGTGAGCCCCCAATGCACTAACATGTTTGGGTATTTGTTCTGAGTTGGCCTTTGGCCTTTACGCATTAACCACCACGCGAGAATAGTTATGGGCCTCGGCGTCGCAGTATCAGCCGAAGCTTTGTCAGACGTCCAGTTCAGCATGGTGGCACGTCGGATCGTGCTGGCCATCCGAGGCGGTGCTGGTATCCACCCTGCGCGCAACGACCCGGAGTGCAACGGGCGATGGGCCCAAGACCCAGGAGTGCTTAGGATGTAGACCGGCGGGGACCTCTCTACTGAGCCTAGGTAGGGCTGCGACGTGTTGATCTTCTGAGGCCGGGCATGACCCAGGAAAGTGTTGGGTAACGTGGTGCACCCCTGCAAGGAAGATATATATTTGAATACCGTGTCCACGGTAGGACGTTCAGACTTGTATCCTGATCTATTATAACTAGAACTGGTTAGTTGAGACATGTGATGGATATGTGGCTCCGGGATTGCTTTCTCGCAGGGAGTCGAGGAAGGATCTCTGGGCATTAATGCTACAACATGCTTGTTAATTATAAACTGCTATTCTGTACTCTTCTGATTGCTGCAAGATGCTTGGAGCTGCTTGAAGATGCTAGTCTTCGATAGGCTAGGCCTTCTCCTCTATTCTGGCATTCTGCAGTTCACTCCACAGATACGACCCTTCCATTTGATACCAATGCATACTTAGTATAGATCTGATGCTTGCGAGTACTTTGGATGAGAACTCACAGTTGCTTTGCTACCCCCTTTCCCTCCGTCTTCCTTCTTTCCGGTTGATGCAACCAGATGGTGGATCCCAGGAGCCAGATGCCACCCCCAGTGACTACTACTACTACCCCGAGGGTGCCTACTACTACGTGGAGCCCGTCGACTACCAGGAGTAGTTAGGAGGTTCCAGGCAGGAGACCTTGCCTCTTTGATCGTTGATGTTTGTGCTAGCCTTCTTAAGGCAAAACTTGTTTAACTTATGTCTGTACTCAGATATCGTTGCTTCCACTGACTCGCTTGTGTATCGAGCTTCTGTATTCGAGGCCTCTAGGCCCCTGGCTTGTAATATGAAGATTGTATTATTTTGATTTGTGTCTAGAGTTGTGTTGTGATATTTTCCCATGAGTCCCTGATCTTGATCGTACACATTTGCATGTATGATTAGTGTACGATTGAATCAGGGGCGTGATGTCTACTACACAACCTTATTCTTGTAGACGTTGTTGGGCCTCCAAGTGTAGAGGTTTGTAGGATAGTAGCAAATTTCCCTCAAGTGGATGACCTAAGGTTTATCAATCTGTGGGAGGCGTAGGTTGAAGATGGTCTCTCTCAAACAACCCTGCAACCAAATAACAAAGAGTCTCTTGTGTCCCCAACACACCCAATACAATGGTAAATTGTATAGGTGCACTAGTTCGGCGAAGATATGGTGATACAAGTGCAATATGGATGGTAGATATAGGTTTTTGTAATCTGTAAATATAAAAATAGCAAGGTAGCAAGTGGCAAAAGTGAGCGTAAATAGTAATGCAATGCTAGGAAACAAGGCCTAGGGTTCATACTTTCACTAGTGCAAGTTCTCTCAACAATAATAACATAACTGGATCATATAACTATCCCTCAACATGCAACAAAGATTCAGTCTAAAGTCACTAATAGCAGAGAACAAACGAAGAGATTATTGTAGGGTACGAAACCACCTCAAAGTTATCCTTTCTGATCGATCAATTCAAGAGTCCGTAGTAAAATAACACGAAGCTATTCTTTCCGTTCGATCTATCATAGAGTTCGTACTAGAATAACACCTTAAGACACAAATCAACCAAAACCTAATGTCACCTAGATACTCCAATGTCACCACAAGTATCCGCGGGTATGATTATGCGATATGCATCACACAATCTCAGATTCATCTATTCAACCAACACAAAGAACTTCAAAGAGTGCCCCAAAGTTTCTACCGGAGAGTCAAGATGAAAACGTGTGCCAACCCCTATGCATAAGTTCACAAGGTCACTGAACCCGCAAGTTGATCACCAAAACATACATCAAGTAGATCACGTGAATATCCCATTGAGGGAGTCCTGGATTAGGGGGTGTCCGGATAGCCGGACTATAGCCTTTGGCCGAACTCCTGGACTATGAAGATACAAGATTGAAGACTTCGTCCCGTGTCCGGATGGGATTTTCCTTGGCGTGGAAGGCAAGCTTGGCGATACCGATATGTAAATCTCCTCCCATTGTAACCGACTCTGTGTAACCCTAGCCCTCTCCGGTCTCTATATAAACCAGAGGGTTTTAGTCCGTAGGACGAAAAACAATCATACCATAGGCTAGCTTCTAGGGTTTAGCCTCTCTGATCTCGTGGTAGATCTACTCTTGTACTACCCATATCATCAATATTAATCAAGCAGGAGTAGGGTTTTACCTCCATCGAGAGGGCCCGAACTGGGTAAAACATCGTGTCCCTTGTCTCCTGTTACCATCCGCTGGGCGCTTGATTCGGGACCCCCTACCGAGATCCGCCAGTTCGACACCGACAATGGTGCTCTCATTGAGAGTTCCTCTGTGTCGTCATCTTTAGGCTCGATGGCTCCTCCGATCGTCAACAACGATGCGGTCCAAAGCGAGACTTTTCTCCCCGACAGATCTTCGATTGGCGGCTTTGCATGCGGGCAATTAAGCAGCCATTTGGAGCAGATCGAAAGCTAAGTCCCTGGCCATCAGGTCAGATTTGGAAGTTTGAACTACACGGCCGACGTCCGCGGAGACTTGATCTTCGACGGGTTCGAGCCACAGCCAAGCGTGCCGCACTGTCACGATGGGCATGATCTAGCTCTGCCGCCGAATAGTGCCCTGGAGGCCACACCAGTGTCTGCTCCGACCCTTAGCTCAGAGCCGACTGCGCCAATCGAGGACGGGTGGCTGGACACCGCCTCGGGGGCTGCAATCTCTACGGCGATCGAGCCGAACACCATACCTGTCCTTTGCGAAGCTCGTGACTCCAAGGTGCCGGACTCCTCTCCGGACTCCGAACCTTCCGCGCCCCTGCCAATCGAATCTGATTGGGCGCCGATCAAGGAGTTCACCGCCGCAGACATCTTTCAGCACTCTCCTTTCGGCGACATTCTGAATTCACTAAAGTCTCTCTCTTTATCAGGAGAGCCCTGGCCGGACTATGGTCAGCAAGGTTGGGATGCGGACGACGAAGAAATTCAAAGCCCACCCACCACCCACTTCGTAGCCATTGTCGATGATTTAACCGACATGCTCGACTTTGACTCCAAAGACATCGACAGTATGGACGACGATGTAGGAGACGAACAGGAATCAGCGCCTATAGGGCACTGGACAACCACCTCATCCCACGATGTATACATGGTGGACACACCTAAAAGAAACGACGACGAGGAACAAAGGGGCACAACGAGGGATCGTTCCCTCGAAAAGCAGTCAAAGCGGCGGCGTAAGCGCCGCTCCAAACCCCACCTCGATAGAAACAGCAGCCACACAGACCCAGCCATAGAGCAGGGCGAACCGGCGGACGACGAACATGCCATCGAGCAACCGTCCGAACAGGGCAATTTGGATAAACAACCCGTCCCCGACGAAGATAACAGTCCGGTCGACCTCACGCCGGACAGATTGCTGGAGCAGAAGAACCTCCAAAAAAGGCTCATGGCCACTACGCTTAGCCTGAAAAAGCAGAAACGGAAGCTCAAAACAGCGGAAGACGCACTCAGAATTAGATGGAGCAAAGTACTCAACACCGCAGACAGATACGGCGACAGTCGCCACGCAAAGAGTTATCCGAAGCGAACATTACTGCCGGAATTTGATGGAGAAGCCTTAGAGCCTCCGCAATCAAAAAATAAGGAAGCCACCCAGTCGGATAAACGACCCCATGGCCTACATAGTGCGGCAAATGGCGCCGCACACAATCCGGCACGCGATCCTCACAAGGATTCGCATCAAAAAGATGGCCCAGCTAGATCTATCTACGGGCCAAGAAAGCAAGCTCTAGTAAGCAATGCAACACATCAAGTATCCGAACATAACGGTACACCCAAATATAGGGGTGCCGCACACCCCCTATGTTTTACCGATGAAAGTGATAAAGCATTAAGCAAGGCCCACGTAACATCTTCAGCCCACGTAATAATGGTAGTCATTGCCCCGTGGACGGAACCATTCCTAGCCTACCTAACCAGGCAGGAACTTCCCGAGGACCAAAACGAGGCACGCTGCATAGTGCGGCGATCTAAAGCCTATAAAGTCCATGAGGGAGAGCTTTATAAAAAAAGCATCACCGGAGTCCTTCAAAGGTGTATCTCCAAAGAGGAAGGGCGGAATCTTCTGGCTGAAATTCATGCCGGACTCGGCGGGCACCACGCCGCAGCCCGTGCCCTTGTAAGCAAGGCCTTCCGTACAGGATTTTATTGGCCAACGGCCCGGCAGATGCTCGGGACTTAGTCCAACGATCGTCGGTTGCCCGCTCTTTGCTAATCAAAGCCACATGCCACCCACCGCCCTCCAAACTATACCCATCACCTGGCCCTTCGGTGCAGGGGCTTGACATGGTTGGACCCCTTAAAGGAGGAACCCACAAGCAAAAATACCTACTAGTCATGGTGGATAAATTCACCAAATGGATAGAGGCCAAGCACGTTAAGACGGCGAATCCGGACCGGTGATAGACTTCATATCGGGGTCATACACCGTTCTGGCGTCCCCACAGCACCATCACCGATAGCGGCACGAACTTCACGGCCGACGAGGTCAAACTCGGTGCAAAAACATGGGCATCAAGCTCGACTATGCTTGATCTATCACCCTCAAACTAACGGTCAAGTCGGCGAGCAAATGGTCTAATCATGGCGGCATCAAACCCAGATTAGTGCGGTCCCTCAAGGAATCTAACACGACTTTGGGTAGAGGAGCTCGACTTCAGTACTGGGGCTGCGGACCACGCCAATTGCACCACCGGATTCACACCATTCGGTATACGGCGCAGAGGCAGTTCTACCCTGCGACATAATTCATGACTCACCTCGCGTGCGCATGTACGAAGAAAGAGAAGCCGAGCTCGATCGGCAGGACAGTTTGGACGCCTTGGAGGAGGAGCGTGACATGGCAAAAGCCCGTTCCGCATTTTATCAACAGCAGGCCCGAAGATATCAAAGCAGAGAAGTACAGGCCAAAACTTACAATGTTGGCGAGTTAGTTCTACGCCTGTCGAACAAGAATAAGGACAAACTCAAGCCCAAATGGGAAGGTCCCTTTATTATGGACCAAGTCCTGACCGGCGGAGCGTACCGTCTGCGAGATGCATCGGATAACCGACTCGAGCCGAACCCATGGAACGCAGCCCGTCTCCGAAGATTCTCGCCTAGCGCGGATTCGAGTTCGTCTCCTTCCTCTGTCTATTTTTACACATTAGCTGTCTTATATTTCTCTCCTTCTCCTCCTTTTCTCTTACAGCCTTTAAAGGCTCGTTCGCGCTTTGTTCGCACACACTTGACACGCTATCCGCGCTCATTATACCTGGGGGCTCCTATAACAGAAGCTTATTTATACGGGCTTCATGCCCAACACATGTGTCACACTTCCGCATGTACCTTTTATTCACCATTATATGCATCGATATGACTTAAGTTTTGGCCAAGCTGGGTTGCCTGGCTCCTGTGCTTACCCCTACGTTCCCGATTGTTCGGCTAGGCGGTAAAGGGAGCACCTCTGCGATTGTTACTGCCGGGTCAGCCGGATGTGTACCTCAGACCGGGTGAAGCCGAAAGCTAGCGTTCTTAAGGGAATATACGGTCGGTGAACTAAAGATGATTTCTCACTTGTTTATGTATCTGCCCCCAGATGCTTTTCTGCTTTTTTCGCAGTCCGGACATGCACTTTAGGGCATGCCTCCTAGGGAAAGGAACCCCTAACGGAACTATTCTCCCTAGAAGATGTTTCTTACTAACCATGTAATATAACATAACTAGTTGGGCACTTGTATGTTCAAGCACTAATGACCCCTACGCCTGGTCTCCATGCATGCCCCGGTTCCTACATAACCGAGAGGGTATTCGGACACACTCCGGACTGTCGGGTCCCGAGGTTGAAGCGAAAAGGTCCGCCATGACAAACGATCTACAATCCGGCTAGAAGGCATTTTACATGTCATCTTAAATTACATAGTCAATTTGACTGGGCATATTCCTCTTCAATACCATCCAACAGGCTGTCTAGTTTAAATTTCTGTTGGGAATATTTGGCGGCCAACTCTACTTGGCCGTACACTAAGCTCACGGGGATCTCCTTCCCATCGGCCCCCACAGGTCTGACCTCAGCCATGTGGTTTGGGTCAGCCTTCGTGTACCACGTCTTCACCATGGCCCAGGCCTCCCTGGCGCCTTGACGGCAGGCCGATATCTTCCATAATCGGAAGTGCCTCCACGCTCCCTTAAGCCTCTCTGCAAGCTCTCCAAGGCCTTCGGGCAGGGAGACAGATGGCCACAAGGCCTGGGCGGCGCCTTTCATCACCTGCCAAACTCGTTCGTGCAGTTGTAAGAGCTCGGGAAGAAGGTCACCCATAGAACCGGGCATTTCCTCTGCAGGACGACCTATGAGCATACCTACAGACATAACTCTGTTAGTCGACTTCCTCGCCGAACTCTTTTTCAAAGTTCGTTCAAGCACTTACTAAAAATGCCGCGTCGAAGCTGCCGATTCTCCTTCACGGAGTCCGGCACACTGAGCACGAACATCCTTTAGTTCCTCGCCCAGCCGGGTGTTGGCATCTTGGAGATTATTCTTCTCTGCCTCACCCTCATAAGCATGCTCTCGCCGCCTTTAACCGGCGCAATAGTTGTTGCTTGTCCGGATCTACTCCGCGCCATCTGCAATGATATTGTCGATTTACACACGCCGCACTTCACAACATACTTATCTTTGAGCGTATATTACGGAGGGTCTCCTTGGCCTCCCTGCTGCGGCTAGTGCGGCCTCAAGTTGGGCTTTGCACTCTTCCAGCTCCTGGGACAGTTGGGTATTCTTTTTTGTAAGATCGTGCATAACAAATGATCCTTAAATCAGTTATTCTAACTGTTTCAAGTCTCAGGGGCTACTGGCATATATAACCATCAAATTTTCTCACCCGTATGTCTTTCACATCTGCTCCGTGGCTCGCTAGACCATTTTGAGCGGCACGAAGTGCGCATCTCCAATTGAAGGCATCCAATGCCTCTTGGGAGAAACATCGTCACGAAGAACTGTCCGGCGACGCCTGTGATTCATGGCACTCTCCACCTCGGAATTGGTGGCAGACAGTCTGTCGGCATCATCTGCCGGAGGAGCGTCCGACGCACGCCTCGTGTTTTCCTCTGCTTCTGGACCTAGCTTTGGAGCCTGGCTGGTGGAGGCTCGATTGGCAACCTCTCCGGATATAGTCCGGCGAGCGCTCTTTTTCCTGAAGAGAGCACAAGCTTTAGTATACCTTCCGGGAATAAAACCTAGGAATAAGATGGCACGCCATACCGTTGCGCCGGCGTCTCAATCCAGACCGCACTTCTTTTGAACCTGTTGAGCCTTGCTGCCCCTTGTTGGCTAGCCACCGTAGGCTCGGCCTTCCGCCTCACGGGCTCCTCCTGCAAAACACCATTGGTATACGGTGATAAAAAATAAGCACGGATGGATCGTTTTCAAAGTATTGGGACTTCGGTCTTAGTTACCTGTGAGGCTGGAAGTATTCCGGGGTAATCGGCCGTAATGGCGACCAAGGCATTGTCGATGCTCAGTTGGTAAAATACCCCATCAATCAGCTCCACGGATATGTCCGGATTCTCTTGGGAGGCCTGATCGAGGGATCGTTCCGGATCCTCAGGTTGTGGAGGAGGGCTGTTTATATCCTTCACGGCCCGGCGCAATTCCTGCGTCGAAATCACAAGATAAGGTACTTAACTATGGGAATATGGAACGAATGGGCAAAAAGAAGTGTCCGCTTACCCAGCTTGGAGGATTGTACATAGAAAATCCGTCCTGTGGATTGACGCGGAGGAACTCCTCCTCTTATCCCTTGTACAATGTGGACAAGGCCTTCGTCAGAGCAGCAACCGATCCCGGCCCCTTACGGCCGCAGCGGGTGGCATCATCCTCCCGTTGAAATCCCACATGGGGTGGCCTCTATCTTGAAGCGGCTGCACCCCGCATAATGCATGTGGCCATGACTCGATCATGGTCAGTTCGAATGAGCTAACAACCTTATCCGGCTCATCGGTAAAGGGCGTCCTTGTCATTTTCCTCCGAGGGCTCATGACGCCAGCTTAGGCGCTTCTTCAAGGAGCATTATTGAAATCGGGGAGGCCGATCCGAGCAGGGTCAGCAGGGGCGTCTTCTATATAAAACCATTACGAAGGCCAGTCTTCGGACGCCTTCCTTGGGGTTCCGGATAGATATCCGGTCCCGGCGATGCGCCACAGTTCGACTCCACCCACTTGATATATCGACCCCTCCTGAGAACGGGGCACAAGGCAGAACAACTTCTTCCACAGCACGAAATGAGCCTCGATGCCCAAAAACAGCTCGCAAAGGGCTACGAAGCCCGCAATATGCAAAACGGAGGTAGGTGTAAGGTTGTGCAACTGGAGGCCGTCAGGAGCCCCCGGAGAAACGGATGAATTGGAAATCCGAGCCCTCTTATCAAATAAGGGACAAGGCATACCCGCTCTCCTTTGGAGGGATTGGGGACGCTCTCCGCCTGCTTTCCGCCATTATAGGTGGCGAGTCCGGCTCGAACCGGGACCATGAAGGCTGGGGGAAGAAATCCCTTGGTTTGGAGCGTCACTAGCTCGCTGTGTGGGACGGAACATCTCTCCCAATCTCCAGGCTGAGGACTGGGAGGGCGAGAGGAGGAGCTGTGTCGACTGGCCATGATGGAATGGATTTCTGTCGGATGCGCTCCGATGAACGCTCGCGAAGGGAAGATGGTGTGATTCGGATCTGAATCCTCGTCTCTTTTATAGGCAGCTCATTTGCGCAGCTAGGAGGGTAAATGTAAAAACACCCTGGCTTTTCGCATTCTTTTGACACGTGGAAGACAGCCATTATTGGGCGTGGAAGCCAAGGAGCACAATATTCACGAGAAGCCGGACACTATTTAACAGGTACACAGAATTTGGAGAAGAACCCGCCTTGCAATGCCGAAGACAATCTGCGCGCCGGACTCATCATCATTGAAGCCTGGTTCGGGGGCTACCGAGGGAGTCCTGGATTAGGGGGTGCCCGGATAGCCGGACTATAGCCTTTGGCCGGACTCCTGGACTATGAAGATACAAGATTGAAGACTTCGTCCCGTGTCCGGATGGGATTTTCCTTGGCATGGAAGGCAAGCTTGGCGATACGGATATGTAGATCTCCTCCCATTGTAACCGACTCTGTGTAACCCTAGCCCTCTCCGGTCTCTATATAAACCGGAGGGTTTTAGTCCGTAGGACGAACAACAATCATAACATAGGCTAGCTTCTAGGGTTTAGCCTCTCTGATCTCGTGGTAGATCTACTCTTGTACTACCCATATCATCAATATTAATCAAGTAGGAGTAGGGTTTTACCTCCATCGAGAGGGCCCGAACCAGGGTAAAAACATCGTGTCCCTTGTCTCCTGTTACCATCCGCCTAGACGCACAGTTCGGGACCCCCTACCCGAGATCCGCCGGTTTTGACACCGACACCCATTGTCACCATAGATAAGCACATGCAAGATATACATCAAGTGTTCTCAAATCCTTAAAGACTCAATCCGATAAGATAACTTCAAAGGGGAAACTCAATCCATTACAAGAGAGTAGAGGGGGAGAAACATCATAAGATCCTACTATAATAGCAAAGCTTGCGATATATCAAGAGATCGTGCCAAATCAAGAACAGAGAGAGAGAGAGAGAGAGAGAGAGAGAGAGAGAGAGAGAGAGAGAGAGAGAGATCAAACACATAGCTACTGGTACATACCCTCAGCCCCGAGGGTGAACTACTCCCTCCTCGTCATGGAGAGCACCGGGATGATGAAGATGGCCATCGGTGATGGATCCCCCCTCCGGCAGGGTGCCAGAACAGGGTCCCGATTGGTTTTTGGTGGCTACAGATGCTTGCGGCGGCGGAACTCCCGATCTAGGTTATGTTCTGGAAGTTTAGGTATATATAAGAGGTTTTGGCGTCGGGAACAAGTCACGGGGGGTCTCCGAGGCGGCCACGAGGTAGGGGGCGCGCCCCCACCCTCGTGGGTGCCTCGGGACTCTTCTGGGTCATCCCCGATGCTCCGTGGGCCTCTTCTGGCCAAAAATAATCTCCGTCAAATTTTAGGTCAATTGGACTCCGTTTGGTTTTCCTTTTCTGCAATACTCAAAAACAAGGGAAAAATAGAAACTGGCACTGGGCTCTAGGTTAATAGGTTAGTCCCAAAAATCATATAAAATAGCATATAAATGCATATAAAACTTCCTAGATGGATAATATAGCATGGGACAATAAAAAAACTTATAGATACGTTGGAGACGTATCAGCATCCCCAAGCTTAATTACTGCTCGTCCTCGAGTAGGTAAATGATAAAAACAGAATTTTTGATGTGGAATGCTACCTAACATAATTTTCAATGTAATTTTATTTATTGTGGCATGAATATTCAGATCCATAAGATTCAAAACAAAAGTTTAATATTGACATGAAAACAATAATACTTCAAGCATACTAACAAAGCAATCATGTCTTCTCAAAATAGCATGGCCAAAGAAAGCTGTCCCTACAAAATCATAGTCTGGCTATGCTCTATCTTCATCACACAAAATATTTAAATCATGCACAACCCCGATGACAAGCCAAGCAATTGTTTCATACTTTTGATGTTCTCAAACTTTTTCAATCCTCACGCAATACATGAGCGTGAGCCATGGATATAGCACTATAGGTGGAATTGAATGGTGGTTGTGGAGAAGACAAAAAGGGAGAAGATAGTCTCACATCAAGTAGGCGTATCAACGGGCTATGAAGTTTCCCATCAATAGATATCAATGTGAGTGAGTAGGGATTGCCATGCAACAGATGCACTAGAGCTATAAGTGTATGAAATCTCAAAAAGAAACTAAGTGGGTGTGCATCCAACTCGCTTGCTCACGGAGACCTAGGGCATTTTGAGGAAGCACATCATTGGAATATACAAGCCAAGTTCTATAATGAAAGATTCCCACTAGTATATGAAAGTGACAACATAGGAGACTCTCTATCAGGAAGATCATGGTGCTACTTTGAAGCAAAAGTGTGGTAAAAGGTTAGTAGCATTGTCCCTTCTCTCTTTTTCTCTCATTTTTTATGTTTTTTTTTGTTTTTTGGGCCTTCTCTTTTTTTATGGCCTCTTTTTTTTCTTTTTTTTCTTTTTCGTCCGGAGTCTCATCCCGACTTGTGGGGGAATCATAGTCTCCATCATCCTTTCCTCACTGGGACAATGCTCTAATAATGAAGATCATCACACTTTTATTTACTTACAACTCAAGAATTACAACTCGATACTTAGAACAAAATATGACTCTATATGAATGCCTCCGGCGGTGTACCGGGATGTGCAATGAATCAAGAGTGACATGTATGAAAGAATTATGAAGGTGGATTTGCCATAAATACGATGTCAACTACATGATCATGCAAAGCAATATGACAATGATGGAGCGTGTCATAATAAACGGAACGGTGGAAAGTTGCATGGCAATATATCTCGGAATGGCTATGGAAATGCCATAATAGGTAGGTATGGTGGCTGTTTTGAGGAAGGTAAATGGTGGGTTTATGGTACCGACGAAAGTTGCGTGGTACTAGAGAGGCTAGCAATGGTGGAAGGGTGAGAGTGCGTATAATCCATGGACTCAACATTAGTCATAATGAACTCACATACTTATTGCAAAAATCTATTAGTTATCGAAACAAAGTACTACGCGCATGCTCCTATGGGGATAGATTGGTAGGAAAAGACCATCGCTCGTCCCTGACCGCCACTCATAAGGAAGACAATCAATAAATAAATCATGCTCTGACTTCATCACATGACGGTTCACCATACGTGCATGTTACGGGAATCACAAACTTTAACACAAGTATCTCTCAAATTCACAACTACTCAACTAGCATGACTAATATCACCATCTTCTTATCTCAAAACAATCATAAGGAACCAAACTTCTCATAGTATTCAATGCACTTTATATGATAGTTTTTATTATACCCCTCTTGGATGCCTATCATATTAGGACTAAATTTTATAACCCAAGCAAATTACCATGCTGTTTAAGACTCTCAAAATAATATAAGTGAAGCATGAGAGTTCATCTATTTCTTCAAAATAAAACCACCGCCGTGCTCTAAAAGGATATAAGTGAAGCACTAGAGCAAATGACAAACTACTCCGAAAGATACATGTGAAGATCAATGAGTAGTCGAATAATTATGTAACTATGTGAAGACTCTCTAACATTTAAGAATTTCAGATCTTGGTATTTTATTCAAACAGCAAGCAAAACAAAATAAAACAAAATGACGCTCCAAGCAAAACACATATCATGTGGTGAATAAAAATATAGCTCCAAGTAAAGTTACCGATGAACGAAGACGAAAGAGGGGATGCAATCCGGGGCATCCCCAAGCTTAGGCTCTTGGTTATCCTTGAATATTACCTGGGGGTGCCTTGGGGCATCTCCAAGCTTAGGCTCTTGCCACTCCTTATTCCATAGTCCATCGAATCTTTACTCAAAACTTGAAAACTTCACAACACAAAACTTAACAGAAAACTCGTAAGCTCCATTAGTATAAGAAAATAAATCACCACTTAGGCACTGTTGTGAACTCATTCTAAATTCATATTGGTGTAATATCTACTGTATTCCAACTTATCTATGGTTCATACCCTCTGATACTACTCATAGATTCATCAAAATAAGCAAACAACACATAGAAAACAGAATCTGTCAAAAACAGAACAGTCTGTAGTAATCTGTATCATTCGAATACTTCTGTAAATCCAAAAATTCTGAAATAAATTGTTGGACCTGAGGAATTTGTCTATTAATCATCTGCAAAAATAATAAACCTAAAATCATTCTCCAGTAAAAAATGGCAGCTACTCTCGTGAGCGCAAAAGTTTCTGTTTTTTTACAGCAAGATCACATAGACTCCACCCAAGTCTTCCCAAAGGTTCTACTTGGCACAAACACTAATTAAAACATAAAAACACATCTAAACAGTGTCTAGATGAATTACATATTACTAAACAGGATCAAAAAGCAAAGACCAAAAGTAAAATTGGGTTGCCTCCCAACAAGCGCTATCGTTTAACGCCCCTAGCTAGGCATGATGATTTCAATGATGCTCACATAAAAGATAAGAATTGAAACATAAAGAGAGCGTCATGAAGAATATGAATAGCACATTTAAGTCTAAACCACTTCCTATGCATAGGGATTTTGTGAGCAAACAACTTATGGGAACAATAATCAACTTGCATAGGAAGGCAAAACAATCATAACTTTAAAACTTTAAGCACATAGAGAGGAAACTTGATATTATTGCAATTCCTACAAGCATATGTTTCTCCCTCATAGTAATTTTCAGTAGCATCATGAATGAATTCAACAATATAACCATCACATAAAGCATTCCTTTCATGATCCACAAGCATAGAAATTTTATTACTCTCCACATAAGCAAAATTGTTCTCATTCGGAATAGTGGGAGTATCATAAGAAACTCGAGTACTATAAATTGTTTCCACATTAAAAGAGTAATGTTCAGAAAAAGGGTAATCATAATCATGACAAGTTTTATAAATATAATCATCACTACTTTTTATAGCATAAGTGTCATCACAATAATCATCATAAGTAGCAACTTTGTTCTTATCATAATCGATTGAAACCTCTTTCAAGATAGTGGAATCATTACTAAATAAAGGCACGACCTCTGCAAATCCACTTTCATCAATATAACCATCATAAATAGGAGGCATGCTATCATCATAATAAATTTGCTCATCAAAACTTGGGAGGCTAAAAGTATCATCTTCATTAAACATAGCATCCCCAAGCTTGGGACAAACATTAATTGCAGCAAATAAATTCTCAAACATGTCATCCTCATCAAACATAGCATCCCCAAGCTTGGGCCTTTTCATATCATAAGAATAATCACTCTCATCATTAATAGTATGGATAGCACCAATAGTATAGCAATTATCATCATCACAATGAGTAATAGGAGCAACATTATTAATAGTATAATCACTATTGGCATAATCACAATAAGCATAATCACTCTCATCACAATAAGCATAATCACTCTCATAATTAATAGTATGGATATCACCAATAGTATAGCAATTATTATCATCACAATGAGTAATAGGAGAAACATCATTTGGGAGGGATACCTTTTCACCTTTGCTTCTCCATCTTTTCTTTTTCTTCTTCACATTATGCGTGGGTTTAATCCTCTTTTTGGAGCTCCTTATTAATGAGATTGGTTTAATAGAAGGCTCCTCCTCGTTACCTGATTCATCATAAGAAATAATAGGAAGATATTGGGAAGTCTCTTCCCTTTTATTAGTATTCTCTTCATCTTCTATTTGTTTTCTCGTCTTTATGTAATTGGCAATATAAGGATTTTCAATGCAATTCACCGCACAATACATAAAAATTTCTTCTAGATAAAAATCAAGAAATCTATCAAGATTAAATTTTGGAATACCCTCAGTTATATGTTTCATTTCTTCATACCCCAAAAGAAGACTAAGCTCTTTATGATGCTCAAGGGTAATCAAGTTATCACAATTTTTTGACACGATTTGATCATGAAACAAATAGCATTGGAGCTTTAAATGACCATGTTCATTACAAAGTTCACAAGGATGGCGATAAATATTGAATCTTTCAGCACAATCATCTATCCTTTCTTGAAACCATTTAGTTTCCAAATACTTATGCATGTTGCAAAATCTATCTTCCCTGTTTGGTGTGTACTTGCAAGCTCTATGTATTCCACAAAAGTTGACATGCTTATAAGAGACATTTTCATCATGACTAGTGCAATCATCATTAGTACTATGGATATTCAAGGAATTCATACTAACAACATTGCAATCATGCTCATCATTCAAATATTTAGTGCCAAACATTCTAATGCATTCTTCTTCTAACATTTTGGCACAATTATCAGAATCCTTATTTTCATGGAAGATATTAAAAAGATGAAGCATGTGAGGTACCCTCAATTCCATTATTTTTTGTAGTTTTCTTTTATAAACTAAACTAGTGATAAACAAGAAACAAAAAGATTCGATTGCAAGATCTAAAGATATACCTTCAAGCACTCACCTCCCTAGCAACGGCGCTAGAGAAGAGCTTGATGTCTACTACACAACCTTCTTCTTGTAGACGTTGTTGGGCCTCCAAGTGCAGAGGTTTGTAGGACAGTAGCAAATTTCCCTCAAGTGGATGACCTAAGGTTTATCAATCCGTGGGAGGCGTAGGTTGAAGATGGTCTCTCTCAAACAACCCTGCAACCAAATAACAAAGAGTCTCTTGTGTCCCCAACACACCCAATACAATGGTAAATTGTATAGGTGCACTAGTTCGGCGAAGAGATGGTGATACAAGTGCAATATGGATGGTAGATATAGGTTTTTGTAATCTGAAAATATAAAAATAGCAAGGTAGCAAGTGGCAAAAGTGAGCCTAAACAGTAATGCAATGCTAGGAAACAAGGCCTAGGGTTCATACTTTCACTAGTGCAAGTTCTCTCAACAATAATAACATAACTGGATCATATAACTATCCCTCAACATGCAACAAAGAGTCAGTCCAAAGTCACTAATAGCGAAGAACAAACGAAGAGATCATTGTAGGGTACGAAACCACCTCAAAGTTATCCTTTCTGATCGATCTATTCAAGAGTCCGTAGTAAAATAACACGAAGCTATTCTTTCCGTTCGATCTATCATAGAGTTCGTACTAGAATAACACCTTAAGACACAAATCAACCAAAACCCTAATGTCACCTAGATACTCCAATGTCACCACAAGTATCCGCGGGTATGATTATATGATATGCATCACACAATCTCAGATTCATCTATTCAACCAACACAAAGAACTTCAAAGAGTGCCCCAAAGTTTCTACCGGAGAGTTGATGAAAACGTGGGCCAACCCCTATGCATAAGTTCACAAGGTCACTGAACCCGCAAGTTGATCACCAAAACATACATCAAGTAGATCACGTGAATATCCATTGTCACCATAGATAAGCACATGCAAGGCATACATCAAGTGTTCTCAAATCCTTAAAGACTCAATCCGATAAGACAACTTCAAAGGGAAAACTCAATCTATTACAAGAGAGTAGAGGGGGAGAAACATCATAAGATCCTACTATAATAGCAAAGCTCACGATACATCAAGATTGTGCCAAATCAAGAACACGAGAGAGAGAGAGAGAGAGAGAGAGAGAGAGAGAGAGAGAGAGATCAAACACATAGCTACTGGTACATACCCTCAGCCACGAGGGTGAACTACTCCCTCCTTGTCATGGAGAGCGCCGGGATGATGAAGATGGCCACCGGTGATGGATCCCCCCCTCCGGCAGGGTGCCGAAACAGGGTCCCGATTGGTTTTTGGTGGCTACAGAGGCTTGCGGCAGTGGAACTCCCGATCTAGGTAATGTCCTGGAAGTTTAGGTATATATAATAGGTTTTGGCGTCGGGGACAAGTCAGGGGGGTCTTTGAGGCGGCCACCAGGTAGGGGGGCGTGCCCAGGGGGTAGGGCGCCCCCCACCCTCATGGGTGCCTCAGGACTCTTCTGGCCCATCTCCAATGCTCCATGGGCTTCTTCTGGTCCAAAAATAATCTTCGTCAAATTTCAGGTCAATTGGACTCCGTTTGGTTTTCCTTTTCTGCAATACTCAACAACAAGGAAAAAACAAAAAATGGCATTGGGCTCTAGGTTAATAGGTTAGTCCCAAAAATCATATAAAATAGCATATAAATGCATATAAAACTTCCAAGATGAATAATATAATAGCATGGAACAATAAAAAATTATAGATACGTTGGAGACATATCAGGGCGTCACATGTTAGTATCAGAGCCAACTACCTGTAGGATCCCCCTTTCCAACTCCTTGGCCAAAGTTGAGTCTAGTCAGTGCAAAACTGTTTTACTAACATGGCTGTGTGGCTTACAGGCCCACGTCGCCATTTGGTGGTATTAGGATATTTTATTCCTCGTCTATACTCTGGAATCTGATCTCTCTTCTATTCGGGTTAAATGATTTTGCTAACTCCAACTCTAGGTTCTCGTAAATACTTTCTCCCGGAGAGACCCTCACTCTATATGATTGCTTGGTGCACTAGGAGATTCTGAAGATACTCTCTGATGTTTTCTTGAGACCCTTATGCCCTTCGTCATTGCGATCCCTACCACTGATAAATCCTTATGCGTAACTACCTACGTTGTCAATCATACCTTCATCCCCAGTTGGTCTTGTTATTACAAGATGTCCTGAAATACTCTCCGATGTTCCGAGAATCCTTTATGCTTACTACCCTGCAGTTCCTTGCCGCATGAATACCCCTATGGATAATTACTCGCGCTAGCCGAGTATCCGTTCGTCCACAGTTTTTCATGTGTTTCACAAAATTGTTTGGAATACTATTTGATCTTTCGAAAGTCCAAAGTATCCTATTGCTCTTGTTCCTCCTTATCTACTTACATTACGGTTACTTCCATATGTCTAGCAATACTCATTAGCATCCTTTGTCATCATAATTTCGAACATTTGATTCGACATGTTTGTGAATGCTCGCGATCATCAGTCCTAAGTAGAATTCTTCCCTTGGTTCAAACGTCACTCCGGACATGAGCTGGTGTTCAACAAATCAAACCTTGATTGATTGTTGATCTATGTCTATTCAATTTAATTGTCTTTGATCAGAGCCTCTGCTTCTGATCTCCGATTTGGGAATCATAATTCTGTTACATTCGAGCTTTGAATTAGTCAGTTGTTTCTATAATCTGATATCCTTACATTCGTTCTTCTTTTGGTGAAGTACCGATACTCACATCAGATTCCTTGTGGACCACCAGATCCTTTGTTGGATTTTATTCGACAGCGTCTTTCATTTTCAATAACCTTGTGAGCCTTTCCTCGGATACATAATGCCTTTGGTATATTGTATCTTCTGCTTTCTCAACCATACTCTGCTTTCGGACTTGAGTTATTTACTCGTGAAGTTTATGGTATATGTTCCTAATATGCCCCTATGGGTTGAATCTATGTCTTCCCTAAATCCGTGTGAACCCAAAGATTATGCGGGTTATATCTACTAGTGTTTCTTCGGATAACATTTCAACGCTACAACTTCTTTGAATGCGAGAAGTGAATGGAATGTTATGCATTGATGAAGTGGAAGTCGACCTTGAACCATTGTGTTCATGCCCATGGACCCGATGTGGAACTTATCATGGAAGCTTCTTGTATTAATATTAATCCCCTTGTGATAAGTTCATCTTGTATCTATGTTTGGTCCTTTGCAACCGTGGTTCCGACCATTGATACGTCCATTTTGCATCATGTTTTCTTACTATTATTTATGATGTTTTTGTCCATAGTAATGCTTTTTGGAGTAATTATAATGCCTTTTCTCTCATAATTTGCAAGGCACACGCCAAGAGGGAGAATTCTGGCAGCTGGAAATCTGGACCTGGAAAAGCTACGTCAGGCCACCTATTCTGCACAACTCCAAACAAGCTGAAACTTCACGGAGATTTTTTATGGAATATTTGAGGAACATTGGAGCAAATAACTATCAGAGGGGGCCGACCAGGTGGGCACAACCCACCTGGGCACACCAGGGAGCCCAGGAGCGTCCTGGTGGGTTGTGCTCACCCAGGCCCACCTCCGATGCCCATTTTCTGGTATATAGATCATTGACCAAGAAAAAATAAGGAGAGGACTTTCGGGAGGGAGCACCGTCGTCTCGAGGCGGAACTTGGGCAGGGGCACTTTTGCCCTCCAGCGGAGCGATTCTGCCGGGGGAACTTCCCTCCCGGAGGGGGAAATCATCATCATCACCATCACCAACAACTCTCCCATCTTGGGGAGGGCAATCTCCATCAACATCTTCGACAACACCATCTCATCTCAAACCCTAGTTCATCTCGTGTATTAAATCTTTTTACCGGAACTATAGATTGGTGCTTGTGGGTGACTAGTAGTGTTGATTACATCTTGTAGTTGATTACTATATTGTTTATTGGGTGGAAGATTGTATGTTCAGATGCATTATGATATTTAATACCCCTTTGATCTTGAGCATGATTATCATTTGTGAGTAGTTACTTTTGTTCTTGAGGTCACGGGAGAAATCATGTTGCAAGTAATCATGTGAATTTGATATGTGTTTGATATTTTGATAGTATGTATGTTGTGATTCCCTTAGTGGTGTCATTTGAACGTCTACTACATGACACTTCACCATATTTGGGCCTAAGGGAATGCATTGTGGAGTAGAAATTAGATGATGGGTTGCGAGAGTGACAGAAGCTTAAACCCCAGTTTATGCGCTATTCCGTAAGGGACCGATTGGATCCAAAAGTTTAATGCTACGGTTAATTTTTTTTCTTAATACATTTCTCGTAGTTGCGGATGCTTGCGGGAGGGTTAATCATAAGTAGGAGGTTTGTTCAAGTAAGAACAGCACCTAAGCACCGGTCCACTCACATATCAAATTATCAAAGTAGCGAACACAAATCAAACCAACATGGTGAAAGTGACTAGATGAATTTCCCGTGTACCCTCAAGAACGCTTTGCTTATCATAAGAGACCGTTTTGGCCTGTCCTTTGCCTCAAAAGGATTGGGCTAACTTGCTGCACTTTTGTTACTACTATCGTTACTTGCTCGTTACAAATTATCTTGCTATCAAACTACTCTGCTACTTACAATTTCAGCACTTGCAGACATTACCTTACTGAAAACTACTTGTCATTTCCTTCTGCTCCTCGTTGGGTTCGACACTCTTACTTATCGAAAATAGCTACAATTGACGCCCTATACTTATGGGTCATCAAGGCTATTTTCTGGCACCGTTGCCGGGGAGTGAAGCGCCTTTGGTAAGTGGAATTTCGTAAGGAAACATTTATATAGTGTGCTGAAATTTATTGTATCTTGTTACTATGGAAAACATTCCTTTGAGGGGTTTGTTCAGGGTATCCTCACCTTGACCGGAACCACAATCAGCTATCCCTCAACCTACTACACCTACTGAAAATATTGAATATGAAATTCCTTCTGGTTTGATAGAACAACTGCTAGCTAATCATTATGCAGGAGATGGAACCGAACATCCTGATATGCACTTGGTATATGTGGAACAAATTTGTGGATTGTTCAAGCTTGCAGGTTTACCCGGAGATGAAGTTATGAAAAAGGTTTTCCCTTTATCTTTGAAGGGAAAAGCATTAGCATGGTATAGGCTATGCGATGATATTGGATCTTGGATTTGGAATCGATTGAAATTGGAGTTCCACCAAAAAAATTATCCTATGCATCTAGTTCATCGTGATCGGAATTATATATATAATTTTTTGCCTCGTGAAGGAGAAAGTATCGCTCTAGCTTGGGGGAGGCTTAATTCAATGTTATATTCATGCCCCAATCATGAGCTTTCAAGAGCAATTATTATCCAGCACTTTTATGCTCGGCTTTCTCGTAATGATCAAACCATGCTTGATACTTCTTGTGCTGGTTCTTTTATGAAGAAGACTATTGAGTTCCGGTGGGATCTTTTGGAAAGAATTAAACGCAACTCTGAAGATTGGGAAATTGATGAAGTTAAAGAGTTAGGTATTAAGCTTAAGTACGATTGTGTTAAATCTTTTATGGATACCGATGCTTTTCAAAAGTTTAGCACTAAATATGCACTTGACTCTGAGATAATAGCCTCCTTTTGTGAATCATTTTCTACTCATGTTGAACTCCCTAAAGAGAAGTGGTTTAAATATCACCCACCTATTAAAGAAGAAGTTAAAGAATCGGTGCCTGTTAAAGAAGAAACTATACTTTACAATGTTGATCTAGTTGTTCCTTCTGCTTATATTGAGAAACCACCTTTTCCTGTTAGGATAAAGGAACATGCTAAAGTTTCAACTGTGGTTAACAAAAGCTATATTAGAACACCTAAACCTGATGAACAAATCAAAGTAGAACCTAGTATTGCTATGGTTAAATATCTCTTGGAAGAAGATATGGATGGGCATGTTATTTACTTCTGTGAAGAAGCTGCTAGAATTTCCAAACCTAAGAAAAAGGACAAACATAGACATGTTGTTGGCATGCCTGTCATCTTAGTTAAAATAGGAGATCACTGTTATCATAGTTTATGTGACATAGGTGCTAGTGTGAGTGCTATTCCTTACACCTTATATCAAGAAATTATGAATGACATAGGACCCTCACAGATAGAAGACATAGATGTTACTATTAAACTTGCTAATAGAGACACTATATCATCAATTGAGATTGTTAGAGATGTTGAAGTCTTGTGTGGGAAAATAATATACCCTACTGATTTTCTTGTTCTTGGTTTCGCACAAGATGAATTTTGCCCCATTATCTTTGGTAGACCTTTCTTGAACACCATTAATGCTAAAATAGATTGTGAGAAACAAACTGTCGATGTTAGTTTTGGTGATGAGTCTCATGAGTTTAATTTTTCCAAGTTTAGTAGAAAACTTCATGAAAAATAATTGCCTAGTAAAGATGAATTAATTGGTCTTGCTTCTATTGCTGTGCCTCCTACTGATCCACTAGAACAATATTTGTTAGACCATGAAAATGATTTACATATGCATGAATCAAATGAAATAGATAAGATTTCCTATGAACAACGTCCTCTGCTTAAACACAATTTGCCTATTGAAACTCTAGGAGGTCCTCCTCCACCTAAAGGTGATCCTGAGTTTGAATTAAAACAATTGCCAGACACTTTGAAATATGCTTATCTTGATGAAAAGAAGATATATCCTGTTATTATTAGTGCTAACCTTTCAGAACATGAAGAAGAAAGATTATTGAAAGTTCTAAGGAAGCACCGAGCTGCTATTGGATATACTCTCGATGATTTAAAGGGCATTAGTCCCACTCTATGTCAGCACAAAATTAATATGGAACCTGATGCTAAACCCGTTGTTGATCACCAACATCGGTTAAATCCGAAGATGAAAGAAGTGGTAACAACAAAAATATTGAAACTTCTGGAAGCAGGTATAATCTATCCTATAGATGATAGTAGATGGATAAGTCATGTTTATTGTGTCCCTAAGAAAGGAGGTATAACTGTTGTTCCTAATGATAAGAATGAACTTATTCCACAAAGAATTGTTACATGCTATAGAATGGTAATTAATTTTAGAAAATTAAACAAAGCAACTAGAAAAGATCATTACCCTCTGCCTTTTATTAATCAAATGCTCCAAAGATTATGTAGGCATACACATTTTTGCTTCCTTGATGGATACTCTGGCTTTTCACAAATACCCGTTTCTCAACCTAATCAAGAAAAGACCACTTTTACTTGACCCTTTGGAACTTATGCTTATAGATGTATGCCTTTTGGTTTATGCAATGCACCTGCTACCTTTCAAATATGTATGACTGCTATATTCTCTGACTTTTGTGAAAAGATTGTTGAGGTTTTCATGGACGATTTCTTTGTTTATGGGAAGTCTTTTGATGATTGTTTAGGCAATCTTGATCGAGTTTTGCAGAGATGTGAACAAAGAAATCTTGTCTTGAATTGGGAGAAGTTCCACTTTATGGTTAGTGAAGGCATTGTTTTGGGTCATAAAATTTCTGAAAGATGTATTGAAGTGGACAAAGCTAAGGTTGATGCAATTGAGAAAATGCCATGTCCTAAAGATATAAAAGGTATTCGTAGTATCTTAGGTCATGCTGGTTTCTATAGGAGATTATCAAAGACTTTTCTAAAATTTCTAGGCCTCTTACGAGTCTTTTGCAAAAGGATATCCCCTTTGTCTTTGATGATGATTGTTTAGAAGCCTTTGAAACACTAAAGAAAGCCTTAATTTCGGCACCTATTGTTCAACCACCTGATTGGAACTTGCCTTTTGAAATTATGTGTGATGCTAGTGATTATGCTGTCGGTGCTGTTCTAGGACAAAGAGTTGATAAGAAACTGAATGTTATTCATTATGCTAGTAAAACTCCAGACAGTGCTCAATGAAACTATGCTACTACTGAAAAAGAATTCTTAGCATTGGTGTTTGCTTGCGATAAATTTAGACCTTATATTGTTGATTCCAAAGTAATTATTCACACCGACCATGCTGCTATTAAATATCTTATGGAAAAGAAAGATGATAAACCTAGAATTATTCGATGGTTTCTCTTGTTACAAGAATTTGATTTGCATATCATTGATAGAAAAGGAGCTGAGAACCCCGTAGCTGATAATTTATCTAGGATTGAAAATGTGCCTGATGACCCACTACCTATTGATGATAGTTTTCCTGATGAGCAGTTAGCTGCAATAAATGTTGCTCATAGTACTCCTTGGTATGCAGACTATGCTAATTACGTTGTTGCTAAATATTTACCACCTAGCTTTACATACCAACAAAATGAAAAATCTTCTATGATTTAAGACATTACTTTTGGGATGACCCACATCTTTATAAAGGAGTAGATGGTATTATTAGATGTTGTGTACCTGAGCATGAACAGGGACAAATCCTACGTAAATGTCACTCCAAAGCATATGGAGGGCATCATGCTGGAGATAGAACTGCTCACAAGGTATTGCAATCTGGATTTTATTGGGCTACTCTCTTCAAGGATGCCCGTAAGTTCGTCTTATCTTGTGATGAATGTCAAAGAATAGGTAATATCGGTAAGCGTCAAGAAATGCCTATGAACTATTCACTTGCTGTTGAACCATTTGATGTTTGGGGATTTGATTACATGGGACCTTTTCCTTCCTCTAATGGGTATACACATATTTTGGTTGCTGTGATTATGTTACTAAATGGGTAGAAGCTAATCCAACCAGTAGTGCTGATCACAACACCTCTATTAAAATGCTTAAGGAAGTTATTTTTTCCAAGGTTTGGAGTCCCTAGATATTTAATGACTGATGGTGGTTCATACTTTATTCATGGTGCTTTCCATAAAATGCTTGCCAAGTATGATGTTAACCATAGAATTGCATCACCATATCATCCTCGGTCTAGAGGTCAAGTTGAACTTAGCAATAGAAAAAATGAAATTAATTTTGCAAAAAACTATCAATAGGTCCAGGAAGAATTGGTCTAAGAAATTAGATGATGCACTTTGGGCTTATAGAACAGCATATAAAAATCCTACGTGTATGTCTCCTTATAAAATGGTTTATGGAAAAGCTTGTCATTTGCCTCTTGAGTTAGAACATAAAAAAGCATACTAGGCAATCAAAGAACTCAACTATGATTTCAAACTTGCCAGTGAAAAGAGGTTATTTGATATTATCTCTTTAGATGAATGGAGAACCCAAGCTTATGAAAATGCAAAATTATTCAAAGAAAAAGTTAAAAGATGGCATGAAAAAAGAATCCAAAAGCGTGAGTTTAAAGTCAGACAATATGTTCTTTTGTACAACTCTCGTTTCAGATTCTTTGCAGGAAAACTCCTCTCAAAATGGGAAGGCCCATATGTTATCGAGGAGGTTTATCGGTCTGGAGCCATCAAAATAAATAATGCCGAAGGTACTAACCCGAAGGTTGTCAATGGGCAATGAATAAAACAATATATCTCAGGTACGCCCATTAATGTTGAAAGCAATATTATCCAAACTTTGACACCGGAAGAACACATAAAAGAGTCCTTCCGGGACACTCCAGAATCGCGAAAATAAGGAGGTACGTGATACGGTAAGTAAACGGACTCCAAAAAATCCGCAAAAATATTTTTTGTCAATTTTGGAATATTTAGAAAAATAGGAAAATAAGAAACTTCCAGGAAGCGTACCCTGGTGGGCACAAGACACCAGGGCGCGCCAGGCTTGCCTGGCACGCCCATGTGGGTTGTGCCCACCTGGGACACCTTCCAGACTCCATTTTTCTTCCGTATGCTCGTCCTCCAAGATAAAAAAAATCTATATATACTCCCCGAACCTGTTGATCACCGTATCGCGAAGAAATCCTCTGTTCTCTTTTCTTGCTGTTTTCGGTCAGATCTATCAATCCAGGCATCATGTCTTCCCCCTCCTCCAACAACATGGAAGAAGATGCTTGGTTGATGAAGATCGAACTGAAGAGGGAGGAGCCTATGGACACCGTCAAGGGAGACAAGGGCAAGGAGGCTACCGTAGATCCACCCTCGGTGGCAGAATAAGCACTGCTAGCCGAGGAGGAATAAGAAGACATCCTTAAGCCTTACCTTAATCACCTTACTCCTGCTGAGATTGAAGCCTTTCGCATCATTGAAATAGTTCGCATACAAAATAAGTATCTCACTCGCGAAAATATTCTGCATCAAGAGCATATCATCCACCTCCGGAGCGTCATCCATCGATTGGAGGATATCTTGATCCTTAAGGACATGATCGCTTCATCACCACCATCATCTTCTTCATCACCAAAGGAGAACTGAGTATCGGGTATGGGCACTCCCCTTGGCTTCCGCCAAGCTTGGGGGAGGTGCCCCGGTATCGTATCATCCCTACTATCTTTTTGCCTTTACTTATTTTAGTTCGATCTTTTGCTTTAGATGAATAAATGTTTAGTTCGATCCTTTCTTCTCTGAGAGTTTGCTTAGTGATCTATCCTTGTAATCGTGTTCAAGATATATAAGAAAGTTAGTTTGAGTTTTTGCTTCTTTACTTTCATGTTGCAATAAAGAGAAAGGAAATAAATAAAAGGAAAGGAAATAAATCGAGAGGATCATATACTAATCTTATGGTAGGTGATGGCACCACATAAGGAAAAGTATAAGCAGAAAATTTTATTAGAGATTAACAAACATTGCATTAGTCAATGATGCAACTCATGAAAGAATTAATAAGGGAAGAGAAGATTCACATATAAATATACTATCCACTGTTCAAGAAATCTTCCGATTCACCGATTAATCTTCCGATTTATAGCTAATTGTGGGGTGACCGATAAGATTATGCCTTATCTCTTCCCTTTATCTTTTGGACCGATTTATTGTTCTGACAAGCGAGTTATTGGGAATCTACCGATAAATCAGACCTATTCATAGCACTATGTTTGCAAAAACTATGTTTATTTATGTTTTGTGGACCTTGTTACGCAATATGTACTATTGTCCTATTTTGTTTGTCATTATATGAGGATTCAAAGGCTAGAAATCAAGGTAACACTTCTGTCAAATATTGTCTTGGTGTTGAATATAGCGTATTTTAGTGTTGGGAACCTGAGATTTGCAAAAAAATATCCGATTAATAGTCGACCGGTAAAATCGATTAATCAACCGATTTCCGATTAATCCCTAATACCTAGCTGACCGAGACGATAATGATAAGCGATATCCTCAACATTGATACTATCCTATAAATCTTTTGTGATTGTGAGCCCTCATCAAAATATTATATGCCAAAATTGTTGACGTTGGACAAGGAAGGCAACTTAATGGTTTATGTTTGTTTATATTCACATAGAAGTCATGTTGTCATAGATCCTTCAACATTTGGTGCTTGCCCCCTATCTTTGCTAGCCAAAAATTCCGCACTAAGTAGAGATACTACTTGTGCATCCAAAAACCCTTAAACCCAAATCTTATTTTCAAGTGTCCACCATACCTACCTAGGGATTGAGAAAGATCCCTCAAGTAAGTTGTCATCGGTGCAAAAAGGCAATAAAAATTGCTTCTAAATGTGTGAGATCATTTAGTGTAAGAGAAAATTGAGTGTCGGTGTCAAAACCGGCGGATCTCGGGTAGGGGGTCCCGAACTGTGCGTCTAGGCGGATGGTAACAGGAGACAAGGGACACGATGTTTTTACCCAGGTTCGGGCCCTCTCGATGGAGGTAAAACCCTACTCCTGCTTGATTAATATTGATGATATGGGTAGTACAAGAGTAGATCTACCATGAGATCAAAGAGGCTAAACCCTAGAAGCTAGCCTATGGTATAATTGTTGTTCGTCCTACGGACTAAAACCCTCCGGTTTATATAGACATAGAACAGGGTTAGGGTTACACAGAGTCGGTTACATTGGCAGGAGATCTACATATTTGTATCGCCAAGCTTGCCTTCCACGCCAAGGAAAGTCCCATCTGGACATGGGACGAAGTCTTCAATCTTGTATCTTCATAGTCCAGGAGTCTGGCCAAAGGTTATAGTCCGGCTATCCGGACACCCCCCTAATCCAGGACTCCCTCAGTAGCCCCCGAACCAGGCTTCAATGACAACGAGTCCGGTGCATAGATTGTCTTCGACATTGCAAGGCGGGTTCTTCTCCAAATCCTGTGTACCTGTTTGAATAGTGTTCGGCTTCTTGTAAATGTCGCGCTCCTTGGCTTCCACGCCCAATAATGTCCATCTTCCACGTGTTGAATGAATGCGAAAAGACAGGGTATTTTTACATTTAGCCCCCTAGCTGCGCAAATGAGCTGCCTATATAAGAGACGGGGATCTAGATCCGAATCACACCACCTTCCCTTCGCGAGCTTTCATCGGAGCGCATCTGATAGAAACCCATTCCATCATGGACAACTGACGCGGCTCCTCCTCACGCCCTCCTAGTCCTCAACCTGGAGATTGGGAGAGATGCTCCGTCCCGCACAGCGAGCTAGTGATGCTCCAAACCAAGGGTTTTCTTCCCCCAGCCTTCATGGTTCCGGTTCGAGCCGGACTCGCCACCTATAAGGGCGGAAAACAAGCAGAGAGCGTCTCCAGTCCCTCCCGAGGAGTTGCCTTGTCCCTTATTTGATAAGAGGGCTCAGATTTCCAGTTCATCCGTTTCTCCGGGGGCTCCTGGAGTTCTATGGCCTCCAGTTGCACAACCTCAGCCTGCCTCCATTCTGCATATTGCGGGCTTTGTGGCCCTTTGCGAGCTGTTTTTGGGCATCGAGGCTCATTTCATGCTGTGGAAGAGGCTGTTCTGCCTCGTACCCCGCTCTCAGGAGGGGTCGATATATCAAGTGGGCGGAGCCGAACTATGGCGCATCGCCGGGACCGGATATCTATCCGGAACCCCGAAGAAGGCGTCCGAAGACTGGCCTTGAATGGTTTTATATAGAAGGCGTCCCCTGCGGACCTCGCCGGATCGGCCTCCGGAGTTGATAATGCTCCTTTGAAGAAACGCCTAAGCTGGCGTCCACGGAGCCCCCAGAGGGAGAATGACAGGGACGTCCTTTACCTGATGAGCCGAATAAGGTTGTTGGCTCATTCCAGACTGACCATGATCGGGGTCATGGCCACATGCATTACGCGGGGAGTGCATCCGCTCCAGTATAGGGGCCACCCTATGTGGGATTTCAACGGGGAGGATGATGCCACCCGCCATGGCCGTAAGGGGCCGGGATCGGTCGCCGATCTGATGAAGATCTTGTATGCATTGTACAAGGGAGAAGAGGAACAATTTCTTCGCGTCAATCCCCAGGACGGGTTTTCTATGAACAACCCTCCAAGCTGGGTAAGCGGACATTTCTTTATGCCCATCCGTTCCATATTCCCATAGTTGAGTACCTTATCTTGCGATTTTGACGCAGGAGTTGCGCCGGGCCGTAAAGGATATAAACAACCCACCTCCACAACCTAAGGATCCGGAACGGTCCCTCGATCCGGCCTCCCAAGAGGATCCAGACATATCTGTGGAGCTGATCGATGGGGTATTTTACCAACTGAGCATCGACAATGCCTTGGTTGCCATTACGGCCGATTACCCCGGAATATTTCCAGCCTCACAGGTAATTGAGACCGAAGTCCCAATACTTTAGAAATGATCCCTCCATGCTTATCTTTGACCACCATATACCAATGGTGTTTTGCAGGGGGAGCCCTTGAGGCGGAAGGCCGAGCCTACGGCGGCTGGCCAACAAGGGGCAGCACGGCCCAGCAGGCTAAAAAGAAGTGCGGTCCGGATTGAAGCGCCGGCGCAACGGTATGGCGTGTCGCCTTATTCCCAGGTTTTATTCCGGAAGGCATACTAACACTCGTGCTCTCTTCAGAAAAAAGAGCGCTCGCCGGACTATACCGGAGAGATTGCCAATCGAGCCTCCGCCAGCCAGGCTTCAAAGCCAGGCCCAGAAGCGGAGGCGAACACTAGGCGTGTGTCAGATGCTCCTCCGACAAAGGATGCCGACAGATTGTCCGCCACCAACTCCGAGGTGGAGAGTGCCATGAACCACAGGCGCCGCCGGACAATTCTTCGTGACACATGTTTCTCCCAAGAGGCATT
This sequence comes from Aegilops longissima, assembly GCA_021605205.1. Classification (NCBI taxonomy): domain Eukaryota; kingdom Viridiplantae; phylum Streptophyta; class Magnoliopsida; order Poales; family Poaceae; genus Aegilops; species Aegilops longissima. Next base: position 57,745,234 of record CM038676.1, read on the forward strand.
GGATGCCTTCAATTCGGGAGATGCGCACCTCCGTGCCGCTCAAAATGGTCTAGCCAGAGCCACGGAGCAGTATGTGAAAGACATACGGGTGAGAAAATTTGATGGTTATATATACCAGTAGCCCTCGAGACTTAAAATAGTTAGAATAACTGATTTAAGGATCATTTATAGTGCAGGATCTTACAGAAAAGAATACCCAATTGTCCCAGGAGCTTGAAGAGTGCAAAGCCCAACTTGAGGCCGCACAAGCCGCGACAGGGGAAGCCAAGGAGACCCCCTCTGGTAACATACACTTTTAAAAGATAAGTATGTTATGAAGTGCGGCGTGTGTATAGATCTGACAATGACATTGCAGATGGCACCGGGGTAGATCCGGACAAGCAACAACTTTTGCGCCGGTTTAAGGCCGGCGAGAACGTGCTTACGAGGGTGAGGCAGGAGAAAAATAATCTCCAAGATGCCAACACCCAGCTGGGTGAGTGTCACATCCCAGATAGACCATGCATTAGGGTGTGCATCATGTTTAAATTTCATTTGAATTTGAAATGGGAAGGCAGAAACCCGAACACCCCCTTAAAAGAACTAGGGTTTACTAAAAATTATTTCAATGAATCCGAAATGCCCTTCAAAATGCTCATCCTCTTTGTTTGGGTTCAGAACCCATGTCAAAGGAGGTGCACCATTTTCTAGGTCATCTAAGGGTTCTAGGGTTAATCCACAAGTTTTAAACTTGGGCATTTTTATTATATAAAATATTTTAAATGTTCAAAAATTGTCAAACCAAAATGTTTCATGTTGGGAATATTCCAACAAGTGACCAGGAGCATTTTGGTAATTTTTAAAATAGTTTTGGTATTTTTAAAAACCCCAACAAAGTTACAGAAAATAGAAAAAGCTTAAAAAAGGAAAAACGCCACTGTCGCCCGTGCCGCCCACCTGCTGCCCAGCCCAGCAGCCGGCCAATGAGCTGCTTGGCTCGCCAGCAGCAGCCTGGTGTCGGCCGGCGAGCGCAGGGCGCGCCACGCAGCTGGCCGCCGCCTGCTTCACCCCTTCGCCGCCGCCGCCTCGACGGTCTCCACGTCGTCGCCCGACCCCAGTGACACCCCATTCTCCCCAGCCTCCTCTCTCGCTCTCCCCAACCTGGCCGACGCCATCGCCGACGCGCCACCGCCGACGCCATGCTCCCCGCCGTCCATGCTCCTCCCCACCATGTCCAGCAGCTCCGCCGCACTCCACTACCCCTAGCTAGCCGAGTCCCGCTCGCTCTAAGCACCCCGAAGCCACTACACCGACCTCGACCGAGCTCAAGCCGCGGAGATCCCCATCGCCGTCGCCGCCCGCATCGACCGCCCCGACCCGACAAGGCTCTCTACGGGTTCACTGTGAGCCTGGCTACTCCCCCGTCCTCTCCGCTCTCTTCCTCTTGCACCACAACGAGCGCACGTCGATCACCCGAACGCACCGCCGCGGAGCTCGTCGCCGACGAGGCTCCGGCCACCCAACGCCACGCCACCTGTCCATCGCACTCACCGAGTTGCGCTGGGCCTAACTATGCACTTCCCGCGCCTCGCCGAGCCCTCTAGCAACAAACCCGACATCACCCGAGCCCCGGCCGCCGCCCGACTCGTCGCCGGTGCCAACTCCGGCCACCCCGACTCCAACTAACCCCACCAAACACCGCGGCTCATCTCCAGCTCCACGTAGATGCTCCCCGCGCCCCATTTGGTGGCCGGAAAGTGCAAAAGCACTTTGCTCCGCCAAGACTGGCCTCGCCCGTGCTGACGCCAGCAGAAGTTGACCATCGACCCCGACCGTGGGCCTGTTGATTGTCTGAGTCAATGACAGGTGGACCCCCCCGGTTAACTAATTAGGATTAGTTCTAATTAATTTAATTAGTTAAACTAACCCTGACATGCGGGTCCCACTGGTCAGTTTGACCTGGATGACCCCGTTCACCCCTGACGTCACGCTGACCTCATGCTGACGCATTAATTCAAATTCTGGATTTATTTTTATATAATAAATTCCAGAATATAAATCAAATTTCAAATGCTTATAACTTTTTATCTATAACTCCAAATGCAAAGATTTATATATGAAAAATTATCAGAAAAATACACTCTATCCATTGGTACAGGTTTCATGCATGTTAAAACAAGTTAACTATGCTGAATAACCAGAATAAGATATTGCACCATTAGGACTAACTCAAATGAGCTATCATTTGAATCCTTGATTCAAATGAGTTCATCTCTGTTCTTCAACTTGCATTAGACCAACACACATCCATATTGCCATGTCATAGCATGCATCATATTGTTGCATATTGTCTTGTGTGTTTATTTGGTGTGCTTTCATGATAGGTTACGCCTCAAGATAACCTCGACTACCCATCCAAGGGCAGTTCTCTACCCCAGTTCCATCAGGCAAGCAATTCATTGATCATTCCGATACAAACCCATGTTCTCGCTTCTGCTCTCGTTTACTGCATTAAGACAACGCGATTCAACTGTTGTGTGCTGCGGTAGTTGAACCCACTTCCTTTGCATGACCTGTCATTGCCATAGTAACTAGATGAAACCCACTAGTATGTGTAGGAGTTGATTGAGCCATGTTTGTGATTCCTACCATGCTATGCTTGCTATGCTTAGAGTTGTGTCAGGTCTGGCTCATCGGGATGATGAACTGGAGTGAAAGGTTGTGTTGGTTCGAGAGTGTAAGTGTTGAACACGATTTGGTAAAGGTATCGATGAGAGGCCATGTAGGAGTACATGGTGGGTTGTTTCATTGAAGCGAACTTAAGAACTGAGATCTGTGTTTGTGATCCATGAAACAGTTACTACCACACATTGGGATCCTTAATTGACCCTCTCGGCTTCTTAACCACCCCTGTTCATAGTCCGGGAGTTGCAAGTAGTTTCTGGTGTTTGTAGCATGCTGGGGGCCGCACATAACGCTGACCTTAGGGGTGGGTTGTGTTGCGGTAGGCACCGTGGCGGTGTACCGAAAGTGCCCGTTTGGTATCTCGGGAACCCTGCACACATCGTTCGGGGCTGTATGGGAAACCTCGGCGGACTCCTGCGGATGGAACCGAATAGGCGATAAACCTGGACTAGGGACTTGAGTGTTTAGGTAGGCTGTGGCCGACACCCACGTTGGGCTTCCGCTTGAAGGTTGCGAGTACATGTCGTAAACGACGATAAGTGGTGAGCGTGTGTGAAGAAGTATACCCTGCAGGGTTAAATATGATCTATTGAATAGCCGTGTCCACGGAGAAGGACTTCTGGGTTACCTATATCAGTTCATAGACAAGTACATGGATACTACTAAAAGCCTCAAGATAAGTGTGAGTATCGTGGATGGCCCTCTTGGGGATGACGAGAGAGGATCCACGGTGGAGTATTGTGATGGTGATTAGTGGACTCGTGTACGACAAAAATGCTTTACAAGTGTGCCACGTAGGATAGCTTAGCCAAGAGTCAAAGCTGGCTTGCTGCAAATAACTCCACCTCCTTCTTGAGAATATGCATGTATGATAGGATTACGTGGTAAGACTTGCTGAGTACCTTTGTACTCATGTTTGCTTAATTAATGTTTTTCAGAGGACTATACTACCCCCGACGGATTCTATGTAGATGTTGACTTGACGAGTAAGCTAGCCACCCGGTGGCGATCTAAGACTTGTGAAGGGCCATTGTAGATAGAAAGGCTCCAACAAGCTTTCTTTCTTTCTAGAGTCGTACTCGGACATAGTTTGCTTCCGCATGTGCTTGTATGATTGTATGACTTGAGTGTTGGGTCATGTGACCCCTACCTGTATGACTATGTTATGTATGGCTCCTCGAGCCTCTTAAATAAAGTACTTGAGTTGTAGAGTTTTGTTGTGATGCCTTGTTGTATTTACTCATATCGGGCATAATGCGTGTATGATTGAAATGCTTGGTATGAGTGGGATCCGACAATCTAGTTGTTTATCCTTGGCAGCCTCTCATATGGGGAAATGTAGTCTCGTGCTTCGGCGATAGTAGTCCGCTACAGCCGGTTCACGAGTCCTGCTAGCCACACTCCGCTTGGACACTTGACTGGCCGGCATGTGATTCATTTCGTTCCTATGTCTGTCCTTCGGGAAATGTCACGCGGTGATACTTGAGTCCTGCCTAGCCTGCTACAGCCCGGGATACCGAGTCCTGTTAGCCAGTGCTACAGCCCGAGTTCATACGTTGATGACCGACATGCTCAAGTGTTTCATGTATGCCTGTCCCCATAGGTTAGTGCCGCTTTGGGTTCACGACTAGCCATGTCGGCCCGGGTTCTTTGTCATGTGGATGCTAGCGACACCATCATATACGTGAGCCAAAAGGCGCAAACGGTCCCGGGCCATGGTAAGGCGACACCCGTGGGAATACCGTGCGTGAGGCCGCAAAGTGATATGAGGTGTTACCAGCTAGGTCGATGTGACTTGGAATCGGGGTCCTGACATTGAGGAGGTAAAAGATGTTCGTGCCTAGCTGTATGACTCTGTTAAGGAGAATCAGCGGCTTCGACGCGGCAATTTTAGTAAGTGCTTAAACGAACTTTTGAAAAAAAAAGAGTTCGGTGAGGAAGTCGACTAATGAGTTATGTCTCAGAGGTATGCTCACTGTGTCGCCCCTGCGGAGGAAATGCCAGTTCTACGGGTGACCTTCTTCCCGAGCTCTTACAACTGCACGAACGAGTTCGACAGGTGATGAAAGGCGTCGCCCAGGCCTTGTGGCCATCTGTCTCCCTGCCCGAAGGCCTTGGGGAGCTCGCGGAGAGGCTCCAGGGAGCGCGGCGGCGCTTCCGGTTATGGAAGATATCGGCCTCCCGTCAAGGCACCAGGGAGGCCTGGGCCATGGTGAAGATGCGATATACGAAGGCTGACCCAAACCACATGGCCGAGGTCAGACCTGTAGGGCCAGATGGGAAGGAGATCCCTGTGAGCTTAGTGGACGGCCAAGTAGAATTGGCCGCAAAGTATTCCCAGCAGGACTGTAAACTAGACAACCTGTTAGATGGTATTGAAGAGGAATACAATAAGTCAAACTGACTATGTAATTTAAAGTGACATGTAAAATGCCTTCTAGCCTGATTGTAGATCGTTTGTCATAGCTTACCTTTTCGCTTCGACCTCGGGACCCAATAGTCCGGATTGTGTCCGAATACCCTCGCGGTTATATAAAAACAGGGGCATGCGTGGAGACCAGGCATAGGGGTCATTAGTGCTTTATCAGACAAGTGCCCTACTAGTTATGTTATATTACATGGTTAGTAAGAAACATCTTCCAGGGAGAATAGTTCCGTTAGGGGTTCCTTTTCTCAGGAGGCATGCCCTAAAGTGCATGTCGGATCTGCAAAAAAGCAGAAAAACATCTGGGGGCAGATAAATAAGTAGGTAAGAAATCTTCTTTTAGTTCACCGACCGTATATTCTCTTAAGAACGCTAGCTTTCAGCTTCACCCAGTCTGAGGTACACATCCAGCTGACCCGACAGTAACAATCGCAGAGGTGCTCCCTTTACCACCTAGCCGAACAATCGGGAATGTAGGGGTAAGCATAGGAGCCAGGCAACCCATCTTGGCCAAAACTTAAGTCATATCGATGCATATAATGGTGAATACAAGGTACATGCGGAAGTGTGACACATGTATTGGGCGTGGAAGCCCTTATAATTAAGCTTCTGTGAAAGAAGCCCCCAGGTACAATGTGTGCTGATAGCGCGTCAAGTGTGTGCGAACAATGCGCTAACGAGCCTTCCAAGGCTTGAAAGAAAAAAGGAGGGAGAAGGAGAAAAATAGAAGACAGCTAAAATGTAAAATATGGACAGAGGAAGGAGACGAACTCAGAATCCGGCGCTAGGCGTAGAATCTTCGGAGACGTGCTGTGTTCCATGGGTTCGGCTCTAGTCGGTTATCCGATGCATCTCGCAGACGGTATGCTCCACCGGTCAAGACTTGGTCGATGATAAAGGGACCTTCCCATTTGGGCTTTAGTTTGTCCTTTTTCTTGCCCGACAGGCGTAGAACTAGCTCGCCAACATTGTAAGTTTTGGCCCGTACTTCTCTGCTTTGATATCTTTGAACCTGCTGTTGATAGAATGCGGAACATGCTTGTGCTACGTCACGCTCCTCCTCCAAGGCGTCCAAACTGTCCTGCCGATCGAGCTCGGCTTCTCTTTCTTCGTACATGCGCACGCGAGGTGAGTCATGAATTATGTCGCAGGGCAGAACCGCCTCTGCACCGTATACCATAAAGAATGTTGTGAATCCGGTCGTGCGATTCGGAGTGGTCCGCAGCCCCCAGAGTATGGAGTCGAGCTCCTCTACCCAGTGCATGTTAGATTCCTTGAGGGACCGCACTAATCTGGGTTTGATGCCGCTCATAATTAGACCATTTGCTCTCTCAACTTGACCGTTAGTTTGAGGGTGATAGACTGAGGCGTAGTCGAGCTTAATGCCCATGTTTTTGCACCAGAGTTTGACCTCGTCGGCCATAAAGTTCGTGCCGTTATCAGTGATGATGCTGTGGGGGACAGCGTAACAGTGTATGACCCCTGATATAAAGTCTATCACCGGTCCAGATTCGGCCATCTTGACAGGCTTGGCCTCTATCCATTTGGTGAATTTATCCACCATGACCAGTAGGTATTTTTGCTTGTGGGTTCCCCCTTTAAGGGGTCCGACCATGTCAAGCCCCCAGACCGCGAAGGGCTAGGTGATGGGTATAGTTTTGAGGGCGGTGGGTGGCATGTGGCTCTGATTAGCAAAGAGCTAGCATCTGACACATCGTTGGACTAAGTCCTGAGCATCTGCCCGGGCCGTTGGCCAATAAAATCCTGTACGGAAGGCTTTGCCTACAAGGGCCCGGGCTGCGGCGTGGTGCCCACCGAGTCCGGCATGTATTTCAGCCAGAAGATTCCACCCTTCTTCTTCGGAGATACACCTTTGGAGGACTCCGGTTGTGCTTTTCTTATAAAGCTCTCCCTCATGGACTTTGTAGGCTTTAGATCGCCGCACTATGCAGCGGGCCTCATTTTTGTCCTCGGGAAGTTCGTGCCTAGTTAGGTAGGCTAGGAATGGTTCGGTCCACGGGGCAATGACTGCCATTATTACGTGGGCGGAAGATGTTATTTCGTTGGTACAACCACCAACTGTGTCAGGATGTTCGGTGTGGGGCAGTGCGGTTGGGTCCAGATTGTTATTTCTGGACTCTCCCTCCCATGATACGGATGGCTTTGAACAGCCTCTCTAGGAAGATGTTGGGGGGGGGGGGGGGGGACAGCATCGCTCTTTGCGCCGATGCGTGCCAACACGTCTGCCGCCTGGTTGTTTTCCCGGGCTATATGGTGAAATTCGAGCCCCTCAAACCGAGCTGACATTTTTAGGACGACATTGCGATAGGCTGCCATTTTCGGATCCTTGGCATCAAAGTCTCCATTTATTTGTGATATCACGAGGTTTGAATCCCCGCGCACCTCTAGGCGTTGAATGCCCATGGAGACTGCCATCCGGAGACCATGTAGAAGGGCCTCGTATTCGGCTGCGTTGTTGGAGTCCGTATACATTATCTCGAGTACGATTGAACTGTATCTCCGGTTGGGGACGTCGAACGACGCCAGACTCCCATACCAGCCAACATTTTGGAGCCGTCAAGTGCATTATCCGGTTGGAATATGCGCCGTACTCTTTAGGGAGTTGGCTTGGTCCATTCGGCGATTTAAGTCGGCCAAAACTTGCGACTTAATAGCTCTCCATGGCTTATAGGTTATGTCGAATGGGAGGAGCTCGATGGCCCATTTGGCAATCCGCCCGTCGCGTCATGTTGTTTATAATGTCGTTAAAGGGTACTTCGGAGGCTACTATTATTGAACACTCTTGAAAGTAGTGTCGCAGCTTCCGGGATGCCATAAACACCGCGTACGCTATCTTTTGATAATGCGGGTACCGTGACTTGCATGGAGTTAGGACAGTGGACACGTAGTAAACTGGCTTTTGAAGAGAGAACTTGTGTCCGTCCGTTTCTCGTTCGACAACGAGCACCGCGCTTACAACTTGATGAGTTGCCGCGATGTATAATAGAATTGGTTCGCCCATGTTGGGCGCGGCCAGGACCGGGTTTGTTGCCAATATGGCTTTTATTTCTTCGAGTCCGGCCGTGGCGGCATCCGTCCACTCGAAGTGTTCGGTGCGTCGGAGGAGGCGATAATGGGGTAATGCCTTTTCTCCCAATTGGGAGATAAAGCGGCTTAGAGCCGCCATGCATCCAGTCAATTTTTGTATTTGTTTGAGGTCTTTTGGGATATCCAATTGTGACAGAGCTCGGATCTTGGCTGGGTTTGCTCCAATTCCTCTACCGGATACAATGAAGCCCAAGAGCTTTCCGGCCGGTACGCCGAAAACGCATTTTTCCGGGTTGAGCTTAATGTCATATGTTCGGAGATTATCGAATGTGAGCCTCAAGTCGTCTACTAGAGTTTCGACGTGCTTGCTTTTGACGACCACATCGTCTACGTATGCCTCCACTGTTTTGCCGATCTGGTTTGCCAGACATGTCTGAATCATGCGCTGATATGTTGCGCCGGCATTTTTGAGCCCGAAGGGCATTGTGTTGAAGCAGAATGGGCCGTATGGAGTGATGAATGCCGTTGCGGCTTGGTCAGGCTCTGCCATCTTAATTTGGTGGTAGCCGGAGTATGCGTCGAGGAAACACAATGAATCGTGTCCTGCGGTAGCGTCGATGATTTGATCGATGCGGGGGAGGGGGAAGGGATCCTTTGGGCAAGCCTTGTTGAGGTCCTTGAAATCGACGCATAGGCGCCATGATTTGTCCTTCTTTGGTACCATCACCAGGTTTGCTAGCCAGTCTAGATTTCTTATATCTCTGATGAATCCGGCCTCCAATAGTTTGGCTAGCTCCTCTCCCATGGCCTGTCTCTTGGGTTCGAAGAAACGCCGAAGAGTCTGTTTGACTGGCTTGAATCCTTTTAGGATGTTTAGGCTGTGCTCGGCCAGCCGTCGTGGGATTCCTGGCATGTCTGAAGGGTGCCAAGCAAAAATGTCCCAATTTTCGCGTAGGAATTCTCTTAGTGCGGCGTCTACATCCGGATTTAATTGTGCCCCGATGGAGGCCGTTTTTGTAGGGTCCGTTGGATGGACCTGGAATTTGACTATTTCATCCACTGGTTTGAAGGAAGTGGATTTGGATCTCTTATCGAGTATCACATCGTCCCTATTCACCGTGGAGCGCAGCGCAGTGAGTTCCTCGGCTGCTAGGGCTTCGGATAGTGCCTCAAGGGCCAGTGCGGCTGTCTTATTTTCGACGCGGAGTGATATGTCCGGGTCACTAGCAAGAGTAATGATTCCGTTGGGCCCAGGCATTTTGAGCTTCATGTACCCATAATGGGGTATAGCTTGGAAAATTGTTAATGCCTCTCGCCCTAACAGAGCGTGGTATCTGCTGCTGAATGGGGCCACTTGGAACGTGACCTCCTCGGACCTGTAATTATCCGGCGTGCCGAACACCACATCCAGTGTGATTTTTCCTGTACAACATGCTTCCCGACTGGGATTATTCCTCTAAAGGTTGTGCTGCTTCGCTCAATGCGGCTCCAGTCTATCTCCATTTTCGGAGGGTTTCCTCGTAAATGAGGTTTAATCCGCTGCCACCGTCCATGAGTACCTTGGTACGGCGAAAGCCATCCACTATCGGACTGAGGACCAATGCGGCTAGTGCTCGGGCTGTTCGGAATTTAGGTTCGTCACTGGCATTAAAGGTAATAGCCGTGTCACTCCATGGGTTTATTGTTGCTACTTGGTAGACTTCGGCGAGGCTATGGAGTGTTCATTTCCGCATATTATTTGATGCGAAGGTCTCAAGACTGTTAATACCGTCATCGGTATCCTCAGGTTGGTGCTCTAGAGCTAGAAGCTCTTCGCCACTTTTGGCCACTGCCGTAGTATCCAACATGCTCTAAGGCTATGAGTTGGGGTGGCGCCCTCTGTACTATGAATTGTACAGGTCCATTGAGCCATCCCTCCGAAGACGGTTCCCTGCCCTATAGAGGTTTTGCTTTTGGTATTTAACCCGGTGCTGGCGATGATGCACCCTTTATTTCGGATGGGGTTGTATTCAAGGTCGGATTGTCCCAAAATCTTGCTTCGGTTTTCCAGGCGCTTTCCATCGCACAGTACTTTCGTACTATGGACTCCAAGTCGGTAAAGCGTGTGATGTCACGGTGACTTATAGCGTTTAGGATCCCGTTGTCCATGCAATTGTTGCAGAATAATGAGATTGCGTCCTCCTCGCGGCAGTCCTTTATCCTGTCCATAACCATGAGGAATCTGGCCCAATAATGGTGTACTGTTTTTGTGGGCTCTTGCCGAATTTGAGATAGGTCGCTTATGTTTGGGTGGGCGGGTGGAATTAAATCCGGAACCGCGCCCAATCTCAGACTTAAGGGCCTAGGAGCTTCCGAACTTGGAAGCTTGGATTCTTGGATGTTGTCCAATGAATCCCGCTGCCTGACTTTAGGTTCAGGGCTTGAGTGACGTCCTCTCCTCCGCGGGAATCCGGCATGGAGGGATTGGGAATCCGGACGTAGCTAGTCCTTAAGATAGAAGAAGGGTCGCCGTATTGTTCCTCCACCACAGCAACGTGGTGGGTAACCTGGGGAGAGTTAATCTCTCTCAGATCAGGTTTAGGCCCAATCTGATCATAGTCTGTAGCGACTCCCAGGGCGGCGATGCGATCCAAGAGCTCGTTTAAGGAAGAGAGCTCCATCGGATCTAACTTCTCGGTGAGCTCCGAGTTAACGTGAAGATTGCTTTCGATGACCCGAGAAGTCATCGTAGGTGCGGCGGCCGAACAGGCGGTCATAAGAAAACCGCCTAGCCGGAGAGTTTGGCCGACAGCCAAAGCTTCTTTAGCAACAGTCCGGTCTTCAAAGACTGGATGAGGCATCCTTCCTGACGACGACGACACAGAGGAACTCTCAATGAAAGCACCAATGTCGGTGTCAAAACTGGCGGATCTCGGGTAGGGGGTCCCAAACTGTGCGTCTAGGCGGATGGTAACTGGAGACAAGGGGCACGATGTTTTTACCCAGGTTCGGGCCGTCTCGATGGAGGTAAAACCCTACTCCTGCTTGATTAATATTGATGATATGGGTAGTACAAGAGTAGATCTACCACGAGATCAAAGAGGCTAAACCCTAGAAGCTAGCCTATGGTATGATTGTTGTTCGTCCTACGGACTAAAACCCTCTGGTTTATATAGACACCGAACAGGGTTAGGGTTACACAGAGTCGGTTACAATGGTAGGAGATCTACATATTCGTATCGCCAAGCTTGCCTTCCACGCCAAGTAAAGTCCCATCCGGACACGGGACAAAGTCTTCAATCTTGTATCTTCATAGTCCAGGAGTCCGGCCAAAGGCTATAGTCCGGCTATCCGGACACCCCCCTAATCCAGGACTCCCTCATTGAGCGTTGCACGAACTTGTGATGGTGAAGAATAAAAGCGACAAACTGCATAATAAAGGTCGCTATCACAAGGGGCAATGCAACATGATGTTCTTTTTCACTATGGGGTTGAGCATACAAACAAATAAGCGCATGGCAACCTGTGCTTCCCTCGGCGAAGGGCCTATCTTTTAATTTTATGTATTTACTTTTATGCAAAGAGTCAAAGTTTTCCTTCTATTCCTTTTTATTTTTATCCTTTGGCAAGCATCATGTGGTGAGGAAAGATCTAGGCACATATGTCTAGTTGAATATAGATAGCATGAGTTATTATTGTTGACATCACCCTTGAGGTGAATACGTTGGGAGGCGAAACTATAAGCCCCTATCTTTCTACATGTCCAGTTGAAACGTTTTGCTCATGTGTATGCGGTGAGTGTTAGAAATCATAGAAGACTATATGATGGTTGAGTATGTGGACTTACCTAAAGGCTCCGATACACGACCCTTCCTGAAAAGATGATGAATTGTAGTTGCAAAGTTGACTGAGAACATAGTTTGTTGGTTTCTAATAGAGTTTTTGCTTTATACTTCGATTGTGTGATGAACTATTACTTATTCATGAGAAGTATATGATAAAAGTTCTATGACCAAAGTATTATGTTTTAATTTGTTGCTGTTATAATAATCTACATGATGCTTCTATGTCTGTATTTTGTTTTTATCGACACCACTCTCTCAAAGCATGTGGACATGTTTTTCGATTTCGGTTTTCACTTGAGGACAAGCGAGGTCTAAGCTTAGGGGAGTTGATACGTCCATTTTGCATCATGTTTTCTTACCGTTATTTATGATGTTTTTGTCCAAAATAATGCTTTTTGTAGTAATTCTAATGCCTTTTCTCTCATAATTTGCAAGGTACACACCAAGAGGGAGAACTGCGGTAGCTGGAAATATGGACCTGGAAAAGCTATGTCAGGCCACCTATTTTGCACAACTCCAAACAAGATGAAACTTCACGGAGATCTTTTATGGAATATTTGAGGAATATTGGACCAAATAACTATCAGAGGTGGCCCAGCAGGTGGGCACAACCCACTTGGGCACGCCAGGGAGCCCAGGCGCGGCCTGGCGGGTTGTGCTCACCCAGGCCCACCTCCGGTGCCCATCTTCTGGTATATAGGTCATTTTGACCTAGAAAAAATAAGGAGAAGACTTTCGGAACGGAGCGCCACCGTTTCGAGGAGGGACTTGGGCAGGAGCACTTTTGCCCTCCGGTGGAGCGATTCCACTGGGGGAACATCCCTCCCGGAGGGGGAAATCATAGTCATCATCGTCACCAACAATTCTCCCATCTTGGGGAGGGAAATCTCTATCAAGATCTTCAACGGCACCATCTCATCTCAAACCCTAGTTCATCTCTTGTATTCAATCTTGTTACCAGAGCTATAGATTGGTGCTTGTGGGTGACTAGGAGTGTTGATTACATCTTGTAGTTGATTACTATATGGTTTATTTGGTGGAAGATTATATGTTCAGATCCATCATGCTATTTAATACCCCTCTGATCTTGAGCATGATTATCATTTGTGAGTAGTTACTTTTGTTCTTGAGGTCACGGGAGAAATCATGTTGCAAGTAATCATGCGAATTTGATATGTGTTTGATATTTTGATAGTATGTATGTTGTGATTCCCTTAGTGGTGTCATGTGAACATCGACTACATGACACTTCACCATATTTGGGCCTAAGGGAATGCATTTTGGAGTAGAAATTAGATGATGGGTTGCGAGAGTAACAGAAGCTTAAACCCCAGTTTATGCGCTATTCCGTAAGGGACCGATTGGATCCAAAAGTTTAATGCTATGTGTCATGGAATTGTCACGACAAATTGTTGGGGAACGTAGAAGAAATTCAAAATTTTCTACGCATCACCAAGATCAATCTATGGAGAATCTAGCAACGAGGGAAGGAGAGTGCATCTACATACCCTTGTAGATCACTAAGCGGAAGCGTTCATGTGAACGGGGTTGAAGGAGTCGTACTCGTCGTGCTTCAAATCACCGGAGATCCTAGTACCGAACGGACGGCACCTCCGCGTTCAACACACGTACAGCCCGGTGACGTCTCCCATGCCTTGATCCAGCAAGGAGAGAGGGAGAGGTTGAGGAAGACTCCATCCAGCAGCAGCACAACGGCGTGGTGGTGATGGAGGAGCATGGCAATCCCGCAGGGCTTCGCCAAGCACCTAGGGAGAGGAGGAGGAGGAGAGGCAGGGCTGCACCAAGAGGGAGAGGCTCTCGTGTGTTATGGGCAGCCCCAGGCCTCTATTTATATAGGGGAGAGGGAGGAGGGTGCGCCCCCTCTAGGGTTCCCAACCCTAGAGGGGCGGCAGCCCCAAACCCATCTATTGGGTGGCGGCCACAAGGGGAGGAGAGGGAGGCGCAGGGAGTATGGGCCTTAAGGCCCATCTGCCCTTAGGGTTTGCCCCTTCTCCCTTCTAGCCGCATGGGCCATGGTGGAGGCGCCTAGCCCACCTAGGGGCTGTTGCCCTCTCACACTTGGCCCATGTATGCCTCTTGAGCATGTGGCCCCACTTGGTGGACCCCCGGGACCCTCCCGGTGGTCCCGGTACATTACCGATATTGCCCGAAACTTTTCCGGTTACCAAAACAGGACTTCCCATATATAAATCTTTACCTCCGGACCATTCCGGAACTCCTCGTGACATCCGGGATCTCATCCGGGACTCCGAACAACATTCGGTAACCACATACAAGCTTCCTATATATCCCTAGCGTCACCGAACCTTAAGTGTGTAGACCCTACGGGTTCGGGAGACATGCAGACATGACCGAGACGTTCTCCGGTCAATAACCAACAGCGGGATCTGGATACCCATGTTGGCTCCCACATGTTCCACGATGATCTCATCGGATGAACCACGATGTCAAGGACTCAATCGATCCCGTATACAATTCCCTTTGTCTAGCGGTATTGTACTTGCCCGAGATTCGATCGTCGGTATCCCGATACCTTGTTCAATCTCGTTACCGGCAAGTCTCTTTACTCGTTCCGTAACACATCATCCCGTGATCAACCCCTTGGTCACATTGTGCACATTATGATGATGTCCTACCGAGTGGGCCCAGAGATACCTCTCCGTCTACCGGAGTGACAAATCCCAGTCTCGATCCGTGTCAACCCAATGGTCACTTTCGGAGATACCTGTAGTGCACCTTTATAGTCACCTAGTTACGTTGTGACGTTTGATACACCCAAAGCACTCCTACGGTATCCGGGAATTGCATGATCTCATGGTCTAAGGAAGAGATACTTGACATTGGAAAAGCTCTAGCAAAACGAACTACACGATCTTGTGCTATGCTTAGGATTGGGTCTTGTCCATCACATCATTCTCCTAATGATGTGATCCCGTTATCAATGACATCCAATGTCCATGGTCAGGAAACCGTAACCATCTATTGATCAACGAGCTAGTCAACTAGAGGCTTACTAGGGACATGGTGTTGTCTATGTATCCACACATGTATTGCTGTTTCCGGTCAATACAATTATAGCATGAATAATAAACGATTATCATGAACAAGGAAATATAATAATAACAAATTTATTATTGCCTCTAGGGCATATTTCCAACAGTCTCCCACTTGCACTAGAGTCAATAATCTAGTTCACATCGCCATGTGATTAACACTGATAGGTCACATTGCCATGTGACCAACATCCAAAGAGTTTACTAGTGTCTTAAACTAGTTCACATCACCATGTGATTAAGTCTCAATGAGTTCGGGGTTTGATCATGTTTTGCTTGTGAGAGAGGTTTTAGTCAACGGTGCGAACCTTTCAGATCCGTGTGTACTTCGCAATTCTCTATGTCATATTGTAAATGCTGCTTTCACGCTCCACTTGGATCTATTCCTAATGGTTGCTCCACTATACGTATCCGGTTTGCTACTCAGAGTCACTCGGATAGGTGTTAAAGCTTGCATCGACGTAACCCTTTACGCGAACTCTTTATCACCTCCATAATCGAGAAACATGTCCTTATTTACTCCAAGGACAATTTTGACCGCTGTCCAATGATCCCCATTCTGGATCATTCTTGTACCCCTTGATCGACTCATGGCAAGGCACACTTCAAGTGCGGTACACAAGATAGCATACTATAGAGCCTACGTTTAAAGCATAGGGGCGACCTTCGTCCTTTCTCTCTTTTCTGCCGTGGTCGAGCTTTAACTCTTAACCTCATACCTTACATCTTAGGCAAGAACTCCTTCTTTGGTGATCCATCTTGAACACCTTCAAGATCATGTCAAGGTATGTGCTCATTTGAAAGTATTATTAAGCATTTTTGATCTATCCTTATAGATCTCGATGCTCAATGTTCAAATAGCTTAATCCAGGTTTTCTATTGAAAAACATCTTTCAAATAACCCTATATGCTTTCCAGAAATTCTACATCATTTCTGATCATCCATATGTCAACAACATATACTCATCGAAATTCTATAGTGCTCCCACTCACTTCTTTGGAAATACAAGTTTCTCATAAACTTTGTATAAACCCAAAATCTTTGATCATCTCAT
Organism: Aegilops longissima; assembly: GCA_021605205.1. Lineage (NCBI taxonomy): Eukaryota > Viridiplantae > Streptophyta > Magnoliopsida > Poales > Poaceae > Aegilops > Aegilops longissima. The sequence continues at coordinate 57,761,324 of CM038676.1, forward strand.
CAAAGTGCACATTCCAACTCCGAGATGCTTACTCCGGTCCTTAGAAGGATCATTGGAGCTAGCATACCTTTTAGCATCCTTAGGATCGACAAAACTTTTCGATTGTATCACATACAACCTTTCCTTACGTAAAGGTAAGGAAACTCGTCTTGACATCCATCTGCCAGATTTCATAAATGCAGCTAATGCTAACATGATTCCGACGGACTTAAGCATCGCTACGGATGAGAAAATCTCATCGTAGTCAACTCCTTGAACTTGTGAAAAACTCTTTGCCACAAGTCGAGCTTCATAGAAGGTGACATTACCGTCCATGTCCGTCTTCTTCTTAAAGACCCATTTATTTCAATGGCTTGCCGATCATCGGGCAAGTCCACCAAAGTCCATGCTTTGTTATGATACATGGATCCTACCTCGGATTTCATGGTTTCTAACCATTTGTCGGAATTTGGGCCCACCGTCGCTTCTCCATAGCTCGTGAGGTTCATTGTTGTCTAGCAACATGACCTTCAAGACAGGATTCTGTACCACTCGAAGTAGTACGCATCCTTGTCACCCCACGAGGTACGGTAGTGACTTGATCCAAAACTTCATGATCACTATCATAAGCTTCTACTTCAATTGGTGTAGGTGCCACGGGAACAACTTCCTGTGCCCTGCTACACACTAGTTGAAGTGACGGTTCAATAACCTTATCAAGTCTCCACCATCCTCCCACTCAACTTTTCGAGACAAACTTTTCCTCGAGAAAGGACCCGAATCAAGAAACAATCCCTATTGCTTTCGGATCTGAATTAGTAGGTATACCCAACCATTTTGGGTGTCCTATGAAGATGCATTTGATCCGCTTTGGGTTCGAGCTTATCAACCTGAAACTTTTCACATAAGCGTCGCAGCCCCAAACTTTTGAGAAACGACAACTTAGGTTTCTCCAAACGGTGTCGTCTCAACGGAATTACGTGGTGCCCTATTAAAGTGAGTGCGGTTGTCTCTAATGCCTAACCCATGAACGATAGTGGTAATTCGATAAGAGACATCATGGTACGCACCATATCCAATAGGTTGCAACTATGATGTTCGGACACACCATCACACTATGGTGTTCCAGGCGGTATTAATTGTGAAACAATTTGCACAATGTCTTAATTGTGTGCCAAAACTCGTAACTCAGATACTTATCTCTATGATCATATCATAGACATTCTATCCTCTTGTCACGAAGATCTTAAACTTCACTCTGAAATTACTTGAACCATTCAATAATTCAGACTTGTGTTTCATCAAGTAAATATACTCAACATCCACTCGAATCATCTGTGAAGTCAGAACATAACGATATTCACTGCATGCCTCAGCACTCATTGGACTGCACACATCAAAATGTGTTACTTCCAACAGGTTGCTACCTTGTTCCATCTTACTGAAACCGAGGCTTTTCAGTCATCTTGCTCATGTGGTATGATTTGCATATCTCAAGTGATTCAAAATCAAGTGAGTCCAAACGGTCCATCTGCATGGAGTTTCTTCATGCATATACACCAATAGACATGGTTCGCATGTCTCAAACTTTTCAAAATTGAGTGAGTCCAAAGATCCATCAACATGGAGCTTCTTCATGCGTTTTATACCAATATGACTTACATGGCAGTGCCACAAGTAAGTGGTACTATCATTACTATCTTATACTTTTGGCATGAAAATGTGTATCACTACGATCGAGATTCAATAAACCATTTATTTAGGTGCAAGACCATCGAAGGTATTATTCAAATAAATAGAGTAACCATTATTCTCCTTAAATGAATAACCGTATTGCGATAGACACAATCCAATCATGTCTTATGCTCAACGCAAACACCAAATAACAATTTTAGGTTTAACTCCAATCTCGATGGTAGAGGGAGCGTGCGATGTTTGATCAAATCAAACTTGGAAACACTTCCAACACATATCGTCAGCTCACCTTTAGCTAGTCTCCGTTTATTCCGTAGCTCTTTTATTTCGAGTTACTAACACTTAGCAACCGAACCGGTATCTAATACCCTGGTGCTACTAGGAGTACTAGTAAAGTACACATTAACATAATGTATATCAAATATACTTCTATAGACCTTGCCTGCCTTCTTATCTACCATGAATCTAGGGTAATTCTGCTCCAGTGGCTGTTCCCCTTATTACAGAAGCACTTAGTCTCGGGTTTGGGTTCAACCTTGGGTTTCTTCTTTGGAGCAGCAACTGATTTGCCGCTTCATGAAGTGCCCTTCTTGCCCTTGCCCTTCTTGAAACTAGTGGTTTCATCAACCATCAACAATTGATGCTCCTACTTGATTTCTACTTTCGCGGTGTCAAACATCGCGAACACTTCAAGGATCATCATATCTATCCTCGATATGTTATAGTTCATCACGAAGCTCTAGTAGCTTGGTGGCAATGTCTTGGGAGAAACATCACTATCTCGGGAAGATCAACTCCCACTCGATTCAAGTGATTGTCACACTCGGACAATCTGAGCACAAACTCAACGATTGAGTTTTCTCCCTTAGTTTGCAGGCTAAGAAAATCGCCGGAGGTCTTATACCTCTTGACGTGGGCACGAGCCTGAAATCCCAATTTCAGCCCTCAAACATCTCATATGTTCCGCGACATTTCAAAACGTCTTTGGTGCCTCAACTCTAAACCGCTTAACCGAACTATCACGTAGTTATCAAAACGTGTATGTCCGATGTTCGCAACATCCACAAACGACGTTTGGGGTTCAGCACACCGAGCGGTGCATTAAGGACATAAGCTTTCTCTGTCCGCATAATCGCTACTTTCAACTTTCAACTATATTTTCTCTAGGAACATATCTAAATAATGGAACTAAGCGCGAGCTTACGACATAATTTGCAAAAGGTCTTTTGACTATGTTCAGGATAATTAAGTTCATCTTATGAACTCCCACTCAGATAGACATCCCTCGGTCATCTAAGTGATTACATGATCCGAATCAACTAGGCCGTGTCCGATCAACACGTGAGACGGACTAGTCATCATCGGTGAACATCTTCATGTTGATCGTATCTACTATCGACTCATGCTCGACCTTTCGGTCTCCGTGTTCCGAGGCCATGTCTTTACATGCTAGGCTCGTCAAGTTAACCCTAAGTGTTTCTGCGTGTGTAAATCTTGCTTACACCCGTTGTATGTGAACGTAAGAATCCATCACACCCGGTTAACACGTGGTGCTTAGAAGCGACGAACTGTAGCAACGGTGCATAGTCAGGGGAGAACACTTCTTGAAATTTGTGTAAGGGATCATCTTATTTACTACCGTCGTTCTAAGTAAACAAGATGCATAAACATAATAAACATCACATGCAATTATATAGTAGTGACATGATATGGCCAATATCATATAGCTCCATTGATCTCCATCTTCGGGGCTCCATGATCATCATCGTCACCGGCATGACACCATGATCTCCATCATCGTGTCTTCATGAAGTTGTCTCGCCAACTATTACTTCTACTACTATGGCTACCGGTTAGCAATAAAGTAAAGTAATTACATGGCGTTGTTTAATGACACGCAGGTCATACAATAAATAAAGACAACTCCTATGGCTCCTGCCGGTTGTCATACTCATCGACATGCAAGTCGTGAGTCCTATTACAAGAACACGATCAATCTCATACATCTCATATCATTCATCACATTCTTCTTGGCCATATCACATCACATAGCATACCCTGCAAAAACAAGTTAGACGTCCTCTAATTGTTGTTTGCATGTTTTACGTGGCTGCTATGGGTTCTAGCAAGAACGTTTCTTACCTACGCAAAACCACAACGTGATATGCCAATTGCTATTTACCCTTCATAAGGACCCTTTTCATCGAATCCGTTCCGACTAAAGTGGGAGAGACGGCACCGCTAGCCACCTTATGCACCAAGTGCATGTCATCGGTGGAACCTGTCTCACGAAGAATGCGTGTAAGGTCGGTCCGGGCCACTTCATCCCACAATACCGTCAAACAAGATTGGACTAGTAACGGTAAGCATATTGAACATCATCAACGCCCACAACTACTTTGTGTTCTACTCGTGCAAAGAATCTACGCAATAGACCTAGCTCATGATGCCACTGTTGGGTAACGTAGCAGAAATTCAAAATTTTCTACGCATCACCAAGATCAATCTATCCCGTATACAATTCCCTTTGTCTAGCGGTGTTGTACTTGCCCGAGATTCGATCGTCGGTATCCCGATACCTTGTTCAATCTCGTTACCGGCAAGTCTCTTTACTCGTTCCGTAACACATCATCCCGTGATCAACCCCTTGGTCACATTGTGCACATTATGATGATGTCCTACCGAGGGGCCAGAGATACCTCTCCGCTCACCGGAGTGACAAATCCCAGTCTCGATCCGTGTCAACCCAATGGTCACTTTCGGAGATACCTGTAGTGCACCTTTATAGTCACCCAGTTACGTTGTGACGTTTGATACACCCAAAGCACTCCTACGGTATCCGGGAATTGCACGATCTCATGGTCTAAGGAAGAGATACTTGACATTGGAAAAGCTCTAGCAAAACGAACTACACGATCTTGTGCTATGCTTAGGATTGGGTCTTGTCCATCACATCATTCTCCTAATGATGTGATCCCGTTATCAATGACATCCAATGTCCATGGTCAGGAAACCGTAACCATCTATTGACCAACGAGCTAGTCAATTAGAGGCTTACTAGGGACATGGTGTTGTCTATGTATCCACACATGTATTGCTGTTTCCGGTCAATACAATTATAGCATGAATAATAAACGATTATCATGAACAAGGAAATATAATAATAACTAATTTATTATTGCCTCTAGGGCATATTTCCAACACAAATGTCCTAGTGTGAGTACTTAGTCCTGGAGCCATCACAATGAGATTAGCTTAAAGGGGTTAAACAGGACAAAGGACACGAGGATTTTATATTGGTTCGGCCCCTTGCGGTGAAGGTAAATGCCTAATCCAGTTTGAGGTGGTATTGCTAGGGTTTCGATGACCAGGGAGCGAATACGCTTAACCTAGCTCTCGATCTGTTGTTTCTTGTCCCTAAACCGCCGCCGGGTCGTCCCTTTATATACACAGGTTGACGCCCCGCGGTTCACAGAATCCCGACCGTCTCATAAACGTGTCCGGCTTGGTATCTACTCTTTCCTATCTTACAATACAAGTCATACGCCTATGGCGGATTACGTCTATGGGCCCTAACCCGCCTCCAAGCTTTTGACCTTCTTATTAAATCTGCTTCATAAGTCACCATCTTCTATGTCTTCATGGGCTTCAACACTGGTAAATCATCATGAGTATGATTCGGCCCCTCCTGGGCGGTTTATACTCAATAGTTATGTCCCCAACATTAGGCCCCAGGTTGATTTGAACCTTTTCACATCAATCTTCAACACTTAGAAAAAATCTTCTACATTACCTTCGCGAAACTTATAACTCGCCATGATGTCATCTTCTGGAATCATGATAACCCGCCGTGACGTCACCTGCCATTAACTTTCATAGAGCCAAAATGTTTTATAATGTATCTCCTTGTCTTTAATGAATCTCCGAAAATCGAGGCGTCTGCACATTTACATATCCGTTTTTTGACCTCCTCGATTCCCGCGCTTGCCACTTATCCATTCGCCTTATAAATAGGACCGGGGGTCCCTTTCACCTCCCCCCCCCCCCGTGCCTCTTCGTCTCATCGTCTTCCTTGCGATGCCCTTGCGCTCAAGCTCCGCCGCCGCCGTCAGGCTTCACCTCTGCTTCAACGTTGGCTGCTGCACCAACCTGTTCGGACCATACTCCACTCATGCACCTCCGCCATTCAACAGCTTCAGTAAGTTCTTCTTACTCCCCTCTGTAGATCTGTTTAGGGTTCGAATGAGCTCATGGAGGTTCGGCGCTGTTCTTCACCTGTTCTTCACCGTAGCATAAATGCCGGATTCAAACTTGATATAGTCCTGTGCGGTAGTAGAAATAGTCCTTGTTTTCCATCAGATCATCTCTTTTATGTAGAAAACCCAATCTGGAACTTCATAAACTGTTTAAGTATCAATATTTAGGTCTGAATATTTTTCTTTTTCTGACACACGGTAGATCCAAAATTGTGATATCAATCTGCAAAAACTGTTTTTCATCACTTAGTCATTTTCCAACTTCAAATCTATACTTTCAATATCTGTGTAGGCGGTTTAACTTAGAAAATAATAACCCGCCAGGTACCATTAGTCCCCACTTAAACCGCCAATTGCTCATCTCTGCAACTTGATAATGCCAATCTCTGGTTTAATACTTTTGAATGCTTCAATACTGTTTGCCTTTTAACCTTTAGCGGATTAATCATGAACCTTAAACCAGCACCAACCTTCTTCCAGGTTATGGAATAAATGGACAAGTCCTTTTATTCCTGTAACTGGGTTCAATCCCGGGTTACAGAAGAAAGGCTGAACAGGTTTGTTGCCACTGGCGCTTTAGCCAAAAAGGAAGTCATTCACTGGAGAGTCCCTGGTCCAGAAAATCCCCCTGAACCCAAGGAAGGAAAAGTGGTCGTTTTTGCTGATCATTTGAGTCGAGGATTTAGCCCTCCCGGATCGAAACTTTTCCGTGATGTGCTTCATTTCCTCCAACTTCACCCTCAAGATATTGGACCGAACTCCATATCCAATATTTGCAATTTTCAAGTGTTCTGTGAAGCTTACCTACAAGAGGAGCTGACTGTCGAATTGTTCAGAGATTCTACTATTTAAACCGCCGCACAGAGTTTGTGGACGGGCCCAATACTGAACTTGGCGGGGTGTCCATTCAAAAGAGAAAAGATGTCAGCTTCCCTCACGCTAACCATCATAGCCATCCTAAAGACTGGAATCAAACTTGGTTCTATTACCAAGATACATCTCCAGCTGACGAAAATCCTCTGCCGGGTTATCGTGCTCACCGACTTAGCAGTACAAACCCACTCCCCCAAAGACTCAGCGCGAAGGAACAGGCCAAGTAAGCACCACAACTTTCAAAGCTCAGAGCCTTTGTGGCAAATGGTTTAACATGTGTTGATTTCGTCCGTTGCTGGGTGTCTTGGAGCATTTTACCCTTAAGCCGTCGCCCCAGTTTAATGTGTGAATACACAGGGGACTTGAAAGATCCTCAACGCCACATTGATATTCAGCTGACTAACGCTGAAGTTACTGAGGCGGTCAAGAAAATGCTGGATATACCGGTGGCCGAGTGCAGCAAAACACGACTTAGTCCTTTCTGTGCTACAAATAAACCGCCAGCTGTAAGAATTGCTCCACTCATGTTTAATCCATATTCTTAATATTCCCTTATGATCTTCTCCACTTTTAATAGGGTGATGACCCATTCTGGAAAAAGAAGCCGCATGATAAACTGGCCAAGACAGCTCGCCTCAAGACCAAGGTCCACAAAAGCCTACCAAGAAGAAAACAGCCGAATCCACCGATTTAAACATTGACGATGACGATGATAATCATGAGTCATAAGTAGAACTTGATTCACTTGGCTCCTTTTTCATACATCTCATTGACAATGTGTCAGGACCCCGATTCTAAGTCACACCGATCTAGCCTGTAACACCTCATATCACTTTGCGGCCTCACGCACGGTATTCCCACGGGTGTCGCCTTACCATGGCCCGAGACCGTTTGCGCCTTTTGGCTCACGTATATGATAGTGTCGCTAGCATCCATATGACAGAGAACCGGACCGACATGACTAGTCGTGAACCCAAAGTGACACTAACTTACGGGACAGCATACATGAATCAACATCGAGCACGCCGGTTAGCAGCGTGCGAATCCGGCTGTAGCACTGGCTAACAGGACTCGGGAACCCGGCTGTAGTAGGCTAGGCAGGACTGGATGTCACCGCGTGACATTTCCCGAAGGGATGTATACAGAACGAAGTGAATCACATGTCGGCCACCAAAGTGTTCGGAGCAGTAGTCTTTGGGCTAGCAGGACTCCGTAAACCGGCCAGAAGCGGACTACTATGGCTCATGGAAGCACAAGACTACATTTCCCCATAAGAGAGGCTACCAAGGATAAACAACTAGGTTGTCGGATCCCACACATACCAAGCATTTCAATCATACACACAATATGCTCGATATGTGCAAACACAACATGGCATCACAACAAGACTCTACGACTCAGAGTATTTATTCATTAGGCTCCGAGGAGCGAGATATTACAAACATGGGTCTCATGACCCCAACATACAGAGCATACAAGCAACAAGCACATGCGGAAGCTTAACATGTCTGAGTACAGACATCTACAAATGAAAAAGGCTGAGAAGCCTGACTATCTACCAGATCTTGCCGAGGGCACAAGATCGTAGCTGAGGTATCAAGCTAAATGTCGAAGTCCATGCGGAACTACTAGCGAGACTGACGTACATCAGAACTAACTACATATGCATCGGTATCAACAAAGGGGGTAGTGGAGTTTGACTGCAGCAAGCCAGCTTTGACTCAGTGGCTATCTTGAACTACGACTGCAAGTAACTCTTTTGAGGTGGCGCACACGAGTCCACATATTCACCATATCAATACACCACTATGGATCCGCTCCCGTCGCCCTACGAGGGCGCCATCCATAACACTCACGCTTATCTTGCGTATTTTAGAGTATCCACTTTCACTTGTCTATGAACTGTACAGTGTCGGGGAAACTGATCTGACCCATGAACACCTATGGAACCGGCGGACCGACCCCCTTTCGGTTCGGTGGGGGGCGGAAGTTGCACGAAGAGCAGATCGAGGCGAAGCACACGAGCAGTTTACCCAGCTTCGGAGCTCTCCGGAGAGATAATACTCCTACTGCTGCTTGTCTGATTGTATTGTGTTCTTGCTAGGGGGCGCTGAGAGCTACAAGACCTAGCGTGCGTGTTCTCTGGTTTCGAATGAACCGAACCCCCCTCTACGTTGTGCATGGGCCTCCTTTTATATGCTAAAGGGGTCTCCAACAGGTGGCAACGTAGACAAGGGCAAAAACGTAAAAGGAGTCATGGTTGGTACAGCTACTTGTACAGTGTATCCTACCTAACCCTGACGGCAGGGGACAAAGGCATTAAATGCCCGTCTAAGTCGACTAAACAAAGGCAGAAAGGGACCGTCGGGACGCCACCGCTGCCACGATGGCAATCTTGTCGACACCGCTTGCCAAGGCCCGCTGGTCAAGACAGACCTCTTGCCACGCTACCGAAAGGTCCCATGGCGACACGCTGGTGGATGTGGTGGAGCGGAGGAACAAAGTGGTAGTCTGCGCGGCAAGCGCCTTTGCCGCGATTGTTGTCTTGTCGCGTCCAAAGCTTGTCGCCACGGGCCTTCCCGACAAGCTCCTCTTGACGGGCCTTGTCTCCTGTGTGCCTTGGTTGGCCTTCCCGGCAAGCTCCTCTTGCCGGGGCCTTGTCTCCTTGACTTAAATACTTTGTTCTTGAATGGCTCCAATGGAGCCGCGGAGGACCTTGGCGGTCACCAGGTAAGCCTTGCCGCGGGATGCTGCAACTGCCCGTGCACAAGTTCGGGATACTAGGGTACCCCTACTCTAGTACACCGACAGGAGCCCCCGGGCCTGGGCCACACACGGTGCCGAGCGCTGTTGGGCCATGCCCAAAACAGTGCACGGGCACGCGCGGCCTAGGTTACGCCATAACTCACTCCGGACCCACCACGTCCCCCACGAACGGCACGCGTCGAGTGCGGCATCGTGGGAGAGATTGTGGGAGGTTTCTTTATTCGGAAAAGCGGAACGTCCGCCCCCTCCCCCATTATAAGCAGGGGAAACAGGGTCAGTTCGCCCATCTCGCCATTTGCTGTCCAATCTCGAAAAAACCTCCGCTGCTCCCCCCTTCTCCCCAAGTCTGAAGAGAGCAGCGCTCCGCCCCCCCATCGCCACCAGTACCACCAACGCCGCCGGTCTCCCCCACCACCTTCGCCATGGCTCGAAGTCGACAAGGGAAGGGCGGAAGTCGGCCGAGGCACAGCTGCTCTCATGGCGCCATGAAAGGTGGGCTATCTTCCTCCCCAGCTCGCCGCAAGGGAGCTAAGGAGAACTACTACCTCTTCTCGGTCGACGGAGACGCTGCGCATCCGCGACGAAGGTACTCCCAGCCGCTGCTTCGAACTAGCCCCAACTGGGTACCCTTTCTTCAAGATCTGTTCTTCTATTGCGGGCTCTGCCCGCCCTTCTCTGAATTTTTCTACGATATCATGAACACCTACAGGTTCCGCCTCCTTGACTTCACCCCTAATGCTGTCCTGACCATGGCAGTTTTCGCACATCTTGGCGAAAACTTTGTCGGAGTCCACCCAAACGTAGCCCTCTTCCGCCACTTCTTCATGCCCCGAGTCGAGAGAGGAGAGCCACTTGCCGGAGGAATCGCTTGGATCTCAAGGATCGGCAAGAAGGAAGCCTATCTGGAAGGAGAGCTCCACAACAAGTGGGAGGAGTGGAGGGCAGATTGGTGTTGGATTGTTGAGGAGAACCCGCAGCCCTTCACCGCCCAGCTAAACCCCAATAGTGCGCGCAACGATTGGAGTAACGTGGCCTCGGAAGATGCTAGGCTGAAGATTGCAAGGACCAATCCTTCGCTTTAGACTTGCCGGGCTCACCAGAGGCACTGTTGCGCGAGATTTCCTTCGCGCCAGACGCCCCTTGCAGGAGAGGAGGAGACCTGCTTGGGAGTTTCAGAACGGCAGATATCATGCGGCTGCGCCCGCCTTAATTTCAATTTCACAGTCTTGGAACTTGATGCGATGCTCTTGAGCTGTTCAAGCCCGACCTGCACTATCCCGAAATGTTCAGGTTGCCGAGGGCGTAGTTCCGCCAGCAACAATTCTTCACTCGACCGCATCCGTGCAATGATGCCATTGTGCGACTCGCATGAAATCGTTCCCACTTGGCAAGAGCCTGCGGATGACGTCGTGCGGGAGTTCTTCGACAGCCTGGTAGAAGTGCCGGTCCGCCCCGATGAGCAGAGGGGCCTCACCCGCGACACTACTGACGACGAGATGCAGCGCATCGCCACCAGGCTGGAGGAGGCGGCAGCAGCCGCTGCCGCAGGCGAGTTTGGATTCACCGTGGAGGAGGCAGAGGCAGCTGAGGCGGCAAGCCTTGTCGAGCGAAGGGAGTTTGCCGGCGAGGAGGAGCTTGCCGAACCTGAAGCCGAGTCGAGCGAGCCCGCCGAGGGCGCCTCCTCCCCACCATCTAGCAGCTTGCCGCGAGCGGAGCCCCCAGCTCCACCAAGAAGGCGTCTCCGCAAGGCTGGAGACGAAACGGGGCGGCAGACGGGCCAACAGCCGCCCGCCATGACGCGCTTCCACCGCGGCAAGCATCTTTGTTGCTGGAGCACTGACGCTGTTGCAGCAATCGGAGCGGGCCTCCTGTGCCACGCCGCTACTCCCGCCAAGCGGTCATGGGAACCCACTCCTCCGCCACGCCGCACCGGAGGCGCAGCCAGACTTGATCTCTCCGCGCCAGCTCCGACGAGGAAGAAGAAGAGTAAGCTTCTGTTGTACTTGTTTTTCTTCAATTTTGTTGCTTTGTCTTGTATCTGATTTGCTTCATTCTGAACCCATTCCTTTGCAGGACGCTGGCCCAGAGAGCATCGAAGAGGGCCAAGACCCGTGATTGTCATCGAGGACTAACCCACCGCAGCAGCAGGAGGCACGTCTGAGACCTCCTTGCCGGACCAGCGACTCTTCCTCGAGCAGCCCGGCGCAGCCCAGCAGAAGTATATGGTTTACTTCTTGCTTTCAGGCGTGCATGGGTGCTCTTCCTTTGCTGATATCTGACTGTTGGTTTGTGTAGGAGCAGAGCAGCCCCACCAGGAGTGCCCTGAAGCCGCTCCTGACATGCCATCTGCTTCAACTACACCGCCAAGGGAGGATCCCCCGGCAAGGGAGCGTTCTCCGGCAAGGGAGGCTTCTCCGGCAAGGGGCAGTTCTCCGGCAAGGGATAGCGCCAGCGACCCTCCGGTGGTTGAGACCACGGCTGCAGATCCCATCGCAGGTAATCCTCTTGCCTGAAAATTTCCATTGGGTTCTTTTTCTTCTTATTTTCTCTTTGAATATCTGCTTGACTTTTCCTCATTTTCTGGTCGTCAGATCCATCCGCCGCAGAGCCGATGGAGATTGAGGTTGCCGGCGAGGAGGACGTGCGCGGCAATACTGACGACGCCGCCGCCGTGGAAGAAGAGGCTGGCGCTGACGAGCCCGCTGGAGAAGAGGCCGCCAAAGCTGCTGCCGCAGAAACTGGCGAGGGGTCCGGCGATCACACTGACGGCCCTGAGGCTGCAGGAGCGTCAGGTGCTACACCGACCGCCGATCCCTCCGCCGCTGCTGCAGCGTCAGGCTCCGAAGAGCCCCAGCCCGGCGCCTATCTGAAGGCCGGCGATGGTGTCTTCATCAAGCTCCCCAGGCGCCGAGCTCCTGTGGCTCCGCTGAAGGGGAGACCTTTGACGAAGAGCTGCTCGCCTCCGCTGGCCTGACGCTGGTCGACGCACCAAGCAGCAGCAGCGGCGAGTCTGAGGAGGAGCAGCTGCTGAGGAAGCTGCTGTCGCTCTACCGCACCCGACAAGCCAAGCTGGAATCCCGGGAAGCGCTTGTCGCGAAGGCGGGAGCAGACATTGAGAAACGCGCGGAGGAGCTCCGGTGCATCAATCAGGAAGCTCTCCGGTCCCTGGCAGAGGAGCGGGAGCGACTCGTCGAGGAGCGAAAAGCCTTCCTCCTCGAGAAGGCTGAAGCTGAAGAGTAGCAAAGGCTTGCTGCTGAGAAGCTGTCTGCGCAGGAAGGCGAGTTGGCGCAGAGGAAGGTCAATCTTGACAGCCATGAGGAAGATCTTGCCACGCGCGAGCAGACATTTGGCGGGGCTATCAAGGAAGCAAAGGATGCCGCCGCAGCTGCCGAGGCCGCCAAGAAGGAGCTGGAGACGAAGGTGACGCAGCTGGAGGCCAGTCTGAAGAAGAGCGGCGAGGAGCTTGCTGCACTCAAGCATGAGCGCGAGAAGGACGCCTACACTCTTGGCGAGCTGCAGGGCCGTCTCGCCGAGAGGAGCAAGGAGCTCAGCGCCGTCAAGGACTCGAAGGCAGATCTCGAGCTGAAGCTGACTACTTTGACTCAGACGCTGGAGGGCGCCAGGGAGCGGGAGGTGGCCTTGTTGGAGAAGATCAAGGCCGACGAGGCGCTGCTGGCGAGCGCTACTGCCGCCCAGAACACCTTCAGGGATAATGTGGAGCACTGGACCGAAGGTCTCGTGGATGTTGCCGCGGCCATCGACAGGGAGCTGGCGGAGGTGGGGATGGTAGATCTTGGGTACTCTTCCGATGAGCACCTCCAGCCCAGCGCCAAGCTCAGCTTGTTCTTCAAGGGCGTGGCGACGGCCCTCCAGCAACTCCGGGAAGAGATCCCAAAGCAGCTGGCCGACGAGTCGCACCAGATCTGCGCGGGAGCCCTTCAGAAGGTGCTGATGAAGGTGGCCTTCCGCAATCCAGGCCTCAACCTCACCAACGTCCTCAAGTCCTTGCCGCTGGATGCTGATGTGGAGGTGCTCAAGACCCTTGTCGCACCCATTGTGGACAAGGTGAGCAAGATCAAGAGGGTTGATGGCGACCGCGTAGATTAGGCCGCCCGTTTTTTTCTTTTCCTTGCCGCTGCTGATCATGTCATGAGAACAATCTATTAGAACTGTGGCAAGTTATCTTGTAATATAACTCTATTTTGGGTAGTGATTGCTATGTTATTTCCTTTACTTAATTCCTTCCTTTGTATGTTTTTGCCCTACTCTTTTAGGGAACTTGTCGGTATGAGCACCTTTGTCATGAAGCGCTGAAAGTGGACGTCAAGAGCCTCTTGGCGGTGCCGCCTCCCGACAAGCAACCTTGTCGCAACTAGTTGCAGCTCACTTAAGTTGTTGAGCGGACTCAAACAAAGTAAGGGCTTAGCTAGCCACGAGTTGGTTCCTCCGCGCACAGGTTTTCCATACAAAGTACGGTCGTTCAAGGAAGATAACTTAAAAATTTAAAAACTGATTGCTTAAACTTTAGCAACTTAGCTTTTCTGTCGTTTGCTTCCCGGTAAGGCGGAACTTCCTCGAGCGACGCTTGGTCCACACCGTTATCTTCTCCTCCCCGTGAACTTGTGGGCGATGGAACCTTCCTTTCTTTGAGAAAGAGAAAGAAGAGAAAATAATGATATGGAGCCTTATGGCTCGTTATTGCTTACCGGAGTAGGTGCTGCACAAAGTGTCAGATAATGCATGCAAAAACAAAGTAGAAAGCATGAAATTGACAAAATGTACAAAGCACGTGAACTTTACTTATGCACGGGGTCTGCGCCCGGCTTTGTACAAAGGAATACATGCAACATCGGCAAGACTTGTACAAAATGTGGTTGCCGGAACAGGTTCCGGCAACCGCGCCCTACGGGTAAAACTTACGAAGATGCTCAATGTTCCAGGAGTTGTTCACCGGAATGCCATCTTCGGTCTCAAGGCAGACAGCGCCAGGCCTAGTGACTCGTTTTACCCGATAAGGGCCTTCCCACTTCGGTGTCAACTTGTTGGAATTCTTGGCGGACAGAACGCACCGAAGAACAAGGTCGCCTTCCTCGAGACTTCTGGTATTAACTTTGCGGCTATGGTAGCGGCGCAAAGCTTCTGGTATCGAGCAGCTCGTCAAAGCAGCTCAAGACGGTCCTCCTCAAGGAGCAGCGTCATCTTGTCGCAGCTGCTCTTGCTCAAGCTCATCATAAGCGAGCACTCGAGGTGACCCGTATACGAGTTCCGTGGGGAGAACTGCCTCTGCTCCATAGACTAGAGCGAAAGGTGTCTGACCAGTGGCTCAATTTGGCGTCGTCCTGATCGACCAAAGAACCACCGGTAGCTCCTGAATCCAATTTCTTCCGCACTTGTGCAGCCTGTCGAAAGTTCTGGTCTTGAGCCCGCGCAGCACTTCAGCATTTGCCCTCTCCGCTTGACCGTTACTTCTCGTATGAGAAACAGAAGCGAAGCAGACCTTGGCGCCAAGATCTTGGACGTACTGCATGAAGGTGCGACTCGTGAATTGTGTGCCGTTGTCGGTGATGATCTTGTTAGGAATCCCGAAACGGCAAACAATCGACTTGAAGAACTTGACTGCTGATTGTGCTGTCACCTTCCTCATCGCTTCCACTTCCGCCACTTTGTGAACTTGTCGATTGCGACGCATAAGTACTCAAAGCCCCGATAGCTCGGGAAAGGGGCTGAGGATGTCGAGCCCTGCATCGAAAATGGCCAGGATAAAGGGATCGCCCGAGAGCTTGAGCTGGCTGGTGTATCTCGCTTGGAATGGAACCGCACGCTTCACACTTGGTTACTTGTGCGGTTGCATCTCGGAGGGCTGTCACCAAAAGAAACCTTGCCGGAATGCTTTGCCGGCAAGTGCTCTTGCACCAATGTGGTGACCACATATGCCTCCATGTATCTCTGCCAACAGCTTCTGTCCATCTTCCCGGTGAATACACTTCAATTTCACACCGTTGAGTCTTCTTCTATACAGTGTGTTGTCGACAAACTGGTACATACTTGACTGCCGGGCTACTCTTTCCGCTTCTTCTTGCTCTTCGGGAAGTTCTCCTGTCTGAAGAAAATGGACGATCTGCTGTGCCCATGCTGGAGCTTGCGGCTCGACAACAAGGACTAAAGGCGCATTTGTTGCTGCGGGAACATCCGCTTCTACGGCGAGAACCTGCGGCTCAGCCGGAGCTTGACGTTCCCCGGCAAGCTCACCGGAGCAAAACTTGTCGGGAGCGTCTGCTTCAACGAAACAAACCCTTGGTCTTGTCGGAGCAGACTGCTCCTCAGCAGTATCGGTGTTGATCTTGGGGACCTTCTTGGCGGCGGCTTCGGGGAGCTCTGTTGGAAAATAGTCACCAGAAATCAACTTCCTCTTCTTACTCTGTCCAGTTGATGGCGTTACAGATGGTTGAGTCATCTTGAGCACAAAGATTCCTGGTTCCACAGGTAACTTGAGTGCGGCGCACTTTGACAAGCCATCAGCAATGTCGTTCTGAATCCTTGGAATATATTCCATCTGTAGGCCGTCAAAGTGCTCTTCTAGCTTCCTCACTTCATCAACATAAGCTTCCATCAACGGACTCTGATATCCTTGTTCACTTGGCAGACGACAAGCTGTGAGTCACCCCTGACAATGAGCTTCTTGATCCCAAGGTCTATCATGATCTCGAGACCGCAAGCAAACCTTCATACTCTGCAGTATTGTTTGTTGCTTGCTCCTTGGGAAAGTGCATCTGGACTATGTACTTGAGGTGCTCTCGGTGGGTGCGACAAGCAGCACGCCAAGACCGGGCGCTTTGCAGCGAGAAGGCACCATCAAAGTACATAAGCCACTCTTTGCTTGCTTCCTTGACGGGATGCTCGTTTCGAATTTCTTCATCTTATGTTACGCCCACTCTGCTATGAACTCCGCCAATGCTCGCTTTTGATAGTTGAGGTGCTCTCAAACTTGAGACCAAAGCTTGACAGCCCAAAGGCCCACTCGACAATCCTGCTGTTGCTTCGGATTTTGCAGTACCCTCTTCAGCGGAAAGCGAGTGACAACTGTGATCTCATGTGCTTGAAAGTAATGGCGCAGCTTTCTCGAGGCCATGAGAAGGCCGAAAAGCAATTTCTGCACACCAGAGTACCTTGACCTAGCCCCCTGCAGAAGGAAACTGACAAAGTAAACTGGGCGCTGCACCATTCTCTTCTGCATCTTCTTACACGCCTGCGCAGATCCATCCTTGTCGGGACCGGAGCTTGCCGGTGAAGCCCCCTGCTTGTCGCTGGATGCATCTGCCATGGTTGCCGGTTCATCATCCGCCTCCCTCTCCGCTACTAACGCAGCACTAACCACTTGATTGGTTGCCGCTATATATAGCAGCAACTTCTCTTGTGGCTTAGGTGCGACAAGTATTGGAGTGGAGGACAGGTACCTCTTTAAGTCCTGCAGCGCAGCCTCCGCTTCCGGAGTCCATTTCATTGGACCTGCCTTTTTCAAAATTTTGAAAAATGGCAGGCCGTGCTCAGCAGACCTAGAGATAAACCTGCTGAGAGCAGCTACGCAACCGGCAAGTCTTCGTACATCCTTGACGCACTTTGGTGCTTCAATCTGCTCAATGGCATTGATCTTGTCGGGATTGGCTTCAATTCCCCGCTGAGACACGAAGAACCCGAGAAGCTTGCCGGAGGGGACTCCAAACACACACTTCTCGGGGTTGAGCTTGAGGTTGATCTTGCGCAGATTTGCAAAGGTTTCGTCTAGATCTTGAATCAGAGTTGCTTTGTCCTTGCTTTTGACCACTATGTCATTCATGTAGGCTTCCACATTTCTGTGTAATTGCGGCTCAAAAGCATCGTGGACTACTCTTGCAAATGTTGAACCAGCATTCTTTAAACCAAAAGGCATCCGTACGAAATAGTAGGTGCCACATGGGGTGATGAATGCGGTATTCTCCTCATCTTCTTCTGCCATGAAGATCTGATGATATCCTGAGTATGCGCCAAGAAATGAAAGCAAATCACATCCGGCCGTGGAGTCAACAATCTGATTGATGCGCGGCAAGGGAAATGGGTCTTTGGGACAAGCTTTATTAACATCGGTAAAGTCGATACAGAGCCTCCATTTTCCGTTTGCCTTGCGCACGACTACAGGATTGGCCAACCACGTAGGATGGAGCACTCCTCTGACAAGGCCTGCTGCTTCCAACTTATTGATTTCTTCTGCGATGAACTCTTGGCGCTCCACTGCCTGTTTTCTGACTTTCTGCTTGACGGGCCGCGCATGAGGACAGACAGTAAGATGGTGCTCAATTACTTTCCTGGGAACACCGGGGATGTCAGACGGTTGCCACGCAAACACGTCGACGTTCACCCGCAGGAAAGCAACGAGCGCGCTTTCCTATTTAGGGTCGAGAGTGGCACTGATGGTGAAGGTACTACCAGCGCCGTCCTCCTTGGCGGACACCTTCTTGGTCTCTGGTGGAGCTGCCATAGCCTTCTTGTACTTGCCGGTGGAGCTCGATGGTGCGTCCTCGACGGTAGCGCAGCACTCCGAGGAGGTGCGCTTGCCGGAGTGGGCATCCGAACTCTTTCCGGACATGGTCTTGTTCTTCCCCCCGGGAGCTTCAGCGACAAGTGACTTGTGATCTGCTGCGGCTGCTGCTTCCCGGTAGATCTTGTCGGCGCAGATAAGAGCATCCTTCTTGTCACCAGGGACAGAGATTACACTTATCGGGCCTGGCATCTTCAGCATGTTGTATGCATAGTGAGAAGCTGCCATGAATTTGGTGAGTGCTGGACGGCCAAGTGTCCCATTGTAAGGTAATGGGAAATCAGCAACGTCAAAAGTGACCCTCTCAGTCCTGAAGTTCAACTCGCTGCCAAATGTTACCGGCAACGTGATCTTTCCCTTCGGCTTGCTCCTTCCCGGATTGATTCCTTGGAATGTGCCGGTCTCTTCGAGCTCGCTGTCAGGGATCTGGAGTTTCTGAAGTACCGTTGAGGAGATCAGGTTCAAGCCGGCCCCGCCGTCAACTAGCATCTTAGTGACCTTGAGGTTGCGGATAGTTGGCGAAACCAACATCGGCAAGCACCCGACCGCAGTTATGCGATCAGGGTGGTCCTCAATATCAAAGATGATAGGCGTGCCGGACCATTTAAGAGGCTTGCGTGACTCGACGGACGGTTCTGCCGCATTGACTTCCCGCATCCACTGCTTGAGTTGGCGGTGTGAAGTATGCAGAGAAGCATCGCCGTCAACGCACAAAACCTCTGTGGCTTTCTGGAACTCCTTCTCATCGGCCTCGTCATCATCCATGTCTTCATCGTCGTCGTCATCTTCATCCTTGCCGCGGCCACGGGGAGGCCTATCTCCTTGTCGCTGCTTGGCCTTGCCGCGGCGTGCTCCCCGGCCGGGACGTTTCTTGCCGGATCCTCCAGCACCTTCCTGGGCCTTCTCCTTGTCGCGTCGCTCATACTCAGCCTTCTGCTGTTCGACGAGCTGCTCAACCTTCTTGCAGCTCTGGAGGTCATGGCCCTTGGTGCGGTGGATCTTGCAATACTGCTTGTTGGAGTCGTCCTGCTTGTCGGCGACCGCCACAGACTGGCAGTTGGCGCCCGCGGCAACCTCCTTGTCGGAGCTACCAACTTTGGCTTTCTTGGCGCCACCTCCGTTGCCGGACTGCTCAACAACTAGCACATCTTTGCCTTCCTTTTTCCTGTCGTTCCGCCGCCGGCTTTTCTTTGCCGGGGCGGCTTCCTCACTATCAGATCCTGCTGCTTCTGTATTTTCTCCGGGGAGTCTCCTCCCTTCCTCAGCACATGCAGACTTGTCGGCCAGGGCATATAGCTCACTGACGTCTCTGATCTTGCACATCGCCATCTCCTCCCGCATCCTGCGGTTTCGCACGTTCTGATGGAACGCGCTGATCACCGCGGCAGGGTGGACATCTGGGATGTTGTGCTGTACGCGGCTGAATCTCTGAATGTACTTGCGCAGGGGCTCTCCTTCCTTCTGGGCGAGCAAATGAAGGTCGCTCTCTTGGCCATGAGGTTTTTGGCCGCCTGTGAAGGCGCCGACAAACTGATGGCACAGATCCGCCCAAGAGGATGTGGAGTTATCCGGCAAGTGCATGAGCCAAGATCTGACATTGGGCTTGAGTACCAGTGGGAAGTAGTTGGCCAGGATCTTGTCGTCTTGCCCCCCGGCAGCTTGCACCGCAATGGTGTAGATGCTGAGGAACTCCGACGGATGCGCCTTGCCGCCGTATTTCTCTCGCACGTCGGCTTGAAATTTTTCTTGCTGGGCCATCGACTTGCCGCAGCTCACGAGTGAACGCAGGGCAACCTATCACAGACGGCAAGTCGCTGGTTCTTCTGGCGCATGCATGTCGACAGAAGGCCCCAGCGCTGGTCGGATTGACGCGCGCTTTCTTCGGGCGCCGGCGCGAGTTCGAGCGTCTTCTTGCTGTCGTTCGTGAAGAACTTGGCGCTGATCGCGACGAGCTCGTGGATCCGAAGACGCGGTGGAGTCGCTGTCGAGGTGGATCCGGCGAGTCGGCGATCCTGGCCTTCGGGGTGGAGAGTGCATGGTGGTTGCACCTCCACCGGTCTCGTCGCCACCGGCTCGTGCATGGCGGTCTTGCCGCAGCAGCGATGTAGTCGGTTGCCGCGGAGTGTCGCTGTTGGCAAAGCCGATGAGACTCTGGATGGTGGCCCTCCATTCATCGACCTTGTCGGCTGTTGGAGGGTAATCTAGGAGCAGTTGAGCTCTCGCCAAAGCTTCTGCTGGAGTGGTGGGTGGCAGTGGTGAACGGTGCGAGGAGCGGGATATGCTCGGACTCCTAACTATGTTAGAAGGAGCAGTATCCCGTCCAGGCGACCGTGCCTCGCTCGTGCCAACCTGTTCGCATGCATGTTGGCCTTGAGCATCCCGAGATCCTCCAGCTCGATCTTGATCCAACGAACGTATGGTACTGTGAATACCATAACGCTGTCGGTCCCGCGCCTCCTGAGATGGGCGCGGTGCATGCACGGACGCCAAGGTCTGCGCAGCCTTGTTCTTGGACTTGGCCGCACCGTGGACTCCCTCGTCGGTGCCTGTTCTTCCGCCAGCGTCTACCCCACCACTCGTTTGCTTCGGTGGTGGTGGGATCGACGTGGACGGCTCCGCTGCCACCGAAGCCTTCTTCTTTGGTGGCATGTCGATGAAGATGATGAAGATGTTGCTCGTGTGAACGCCGGATCAGGTTCACACAATCTCGACGCCCCCTACCTGGCGCGCCAAAGATGTCGGGGAAACTGATCTGACCCACGAACACCTATGGGACCGGCGGACCGAGCCCCTTTCGGTTCGGTGGGGGGTGGAAGTTGCATGAAGAGCAGATCGAGGCGAAGCACACGAGCAGTTTACCCAGCTTCGAGCTCTCCGAGAGATAATACTCCTACCGCTGCTTGTCCGATTGTATTGTGTTCTTGCTAGCGCCGAGAGCTACAAGACCTAGCGTGCGTGTTCTCTGGTTTCAATGAACCGAACCCCCGAACCCCCCCACGCTATGCGCATGGGCCTCCTTTTATATGCTAAAGGGTCTCCGGCTGTGGAAACGTAGACAAGGGCAAAACGTAAAAGGAGTCGTGGTTGGTACAACTACTTGTACAAAGGTATCCTACCTAACCCCGACGGCAGGGGACAAAGGCATTAAATGCCCGCCTAAGTCGACTAAATAGTGCGAAAGGGACCGTCGGGGACGCCACCGCTGCCACGATGGCAATCTTGTCAAGACTTGCCACACGTGCTCACCGGCCAGACAGCCTCTTGCCAGCGCTACCGAAAGGTCCCATGGTGACACGTTGGTGGATGTGGTGGAGTGGAGGAACAGAGTGGTAGTCTGCCGTGGCAAGCGCCTTGCCGAGGTTATTGTCTTGTCGCGTCCGGAAGCTTGTCGCCATCGGGCCTTCCCGCAAGCTCCTCTTGCCGGGCCTTGTCTCCTAGGTGCCTTGGTTGGCCTCCGGCAAGCTCCTCTTGCCGGGCCTTGTCTCCTTGACTTAAATACTTTGTTCTTGAATGGCTCCAATGGAGCTGCGGAGGACCTTGGCGGTCACCAGGTAAGCCTTGCCGCGGGATGCTGCAACTGCCCGTGCACAAGTTCGGGATACTAGGGTACCCCTACTCTAGTACACGGACATACAGGCAACCCAGAAGTCCTTTACCGCGGACACGGCTATTCGAATAGATGATGTTAACCCTGCAGGGGTGTACTTCTTCACACGCACTCTCGCCACTTACCGCCATGTACACGTCATGTATCTCGACAACCTTCAAGCGGAAGCCTGGCGAGGGAGTCGGCCACGACCTGACTAACCACACAAGTCTCTCGTCCAGTTTATCGCCTATTCGGTTCCATCCGCAAGGAGATCCGCCGGGTGTCGCCACGGCCCCAAACGATGTGAGCGGGTTCCCAAGCCCACCATCCGGTGCCACTTGGTACACCGTACATCAGTGTTTAGTCTCGTCCCAAGCCCACCTGCACGGGTGCCACTTGGTAGACTACTAACACTACCTACAAACACCAGAAACTAGTTGCAACTCCTGGACAAAGATCAGGTTGATTAATAAGTCGAGAGGGGCACTTAAGCATTCCAATGCGTGGTAGTAACTGTTCATGGATCCCAAGCACAGAACTCAGTTCCCGAGGACAGCTGCAATGAGACAACCCACCATATACTCCTACATGGCTCTCACCGCTACCTTTACCAAATCGTGTTCGCACACTTAGCTCTCAGCAGTAGGACATGTTCACCACCATTCCAATTCATTCTCGATGAATCAGACCTGACTCAACTCTAAGCAGTAGCAGGCATGACAATAAGCATGAATGAGTAGGCACATCAGGGCTCAAACAACTCCTACTCATGCTAGTGGGTTTCACCTATTTACTGTGGCAATGACAGGTCATGCAGAGGAAAGGGGTTCAACTACCGCGGCATGTAACAGTTGAATCGTTGTTGTCCTAATGCAGTAAAAGAGAGCAGGAGCGAGAGAGTGGGATTGTATCGGAATGAACAAGTGGGTTTTGCTTGCCTGGCACTTCTGAAGATAGCATTGAGTCTTCATCAGTGTCAACGATCACAACGTCGGAACATCATCTACCGAGAGGGGACAAATACCGGCAACAGAGAAGAAATACAATCAATGCAACGCACAATATGATGCATGATCATGACATGTCAATATGCTATGTGTTGGGCTAGTGCAACTAAAACCGGAGTGGTTTGAGCTTATTTGAATCAAAGATTCAAATATAAGCCTAAACTATGAACTCATATAAATGCATTATCATGTTTCATCTAAACAACAAGGTTAGGTTGCTCTAACATGCATGCAACTAGTACAGATGAAGAGGTTGGATTTTTCTGATCATTTTTCATATATAACTTATTTCATTCTGAGTTACGGTTGAATTTATATGAATTTTAGAAGTTTTAGCTATTTCTGGAATTTCCTGGATTATTTTAAATACAGAAATTGTTTACTGCGTCAGCATGACAACAACATTGCGTCAGCAGGTCAACCGTGGCTGACCAGGTCAAACCTGACGTGTGGGGTCCACACGTTAGTGACTTAGGAACTAATCCCGGTCAAAACCATGGTTGACTGAGGTTTGACCGTGGCTAGTGCCCGCTGTCAGTGGCTATTAGGGGAATTAGTGGTGATTAACGCCTAACCAAGCAACCACGTCAGCCCGCCGGAGTTTGGAAGGCGGCGACCTCAAAGCGCGGCGGGAACTCGCCGGAAAACTGCTACGGGGCTCGGTTTTGCGCGTGGTTTGCATCTACAGATAGCTGAAGATGCGCCGCATACAACTGGGCGAGCGACAGCGGCTGTGGTGGCCGGAGCTCACCGGAAACGAGCTCGCGGCGGCGCCAGAGTTCAGACCTCAACGAGAATGGAGCTCCGGTGCACGGGGAAGCTAGTGGAGGGTCTCAGAAGACTCCTGACGATGCGAGGAGCACGAATATGTGCTCGGCCGTGACAGATGCTAGCTCAAACGACAACGAGCTATGCGGCGGCGGCATGGAGCTCTCGGCCACGATGGGGCTATGGCCTAGAGGTCGAAAGAGACCAGGGGATAAGGGGGAAACGATTCAGGGGCTCACCGCGAGTCCGTTGGGAGGGTTAGTGGGCTCGAAGATGTCTTTTCGGGGGCGAATCGACGACGGCGATCGACGGGGCCGAAGGTTGAAGAAGGCGGCGGTGTGGGCGTTCGGGGGCGTCCGGCGGCGTGTGTCCTCGAGGAGGCATAGACGACGGAGGTGGAGCTCCTGGACAGTTGGGGAGGCTAGGCGGTGGCTGTGGCCGCGGCGAACGGCGTCGGTGGCGATGGTGGCGTTCGGCCATGGCTGCGGGCAAGCGAGGGGAGGGGAGAGCCAGGAAAGAGGGGGGAAGGACAGAGGGGGGTTAGGGGGGTCTGCGTGGCGTCGTCCAGGGTGTCGGGGAGAGATGCAGGCAGGCAGGAGGTGGCGTCGTCAGCCGCGCGCGTGCAGACACGTAGCTGCTTCTCCTCCTGGCAGGAGGAAGAAGACGGTGTTGCCCCTGTGGGCTGGGCCAGAACAGGAGTTGGGCCAGGCAGGTAAGTCAGATAAGGTTCCTCTCTTTCTAATTCTGTTTCTGTTTTTCTATTCTTTTCTCTGTTTTGATTTAGTAATAAAATACCAAACCATTTTGTAAAATGCTGAAAATATTTGTGGGCACTTCTGAAATTATTTCCAACAACCCTCAACTAGTTTCACCATTATTAGAACATTTAAACTATTTATAGAATTTAAATGCCCCAATTAAAATACAATATGGATTAATTCAAAAATCCATAAATGACAAATAAATATGCTCATCATTTTGGCAGAGGTTTTCACCTTTATAAAAAATCATGAACATTTTTAAAGGGCATTTTGGGTTCTTGAAAAAGATTTTATTTGATCCTATTGATTTCTTTCTGGTGCTAGGGTTTGACCAATCCCCATTTCAAGTTTCTAAGAATTTTAAACATGATGCACACATGAAGGGCTAGCCTAGTGCATACCAGAACTAGGGATGTGACACAATGACTATTATTAGGATGACGCTGAGGCTAGCCATGCTGGTGACGTAGAGGTATTTATTCTTTCCTCCGGTTCAGATCCTCTGCTAACACAGAAAACCCGTCAAGCACGTCGGAAAAGTAAGATTTTCTCACCCTCTAGCTCACTTGGATCCAAACTTTCTTTTGAAGAAACAGCAACATGAAGCTTGCTGCACAACCCGGCATAGTGGCAACGTGATCACCTCTGCCGATTTACCAAACACTCCACTTCGCAAACGTCGTCCAGAGGTCTTACATATTTCTGACATACTTTACCCCAAGGCGGGTTATCTTCGACAACCTCTTAACCCGTCTAATTCAAATTATCAGGGGACTTCTCATTCTTCCTCTGGCGAGTCAACAGAAACACAAATTTCAACCCTCAAGACGGTTCTTGGGTGAGCATATTAATTGACCCTTCATATCTTATACTTGATCTTTATACTGACCTGATGTACACTTGTTATTTTCAGGGCCAAAGCCAGAGCCAGTAAAAAGGCTAAAGTGAATAATCCGGCTGGTGAACCCATTCCATCTGAACCGGAAAGCCCCTGAACCGTCAAGCATTCCTGATGACCCGCCACCGCAGGATCATGAAACTGAAGTTGAACATATGGAAGTTGATCCGATGATTCAGGTTGATAAACCGCCAAGCCCAAGTAAAGCTGCAGACGATAAAGCTGAAGACGTTGTGGTTACTGGCTTTGGTTACACAAACCCTGGCAACCCCATTGCTATGTCGAAACACAATGCCAAAGAATAAATTGCTGCTATTGACAAGGGCAAGTGGAAGGTGGACTTGGAAAGCTATGCCCACCTCAGCGCCCAAGATATCCATTCTGGGTTTTTAAACCGTTTGTACACAAGCCGTGACTATGAAGCCGGTTTAGTGAACATGATAAAAGAGCGGTATGAGGTAACTGCTGTGAACTCTGCATAAATATTCTTCCCATAGCTGCCAAGTTTAGTGAACATAATAGAATAGAATGTTCTGTAAACTTCCAAGAGCCATATAGATCATCTCCAGTAATTCCCACAGGCCGGTTTATAGTATCAATATGAACCGGGACTTGTAGAATAACAACTCTTCAATTTTGCCTGTGTAGCCCCCAAGGGTTGGCTTAACAAATATGTTAAGATGGGACTAATTATACTATAAGGCTCAAAATTCTTGTTCAAGACCTTTGTAAACCGTTTTACTACCGAGCTGATAGTGGAAGAATAATCCATAGTTGTAACTAGAGCAATAACACATTAGCCCCCAAGTGCCAAGAATAATACTTGTATTGAGCTTGGGACTTGTAAAAAATTTGTTAGAAGAAGCAATAGACATTAGCCCCCAAGTGCCAAGAATATTACTTGTTATGTGCTTGGGACTTTGAATATGCACTTTCATCTCATAACTTTATTGTTTCTTGCAGGCTGAGCTTACCAAGAAGGAATCTCAAATCGCCGACCTCCAAGAAAATATCAAATCACAACAAGCAGAGACTTCCAAGGCCAATGATGAACTCACTAGTGCCTTAGCAGCAATGAAAAACCTGAAAGAGAGCTTCAAGAACGAGCGGGTAGGCTGGGATACAGAAAAGTCAACTCTGCTGAAGAGGGTTGAGGATGCTGAGGTAGCTCTTAATCCTGTAGCAGAGGAACTGACTGGCTTGAAACGACAAATAAATGCCATGACTACTGCTATTTTTGGTAAGTAGCTTCTTCATAAACTTTAAACATGTATTATCTAGGAAACTGCCGGTTTATAGGTGTGTTGTATGATGCAGGAACACGCGTTGCTCATCTTGGCTCAGATATGCGGCAAAAACTGAAGTCCGCCTATACACTTATTGAGCAGTTGTATACCGGCGTTCAACGGGTTATCTGCACAACTTCCCTTAACAAACCGCCCCCAACTTTGATCAAGTAGACGTTGGAAAGGCTGGCGATGATGCCTGCCCGGTTTGAAGAACTGAAGAAATCAGCCGCCAGGGCGGGTGCTCTTACTACACTAACTCGGGCCAAAGCATGGATATCGGATCTTGATCCGGCTGATGTGGTAAACGGCTATCCGAGCATAAAGGAAGACGGGTCAGACTTTGATAATGATGACCTCAGAGCTTTGACAAGGGAAATGCGGCCATTGGCTAGAAAATTGGCTGACGAGACTGATCTGTCACATTATCAGTCGATTTATGATGCCAACAACAAGAATGTTAATGCACCAACTTATGATGCTCCAAATCTTATTCCTCCAATCCATAAGCATACTTATGCCCCTGATGTTGATCCCTCCACCCTTATAAGTGATGAAGCTGGATTCAAAGCCTTAACTGGGATCGATTGGATAACCATTGACTTCCAGCCACTGTGTAGAGAAGAGGAAGATGAGCCGGCGCAGGATGATCCGGAACCTTCAAGTCCTCCCGACCAAGATTCATAAACCGGGGGCCGGTTTAGCATCTACTTTTCTGTAAGACTTGTTGAAAATAATTATTCTTTTGGGCACCAAACGCCTTGTAATAGGCTAGCTTAAACTCTTGATCTGCTATGCCATCGTGCATATTTGCTTTTGCATGATACTGCTGATCCGCCATGTTAAGACATGCCACATATGCTTATGATATGAGCAATTTGAATCTGTCTCTGCATTCAACAGTGTAAAAGTATCCCAGCGGTTTACCGCTGGACAGGTTATAATGCTCAATATAAATCCATGGAGAATAAATCATAGGTTATAACCAAAGCTGGACTTAAGAATAACCGTATATAATTGAGCATATAGCATACCTGTGATATTTGATCACACTGTTGGTTTACCAAGCCATTTTAATAAGGGTGATAACCCAAAATTTGAGCACTGGTAATTATATATTGCCGACTTATGAATAAAACCAGGCCGGGTTAATAAACACTTGATATTATTTTATCTCATACTGGCGACTTATAGTCAAAAGCCAGGCCGGGTTAATAAACACTGGATTTTAATTTATCACGTACTGGCGACTTATAGTCGAAAGCCAAACCGAGTTAATAAACACCGACGAATTGTCATAATATAACCTTATAATCCTTATTTGATAAACCTCAAAAAATTGTCGAATAAAAAAAACGAAAAACGAGGCTTTTCATGGGCTGCCAGGCCGAAATCCGAGTGCTTTCACGGGCTGCACCGGCCACTGAGTTAAACCATTTTACAAACCTTATAAGATGGACCTCACATAACCAATCGTCGTTTTAACTTTGACAAGTTCAGGGTCTGCATGAGATTGACTTGTCAAACGTTCGGCGGGTCATTCCACGAATACCTGGGCGGAGTGGCTTACTTAAAAAGGTAGGATAACCCAGGGTTTTAGGTGAATACACCTGGCTTCCAAGCCTGGCTTTTAAGCCTATCACAAGGGTTATAACAACTCTTGTTCTTTAGAACAAAAGAGCCCCCAAGCAATATTTCTGAGCTATGCTCAATGGGTACCTATGTTTGAGTTGTGCTTTTGCAACAGACTCTCTTCGGTCCCTTTAACCTGGGTAGCAAGCCCCCAAGTTTTTTTTGTGGCCTATAAGCCGGATCAAAGGGTAATCATAACTTTGCTCTATAAAGCAGAAGCCCCCAAGTGACCAAAAACTCATTATTTAAGAGAAAACGACAGAGGCCCTGCTTTAACAGGGATGCCGATTTTATTATATTGATCATGGTATATACATTGTCAAAATATGTACATCAGAAGAGCTAGTGGCTCAGGTATAGTAGGGCCGAAGATGAGCAATATTCCACCGCCGGTGGGTCTCCTCCTCCGACTTACGTGAATCTTTGTGCTCTCGAACATCGATAAGGTAGTAGGACCCATTGTTGAGATTCTTACTGACCACAAAAGGTCCTTCCCAAGGTGGGGATAGCTTGTGCATATCAGTTTGATCCTGGATAAGCCGAAGCACCAGATCGCCTTCTTGGAAAGTTCTAGTTTTAACCCGGCTGCTGTGGTAACGACACAGATCTTGCTGATAAATCGCTGAACGAGCCATTGCAATGTCACGCTTCTCATCCAACAAGTCCAGTGCTTCCTGGCGCGCTTGTTCGTTGTCCGCTTCAACATAAGCCGCCACCCGAGGTGAGTCATGACGGATGTCACTAGGGAGAACTGCCTCTGCTTCATAAACCATGAAGAAAGGCGTGTAACCCGTAGACCTGTTGGGGGTGGTATTAATGCTCCATAACACGGAAGGTATTTCCTCCACCCAACAACCCGGCGTCCTCTGTAAAGAAACCATAAGCCGGGGCTTGATGCCTCTCAGGATCTCCTGATTAGCTCTCTCAGCTTGACCATTAGATTGGGGGTGAGCCACTGACGACACATCAAGCCGGATATGCTCACGTTGAAAAAATTCCTTCATAGCACCCTTGGAGAGATTAGTGCCATTGTCTGTTATAATGCTGTGTGGGAAGCCAAAACGGAAGATCACCTTCTTCATGAATTGAACAGCCGTGGCTGCATCACACTTACTGACCGGCTCTGGCTCGACCCACTTAGTGAACTTATCAACCGCCACCAAAAGGTGGGTCTTCTTATCCTTCGAACTCTTAAAAGGTCCAACCATATCAAGCCCCCAAGTTGCAAACGGCCAAGTGATTCGGATCATCCTCAACTTCTGAGCCGGAACATGAGCGCGACGTGAAAACTTCTGACAACCGTCACATTTTCTGACCAAGTCTTCAGCGTCAGCATGAGCCGTCAGCCAATAGAAACCGTGACGAAAAGCCTTGGCTACTAGAGATTTAGAACCAGCATGATGACCACAATCTCCTTCGTGGATCTCACGCAAAATCTCACAGCTTTCTTCAGGAGAAACGCAATGTTGAAACGCCCCTGTGACACTACAATGATGTAACTCCCCGTTGACAATAGTCATTGACTTGGACCGCCGGGTTATTTTCCTGGCCAAAGTTTCATCCTCAGGTAACTCACCCCGGGTTATATAAGCCAAATATGGAACCGTCCAATCAGGGATTACATGAAGAGCTGCCACCAACTAAGCTTCCGGGTCAGGAATAGCCAAATCCTCCTCTATAGGTAACTTGACCGACGGGTTATGCAAAATGTCAAGAAAGACATTAGGCGGCACCAGTTTACATTGAGAACCCAACCGGCTTAAAGCATCCGCCGCTTCATTTTTGCGCCGATCGACATGCTCGACCTGATAACCCTTGAAGTGGCCAGCAATAACATCCACCTCTCGTCGATAAGCCGCCATGAGTGGATCCTTGGAATCCCAAGTACCAGAGACTTGTTGAGCCACCAATCTGAGTCACCAAAACACCTTACCCGACTTAAGTTCATCTCCTTAGCCATCCGAAGAATGTGGAGCAAGGCCTCATATTCAGCTGCATTGTTAGTGCAACGGAACATTAAACAGAGAACATAACAAAATTTATCACCTCGAGGGGAAGCGAGCACAACTCCAGACCCCGAGCCCTCCAATTGCCTGGACCCATCAAAGTGAATAGTCCAATATGTGTTATTAGGCTTTTCCTCCGGTGCCTGCAACTCTGTCCAGTCATTGATGAAATCCACAAGTGCTTGGGACTTGATAGCCGTACGAGGCATATATTTTAACCCGTGAGGTCCAAGCCCAATGGCCCACTTAGCAACCCGGCCAGTTGCATCCCTGTTTTGGATGACATCTCCCAAAGGAGCAGAGCTGACCACAGTGATGGGATGACCCTGAAAATACTGCTTAAGCTTCCGGCTTGCCATGAAAACTCCATACACAAGCTAATGCCAATGTGGGTATCTTTGCTTGGACTCAATAAGCACCTCACTGATATAATAAACCGGCCATTGAACCGGATATTCCTTGCCTGCCTCCTTTCGTTCCACCACAATAGCCACGCTGACAGCCCGGGCATTGGAAGCCGCGTATAACAACAATGGCTCTTTATCAACAGGAACAACCAGAACAGGTAGCTCAGCCAACTGCTTCTTCAAGTCCTCAAACGCTGCATTAGAGGCATCACTCCAAACGAAATGATTCGTCTTCTTCATCATCTGATAGAGAGGAATAGCCTTCTCAACCAGCCGGCTTATGAACCGGCTCAGAGCCGCAATACGACCCGCCAGACGCTGAACATCGTTAACACATGCCGGTTTAGCCAAAGATGTAATGGCCTTGATCTTTTCCGGGTTAGCTTCAATCCCTCTTTTGGAGACCAGGAAACGTAAGAGCTTGCCTGCTGGTACACCAAAGACACATTTGGCCGGGTTAAGCATCATCTTGTAGGCCCAGAGATTGTCAAACGTCTCCTTCAAATCATCAATCAGGGTCTCCTTCTTTCTTGATTTCACCACAATGTCATCTACATAAGCATGAACATTGCGCCCAATCTGGTCATGAAGATGATAACCCACAAGTATAGGGGATCGCAACAGTTTTTGATAAGTAAGATTGTCGAACCCAGCGAGGAGATAAAGCTAGAATAAATATTCCCACAAGTTCTATCGACCACCGATACAACTCTACGCACGCTTGACGTTCGCTTTACCTAGAACAAGTATGAAACTAGAAGTACTTTGTAGGTGTTTTTTGGATAGGTTTGCAAGATAATAAAGAGCACGTAAATAAAAGCTAGGGGCTGTTGTAAGTGAAGAAGCAATAAAGTAAATATAGAGAGTGTGGAAAAGTGGTGGTAGGAGTTGCGAAATTGTCCCTAAGCAATTGACTACCTTACTAGACCGATAGCAAGTTTTTATGTGGGAGAGGCCACTGCTAGCATGTTATCCCTTACTTGGAATTCTATGCACTTATGATTGGAACTATTAGCAAGCGTCCGCAACTACTAACGTTTATTAAGGTAAAACCCAACCATAGCATTAAGATATATTGGTCCCCCTTCAATCCCATATGCATCAATTTCAATGCTAGGTTGAAGCTTCTGTCACTCTTGCCCTCCAATACATAGTCCTATCAACATACAACTAACCCTATGGTGTGATCCACGCGCGCGCTCATATGATGAGCACCAAAGGACAGAAACATAACAACAAGCAAATTAAATCAATCTTAGCAATTCATCAACCACCAATAGGACAACGAAAATCTACTCAGACATCATAGGATGGCAACACATCATTGGATAATAATATGAAGCATAAAGCACCATGTTCAAGTAGAGGGTACAGCGGGTTGCGGGAGAGTGGACCACTGTAGATAGAGGGGGGAAAGTGATGGAGATGTTGGTGAAGATGGCGGAGGTGTTGGTGAAGATCGCGGTGAAGATAATGATGGCCACGGCGGCGTTCCGGCGCCACCGGGGGAGAGGGGGAGAGGGGCCCCCTTCTTCCTCTTCTTCCTTGACCTCCTCCCTAGATGGGAGAAGGGTTTCCCCTCTGGTCCTTGGCCTCCATGGCATGGGAGGGGCGAGAGACCCTCTGAGATTGGATCTGTCTCTCTGTCTCTCTCTGGTGTGCTCTAGTCTGCTGCCCTTTCACCATTTTGTATATATATGGAGATCCGTAACTCCGATTGGATCGAAACCTTCACCGCGAATTTTTACCAAAAACAGCTTTCTCGCGGCCGAAGAAGGGCATCAACCACCTTACGGATGTCCCACGAGGGTCAGGGGCGCGCCCCTACCTCGTGGCCACCTCGGGCACCGTCTCGCTTTGATCTTTCTCCCAGATTTTCCAAATATTCCAAAAATAAGCTCCGTCCGTTTTTATCCCATTTGGACTCTGTTTGATATGGATATTCTGGGAAACATAAAAAATGCAACAGACAGGAACTGGCACTGGGCACTGAATCAATATGTTAGTCCCAAAAATAGTATAAAAATTTGCCAAAAGTATATGAAAGTTGAATAATATTGGCATGGAACAATCAAAAATTATAGATACGATGGAGACGTATCAGCATCCCCAAGCTTAATTCCTGCTCGTGCTCGAGTAGGTAAATGATAAAAAAGATACTTTTTGATGTGGAACGCTACCTAGCATAATCTTGATCATGTATCTAATCATGGCATGAATATTAAGACACGAGTGATTCAAAGCAATAGTCTGTCATTTGACATAAAAACAATAATACTTCAAGCATACCAACCAAGCAATTATGTCTTATCGAAATAACATAGCCAAAGAAAGCTCATCCCTACAAAATCATATAGTCTGGCTATGCTCCATCTTCACCACACAAAGCATTCAAATCATGCACAACCCCGATGACAAGCCGAGCAATTGGTTCATACTTTTTAACGCGCTTCAGCCTTTTCAACCTTCACGCAATACATGAGCGCAAGCCATGGACATAGCACTATAGGTGGAATAGCATATGATGATGGAGATTGTGTGGAGAAGACAAAAAAAGGAGACAGTCTCACATCGACGCAGATAATCAATGGGCTATGGAGATGCCCATCAATTGATGTCAATGCGAGGAGTAGGGATTGCCATGCAACGGATACACTAAGAGCTATAAGTATATGAAAGCTCAAACTGGAAACTAAGTGGGTGTGCATCCAACTTGCTTGCTCATGAAGACCTCGGGCATTTGAGGAAGCCCATCATCGGAATATACAAGCCAAGTTCTATAATAAAATTCCCACTAGTATATGAAAGTGTTAACTCAAGAGACTCTCTATATGAAGAACATGGTGCTACTCTGAAGCACAAGTGTGGTAAAAGGATAGTAACATTGCCCCTTCTCTCTTTTTCTCTCATTTTTTTTATTTTTTTATTTTTTTGGTGGGCTTCTTTGGCCTCTCTTTTTTTGGGCTTCTTTGGCCTCTTTTATTTATTTTTAAAGTCCGAAGTCTCATCCCAACTTGTGGGGGAATCATAGTCTCCATCATCCTTTCCTCACTGGGGCAATGCTCTAATAATGATGATCATCACACTTTTATTTACTTACAACTCGATATTACAACTCGATACTAGAACAAAGATATGACTCTATATGAATGCCTCCGGCAGTGTACCGGGATGTGCAATGATCTAGCGTAGCAATGACATCAAAAAACGGACAAGCCATGAAAACATCATGCTAGCTATCTTACGATCATGCAAAGAAATGACAATAAATGCTCAAGTCATGAATATGATGATGATGGAAGTTGCATGGCAATATGTCTCGGAATGGCTATGGAAATGCCATGATAGGTAGGTATGGTGGCTGTTTTGAGGAAGATAATGAGGCTTATGTGTGATAGAGCGTATCGTATCACGGGGTTTGGATGCACCGGCGAAGTTTGCACCAACTCTCGAGGTGAGAAAGGGCAATGCATGGTACCGAAGAGGCTAGCAATGATGGAAGGGTGAGAGTGTGTATAATCCATGGACTCACATTAGTCATAAAGAACTCATATACTTATTGCAAAAGTATATTAGCCCTCAAAGCAAAGTACTACTACGCATGCCCCTAGGGGGATAGATTGGTAGGAAAAGACCATCGCTCATCCCCGACCGCCACTCATAAGGAAAGCAATGAAAGAACACCTCATGCTCTGACTTCGTTACATAATGGTTCACCATACATGCATGCTACGGGACTTGCAAACCTCAACACAAGTATTCCTCAATTTCACAATTACTTAACTAGAATGACTCTGATATCACCACTTTTATATCGCAAAACTATTGCAAGGAATCAAACATATCATATTCAGCGATCTGCAAGTTTTATGTAGGATTTTATGACTAACCATGTGAATGACCAGTTCCTGTCATCTCTCTAAATAGATATAAGTGAAGCAAGAGAGTTTAATTATTTCTACAAACGATATCCCCATGCTCTAACAAATATAAGTGAAGCAAAAGAGCATTCTACAAATGGCGGTTTTCTATGTAAAGAGAAACAGGCAATCCAAACCTCAAATGATATAAGTGAAGCACATGAAGCATTCTATAAAGCCATACTCAAAAGATATAAGTGAAGTTCAAAGAGCATTCTATAAATCAACCAAGGACTATCTCATACCAGCATGGTGCATAAAAGAAAAGTGAAAACTAAATGCAAAAGACGCTCCAAGATTTGCACATATCACATGAATGAAACGAATCCGAAAACATACCGATACTTGTTGAAGAAAGAGGGGATGCCTTCCGGGGCATCCCCAAGCTTAGATGCTTGAGTCTCCTTGAATATTTACTTGGGGTGCCTTGAGCATCCCCAAGCTTGAGCTCTTTCCTC
Source organism: Aegilops longissima (assembly GCA_021605205.1). NCBI lineage: Eukaryota > Viridiplantae > Streptophyta > Magnoliopsida > Poales > Poaceae > Aegilops > Aegilops longissima. Next base: position 57,796,197 of record CM038676.1, read on the forward strand.
TCTTCCTTCTTCTCACATCGAGACCTCCTCGATCATCAAAGACTTCATCCACACAAAACTTCAATAGAATACTCGGTAAGATCTGTTAGTATAATAAAGCGAATCACTACTCTAAGTACTGTTGCAAACCAATTCATATTTTGTTTTTTCATTGTGTCTACTGTAGTATAACTTTTTCATGGCTTAATCCACTGATATGAATCGATAGTTTCATCAAAACAAGCAAACTATGCATCAAAAACAGAATCTATCTAAAACAGAACAGTCTGTAATAATCTGAACATTAACCATACTTATGATACTTGAAACATTCTGCCAAAATTAGGAAAAATAAAAAATTTACATATAAAGACAGTGCAAAAAGAATCAGAACTGTTTGACGTTCCAGTAAAAAATTAAAAATCACACACTACAGCCAAAGTTTCTGTCCTGCACCGTACAAACCAACAAGCATTGTAAACATCCTAAAGGCAAACCTTGGCACATTGTTTTTATAATACAATGTAATTGTACAAGGGAATAATTATTTATGTTGAAAAGTTTCTGTAATTAAGATTCACAAATTTCTCGTGGGCATGAACAAAGTTCAAGGACGTCCCCCACTTTCACAATGCTCTTCTCTCTCACTTTCACTTCTCCTTTTGAAAAGTTTTGGGTTCCCCTCTTTTTTTTTGTTTTTAAACTATGTGAAAGAACACAACAGAAATAAATGACTCTCTAAAACTTCTGGGTTGTCTCCCTGGCAGCACTTTCTTTAAAGCCATTAAGCTAGGCATATAGTGCTCAAGTAATGGATCCACCCGGATCCCAAGGTATATCAAAGCCAATTTTAATTAACAATGATTTGTGATTTAGTAGTGAGCACAAAGTAACATATATCATGCAACAACGAAGTCTAACTTTGTTCCTATGCATCGGCATGTCATAAAAGAACAATTCGTGCACAAATAGTAAAGGCTGGCATAGTATAAATAGTTTCTTGCAATTTTACCATGTTGGAAACATAGAGAGGTGGAGATATAGTTCCTCTCTAATAATAATTGCAAGTAGGAGCAACAAGCACATGCATATTATATCTATCAAAATAATCATGTGTAATAGTAGAACACAACCCATCAATATAATCCTTAATAAGTGCAAACTTCTCCGATATAGTGCAGTTTGGAGAATTCAAAAAGATAATAGGACTATCATGCATGGGTACAATAGCAACAATTTCATCTCCATAAGCATAATTCATATTGGCATCTTGGCCACAAGCATAGCAAGCATCATCAAAAATGGATATTTCAAAAGAAACAAAGGGATCATAACAGTCATCATAGCAATCATCCTTCGGTAAGCACGAAGGGAAATTAAACAATGTATGAGTTGAAGAGTTACTCTCATTAGAAGGTGGGCACGGGTGATCAATCCGCTCTTCCTCCTTTTGTTCTTTGCTCTCCTCCTCATCTTTTTCATCCAATGAGCTCATAGTTTCATCAACTTCTTCTTCCATATATTCCTGCAAAATATTAATCTCTTCTTGGACAGGGGAGACTTTCTCAATAAGTGCATTAATATCGTAATTGTATTCATAATTCTCATAACAATATTTAAGGATAGCTAAATTTTCAGGTCTATAAACCGAATCATCAAAGTCTTCAAACTCTTTAAACATAGATTCAATTTCATAAGCACCCATAAAAGCAACAAATTCTTCTATTTGTTCCACATCATAGTAATCATATATACCATTAGCATAAGAAGCTAAGGTTTTATTATCATTAAATTTGCATGAAAAGGGAAGGTGTGGAGCCTTCATCCTAGAGCAACAAGTATAATCATATCTCAAGCATAGTTGTCTAGCATACCACTTCAATATATAAATTTGATCCCATAATAGTTTCCCTTTTTGTGTCAAGCGATAATCCCTAAAGTATTCACATTGATCCAACGTTACTCCCATTACCAAATTGAATGAGGTTTTCTCAGGATTATCAAAGTGGTACATAATATTTTTCACATATTGAGCATCTAGGGTTTTAGGAGGTTCCCCATCTCCATGAGCAGCAAGTACACCTAATTTTTTTGGTATTTCGTGTTCCATATCCATAACTAAAGATAGAGAACAACTAAGAACAGCAAATAAAAATTACTTAGTGATAAGGCAAACAAGCACACACGAGAATATTCACCCCACGTTATTACTCCCCGGCAACGGCGCCAGAAAAAGGTCTTGATAACCCCCAAGTATAGGGGATCGCAACAGTTTTCGATAAGTAAGAGTGTTGAACCCAACGAGGAGCTAAAGGTAGAATAAATATTCCCTCAAGTTCTATCGACCACCGATACAACTCTACACACGCTTGACGTTCGCTTTACCTAGAACAAGTATGAAACTAGAAGTACTTTGTAGGTGTTTTTTGGATAGGTTTGCAAGATAATAAAGAGCACGTAAATAAAAGCTAGGGGCTGTTGTAAGTAAAGAAGCAATAAAGTAAATATAGCGAGTGTGGAAAAGTGGTGGTAGGAGTTGCGAAATTGTCCCTAAGCAATTGACTACCTTACTAGACCGATAGCAAGTTTTATGTGGGAGAGGCCACTGCTAGCATGTTATCCCTTACTTGGAACTCTATGCACTTATGATTAGAACTATTAGCAAGCGTCCGCAACTACTAACTTTCATTAAGGTAAAACCCAACCATAGCATTAAGATATATTGGTCCCCCTTCAATCCTGTATGCATCAATTTTTATGCTAGGTTGAAGCTTCTGTCACTCTTGCCCTCCAATACATAGTCCTACCAACATACAACTAACCCTATGGTGTGATCCACGCGCGCGCTCATATGATGGGCACCAAAGGACAGCAACATAACCACAAGCAAATTAAATCAATCATAGCAATTCATCAACCACCAATAGGACAAGGAAAATCTACTCAGACATCATAGGATGGCAACACATCATTGGATAATAATATGAAGCATAAAGCACCATGTTCAAGTAGAGGGTACAGCGGGTTATGGAGAGTGGACCTCTCAGAGCAGAGGGGGGAAGTGATGGAGATGTTGGTAAAGATGGCAGAGGTGTTGGTGAAGATCGGTGATGATGATGATGGCCACGGCGGCGCTCGGCGCCACCGGAGGAGAGGAGAGGGCCCCTTCTTCCTCTTCTTCCTTGACCTCCTCCTAGATGGGAGAAGGGTTTCCCCTCTGGTCCTTGGCCTCCATGGCATGGGAGGGGCGAGAGCCCCTCTGAGATTGGATCTGTCTCTCTGTCTCTCTCTTTTTTTGCGCTCTGGTCTGCTGCCCTTTCACCGTTTCGTATATATATGGAGATCCGTAACTCTGATTGGATCAAAACCTTCGCCGTGATTTTCTTACCAAAAAATAGCTTTCTTGTGGCCGAAGAAGGGCATCAACCACCTTACGGGTGGCCCACGAGGGTCAGGGGCGCGCCCCCTGCCTCGTGGCCACCTCGGGCACCGTCTCGCATTGATCTTTCTCCCAGATTTTCCAAATATTCCAAAAATAAGCTCCATCCATTTTTATCCCGTTTGGACTCCGTCTGATATGGATATTCTGCGAAACATAAAACATGCAACAGACAGGAACTGGCACTGGGCACTGGATCAATATGTTAGTCCCAAAAATAGTATAAAAAGTTGCCAAAAGTACATGAAAGTTGAATAATATTGGCATGGAACAATCAAAAATTATAGATACGACGGAGATGTATCAGAAGACAAATCTGCACACATCGCTGGTAAGTCGCCTGGGCACTCTTGAGCCCAAAAGGCATAGACACATAGCAGAAGGCTCCAAAGGGAGTTATAAAAGTTGTCTTCTCCTGGTCCTTAACTGCCATCTTGATATGATGATAACCAGAATAAGCATCCAAAAAACTCAAACACTCACAACCCATCGTAGCATCAATAATCTGATCGATACGAGGGAGAGCAAAAGGATGAGCCGGACAAGCCTTGTTTAAATCCGTGTAGTCCACACACATACACCAAGTGTCGTTCTTCTTAAGTACTAGCACTGGTTTAGCCAACCACTCAGGATGAAAAACTTCAACAATAAACCCAGCCGCCAAGAGCTGGGCTACCTCCTCACCAATGGCCTTGCGCCTTTCTTCATTGAAATGATGAAGAAACTGCTTGACCGGTTAAAATTTTGGATCAATATTGAGAGTGTGCTCAGCGAGTTCCCTCGGTACACCTGGCATGTCAGAAGGTTTCCATGCAAATATGTCCCGGTTCTCACGGATGAACTCTATGAGCACGCTTTCCTATTTCGGATCCAGATTAACAGTGATACTGAGCTGCTTTGATGAGTCGCCAGGAACAAAATCAACCATCTTAGTATCATTAGCCGATTTAAACTTCAAGGCCGGATCATGCTCAGTAGTTGGCTTTTTCAAAGAAGTCATATCTGCCGGATCAACATTGTCTTTATAAAATTTGAACTCCTCTGTTGCACAAACCGACTCAGCATAAGCTGCATCGCCCTCTTCACACTCCAAAGCTATCTTCCGGCTCCCGTGTACTGTGATGGTTCCCTTGTGACCTGGCATCTTGAGCTGCAAATAAACATAACAGGGCCTTGCCATGAATTTAGCATAAGCCGATCGTCCAAGGCATGATAAGGGATCTTGATTTTCACCACTTCAAAGGTCAATGTCTCTGACCTAGAGTCATGATCATCTCCAAAAGGCACTTCCAGAGCTATCTTACCAACTGGGTAGGCCGACTTACCAGGCACCATGCCATGGAAAACAGTGTTCGATGGTTTAAGATTTTTATCTGTCAACCCCATGCGACGGAAAGTGTCATAATAAAGGATATTGATGTTGCTCGCTCTGTCCATGAGTAACTTGGTGAACTTATATCCTCCGACCTGAGGTGCGACCACCAAAGCCAAGTGACCCGGATTATCAACCCGGGGCGGGTGATCTTCCCGACTCCACACAATCGGCTGCTCAGACCAGCGCAAGTAACGGGGGACTGCCGGTTCAACAGCGTTCACCGCCCTCTTATGAAGCTTCTGGTCACGCTTACATAAGCTAGTGGTGAAAACATGATACTGTCCACTATTCAACTGCTTCGGGTTGCTCTGATAACCAGACTATTGCTGGTGTTGATTCCCATGATTATTCAGCTGACTATAACCACCCTGGTTGCCATGACTGCCTTGATTTTCCTGGAACCCGGAGTTAGAGCCGCCTCCGCCGTAACCCGGTCCATGAAAGCCGGATCCTGAGCCGCCACCCTGCCCATGATTGTCTTGGAAAAGATTCAAATTTTTGAACTCCTTCATAATGAAGCGATCCTTCCAGAGGTGCCCAGACGGCCTTTCTCGTGTCCCGTGTCTTGGGTAGGGTTGATTTAGCAGCTGCTCAAGATTGATGCCTGACCCTCCAGTCTGCGGGGGAGGTTTATCCTTACGACGCTGACCATTATTCTGCGCATTAGCGTTAGCCACAAAGTCAAAACTATTATCAGCCTTGCACTTACTGTTGCCTCCCTGGTTCGCCGGGTTATGCTGCTGCCCCTTGGCGTTGCTGCTCTTCTTTCCCTTCATCGGCTTTTCGACATCAGACTCAGGGTCCTTGGTACCATCAGAGTCAGCATACTTAACCAGAGCCGCCATGAGTGTCCCCATGTCATTGCAGTGGCGTTTGAGCCGCCCCAATTTCTGCTTCAGGGGCGTTAAACGACAATTGCTTTCCAACATTAAGACTGTTGAGTCGGCATTGATGCAATCCGACGAGTGCAGGATTGTTGAGACCCGGTGCACCCAATGAGTCATCGATTCACCTTCTTCTTGGACACAGGCAGCTAAATCCACAATTGACATGGGCTGCTTGCATGTTTCTTTAAAATTCTGGATAAACCGGGCCTTTAACTCGGCCCATGACCCAATGGAGTTGGCAGGCAGCCCCTTTAACCAAGTACAGGTTGTCCCCTCCAACATCAGGGGGAAATACTTAGCACACGCAGCTTCGCTAACATCCAGCAATTCCATGGCCATCTCATAACTCTCGATCCATGCCTCAGGAGGTAAGTCGGCTGTGTAGTTAGGCACCTTGCAAGGACCTTTGAAATCTTTGGGCAGACACTCATTACGTGGAGCCGGCACCAAACATGGCACGCCCAAATTTCTGAAGGTTACACCCGGCTCCACCGAATTTGTTGAACAAACCAGAGTAGGTTGACGGGCCGCATACTGTGCTGCTAGTTCGGCCTCTCGACGTGCTCTTCCTTGATCCACTACGTTCTGAGCATCAGCACCTCCACCCGCCGGGTTATGTCCACGGGGTGGGTTATGGCTCCGTCCACTGCTTGACACAGCCGGCTCATCGATACGCCTGCTGTAACTCTGGCTCGGGCGAGGGGTGGAATGAATCCTATCGCAACTGTAAGAATAAGCCTGCTGCTGAACCAAAGCTGTCTGAAGGAGCTCTCTAGCCCTCTGTGTTTCAACCGCTATTGGAGAATCGCCTTCAACCGGGAGAGCCGCCAATCGTGACGCTGCAGCGATCATGTTATCCAAAGGGTTAGAGTAATGACCCGGTGGCGTCGGCACGTGCTGCGGCAGGTTATTGTATGGACGAGGCGGGTCCGTCGTGTGCGGGTGAACAGGCGTACCCGTCCCAGGTGCTTCAACCCGATTCACCACTGGCGGGTTACTGGTTCCTGCTCCTGGCGTGTTAAAGAGATTTCTTGCCTCGTAAACCGGGGGCAGACTAGTCTGATGCCTCCTCCTCATGACGCCGTTTGAGGCGTTCTGATCTAGCATGAGTCGGTAAGACTTCGACTGAATCTGCTGTGCCTGAGCATCCAAAGCAGCCCGCTCCTTGGCCATCCTTGCGTTTTCTGCGTTTAGCTCCTCCTTAGCTTGTGCTATCTCATCACGCAATTTTGCAACCGTCACATTATGCTGATCCTGATCCGCCGGGTTAACCATCGTTGTTAACAACGCTGTCAGCTTATCCAGCAAGTCAGTTAAGACCAGAGCCGGCGGGTGCACGGGGCCTCCTACCCCGGTTGCCGTCGCCGCTGCTGACCCGAAAATCAATGCTGCTGCGGTTGAAGAATGTTGTACCGGCTGCGTACCGGCCATGAAGATCGCGACCCGGTTCGGCGACTCGTAGGGGTCCGGAATACTGTCGCCATCGGAACAGCCTCCAAGCCGGCCGTCTTGCAGTTGATACAATAACTAGGTCTCGCCGGTGGACGACTCACCATCAGAGTAAACAACCATCTCACCACCAGACGCCGATCTATCCTCAGATTCCGCTCCATGGATAAATCCCATGAAGGCACGTTTCATGGCGGGCTGAACCCGGGCGGGTCTCGCACGCTGAGCCGTCTCGATGATGTCGCAGATATC